>JAOPSE010000002.1:14842457-16042457 GCA_029449295.1 Zea luxurians
TCCTTACGCATCCTAGGTTTCTGAACCCGTTGACTCACATGCATGTCAGACTCCTTGGTCCGTGTTTCAAGATGGGTCGGATGGGGAGCTCGTAGGCCGTAGTGGCGTTGCGCCCCGAGGGGCACGCGGATACCGTCCGCACCGCCGACTGCCGAGGGCGCCTAGGGCCCCCGGGCTTTGGCCATCGGTGCGGGCACAACGGTCCACGCCCCGAGCCGATTAGCGGAACAGCAGGAGCTGTTCCACATATGGCCAGGGCATGTCGCCAGCCCCATCCGCTTCCCTCCCTGCAATTTCAAGCACTCTTTGACTCTCTTTTCAAAGTCCTTTTCATCTTTCCCTCGCGGTACTTGTTCGCTATCGGTCTCTCGCCTGTATTTAGCCTTGGACGGAGTTTACCGCCTAATTTAGGCTGCATTCCCAAACAACCCGACTTGTTGACGGCGCCTCATGGTGTGGTAGGGTCTGAGCCAGACAGGGCTCTCACCCTCCCAGGCGTCCCTTTCTAGAGAACTTGGGCCCGGTCCGTCGCTGAGGACGCCTCTCTAGACTACAATTCAGGCGGTGAGGCCGCCCGATTCTCAAGCTGGGCTGCTCCCGGTTCACTCGCCGTTACTAGGGGAATCCTCTTAAGTTTCTTCTCCTTCGCTTATTTATATGGTTAAACTCAACGGGTAATCCCGACTGACCTGGGGTCATGGTCTGAGTGGTGTTGCGCTCGGACGCTGCACCGAGAACAACTTGATGTCGCCCACCACGTGCTACGCCCGACACGGTTCGTCAGCATCCCCTACTTTGACCCACCTTGCCCTACAGCGTGGGGGCCAAACACCACGTCCCTCACTGCGCGGGGGTGTTGGGAGTGTCTTTTGGCGTGATGCCCAGGCAGACGTGCCCTCCGCTAGAAGGCTTCGGGTGCAACTTGCATTCAAAAACTCGATGGTTTGCGGGATTCTACAATTCAAACCAGGTATCGTGTTTTGCTACATTCTTCATCGATGCGAGAGCCGAGATATCCTTTGCCGAGAGTCATGTTGATTCAGGTGTCACTGCTGCCCGAGGAGCGGAAGGCGGGCCGACCGCTCCGCGTGGCAAGAGGTAGTAATGGTGTTCCTTGGCGCCCGAGGCACCGTGGGTTCTTTTTTGCGGCCCCCCTTCCCCAAGGGTGGGTCGGGGGGCCCCGTGCCGGCCGGAGCCCAGCGGCACGGGGGACTCGTTCACGGTCTGTTTTGTTTAAGGGTCACGACAATGATCCTTCCATAGGTTCACCTACGAAAACCTTGTTACGACTTCTCCTTCCTCTAAATGATAAGGTTCAATGGACTTCTCGCGACATCGGGGGCAGCGAACCGCCCCCGTCATCGCGATCCAAACACTTCATCAGACCATTCAATCGATAGGAGCGATGGGCAGTGTGTACAAAGGACAGGGACGTAGTCAACGCGAGCTGATGTCTCGCGCTTACTAGGCATTCCTCGTTGAAGACCAACAATCGCAATGATCTATCCCCAACATGATGAAATTTCCCTAGATTACCCGGGCCTGTCGGCCAAGGCTATACACTTGTTGGATACATCAGTGTAGCGTGCATGCGGCCTAGAACATCTAAGGGCATCACAGACCTGTTATTGCCTTAAACTTCTGTGGCCTAAACGGCCATAGTCCCTCTAAGAAGCTAACCACAGAGGGATGGCTCCACATAGCTCACTAGCAGGCTGAGGTCTCGTTCGTTAACGGAATTAACCAGACAAATCACTCCACCAAATAAGAACGGCTATGCACCATCACCCATAGAATCAAGAAAGAGCTCTTAGTCTATCAATCCTTGCTATGTCTGGACCTGGTAAGTTTCCCCGTGTTGAGTCAAATTAAGCCGCAGGCTCCACACCTAGTGGTGCCATTCCATCAATTCCTTTAAGTTTCAGCCTTGCGACCATACTCCCCCTGGAACCCAAAGACTTTGATTTCTCATAAGGTGCCAGCGGGGTCCTATTAATAACACCCGCTGATCCCTGGTCGGCATCATTTATGGTTGAGACTAGGACGGTATCTGATCGTCTTCGAGCCTCAACTTTCGTTCTTGGTTAATGAAAACACCCTTTTTCTCGAGCTGAAGGACGATCAGAGCACCATCGTCGACGCCGCCGTTCGTCGGTCTTCGCCTATGCGTGTGGACCGGACGTCTCCGTCCATGACCCTTCAAGCCAAGAACACTGTCGAATTCGTCGTTGACCACCGCTACTTCCCGACCCTACCTCGATTCGTATTACCGTCAATAAGCCGTTGACCGAACACGCTCGTCTCTCTCTTTCTCTCTCTGTTCTGAGGAAGAAGATAGGATCCCGCACACGATTAGGCAGAAACCCAGGGTTTTTCTGTAAACTGTCATAGACACGGCAAATAGTAATCGAGGACCCCGCAGAAGCAGTCTACAGATAGCCAAAACACAAGGGACTTGCATGCAAAGTGGTTTTCCTGTTTTCCTTTTTCCATTCTTGGTTTAATACGCAAAGAACCTTGGAAAAATCGTAACTCAAGTTTTTGAACCCAAAAAATTGTGAAATATATTTTGTAGGACTCCTCTAAGTCAGATCTATAGTTTAAAAATGTTGCATGTCAAGATTTTAATGATTTTGGTCACGATTTGAATTTAAATATGAAAACCAAGTTTCTTTACAAGTAAAAAATAAATAGATCTGAGGCTAGAAAAATATGATGCAAATTTTTGTTAGGTTCCTATAGGTATTGCTTAACTGTGATAATTATTTTAGGGTTATGTTCTATGGATTAATTTGTGCTATGGATTAAAATATTAAATGACTTATTCCTTAGAAAAATAAAAATAAATAGTAAAACTGCAAATTTGGATGTGAAACTTTTTGTGGATAAACCACGTGTCAATAATCACCTCTGGAATTAATTTGAACCAACAGTCATGTAAAGGAATTTTGGATAATAAATTAAAAAACCAAAAGGCTGATTTCTTTAGAAAACCATAGAAAAAGAATTATAAACGAATTGTCTGTGTAAATTTTTATGATATGATATTAGACCCAGTAGGGTATAAGAAAAATATGGTATTTATTGTTTGGCTGGTTTAGTATTTAAAAGTAGATCAATTTGATTTATACACCATTTCTTGTTATTTTTATGTCGTCAAAAACATGGGTCCAAAACCTTTGAAATTTCTATGATAAAGAATGATAGTGAATTATTATTTGTTAGATTTTTCATAATAAATTTTGAAGTGGTCAAATGGTAGTTTTGATATAAGTCCAACTAAGTGGTATACCAAAAGTTCATGTGTTAGGAGAAATTCTAGTTACTACGAAATAGTTTAGGGGGTTACTTCTATGGAATTGGTTAGAGTTAAAGAAATCCCTTTTGCTAGGAAGCATCTAACCTCTAAAAGATAAGGAAGCTTAATGAAGAATATAGCTTAGTGTGTCTAAACCCATAGGTGTAAGGTGTTTCGAAGCGCCTTATAATGTAACCTCTATGTTGTTGTGTAGAATCCTTAAACAAGAGTCATGACCGACCAAGAAAAGACAGACTACATGTTCTTGGACAATGTAGCCTATATTATAGAAGCTCGCGTGTAGTAGATCGATATTGACATACGTGTACATCACATGCATCCATACGCATCATACATCTCTCGCATTAAGCCTCATGTATCATCATACCGCATCCATACATCATACAGGATCATAGGAGGAAGTACCAGTGGGGATTATCGAGGAGTTGCCAGGAATTCACGTGGAAGAGGGTGAAACCGAAGCTGAAGCTCAGGAGTGTCCTGATCACCGCCCTAGTGCCTTCGAGAAAGGCGAGCCCCAGCATCTAACTTCCTATATTTGCAATATTTTAATTTACTCACTGCCTACCTATATTGTTGCATTAGGTATAAGAGTTGATTGAAACCAATTGATTTGTTGCAAATGGTCAGATGTACTATGGGTACTGCGAGCACTGCTTATACCCGGCTACGAAAAATGACTATGCCCAGGGTAGGCTTTTCCGATTCTTGTCTCATGCTTTTGGTGGGTTGACATCCTAATGTTGGCACAGTATCTTCAAACCCGCAGGTGTTGTGGGTACTAGTTAAATAAATGCTTCCGCAAAAACTTGTCACTTCGGTGAATGCTACTTGGATTTATTTGGGGCCTGCGTGCCACCTTTATTGTAATAACTCTATACACTCTGATATATGTTAAGAACTCTATGGAATGTTATAACACTTGATGCAATGATTGTCAGTTCATTAGGATCTTGGTTACGAAGGAAATGTTTTGAAATCCTTCGCGATTTTACTAGACCCTGGGTTTATATGGGCTCAAGTGTGAGGTAATCACTGTGGGGCAAGTAGTTTGCATACTTGATCTCTTATAAATCTGGTCGAGTCGCCACAGAGTATATATTGAATACATTAGAAGTGGAGGAGCTGTCCCATTAGATGGAGAGTACAATTAGAGGGTACATTGAATCCTTGACCATCATGCTCGAGGCAGTTGCCTTATATGACTTATAGATTTGGCATGCTTTTTCCAGTTAGCAGAATCGAACAATGAATTAACATGATCAACCAGTCCCTGCTGTTCACTAATGTGCCCAAGAATGAAGCTCTAATTGTGAACTTCATGGTACAACCAAGGGTACTACATTGGACAATGCAAATGTGTAGATTCCACGACTGGTACATGAAGAAGTCAACCATTGGTAGGACCTCATTTATTGTGCTTGTACAAGACTCACTACTATAATGGCCCTGATATGATGTGGCTAGACTTCAAAGATGTATTTGAAATGTACCAGTAGATTGTGCTAGATCTCTTTCACCTCAACACTTGGGTTCTGTAAGTGTTTATCTTCTCTCTTGTACACTATTGAATAATATAAATTCAATGCTACCTAAAGTTCTCTTACACCTACTTCGTTTCATGAAGGATAGAGATCCAATGATGCCATAAATAAGGGATTTTAAATATTAGCTTTATAGACCCAGTGTATATTAACCAAAAAACAATTCAGGACTATTGCCTAGACATCTAAAAATTATTTCTCATGTTTCTTCAGTAGCAACATTATATGCAATACATACATATTATTCCTAACAATTTTCAGTCGGTGTCCATTATCTTTTAGTAGCCACTCCTTTTCTGACTAGATGTGTATTCTAATTTGTTCTCCCTACTTATAACCTTTCTATAGCTTTGATTGGATACTTCCGGGTGATCTCAATGGAGCAAGGCATTGTAGATATCATTATTGACTCCTTGAGAAAACCAATTAAAGGCTTACAGGAAATAGTGAACCTTCTCAATGAGTAATTTTAACCATTTAAACCTAAGCCAACAAACCTCTAAATGATTGAATCATGCATGCACATTTTCATTATTCAAGGAATACAAGCGGCTACACAAAAATCAGCCTGGCCTAAACAAAACTCTTAAGATTAGGGCAAACCTTCATGTACGTTTGAAGCTTGCACATCTAGCAAGTTATTTGCTAATTGTTGGTCACTTGCTTTTGATTACTATATGATATCAAAAATAAGGCAACACGAGATAGAAGATAGAAACCTTCTCCCCTCAACTATCAACTATATGCAATCTACTGTTTAAAGCTTGCACATCTAGCAAGTTATTTGTCTTATCATTCTTTTATGCCATATTTTCTCTTACGCATTAAAAGTACAAATGTACCTTCCACTTAAATGAATGATAGCTTGAAGATACATCGAAGGCTAAGACAAACGAAGGTCAAGGCCCTCCAAAAGGTATTTAATGCATGATACATTTCACCTATTTATAGGGGAGGGATAAAACTTCGTGTGGAATTACATACATGCCCACATGGTTTACAAGCATGGTTGACAAATATCATAGGGGATTCATCGTCCTTCTCTTCTTCTTTCTTTTCGCTCAAGTCTTGGACCTCTTCCCCTTCGTCGTTATATGCAGGAAGCTCTTCTTATGCTGAGGCTGGCTTTGCACCATCGTGCATACAACCAAAGCTTCTTCGTATGATACTTTGGCCGAAGTCCATCTTTTCCCTTCCTTTGCTTATATGTGTGAAACACATTTGCTGACATTGAGGGTAAGTCATTTTGAGGACCTTTGGTAAGATAGGCCCCCAACAGTAGCCCCTTATGGAATGAGTTCGTTCTTTATAACAAGATTGGATCACAAAAAATACACAATTGGGATGCCTTGCGCCGAAGGTCCTAAAAACACCTTCTTGAAGCTCATTATGAAATATTACTTTATGCACCAATCTGATCATAGCCAGTGGGTCTAGTTACCAAGTGACTATAATGGTTTGAAATTTAAAACTTGTCCATATAAAAAGAATGATGCCCTTGGGCATTGGCATGACATTTGTTGTTTGCACTCTTTACTTCAATAGTTTACTTATGCCTACAAAGCTTGCTTCGAATGTTTTGTTGTCTTCGAACCAGCCTTAGCCAGCACAAAGCAAGGGGTTTCTTTGCTAGAAATGGCCAAAGAGCAATATGTCCCCAAACTATCTCTGGTACCATCTTAAGATGTCTCAAAGTCAAAGGTTGAAGATTTTTCCGTGATAGTAGAGGCCACTACTCCCCAATCCAAAGCTGCTGCTGCAGATCCATCTGAGGATAGCGATGATATTGACATTGTAGAGGAAATACTATCATTCGTCCTATGATGCAAGTCACGTGGACTTTGGAAAGTTGAAGATTAAAGGAGGACATATTGAGGTACTTACTAGCTTTGATTATATTGACAACATTGAATGGGTCTGACTAGGGGGCGATGATTTAGTGCCAATGCCAAAAGGAAGATGAAGTTGTTGCCTTCCGAAGCTTTCTAAAAGCTGGACTTAGATTCCCATTGCATAAGATGATAGTCACTATTTTGAAAAGGTTTAATATATACCTTTCATCATCTTACTCCAAACGTTATAGTGCGGTTAGGAATCTATATCTATGTTGTTCGAAGCCAAGGCGTTGAACCCAATGTGGAAACCTTCTGCCAAATTCATGAACTGCACTTTTAGATGAAGGCGACTAGGGGTCTCCATAATAATTTTGGTTGTTATCATTTTGCTTATCGAAATGGGGGTCATGTTCCGTGCACTTGCGTACGAAGCAAATGGCCGAACGAGTGGGCGACGGAGTGGTTTTATATGAAGAATGACTTGAAATAAAGGGAAGATATTAAGGGAATTATTCAAACTCCCATCCACACATGCTTTAGGTACAAGAAATTGACTTGCTATATTGATTTCGAAGCTCAGGCCGCTATAGTTGCTTTTAACGTTGTGTGCACGCATATCGGAACAGTGGATCTTGTTCAAGAGTATCTGGTGTTTAAAGCATGGCCATTAAGGACTGAGTGGGAGATGCCAATGATGACCATGAAGGATGCTTCAAATGCGGAGCCTGTGCTGGTCAGACTTTGTTATAAGTTCAAAGATGAGTTTGGGGAGCCTTGTGATTAATGGTTAGGTTCTATTGAAGTGAAGTGTAACAAGATTCTTGGGAACTTTAGTAAACCGGAAGTCGAAGAGTTGTATAGGGCCTTTGTGGTACAAAAGAAATGACGATTGAATCATGTTTTTGACGCTATCAACTTCTTTTATCCTGACTACCCTTATGCGGTTCAAGAGACAAAGAAGAGGAAGAAGCAAATATCGAAGGTGACGACCAAGCACCAAAAAATTCTGAAGGTGAAGCCCGAGACAACATCTTCTCAGGCTTCGGAAGAGACAACGGTAAAACAAATTTGGAAATTTGTTATTATGACATTAATACTATTCTTGTTAATTTTATCATATTTTTTTATTTTAATGCAGGTGACACCTAAAACTATAAGGTTGCCTATGATTAAAGAGACTCCCTTAGCAATAGTTGTTTCTGAAATAAAGGAAATCGCTGCCTCAGAGCTCTTAATATGCAGTGAAGGGGAAGACGAAGAATGCATAGCTCCATTGTAAACCCAAAACCTTATTTTGGATTTATTAAAAAAGATTCTTCCAAGGTCAAAAAAATGTCGTTCCTAATAAAAGATTAAATGAGAAGATCCTTATATGAGTCCAGTTAACGATGTACTTATAAATTTCCTCTAGAAGTTTTAAATTAAAAGTATACTATAACAAAGATTATTACCTAGAAATTATTTTCTACTAGAACGAATAGGTAATGATTATTGAGTTCTAAAATAATCCATTAATTTGACTACACATTCAAAGCAATATTTTACTAAAATAAATAATATGTGTGTTGTGCATAATTGAAACAAGGCATAAGTAAAGTAATAGAAAAAAAGAAGAGAAAAGAGAATAGAAAACTAACGTATTCGTATCCATCCATAGAAAGAAAATAGCCCAAGTCTCATATGCATGCATGCACATTTTATTTATTTAATTTTCTTCTTCTCTCAAGTTCTTTATTCTCTTGTGTGTATGGCTTTCCCAGTTTACAGTACATCCATATAAGGTTATCTTTATTTATTTTGGCCGGCGCATGTGTTAGCATGACATCAAGTATGTGGTCATCTCCTTGAATGTCCAGCTCGCTGGCAAATGGGTCGTTGGATTCTCTTGCATGCAGGCGTTGATCCAACATCTACGACCGGCATAGGGCCATGCACGTCAGGCAGGAGGATGCTCCCAGGAGCTTCCTCGTGCCCTGGTCTGCGTGGCACACGGAGCCACCGCTCATTACCATCTGGGAGACGTAGGCTCCATCACGAGTGACATGTGGGGCTAGCTAGTCATAAGTTTTGTTCGCTGGTGTTCTCTGCGTCCGCAAGTTCGTTTCAAACCACAACAAACTTGTCCGTGATTGTCGGGGTCCGTTCACAGGCTTGGATCCTTCAGCCATGGCTATATATGTGCGGCTCCATAAGTTCCTCAGCTCATTGGACCACCACGACGATCAAACCAGGGCTACCGGTCTAAAGCAAACAGAGAAATCGAGGAGCAGAGAAGGAAGAGAGGCCGAGAGAGAAGAGAGAGAGAAGGAGGGAGAAGGGAAGGCTCGCTCGTGTGCGATGGCTCTGGCAAGCTACTGGCAGCGGCGGGAGATTAAGCGACTTGAGCACTTCGGTGCTCATCTTCGGGATCTGTGCGGAACTTGGCCGTGCCGCCGTGCCCATACGACGGAAGGTTAGAGAAGACTGTGTCCACCGTTGGATCCTAACCAACGATCGCAATCTGACAGCAGGTATATTGCTTCGAGTAATTGATCTAGGTCGTGTAGTAGGAATTGGATGGTGTAGATTAGATCCCTGCGCTTTAAATCCTGACTGTCGGACCAAATCTGAACGGCTCTGGGTGCGTACCCCTTCGTCATCTAATCCGAGCTCTTGATCACTGATCAAACGGCCAGGGCGCATCTGGAGACTCAATCGGAGTTTATTTGCTAAAGAGACCCTTCCTTATTTCAGAATCAACCTGCGATCCTTTTCTATGTATAGCTGTGTCTGGGAAAATTTATATCTTGGCCCCTAACCTTTCTGGAATTTGACGCCCGGTCCGGTGAACCAAGAAAATAGTAAAAATAATATAGTAAATACTTTTTAGTATAGAAATAAACCTAGAAACTCAATAAATTCATAGAAAATTCATATTATATTCTTTTTGGTCCATTCTTGTGGCATTAATTTTGTATTAATATTGTCTACCAACTAGTAACACTGTTTAGCCATGAAACTAGAATTAAAATTGTTCATTAGGATTAATCTATTCTAAGCACTAAATAATTTCGGAAATTCATAACTTAATAATTGTAGCTCCGAATTTGGTGGTTCTTGTTCCCACGATCTCGTTACGACGCATAGCTTATTATTATGCAATTTATTCTCATGTTTGGTGTATTGTTAATTTTACCTATACACTGTTTGTTAGTATTGCTACGTTTAGCAGTGAGGACACGTGTCATCTGAAGAGCATGTTGGTACCTGAATCTCAATTCCCAGGCAAGTTATGCCCTTGATCACTTCTTTTTACCCACTCATGTTCTAATTAATCATAATGATTTGCATAGGTTAATTTTGATGGGACCCAATAGGTTACCCTAGTTTGACTATCTTTATACCTTGTTCACCACTGAATTTTTGGGTAGTACCTGCTATTGCTTTATGTGGTTTTGGGTATAGAGATACACATTACTATTCATGATTATATTTTTATTATCAGTTGTAATTCACTATTCATGATAAGATCATTATGTTAATTGGAACATGGAGAACCACCCGGGAAAACAGTGCTACCATAAGGGTTTAATGGGACGCCCTTGGCTGACTAACTAGGAAAGCTAGTGGAGGACTACCTTACCCGAAAGGGGCAAGGGCAGTAGGGGAGTGGTCAGTGTAGGGAGGTCCTCGGGTTGATTTTACTGCGATGGCGGTCAGACGATGGATTCCTGCATTGGAGCTTCCTATAAACTGTAGTGGGTTTTCTGAAGCTAGTGGAACTTTGTAAAGGCCTCGTAGTGTTACCCTGCCTCGCCTCCTCGGTAGAGGTGTATGGGTTTGGCCGTCTCTTGGCAGATGGGTAACATGACTTGTGGGTAAAGATGCGCAACCTCTGCAGAGTGTAAAACTGGTATGCTAGCCGTGCTCACGGTCATGAGCAGCTCAGACACTCACATGATTAATTTATCGAACTAAATTCAATTTGTCATATGCATTGCATCACAGGTGATGTTGTTACTTTTGTTCTACTATTTAATTGGGTTCGTATTTACTTATACTTAGTAACTGCTAATAAAATTTTGACCAACGTTAAAAGCAATGCTCAGCTTCAGCCATCCTCTTTGGTAAGCCTTACACTTCATGAGCACCCACCTTTGGCGAGTTCATGCACATTATTCCCCACAACTTGTTGAGCTATGAACGTATGTGAGCTCACTCTTACTGTCTCACCCCCCACAGGTCAAGAACAGGTACCACAGGATGAGGCGCATGGAGGATGTTTTGACGAGTTCGTGAGAGATCTAGGTCGTTGTCTCCCAGTCAACTTTGGGTTGTTGGACCGTTGTCTCCTTATAATGTAATTATTTATTTTGTACAGAACTCCTGTTATATAGTAAAGATGTGACATTCGATCCTGTGCCATGATTCATCATATGTGTGAGACTTGGTCCCAGCACACCTGGTGATTATGTTCGCGCCCGAGTCTTGGTGCCTCGAAACCCGGGTGTGACATCCATTGATGAGCTTGTTTTTCTCTTATGACGACAAAGATGATGATGCACCGACCGAGGCCACTACTACAATAAATGTGCCAATAGTGGAGATCATGCAAAATGTTGCAGCTACAGTGGTACTATAGGATTCGAAGATCTAGACAATTCCCCCAACGGTGATACCTTCAGCGATCATAATGGCCAAGGAAAAGACTAGTTCTACGAAGCCTCCAATGACAGATAAAAAGGGGAAGTGGCTCTCTGAAATCGAGTATGCCAAAAAGGCCATTGAGGATGGCACGCCACTAGGCAAAGGGCCATTTGATCAAGAGTTTGTCGCTGGACAACTTGGGTACCCTTCGGGGTCTACAATCTTGGAGGGAGGGCCTGAGGATTATTTGTATCGCTGCCCAGATTGCTTGGAGACTAAAGTATATCGCTACATGGCGGATAACATAGGGTTTCCAAAGCTAGAGGCCATATTATCAATGAAGCCCTCCCAAGATTTTTTGGATTGCCTCTCCTACACGCATTTGAAGGTATGACATGTTAATTTTTTGCTGCTTTGGGTTGTTAGAATACTACATAACTTGGTTAACATTTGTTTTTTTAACTTTGTAGGCCTGATTTTGAGCAAGGCGCTAAAGAACAGGAAAAATATTAAGGGTGAAGCTTCCTAGAAGGAAATTGTAAAGCTTAGGTCCGAAGCATCTGAGCTTCATTTTGACTATGCAGAGAGAGAAAATGCTTTTAAAATTTTGGAAAAGGATTTCATTAAGAGTCAAAGCGAGGTTCGGACGTTGACCAAGGAGAAGAACAAAGCTCTAAGTAAGGTTTAAGAGCTCGAAGCTTTAATGTGGAAAGAGAAAAACAGCTTGCACTACTTGAAGCTAAAATGAAGCATGTAAAAGAAGAGCACGATGCAGAAATTAATAAGATATGACAAGAGTCTGTCGAAGCAGCTGTTAACTTAGAGATTGCTAAGTTGAAAATAGAAGACCTTACCGCCGAAAGGGATCATCTGA
The DNA here is from genome assembly GCA_029449295.1 of Zea luxurians. NCBI lineage: Eukaryota > Viridiplantae > Streptophyta > Magnoliopsida > Poales > Poaceae > Zea > Zea luxurians. Next base: position 14,854,656 of record JAOPSE010000002.1, read on the forward strand.
GGCAACTCAACAAAAAAATCAGATTTTGAAAAGCAATTGTTTTACTTTGGCTAACAAGTGCTGTAATGAGGTGAAGAGGACCTTCTCCTCAGTTCGGGCAAAATCTTGAGTGAGAAATTTTGTAGATGGCGATACATTTGGGATCATGCGATGGATCTAGATCCGAGCATACAAGAGCACGAGAGGACTACTTCGCATGGATAGGCGCCCGAAGCACTGCTTCGGTTTTTCTGAAAGCCGAATGCGGTCATGTGAAGATGTGCACTGATCCAAACTTCAAAGTTTCTAAGAATAGCATCAGAAGATCAACTGTCGAAGCTTTAGAGTGGGCAAAAAAGTTCTTATTTGATATGGTCAAAGGGCGTGCAAAGAAATTTATATCGAAGAGTGAATAAAAAATAAGGGGAATGTTTGTACTTAGTTACCTTCGTTTTACCTTTGCGAAACATGCAAATTTCTAATACCCAGCTTTTTGCGAGCTTGAAGGGCAGCTAAGAAGGCAACAACTATCTGGAAAAATTTGCAGCCGAAGGTACTTTTATTCCCTGTTGCTTTTTCTTGACTACTTCGTGCCTATGCTAGCAATTCTCTTCTAACTTCTACTAGAAAGTTTTTACTTCTTAGGCGATGATTGAATTTAAACAACCCGAAGCTAAAGCAGCTACTGCCGAAGCGGAAGCGGAAGCTGCTGAAGCAGTGAAAAAACTACAAATGACATTGTTTGGAAGATTTGTGAACAAATTTATGATGAAGTGAGCAGAGATAGTGATTATTTTAAAAAATTCTTTTAGTGTAATATTTATGATGCAAAGGGCATGAACATTCAAAGCTCTTTAGCATATGTACTATAATATAAAACATCTTCGCTTTGGTTTACTGATTCTTTACCTTTGTGATGTGTGAAATTTGAGTCTTACATGTTTTTTGAGTCGAAAGCAAAAAAAACCTTCCCTTCTTTTCACATGTTATAAAGGCGATACTCTTCATAGCTCTATCTTCGGTGTATGTTAAATTCGTAATTGCAGTCCCTCAAGAATGATAGTGCATCAGAAACACAAGTTTGTTCATTCCCTTAGGAACAACTTCGAAGGTTTATGACCATTACTAGATGATTGAATCGAGCCCTCCATTCTCTTAGGAATACCTTTAGAGGTTTTTTCACCTTTACTAGGTGATTATACTTGAGCTCTGCATTCCCTTAGGAACTCCTTTGGAGCTTTTTCACCTTTACTAGGTGATAACATATAAGCTCTGCATTCCCATAGGAGTGACTTAAGAGCTTTTTCACCATTTCTTAGGTAACCACATACGAGCTTTGCATTCTCTTGGGAACGACTTTGGAGCTTTTTCACCTTTACTAGGTGATCACACTTGAGCTCTTCATTCCCTTAGGAACGACTTTGGCGCTTTTTCACCATTACTTAGGTGATCGCATATGAAAGTTCATTTCAACACTGTTTTCGTTGCACCCAAATGTGCCAATATATTATTACATGAGACTACAAAATGAAAAGGTTGCAAATAAATGTAAATACATAGAAGTATTTCCTTAACAGCTTTAGGTTTGCTTACCCAGCCCCTTAGGGTCTTCAGTATATATGCTTTGTCTCTAGGACCATGTTGTTAAAAGTACGAGCTTTGGATCCCTCCCTTCTATCCCGTTGTTGCATGTCTTGTACTGGAAATTTTGGATGACCAGCAGGGTCCTGATCATAAGGAGGTGTTCCTGGGATGAAGGAAGTAGATGGTGACCACGCTCTCATCATATGGTTACATGAAGCATTTGAGGCCGAAGGTTGAAGCAGCCTTGGCTCGTGTGGTTGGGGCTGAACGTACGGTGGAACATAAGGTGAACAGTACAAAGATGTACTAAACACCTCCTGTGGCTAAGAGGGGTCACTCATCTTGTATGACTTAGCATTATTTTATTCCATATTTCTTCTTACGCATTAAAAGTATAAATGTACCTTCTGTTTACACAAACAAATGCTTTGAAGGCTATGATAAATGAAGCTTAAGGCCCTCAAAAAGGTACTTTATGCATGGTATTGTTCTCCTATTTATAGGGGAGGGATACAGATTTGTGTGGAATTACAAACATGCCCACAAGGTTTACAAGCATGGTTTACAAATATCACAGGGGTATCAGTGTCTTTCTCTTCTTCTTTCTTGCCACTCAAGTCTTGGACCTCTTCCCCTTTGTCATTTTATGCACGAAGCTCTTCTTATGCCAAGGCTGGCTTTGCACCTTCGTAGCTTGTACCTTCGCACATACGTGCATACAACCGAAGCTTCCTTGTATGCTGCTTCGGCCAAATTGTTCTTCGTCCTTTACTTATATGCCTAAAACACATTTGCTTACATCGAAGGTAAGTCGTTTTGAGGATCTTCGACAAGGTAGGCCCCAACACTAATAATAATCCATAACTTTTCTCGATTTTAGTGTTTGATAAAAAAGGGGGAACAACCTGTATAAATATTATGTTTGTGAATTTATTCACGCATTCATATGTAACAAGTTAGTGGTCAAAGATATCGAGGTATGTCAACAGTTTCTAAAGTACTAATGTTGATTTCTTGATAATAAAATGCCTTAGCATTTAGTTTAATCTCTACTACTATTAAGGCTACAAGAGTAGTCGGCCATTCCCGTGTTCTGCCACCATTCCTGTTCTGCCACCGTTCCTATGTCTGTCATTCCCATTCTTTATTCTGTCTTTCTCATTCCCTCCTCCCGCAAAGCTCATTCCCATTCCCATTCCCCCGTACAGCCCACGTCTAGCTAAAATTAAAAGAAACACACATGTCCTTAAGGGGATTTGAACCCGTGACCTCTCAAGCAAAGGCCAAGAGTAGTTACCGCTCCACCACATATGTGTTTATGTCTACATCTATGTCAGGAAACATATCTACTACATCTCTCACCAAGCTCACTTGCTATCCTTGCACAATGCGTAGTAGTAGATAAGTATCACCGAGATTCTTGAATTAGATTTTTGGATGGAGGTAATATTATTTAAAGAAGAGCTTTGCATGCAATTTCTTTTGTTTGAATAATGTATTATACTTAAATTCCTTTTTTGCATGCGTGACATTTTTCTTCGTAATATTTTTTCCATAGATCAGACTTGTGAGTCATTTTCATAAACCAACGCCAAACATGAATCCATGTTTCTTACTTGAAACCCCGAACAAACACCATGAGCAGGAGGCACTCACGTTGGCGTCGCTCATCGATGACGAGAAGAAGCTTGGCGACTGTCAGTTCGACCTCTAGAAGCAGTCCTACGTGGTCGCATGCGCCGCTGTGTATGACAAGCTCCCGCAAAGCCACCACTTGGACGCGGTCCAAAGCAGCTGCACCGCGCTGTCCATCGTTAAGCAGGGGGGCCTCATGGTTGTCGCCAACATCGATGACTCTTGGGTTGTTCTGGACACCGCATCCGACAACGACGCCATCACGTCGTCTAGCTCATCGTCCACCTGAAGCCCAACCTACCACGTAAGTCGCTACTGACCGGACATGAATTCTTGTGCGCTGGGACGATGGACGTTGCTGACGTTCTGTGAGTGTCCTCGAACATGATGTATATAGTGGAGTAGCGCATCTGGTGGTGCAACGGCCAGGGGTACTACCTCGCTGATGAGCCTGGGGTGCACTTCGTTTGGCAGCCCAACCAAGAGTCATCAGTACTCATCATGTCACGCGCGTTCGACGACTACTATATCAAGGATTGTGGCATCATCTTAGCACCGGAGGTGATGCAGAGGAGGATCGACAACAGTGACCAGTTCGTTATCCTCGCCACCATTAGGGTAGCTTTTGTGCCGACCTGCCTTTAATTCTCTTCGCAAACACACACACTTACCTTTTTGTTTAAGCAAGAGTGTATGGTGGTGCGTGTCTGATGACTAACGATGTACGAGGAAATTTCTTCCAGCATGTGTGGAACGTGCTCTCCAATGATGAGAGCATACAAATCGTGGCATATATCGAAGTCTGCATGATACTGATGGTTGCAATGTAGTGGTGAAACAACTAGATTAAAATAACAAAATTTATGTATGGCTAGGATCACAAATTGATTATGAAACATTTTCTCATAACAATATAACACACATTTTATATATAAGTTATCGCGGTATACTGGTATTATATATTATCGTTGCAACGCACGGGCACTCAGCTAGTGTAATAATATGGTTTATTAATCTTTTTGGTAAATCATAGTTAATAAAGATGAAAGAAGAAATACTCCCTTGGATATGATTTAAGAAATTGAAGAACAATTTGTTGGGGCGAAGGCGAAGACGATACCCTTCGCGTGAAGCCTTCGTCGCCTCGCTACACCAACGAAGGCGAGATGATCGGTGCGGTTGCCCTTCGTCCTCTCCATTGCAAGACGAAGGCCAAACTCCGACGAAGTCTAGCAGTCCTGTGTCCTCATCTCGCCCGGAGGCCCATGCGGAATTCGGCCCACTATAACGGGCCCCGCGTGGACAAGCATGTTACGGGCCTCATTTGTAATAACTTTTCTGTAATGACGGTCTGTAACCTCCCCTTATGGGAATAATCTAGGGATAGTCCGAGTACCCGAGGGCATAAACGTCCTTGCCTTGGGACGTTGGACACTCGGGTACCTATAAATACCCTCGTACAGTGCCCTTGAGAGGCCAGATTAACAGAGCAATTGTCATCCCACATTAAACTTTGCTTGCGCTGTTTCCACCTCCCCGTTGGATCCGCATGCCCAGGAGAGCAAGTTCCAACATTTGGTGCCCACCGTTCATGCTATGAACAAACCACCCGCAATGGCTCCCAAGAGAGCTAGCTCGAAGGCAGCCCCATCTGTCGATGAAGCGGCGAAGGTAGCGCTCCTGGCTAAGAAAAAGGCAAGGCCCTCGCAGACAACACCCACCAAGAAGCCTCCAAAGACGAAGCTCCTAGCAAGAGACAGCGTCAAGAACACCCCACTCCCGAAGGCACCATACGCACCTGTAGCTCCGGAGGGCAACCACCCCTAGGCTTCGGCATCTCAGCCGAAGAACAGCTACAGCTATGGGCCCTACGCATCAAGAACCGCAACCTCCAAAAACAGAGAGACATCCTCGAGGCCAAGCGCCAACGTGTCACCGCGCAAGCCAAAGTGCGCCAGATGATACGGGACGAGGAACAAAGAGCCCGGGAGCTCGAGCAAGAGATCGCGCTCATGCAGAGCGAAGGCCAGCATGATCTGCAGCACGGCCCGCCCCTCCAACAGCGTGCGCCAGCCGGAGACTTATTCATACCCCAGCGCGGGCCCTTTGTCCCGCATGCCGCAGCTTTCCAAGGCATCAATTACCTTGATGAGCGAAGCCCCCAGGCCCCGCAACTCCAAGCATCACCGTGGCCCACCAACTTTAGGGCAGGAATCACCGTGGCCCACCAACTTCAGGGCAAGAACGTTCCCAAAGTACAATGACAACACCGACCCAGCACAATACATTATGAGCTACCAAGTCGCCGTCTCATCGGCCGAAGGGGACGACGCCATAATGGCCAAGTCGTTCATCATCGCCCTCGAAGGTCCGGCCTTGACCTGGTACACCAGGTTGCCGCCGTTGTCCATCGACTCCTAGAAAGGACTCCGGGGTAAGTTTCTGCTCAATTTCCAAGGGTACCGACCCGATACCGACGCCTTGGCCGAACTATCACTCTGCAAGCAGCAAGAGAAGGAAAACCTACAGGAGTACTACTGCAAGTTCCTGACTCTCAAGTCATAACTGCCTTCGGTCGATGACCACATCGCGATACATTATGCCATCAACAGCCTTCGAGCTGGCGTCCTATACAGTCACTGCATCAGGGACCCACCCAAAAATCTCCAGGAGCTATATCAGCTATTCGAGAAGTACACTAGATTCGAAGAGCTACACCAGCGAAAGATCGAGTCCCAGAGAAAGCCCAAGGACCCTCTGCAGTCCAGTCGAACCTAGACCAGGCCTTCGTAGTCAGACTTCGGATGGGACAACGGCAACGAGCAGCAGGTGCACAACATAGTCAATCAACATTCAGCCGGTGAAGCCGTTCGCCGTGAGGAATATCCCCCCCAGGGCCACGGTAACGGCATGCGAGGCTGGGGCCAGGGACGGGCGCAACAACCGTGCAGATTTTACTTCTTGTTTCACGGCGAAGACTACACACACCCAACAAGGGATTGCCCAGAAACAAAAGCCACTAAGGACAGAATGTCTCAGGCACAACCAGTCGACAATCAAAGAGTTGTCGCGCACACATATCACCACCAACAACCATACAACAACGTCCATATCTAGCACCCACCCGACCACGCATATCAGCATCACCAGGAAGTACAAGTCCTTCCACCCCTGCCTTCGCTCCGCATCACCCGAACCCACACCACCAAAATCACCCCGAGCACCAAAGCAGGAAGACTTCGCCGATCAGCCGTATCGCGGAGTCATCCACATGATCACCGGAGGGTCCAGCGTAGACTTTGAGACGAAGCGGCAAAAGAGGGATCACTACCGGAGTGTCAACCATGTCGCCCTCACCGGCCCGGTGGTGCAAACAAGGTGGTACATGTGCCACTAACCTTCGATAACAGAGATGTTGATCTGCGCAGCGCACCTCACGTCGACGCCATGGTAATCAACTGCAGTGTGGCTGGCTGGGACCTGCAGAAAGTCCTAGTTGACAAAGGCAGCTAGGCGGACATCATCTTCCTGCATGCCTTCGACCGCATGGGTATCAGCCACAGCTTGCTCAAGCCTTCGGACAACCCCCTATACGGTTTTGGCGGCAAGGGCACTTTCCCTGTGGGCAAGATTGAACTACCCCTGTCATTCGGTGTAGCACCCAATGCGCGGAGTGAGCAGGTTACCTTCGACATTGTTGACATGGTTTATCCCTACAACGCTATAATGGGCCGAGGCTCCATCAATAAATTTGAAGCGGCCATTCACGGACTATACCTATGCATGAAAATTCCGGGTGCGCAAGGGGTGATAACAGTTTATGGTAACCAACAGACTGCGCGCAACATTGAGAGAGACTTTGTTCTAGGCCAACGGAACATACACTGCCTTACAACACAACGCGAAGTCTCCGAAGTGACCCACCCAGCCCCCACCGAGAAAGTTAAGGCGCAGCTATAGAGCAACGACGGAACGAAGACAGTTCCCCTCGATCCAGCGACGCCCAAGCAAACGATCGTAATAAGCGAAGACCTTACTTCACAAGACGAGGAGAAACTCATCTCTTGTCTCTCCAGAAACAAGGACGTCTTCTCCTGGTCCGCCCTCGACCTGTTCGGAGTCAGCCGCACCGTCAACGAGCATGGTCTGGGCATCGACCCTTCGGTGCGCCCAAGAAAGAAGTGGCTGCACAAAATGTCCGACGAGAAGACAGAAGCTGCCAAAGCCGAAGTGCACCGCCTGCTAGAGGCCAACTTCATCGAACCAATCACCTACCCTGCGTGGCTTGCCAACATAGTCATGGTACAGAAGAAAAGCGGCAAGTGGCGCATGTGCATAGACTTCCCCAGCCTCAACAAGGCCTGCCCCAAGGACAATTTCTCGCTGCCACGGATCGACAAAATAGTCGATAGCGCAACCGGTTGCGAAGTCATGTCCCTTCTCGACTGCTTCTTTGGCTACCACGAGATATACATGAAAGAGGAAGATAAGGCCAGCACCAGCTTCATCACACCCTTCGGCACGTACTGCTTCATCAGGATGCCAGAGGGACTCAAGAACGCTGGGTCAACCTTCTCTCACCTCACCGAGACGGTGCTCGAGAGCCAAATGGGCTGCAACATTTTCACGTACGTGGACAACATCGTCGTCGCAAGAAAAAATAAAGAAGATCTCCTAGCTGACCTCGCAAAAACGTTCGCAAACATGCGCGACGCACGACTTCGCCTCAACCCCGAGAAGTGCGTCTTCGGAGTTTGCCAGGGGAAGATACTGGGCTACTAGGTGTCGCACCGCGGGATCAAGGCCAACCCGACCAAGATTCAAGCAATCATCAACATAACACCCCCGCAGTCAACCAGGGATGTCCAGCGTCTGACAGGCAGATTAGCCGCCCTTAACAGATTCATTTCTAGGTCCGCAGAGCGGAGTCTACCCTTCCTCAAGACACTGCGTGGTGCGAAAGACTTCACGTGGGGACCAGAACAAGCGGTCGCCTTCGCATCACTCAAGCAACACCTGTCAGACTTAGCAATTCTCACCAGTCCCGACCCCTCGCTACCTCTGCTGCTCTACATTACGGCCTCGCCATATGCAGTCAGCGCAGCGCTAGTCCAAGAGCAAGACAGAGAGGGCACGACCCGGCAGTGTCTAGTTTACTATGTCTCCAAAGTCCTAACGACCTCCAACATGACTGAACTGCAAAAAATCTCTTACGCAGTCGTCATGGCATCGTGCAAGCTGCACCACTACTTCGAGTCATTCAAGGTGCGGGTCATCTCGGACAGGGGACTGGGAGAGTTGTTCAGAAACCCGGAGGCGTCCGTCCGAATCGCCAAATGGGCAGCCAAACTCTCCGGGTACCACATCACCTTCGAACCCAGGACAGCAATCAATTCGCAGGTCCTGGTAGACTTCATCGTCGACTGGACAGGGCTAACACGGTAGCAAGAAGAGCCTCTAGAGAAGGTATGGACCATCCACTATGATGGCACATGGTGCCATGCGAGGGCAGGCGCAGCTGCAATTATCACATCACCCACAGGCGTCAAGCACAGATACGCAGCACGCCTTAGCTTCGCTTTGGAGTCTGACAGATGCACCAACAACATAGCGGAATACGAAGCCGTCATCCTGGGCCTTCATAAGCTGAGAGCGCTCGGTGTCACCACCTGCATAGTCAAGACAGATTCCAAAGTAGTTGCCGGCCAGGTCGAAAAAGAATACTCAGCAAAAGACCCCGCACTCATGCAGTTTCTCACGGCTGTTTGCAGTCTCGAGAGACAGTTCAAGGGCTTCACCCTACAGCATGTGGACCGCGCCAGGAATGAAGAGGCTGATGCGTTGGCTAAGGCAGCGGCCAGAGGCGAGACCTTGCCCTCCGACGTGTTCTACCACGTCATTGGCACACCAGCTGTCCGCAACCCAGAAGGCTTACAAGTAACCAACTTCGTCGAAGGCCATCGCATCGTCAACCTCATCATGACTGAAGATTGGCAGGCCCCAATAACCCTGTTCCTGCAAGGATATTACCACCCAGGTGACGTCAATGAGGCCAAACGCCTCAAGCACCGAAGCTAGGACTTCGTACTAGTTGGGGGCCAGCTATACAAAAAGGGGATCAGTCAGCCCATGCTAAAATGCGTGACCAAAATCGAAGGCATTCAAATCCTTCGTGAAGTCCACAGCGGAACTTGTGGGTCCCACTCAGGGCCTAGGGCCCTCGCTGCCAAGGTAATCTGTCAAGGATTTTACTGGCCTGCGATAATCTGTACCGCGAATCAAGTCACGAGGTCTTGCAAAGCATACTAGAAGTTTTCTCCCCGCTCGAGCAACCCTTCGCAGTTCACCAAGCTGATTGCCCACACATGGCCACTTCAACGCTAGGGGCTGCATATTATCGGACCACTACCTACGGCTCAAGGGAACCTCAAATTCACCTTCGTCGCTGTCGAGTACTTCACCAAGTGGATCGAGGCCAGGGCAGTATCCACAATAACGTCGAAGACCGCCCAAAAGTTCTTCTAGCAAAACATTGTTTGCCGATTCGGAGTCCCGTCTGAGCTCATAGTCGACAACGGCAAACAGTTTGACAGCCAGGACTTCAGGGATTTCTGCCTCTCCATCGGCACCAAGCCTGCCTTCGCCTCGGTATACCACCCGCAATCCAACGGCATCGTTGAGCGCGCCAACGGCAAGATTTTCACTGCCATCAAGAAAAGACTCCTCGACGACAAGAAGGGCAAATGGGCCGACCAACTACTTGAAGTGGTCTGGGCCCTAAACACGACCGAATGCCGGGCAACCAGATTCACACCTTTTCATCTATTATATGGATCGGAGGCCATGACGCCGCAAGAGATAAAGCATGGGTCGCCTCGAACAAGCACATCAGCGGTCCCCGACGTCGACGAACCAACGTCCAAAGACCTCATCGACGGAGACCGCGTCCTCGCCCTGCAGGCCCTCAACAAATACCAAGCTCAAACCAAGGCCTGGCGCGACAATGCGGTCGTCCCATGAGAGTTCAACAAAGGAGACCTCGTACTCGTTCGGACCACCCGGACAAAATCAGGGGGCAAGCTAGAGCCGAAATGGGAGGGTCCATTCATCGTCAGGACGAAGGCATCCCCAGCGCGTACAGGCTAGCAACGCCCGCCGGCAAAGACTTAGAGCACTCTTGGAACATTGACAATCTCCGCGAATTTTTTGTTTAACCCTCAGGGCCCACGCGCCCTTGTAATCCACCTAACAATATTATTTTCGCCCGCACTCTTTTCCTCCCGGGGGTGAGGTTTTTAACGAGGCGGAGCCATATAATATACCAGCAAAAGCCACCGCAAAAACAAAAACTCAGACGCAACATGTCGAAAAAGACCGCATTGACGGTATTCGGCATTCGACCACTCCAAAGTCACCGTGACAGGTAGCGTAGACTACCCTCGCGTGTGACACTCTGTGCAAAAGTTGCCTAAGGGTGCAGCCGGAATAGCACAACAAGTGCGTTACATCGAAGTCTTTTATTAAAAAGACACTCCGCGCAAAAGTTGCCTAAGGGTGATGTAACAACCCTGGTGTTACTATCACTAAAACTTGAGCATAACATCATAAGCATTGGCATTTCATGTGTTTGACACACCTAGAGTGCATTCACTAGGCAAAAATTTCAAACAAGTTGTATTGGTATGACATTTTGTGGATAAAACCCTAGAATAGGGTACTTAACCCTAAATGGCGATCAAAAGGGTAAAACAAAGTCCAAATAGAGAAAACACTAAAGCTCAATTGAAATAGTCATAAAATATTACTTAGAATGGACCTAAGTTACATCCAAACCCTTAAAATGTCAAAAACCCTAAAAAGGACCCTGGAAAGCCCTGAACCTAAACCCTAGGGGCTAAGTGCAAAATTAGTGCACTTTTGGACTAAAGTGCAAAAACCATGAATGTAAGGTGTCTTAAGTCATATGGTTCACAATTATGAAGATTTGCAATTTTAAACCCTAGGTTTTGGGCCTATTTGCAAAAATACCACTTTTGTAACCATATGGCTAAGTCTGATTTTCAGAAAATAGGTTCAACTTTGGGGCCTTGTAACTTCCAAACAAAAAGGATTTTGCCCTAGGTCACCACATCAATTTTGTAGATCTATCATAGGAGAATAACTTTGATACAGACATCCTCTTTGGTTGTTACACAAAAATTGGAGAAAAGCAAGCCCAAAGTCGCTTTGTCAGACTGCTTGGAATCTGAAATTCAGACAGACAGTGGAATAGCATGGAGTTAGTGCTCGAATTTAAGCATGATCCTGTAAGAATTTGATTAGGGGCGCTATAATAAAGATGTAGCTGGTTTAAAGGTCTACAACTTTGATGCAGAGCCTTGGATATGTTGCCATAGAGAATTGGAAGAAAATTTGCCCTAAACATCGTCTGTCAGGCGCTCTGTCAGACATTTCAATGGTACAGTAAACTGCATAAGATCACTGATGTAGTGCATCTCGCCGCCGGCGAGCTACGCTCGGATTCATGCTTTTGCCGCCGTGATTCGTGCTCGGACCAATTGGATAACGCTCGGGGTTGAGTAAGTATCACCGCCATGGATAAACTCCAGCCAATAAACTACTCCGGCCACCGTACCGAGATTGCCACGGCGGATTCGGATGAGCTCACCGGTGACCGCCGCCTCATAGCCTTGCGCCACGTACCTGGGCACATTCACCGCATCGCCGTGACTCACGTTGGCTGTTTGATCATCGCCGGTGAGGGCTGCCACGGTAGATGCCACGAATTTCTTGCGCCAGTAACTCCTTGCTCCTCCGGCCACCGCACGTCGTCGTCCAATTCACCGGCCACCGCTCGCGGGCTCTATAAATTAAGTGCGCCCTCAGCTCCATCAGGAAATCAAGCAACTAGCGCACCCACCCGCACCTCAAATCCTCCACCAGAGAGCTTCAATTTCGCATTTCCCCCAATCTACTCAAGAACATCGCGCGTTTCGACCTCACCATGGCTAGCTTGTTTCAGGTCAGTTCAAGCTTCCCGGTCATTTGTTCTAGCGTCCTTAAGTTCTCCTCAAGCTCCTCGACCCCTCTGATTGAACTAGACCACCGTGGTTCGCCGGGAACACGCTGCTCCTTTGGTTGTCCGCCCTGTCACCGTGGCCAGAGCGAATTAGGTAATCATTCATGAAATTAGCTTAGGGGAAACTCCAGCTAAGACTTGAATTTGGTGTCTGCCGCTCGGGAGCACCGGTCTTTGCGCCATCCGGCCAGTCTAACCTCGTCGGTGTTCAAAGCTCCGTCGTGCAATGTTGTGGTCCTCACGCGGTGAAGAATTAGAAGTGCAGGGGTTTTTCTACGAATGTCTGTGAGACGTTGAATAGTAACTAGGGATTCTTAATAGATATTCACAACAGCGGGGGCCTCGGTGCAAACCTACCATCGCGGGCGCGCGCGCGCGTGGGCGCGTCCCTGTCTCCTGTGCAGACTGGGCCGACTGGGCTAGTTTAGGTCCAACACTGTTCATGCTTTTTGTTTTTCCTTTTCTACCAGAGCTAAAGAAACTGTAGAAAATTGTAGAAAAATCCTAAAAATACTAGACTAATTTTGCTAGATTCCTAATTTCCTATAGAATTTAATAAAAATAAATTTCATGATTTTTAGTCCAAAGGGGAAATTCTAGAGTATTTAAAACAGTCTAAAACTATGCTTCTGGATTTTTAAAAAATAAATAATAAACCCAAAATTCACAAAATTTTTAGGATAAACTTTAAATAATATTTAGAAGCCTTTGGTGAAATTTGGTATGAATTGGGCCATGTTTGATACTTAGAACCCAAAACCCTACCCCCTACCCTGCGAACTTCACTGTTGACTCCGGAAACCCTAAGTTCTCGGAGAACCGTGAGCATTACATGGGCAAGCCTTAAATTGACTCCGGAACTTCACTATTGACTCCGGAAACCTTAAATTGTATTCAAGACTTTAGATAATAAACTTTTATTATCCTTGCACTCTCATGAGCATTACATGGGCATTCATCATTATGTCTGGTTATATTTAGAAAACGAAGAAGAAGTAGAAGTCAAAGAAGAGAAGACTCCACCACCACCTGAGGAATATCAGGCAGGCAATTGTTTTTATTTCGATATCTGCGGAAACGAGCCTGATTCACCAATAACACAAGGCAAGCCCCGGTGCATTTGCCACCCCCTTGTTCCTTTTAAATCTTTCTCACTTACTTGATGCATTAGGTGATAGGAGTTGTGTGCTAAACTATTGCTGCATCTCCTTCCTTAGACTATTTCCTAATCCCTGTTTTACAAAAGGATTTCTTATGCTTAGCTTTGCTTTAGAAAAACAAAATGTTTTGTTTTCTCAAAGATGATGTGCAAAGTGGGTGGGATGTTTTCAAAAATAAAACTTGATGGTGGATCCATCATTGCCATGATGGGTTCAACATCAGAAAAGATGTACCTCTGCCAGGTACCAAATTTTGGGAATTGAAATGATAAAGCTAAGACCGGGCGGGTGACTTGCACGAGAAGAGAGTCTTGGTGTAGTGTCTCCGTTTGAGTCCATTAAGGACCGTCTCGATGTAGGCTTGCTGACCGAGGACCCTTTAACTGGTCACATGCCTCGTCATGGGTAAGCTTTGCCTCGGGCAGACTAATACCAGAATAAGATACCACGCAATGGGAGTGGAGAGATGGCGAGAGTAGCGTGTACCCTCCGTGGCAAGAGGCTGGACGGTGGTGTATCTGTGCTCTCGGTTGGCGTGAACCTGATCTAGTCTTAAGAACCCTGGTGGCAAGTTGACATATGCAAGGGTTAAGTGCTACATATGTCGTGTTATCGAAGATCCTCAGCTAAGTATACTCGATTCGGATCGTCGTACCTTCGCGGTTATAAAGACTTGTTCACTGCCCTATACGTAGAAATCCAGTAAAGATGAAGGGTTGTTAAGAAATTGGCTAGTGCAGGTCAAGTGATTGAACTAGGATAGAGAGAACCCTAGTTACAGGTAATTCTACTTAACCGGACAAATAAAACTTGGTTTTTAAGGATCCACTCTTAGTAAGCATTTCTGCAAACAGAGTCATTGATTATTGAGAAGCCTTACCTTGACTCCCTCTAGCCAGCATACCCTTGAGAGTCTTTTCTTTAGTCAGGAAAGACTTGCTGAGTAATTCCATACTCCCATGTTGTTTTTAGGTGAGGAAGCAACGAACTTTTGTTGCTTCTGTTCAAAGGTGGTACCAAAGGAAGAGCACTAGGAGTAAAGCTGCGGGAGGAAAGGATCCTCCATAAAACTTTTGTTTGATACTTATCGGGAGTGGTTTTTGCCTCCCATGGTTTGTAATAATAATACTCAGCACTCGTTTATTATATTTCTGGTCTGTAATATTATAACTCTGCCTTACTTTTCAATACAAGTAAGTTAATGTAACTGTTTCCGCATTTTCGTATCTCCGATGCTTGTAATGTTTGCGTGACGGGTGAAACGCTCTTGGGAAAGGTAAGGAAAGCAGATACCGAACTTGTCAAGTGATTTAGGGGCACCTACAGGGTTGTCTGAGGTCCGTTGGACAAGGACAACTGTAGGTGGGCCTAATGACTTGGTAGGTTCCATCACAGGTGCAGCCAGAACAGCACAACAAGTGCGTTAAAACGAAGTCTTTTATTAAAAAGACACTCCATGCAAAAGTCGCCTAAAGGTGCAGCCGGAATAGTACAATAAGTGCATTAAATCGAAGTCTTTTATTAAAAAGACACTCCGTGCAAAAGTCGCCTAAGGGTGCAGCCGGAATAGCACATCAAGTGCGTTAAATCAAAGTCTTTTATCAAAAAGACACTCCATGCAAAAGTCGCCTAAGGGTGAAGCCGGAATAGCACAACAAGTGCGTTAAATCGAAGTCTTTTATTAAAAAGACACTCTGTGCAAAAGTTGCCTAAGGGTGTAGCCGGAGCATCACAACAAGTGCGTCAATCGAAGTCTTTCATTAAAGACGCTCCATGCGAAAGACGCCCAAGGGTGCAGCCGGACAGGCACAATAAAATACGCCATCGAAGTCTTTCACCGAAAAAACACTACGTGCCAAAATCACCTAAGGGTGCCCACGGACAAGAGCAGCAAGTATGTCAATCTACACTCCGCGCAAAAGTCGCCCACGGATGCAGCTGGATTAGCACAAGCGTGCGAAAACGGCCAATAGGCCACATTACAATACAAGTTACAGTTACATACACACGGCGAGGGCACCATATACTACATCGGCTCAACCTTCGGGATGATACCCATCTCCCTATAATTGAACAGCATTATCCTTAATTCCTCACCCTCGAAAAGATTTCGTAGATCCCCCTCAACTATGCTCACCCCAAACGGCGAGGATAGCAATTCTCGTTTACCAACCTGGTCTACTCGAAGACGGCCACGCTCCATCCCCATACGACGGCGCCTACCACTTCGCGAAAACTCACCCACACTGTGTTTTCACACCACCCTTCGCTGCCCACACTCAGTATTCGCACTAGGAAGATCAGCAGCCTCGCCAACCTCCACACACGGCGAAGACTCCGCTGCGGCCACATCTAATGCAGCAAAGTAATCCAAGCCTTCATCCGAGGACTCCTCCATCTAAGAAAACGAGCTCCCAGACTCACCGTCAGACTCAAAACACTCAGATCTAGAGCCAAATAAATTATCATCGACAGGCACAACGGTTGAGGCCGCCACAAAATCAGTATTGCCAGCAGCGGTTGCTTGCATAGGCCCAAACGTCGGAACCTGCGCAGCAACCGAGGTTCAGTATCACAAAAACATAAGTTTACACCGAAAGCCCTAGCCCCTATTCCGCCACCTGCGAAGGCTCGGCCGACGCCGCTAGGTCTTCGGCAACTGGTTCGCCCACCACCTTCGAAGCGTCCTCACCCGTCGGCACAGTGGCCGGCTTGGGGTCCTCGCCAGCTCCAATCGGCACAGGGGTCGCTAAGGGGCCCTCGCCAGCATCGGATGGCGGCGCCAGCTCCACGTCCGACGCCTCGGGCAGTGTGCTATCTAGATCACCGAGGTCCTCGACCTCTTCATCATGCGCCATCTACAGCAATAGCACATTCATTCAATAACAACACAAATACAGACACATACCCACACATATAATCACATAGATGCACCTTTACCTGATCCATCATCCGGTCGGACCTCTCCCAGACAGTCTCTCGACTGTGAGGGCCCCACATCCTATCGAAAAGCGCCCCAGCCGATCGCTTCAGCACCGTGTCCTCGACCTGGAAGATTCCACGCTCGAAGCCTTCGTCCGACTGGTCGAAGACCTCGAAGTGCCCGCATCCCTCGCGGGACAAGGCATTCATGGCCCCCTCGTAGGTGATGAGGGAGGCGAAGGACATGAGGCCCATCACAATTATCGGGAGCACCTCCAGCTCCTCCTACAGCCACCCAAGGAAGCGGAGGCCCACCTCCTGATCGGGCGCTTCGAAGGGAGCGGTCCGCACACCCAGCTCCTGGTACGCGTCCATGAGCTGCGTATGCATCCGCTCGACCTCTGCGTGTGTCGAGGACTCCATTTTGTCCAGGCGGTCACGCAGGCCACTAAGCCTCGTCTCCATCTCCTCGGCGCGTTGGCGGGCGAGACTGGCCTCCGCCCGCACAAGTTTGGCCTCGGCTTGTGCAGCCTGCGCCTCAGCACAGGCTTTGTTTGCATCCCTCCTCTCCTCCGCCAACTGACGCTTGAGATCCTCCTTCTCATCCTCCACATCCGCCAACCTCTCCATCAGCCTGTGGCTCTTGTTTTACGCAGCTGACTTGTCCCGAACAGCATCTGTATGCTACGCTAGGAGGCGCTCGATCCTGCCCTCGAGTCGTTGCCTCTCGGCAGCGAACTCCGAAGTCAGGGCACCTAACGCAACATGGTCAGCGAAGGCGGCTGCCTGCCACGAAAAATCCATCAGATTCGCAACTACATAAAAACAACGAACTAACAAAGTCCAATATGACTTACATGCTTCAGCTGCTGCAATGCATGCCTCAGGTCCTGGGACACAGAGCCCGCCACGTCTTTAGCGGCGGCGACCGACAAAATCTCGCTACTGGCGCAGAATCTAGACCATGGGTCCTGCGAAGCACCCTTCACTCCAATTGCCGCCGTAGGCGAAGTGGCCGCCACCAGAGCTGGGACAATAGCCAGCTGCCCCGCATCCGACACTGCACCATAACCTTGTTCAATACCTAGTCCCAAAAAGATCACACCAACGAGTTAATCCTCCACGCAGATGTCTGTGTCGAAGTTGGCACCACCCGCCGCCGCTTCATCGGCGCGCACCGGCGACGGTGGCCTTCGCTCCTTTGGGGGCTCAGCCGAGGGTGGCTTGCCCGCGCTGGAAGCAACAGCCCTCGCACCCACCGAAAACTTGCTAGGCCGGGGGACGGCCGGCTTCGCAGCCGGCGGCGGTTTGCTACTGCCAGGGGCGGTGGACTTCACGCCTCCCCGCGCCCTCTTCACCTCATGACTAGGGTCTCTGACCCTAGTAAACGCCCGGCGCTTCTGCGCCGCATCTTGACGATCCTTGTCCATCATTGCCGATACAACAGCAACAATATTCCGTCCATAAGGAAAAAATTTTATCTCACGGGCCAAACGAGACGTAAATATGTCCTCCCCGGCTGCCCGAGGAATTGGAACGTTCCTTGGGCATCGACCCCCGGTAACCTTCAGCATTCGCGCCGAAGACTCCCGAAGCTCGGGCGAAGACATCCTTCCCCCGAGCGCCGCACAAGTCCCCATCAACTCCACAGTAAAATGATCAGAGACCCCCAACCCCCCAACTGCAGTACCTATTTTCCTCTTCTTAATGGCCGAGGCAGCCTCCCGCGAAGGGCCTCCCTCAGCCATGGCCACTGGCTTTTTCCTGCGGCGGTCGATAGCCAGAGCAGCGTCGTCTCCAGGGTAACCACCGTATGGCAAATGGTTTAACTCGAAGACCCGATTCAAGCGAACATTGGATCCACAAATATCCCAACTCCATAGACTCTCCGTCCTTGGCGCATACCGCCCTACAATCCTCACAGCCCCATCCTCCACTTCACGAACAAACGCGGCTGGGTCTCGGCCATGTAGATCCAAAGCAAAGGCCGAACTTCGCACCAGCTGCTGGCCCAAAGTAGGCATCTGGCAAGGGCATACTTCACTGAGCACCCATCCATGCGCCAGGGGCCACACTCCATAACCACTGAATTCCTCAACCAAATCATGCCTGCTGCTCATGCGGGCAGCGCACCGGATGGCCCCTTCGTCCTCATCATCCTCCGCCACCTCAAACGGTGGGAACGCCACATAATAGTGGGAGCACATTACAGCCGCGGGGAGCCTTGGGAGGTCTTCGACTTTGCTTCCCAAAACATAAAACCAATAATCCCACCAGTTGCCCCACTTGTTGCGAGCATAGGGAACTAATTCCACGACTTCTGCCGAAGTCTTTCCGGTCCTCGGCGTGAAGGTGCACGATCCAAACTATGCAATCTTACTTCCAATCTTTCTCTTTTGCCAGTGCAGACAGTAATTCTTGGTGATGACCTCTACGGAAGGCCGACCGCCGTACGAAGTCACCGCCCAGACATACTTCGCCAGGGCCACCACGGCGTTAGGTGTCAACTGGTGGACCTGGACCTCAAACCTCTACAGGACCTCCACCATGAAACGATGCACAGGGAGGCGAAGTCCAGCGATGAAGAATGCCTCAAACACGACTAACTCACCCTCAGGCTCGGGAATCTCTTCCGCCCCGGGACGCGCCCAACACCGTCCCCAAAATACCCCAACTGCTGCATATCCTGCACGCGAACCAAGGAAATCCTCGAAACGCCAAACTCCACTATGTGGCCCGGCTGTAACTCCACCGCCCCCACATCGCTCGAGGTATCTTTGGACGACGAATCGGCCGACGGCGCATTTGCGGCAGATGAGGAAGAAAACGACATCGCTACATACCGTCGACGGTGGCGCACGGTTTGCTTGACGCGGGCTAGATC
Organism: Zea luxurians; assembly: GCA_029449295.1. Classification (NCBI taxonomy): domain Eukaryota; kingdom Viridiplantae; phylum Streptophyta; class Magnoliopsida; order Poales; family Poaceae; genus Zea; species Zea luxurians. Next base: position 14,873,899 of record JAOPSE010000002.1, read on the forward strand.
TCCGTTGCAGAGGAACAGGGAGAGCAGGCGAATGGGCGAGCGGTTTCAAAAGCTTAGGGTTTTCCGGCGCACGCAAAGGTAAGAGTCAGACCGAGCCGCGCCGCCCTTTTTATACACACAGCGCGGCGCTTTGGGAAACCCACAGTCCAATAGTGCCATGTCCGTCAAACGTCACCTCAAAAACCCCCGCAGGACCACTTCGAGCGAGGGCAGCGTCTCCACCATCTAGCAACGTCTTCGGCACCAGATGACTCAGTCGAACTAGTCCCTTGGAGGGCAAATGTTGGGGCAAAGGCAAAGACACTACCCTTCGCGCGAAGCCTTCGTCGCCTCACTACACCAACAAAGGTGAGATGATCGGCGCGGTTGCCCTTCATCCTCTCCATTGCAAGACGAAGTCTAACAGTCCTATGTCCTCATATCGCCCGGAGGCCCACGCGGAATTCAGCCCACTGTAACGGCCCTGCGTGGACAAGCATGTTACAGGCCTCATCTGTAATAGCTTTTCTGTAATGATGGTCTGTAACCTCCCCTTATGGGAATATTCTGGGGATAGTCCGGGTACCCGAGGGCATAAACGTCCTTGCCTTGGGACGTTGGACACTCGGGTACCTATAAATACCCCCGTACAGTGCCCTTGAGAGGCCAGATTAACAGAGCAATTGTCATCCCATGTTAAACTTTACTTGCGCTCTTTCCACCTCCCCGTTGGATCCGCTTGCCCAGGAGAGCAAGTTCCAACACAATTTATATGGTTTATAAATAATGAGATCTTATCCAAAGACAGAGAGTTCTATTATGATGGATGAAATATTTTGGCTCCAACATAAGACGAATGTGATTTATATTGAGAATATATAATGAAGACATATTTAGTAGCTAGAAGTCTTCAAAGACATTTGTATATATTACTATTAACACTCATTTTAATGTACATACTTATTTCTATATATAGGAATACATATATATACATATATATTAGTTATTAGTTTATGTATTTGGAGCCCTAGGATTCCAATAACTAGGGGACCTAGCCTAATGCTGCCATCCGGTTCAGCCGCATCACCTCAAGTTGACCCAGGCCACGGGCGTCTATTAAAGTGTAACAAGCTGAATTTGGGGTATAAAATTTCTTCTCTAATGCCTACCAAATTCATGTGTTACATCTTCTTTCTCTCTCTCTCTCTCTAGATTTCTTCTCTCTCCTTTTTATTAGAGCTATGTCTAGTTTGTAGGGGATTAATTATTTCTTTACCATATCCAAACCTATGTGAGTCATGAAATGTTGCATCATGCTAAGCCTAAATTATTCTTTTGGTTGATGCACATGTTTGAATTATTTGAATTTGAATTGTGGTTGAATTTGAATTGAATTCCATAGAGAAAAACAAAAGGAAAAGGAATCAAGAAATTTAGAATAAAATAAAAGGGAAAAGTAGCCCGAACCCCCTCCCTCCTCAGCCTTTCGGCCTGCCCGGCCTAGCTAGCCGCCAGCACGCGCGCTCGTGCCCGCTAACATATGGACCCCACCTATCGGCACCACGTTCCACTCGCTCGCTCGCCTTCTCTCTCTACCCGGTGGGACCGCCCCGTCAGTGCCGTTGTGCTCTCGCGCGCACTCGCTTTTGCTGGCTCACGGGCCACGCCTGTCAGACTCGTCCCCTCCCCCGCAATCGTCGCGCCCATGGCATGTGCCCCGAGCGCGGTCAAACCACGCCCATGACCCCACGACCCACCCATGTCACTCGAGCGCCTAGGTGAAGACCCCGCACCCCACTCAACTCACCCTGCCTCTCATTCACTCTCTCCCAGCCCTCACGCTCACTCAGCCCGCAGCGCTGCTGCCACGGTTTCTCGTTGTCTGGCCAATCGGAGTCCCCTCACGCTGTGCCATGCTGCCCCGAGTGCCATCTCTGGGTAAGTGACCTTCCGCCGCCCTTCTTCTGCACCAATTCAGTCTCACTATGGGTAATTTTGGCTCAACGAAGTCGCCCCTCGTTGGGTCGCCGTATCTTCACGGCGTCCGGCCATTGCAGCCCCTCCCCGAGCCCAAACCTTGGTGTAGAGCACTTCAACCCTCTCCCCGAAGCCCATGCCGGCCTTAGTGCTCCGGATTATTCCCCAACACCGCGGGTATTGCTCGCCGGAGCGGCCTCTAGTCCGCCCGAGGCCCCCCTTGCACCGTCTGCCAGTCTCAGCCTGTTCTCACGACACGGACTTCGCCATAGTGTTTGTAAGGTCATCCCCAACCCCTCTGGCTACCCAGACCACCCAAGCACCGCTAGAAACCCTGGTCTGCCTCGCCTCCTATGACAGTGCTGCCGTGACAACGAACAGCGCTACCCTCGGTCGGCCGGAGCTGATAAACCCCCTAACGCCCGATCCTGGCCGTTCATCCTTGATCCCTTGGCCCAGGGCTCAGATAACTGTTCTCTCGGTTCGTTGGACCAGGACCGTTGATCCGAGTTCCGGTGGCTAGGACGCCTCGCTCTCCCGCGTGTCAGTTTCTCGCCCCGCCCCAAGTCCCACCTGTCACGTGTCCACGCCGAGCCTAAGCCTGAGCCACCGACCTCGTTTGCTCCTCGCCCGAGCCCGCTGACCCGCTGGCCCCACGCGTCAGTGTCTTGACCCGCCCCGAGCCCCACATGTCAGGTGCTCGCGCCCGCGCGCTCGCCCACCAGATCTAATCTCGGTCGTCGATCTGTGATTGGATGGCTAAAGATGCACCGCACACCTTCGGTTTGTAGCTTTATAAAAAGAACTCTCGACTTCCGAAAAATAGAACCCACCGTCCCTAGAGTTTGCAGCCGAGCCCTTGGGATCTTGCAGAAAGAACCCTGAGCTTGTATTTAATTGCAGAAATAGACCTAATTCTGTATTTTGAATTCCAAAATTTGTTTATTTCATATCTTTTGCACATGAACTCCAAATTGAGTGATTCAAATTGCACAATGTTCATAAGATTATTCTCCATCTGTATAAATTATAACCTTTCACTGTCTGCATGTATTAATTTTATGTCTAGACTATAGGTTAGTGTAAGTGATGGTTTATTTATTAATAGGAAAATAAAAGGAAAACCCTAATGGTAATTAGGTGATTAACTTGGTGAGGTTAACATCATGTAATGTATGAACCCATCTCTGGTATAATTTTTGTAATTCATTAAGATAAGTGAAGTTAAGCTATATGATCCCTCAGATAAGCGGTACTTAGAGAATCACAAACCTCTAGGTGTATTAGTCCACCCTAGAACCTAGACTTCACTTTTGTGTTTGTACTTTTCTATTAGACTTGTATTCGCTTGATTACACATGTTTGGTGTACTGTTCCTTCATCATTTCCCAAATGTGTTGAATGCATGATTGCTTTGCGTAGACAACGAGCAGTCTGTGGTTTCTTAGTGTGTTGCCGGAGACTTCTCTGAGCAGCAACCTAGTGAAAGCAAGTGTCCTCTGACCCATTGTGTCCTACTTACTTTGTTATTATGGTTAGCTTCATGCTACTGCTCTACTTTAATCAACGAACATGATGCGAATATTTATGATACGATGATGTTATCTTTATTATGATCATGAATCAGTGATACTTTAGTGGACTTAGGCTGTTTCCTGAGTACCTCTCCATAAGGGCCTGTTCATTGAGAGACCACCTAGGATAACAGTACAACCATGAGGTTGGAATGGGACACCCTTAGCTGAAAAATTAGAGGAACTTGAGGTGTAGTTGTGTAACACCTCAAATCCATCAAAATAACGCATTACTAGTCGCTAAACTTAATAGGGTAAATTAAAAAAAATGAATCAAGTGTTTGAGTGCATTCACGCCGAGGCATAAATTTTGTTTGAAAAATGCAACATTTGGATTAAATTTGGTGCGAAAGTTTCATTTTACAAAAATAATAATGAGTTATTAAAATAAGTGATCTAGATATATGCATTTTGAGAAGTTAATAATTTTGTTTGTAGGTATTAAAAAACATTCATTCTATCGATTTTCTTTTCTGGAGCCTAATTTATTTAAATAATAGACTTTTAACTAAAAAACTTGTTCCTTTAAATTGGGTACTTTTATTTATAAAATAATATTTTTGGAATTTATTATAATCTATAAATTATTTAAATATCTAAATATCTATATATATTGAGAAAAAAAGGAAAAAAAACACAACTCACGTACGCCCTGCTCAAAACTAGCAGCCAACTCTTCATCTCTCTCATACGAGTAGGACCCGCACGTCATTCTCCCTCTCTTTCTTTTCTCTCTACGGCAAGTGGGTCAGTTGGAAGCTTTCTTATTCTCTTTGTTTTCTCTCCCCAGCAGCTTCGCATCGCATGCACGCTGCTCGCTGCGTCGCAGCGCGCCGTCGCCGACTTGCCCGCGATATTGCACCGGTTGCCCGCCTGTTAGCACTGCCCAGTCGGAGCATCACCGCCATCAGCTTGACCGCTCCCCACTAATGTCGTCGCACTCTCTCCCATCTTTAAGGTCCATTAGCGCCGGCCGTAACTTCCGCCCATTGACGGTGAGAATTTATCCTCCCCTATTACTCCCATACTGGCGTCCGTTACTCTCTTCCTGGACTATAAATCAAACCGCATCTCGCCAGCCCTTCTCGCCTATCTCTCTCTCAATGCCCCTAGGTTTGCTGCTTCGTGTGACTCTACCTGTGTCGTCGCTCATCGTTATGCCTTGCCTACTGCCTGTGTGCTCAGCTCGCAGCACCCCCGTCTTGCATAGAGCACCTCCCTTGGATTCCCTATCGACGGTGTCGTTTTCCCCTTCCCAGTCGCAATCCAGAGCCCCGCCATTCAAGGTCAGCTCTACCCTGCTCTTGTGCCGTGAAGAAAACATGGAACTTTGCTTGCTACACTCTTAATCAATGAATAATCGTGCATATGTCCTTGTGTTAGAAGTTTCTAGTGTAAATACAACGAACTTTCTAGTGTAAATAAAGCGAACGTTTGTGATCCAAATAGAATAATTACTGCTTCAATAGCTTTTCAACTGCATAATAAATAGTTCTTTTCAGTAGTCTTTCTGGTCCCAAAATTTAAATTTACATTATGGTTATTATAATTGTTTAAATATGGTTTTTTAAATAAGAACTTAAAAAAACTAGGCCACGTTTTCTTAACTAAAATGTAGATAAATAATCACATCCTTGTTTATAAATGTAAATTAGTTTTTTTTCAAAATATGTATGTATGTAAGTAATGTTAGTAAAATACATTAGAGTTGTGTAAAATATTAAAATAGGTCAAGTCATGTTTGATTTGTTTTTAATAATAGTTTATATTATTGAACATAATTTCCTTATTAGTGAATTGTATCATTTGTTCCTAAAATGAAATTAAAGTAATTAATAGATTAATTATCTTTTCTCGTAGATTGTTAATTAAATTTATATCTCAACTGTTCATAATTAGTTATTTAGACCTGATTAGTCATTTCATTGAATTTAGTTCATGTTATATGTATCACTTGTTTTATCCAAAAGGAATAAAATAAAATAATTAGTGTTTCTAATCTTCAAGCTAAATTTACGATTTGATTTACATTATAGTTACGAATCAACTTTTATTCTTGGATGTCTTCCTTTGATAAGCATGATTTGTATAATATATGTTTTATTGTTTGTTGAATGGTGTATGTTTATTGGTGTATGATTTATTTTTGTATGTGCAATGTGTGACGTTATTAGAAGCTGATTGTGTGGTAGAGGATCTGAATTTGTTTGAGGACGACCCGCAGGATACGTTCGAGCAAGGCAAGTGTATTCTCCCTCTGCATATTCTATTTGTACCCAATTAATGCATATAATAATGTTTACGTTTTGGATATATTGCATAATTTGATGGGATCTGCCTAATTAAGGATTTCCTAGTTTTACCAACTTTATTCCTTGATTACCCTAGGAAAATACTATGCTTTGTAAATTTGTGCTACCGCTCAACTTGATAATTTTGATGTCAGTCATTATTGATATTAATGTTCCGGAAATGAAATTGGTATTATGGTGTTAACCTGATGGTTAAACAAGATTATTTCATATTAATTGGAACATGGAGTGACCACCCAAGATAACAGTGCAACCACGACTGCTATCATGCCTCTGGCTTTGGTAATAAGCTTTATATGCTTAGTACCTAGCAACCTTACCTGAAATATGGACAAGAGGGGGAGCGGTAGTGGTGGCAGCTCATGTTAACATGGGGACGTATTCTTGGCTAAGGTACCTCGCCCAGAGGGCCTCCACACCGACTTGGAAACCTTAGCAGGTTGCATTGTATTAAGTGTATTTTGTGAAAACCTCATAGTGGATCCCTAGTCATTCACCTTGCCAGTGTTTAAGGGTCCGTACAACCCAGGCTAGATGGGATACATGGCTTGTGGGTAAAGTTGTACCACCTCTGCAGAGTGTAAAACTCATATGTCAGTCATGCTCACGGTTATCTGCAACTTAGACCCTCACATGATAATTGAACTTAAAGATGGACAATAAATCGAGATCTGATGATCTGCCAATGGTTTGCTTAAGTGGTTCCACTTAAGTGTTTTTGTTATACTCTTATACCTTTGTTTAATTGGGATACACACTTATTAGTAAGACAGGTGTTGCTAATAAAATATTGACCAACTAAAATGCTTACCGCTTAACCTTAGCCTCACCTTGTTAAACTTGCATTAATTTTTCCCCCACTTGCTGAGCCCTGACGATAAGTGAGCTCACCCTTGCCAATATTTTGATCAGAGGGTGATGAAGAAGACCTTGATGGAGATTTTGATGAATACTGAGTCTAACGATGTGCCGGTCATCTTCCTGTGGGAGATTACCTATGTTATTTCGGCTTTACTTTGATGATACTATTTAAGATACTTTTATCTGGATGTTGTAATAAAGACTACTCTACTCTCTTTACGCCTTTATTGCATTGTCTTTTGATATACTACACTTGTAACGTTAACATATGTGTGGAAAATGGATCTTGGCATATATGCTATGCATTCAGTTTTGCCCCCAGAATTGGGTATGACAGAAGTGGTACCAAAGCTATGCTGACCCTAGGTCGTTAGACTAGTTAGAAATGGAAAGCCTAGTTTGTTCAAAACTTGCTAATTTCGTTCTTATAAAATTATTTTATTATCCTTACCTCTTTAAAATTCAACTAAGTTGACATTTTCTCTTGTAGATGGTCCGTACCCTTCAAACCACCCAAGTCAACACCAACTACGCCCCTCCATGTCACACCTGGATTTAAGGAACAAAGCTGGGTGCATCTCATATGTGCGCCAAAGAAGACAACACATATAATAACAGAGTGTATAGAGATTAATGTCACAATAACATCAGAGTACTTATTACATAGCGAAAGTCTTACAAAAATAAAAGATAAATATAAAACAAACTAAATCCATCCTTGGTGCCAATAAGTCAACTAGGAGTCGCCACCTAGATCAGATCAAACTCCTTATTGTGTGGCTCCTCTTGAACCACCTATTCTTCTCCTATGGGGGGGTGTGAGACAGCAAGGATGAGCTCACACATATTCATCGCTCAACAAGTTGTGGGGAATAATGTGGCATGAACTCACCAAAGGTGGGAGTTCATCTGATATGTAAAGCTAATCAACAATAGAGGTTAAAGCTAAGCATTGCTTTTAATAAGTTGGTCAAATTTTATTAGCAGTTACTAAGTGTAAGTAAATACCAAACCATAATAAGAATAATAGAACAAAATTAATAAATAATCCCATGCAATGCAAATGACAAATTGAATTTAAGTTCCATAAATTAATCATGCGAGAGTCCTGAGCTTCTCATGACCGTGACCTTGGCTAGTATACCAATTTTACACTCTGCAGAGGTTGTACCCTTTACCCACAAGTCATGTTACCCATCTGCCAAGGGATCGCGACTCCCATACACCTCTACCAAGGAAGCGAGCAGGGCAACACCACTAGCTTTCGAAAACCCGCTACAGTTTATGGGAAGAGCACTTGCAAGAATCCCCGTTTGACCGCCATCACAGCAAAATCAACCCAAGAACCTCCCTACATGCAACTCCCCTACTGCCCTTGCCCCTTTCGGGTAAGGTAGTCTTTTACTAGCCTTCCTAATTAGTTAGCCAAGGGGTCCCATTCCTCCCTTGTGGTGGCACGTGTTTCTCAAGTTAAGCTCCATGTTCCAATTAACATTAATGATCTTGACATGAACATAAATAAAATAACAAAATAATTGGAACATTGATATAATGAAATGTTAACCCAAAACCATGTAAAGCAATAGCATAACTACCCAAATGATTCAGGGGTAAACAAGGGGAAAATGATAAATAGACTAGGGTAACATATTGGGTCCCATCAAAATTAAACCTATGCATGAATAAGTGGTACTAAAGAACATTATTGGGTAATAAAAGTGGTCAGTGGCACAACTTGCCTTCAATGAGCTCCTGCTCGACAACTTCTATCTGCTAGGCACCATGATCCTTAGTCACATGTACTTCTACACGCCACAATACAAATAAGCATAGTATAAAAGAGAAATTAACATCTAACCAAACATAATACATAATAAAAATCTACACATTAAAATAAGAACCTAGGAACAAAATCATTAATTTTGGAGTTATGGATTTTAAATTATGAATTTCCAAAGGTTTTATGTGCTTGATACATGATTAAGTGAGAAATAAATTTTATTACTGTTTTCATGTCAAAACAGAGACTCTAGGTGATAAACAATAATATTACAAAATTTTAGAAACTCGAATGGATCAATTTGGAGTTCAAATCGATTAAATATGAATTTTCCAAGTTTCTTGAATTGTTTTTGAATTAAAAACCAATTTCTCTATTTTTATTCTTCTCTGGACTAAGCGTCAAATTCCAGAAAGTGCAGGGTTTAACTCGTAAAATATCCCAGAATCAGTGAACACTACCCCTTGGACGGCGGGTTATTTTCCAGAAAGTGCGAGGTTTCTTAAGTAAAATGTCCCTGCGAAGGGGTATCCAACGCCGAAAGCCGTATGATTACAAATGAACAGCTCTGATTAGATCATCGTCGCAACAGATCGGTCTGCAACCAGAGCCCCCGGATATTGATATAACGGTTACTAACTTCTGAATCCCGCTCAAGGCACTCGACCGTACGATCATAGATCAACGGTCCACTGTCCACTGCACTGAATCGTTATGTTTGACATAATCTCGCACGTTGAACTAGGATCCAACAGTGGCCAACCTACCCCATCGCCAAAGCCGACAATGTGGTAGCACAGCATCCGCACGGCGCGTGCCCCTCACTGGAGCTAGGCGAACTAGCCTACCAGTAGCCCACACCCCCGGTTCCTAGGTTCTAAGCACAGCAGAGGTACTCGCGAACTAGATGAAAGGTTTCGTTACCTCTATTCCCGGTGGTGCAGACCCGCGCTATGGTCCGTGGCGGCACGGAGGATGGCCGGAACTCCGGTGAAGAATTCCCGCGGTCTCCGGTCACCGCGATCCGATTGCACCCTCGAACGTCTACTTTGTGACTATAGGTGGCTGTCCGCGGTGGCGGCGAGGAAAACAAAGTCGGCGGTGTTCTGGGAGAACTAAGCTCGCGCGAGGAGGTAGTAGGGGGAAACACGGTTCAAGGGTCGCGCATGAGGAACTGCAAAGAGCCCAAGGAGGAGTTCTTATCCCCACGACGCGGTAAACCTGGTCAAGCCTAGGATTTCTGCGCGTGGTGGTTGATGCCGTCGCGACAAGTTCACGCGGTCATTTTAGAGGATGTCGACGGCGCAGCAATCCCCTGGGCCCACGCGTAAGCGCCAACGAAGAGGCTAGGTAGTGGGGCCACAAATCAGAGACCGTTAACGAAACGGAAACGGCTGACGCACAGGGCCCAGCTGTCAGCGCCATGGAGTGACCCTGGGCTACGCGGTGAGTGCGGGTGAGGCCGAAGTGGGCCGCTTAACTTGGTTTGGGCCCAGTGCCATTTAATCTTTTGCTTTTCTTTTTCTTTTTCCTTTTTTGTTTTCTTTTCTTTTTTAATTCTTTTGAATCCAAATTTTGAATTCTATCTTAAGTGCAAATTTAAACTCATTTTAACTATGCATATTGGTCATACCAAAATATGAATAAGTTTTTTTTCTTAAATTTACTGTGTGTTGTATGATGTTTCTTTCTTTCCTCTTTTTTCCTATTTTCCAAATTCTCCTAAATCCCAATTTGGGGTATTAACATATTTCTCTTTACATTATTTTGATACTATCACAAAATGCACACAAAATAAAAACCCAGCATGATGCACATTTTAGTGGCATAATTCTTTATTAGTTATTTGTCTTCAAATATGGTATTCACATGTGATGATAAGTTGATTCAACACACACATTAAAAATAAAGGAAATAATAATTTTTTTCTCCTTCTATATTCTCTCTTACAATTTCGGTATTACAAATCCTACCCCCCTTAAAAATAATCTCGTTCTCGAGATTTAGGAAGGACTAGGGAAAAGATGGGGAAATTCTATCCGAAGCTCTTCTTCTCTCTCCCAAGTAGCTTCATCTTCTCCATGGTGACTCCATTGCACTTTGCACATCTTTATCACTTTATTTCTTGTAACTTAGTCGAAGTGTCAAGAATCTTGATAGGATATTCAGTATAAGTCAAATCACCCTAAACACTGAGCTCTTCCATTTGTAATTGTTCCTCAGGGACACGGAGACACTTCTTAAGTTGAGACACATGGAATACATTATGCACATCAAAGATTATCAGGTAGCTCGAGTTGGTATGCCATCTCCCCAACTCGCCTAAAGATTCTGAATGGTCGAATAAAGCGAGGGGACAATTTGCCCTTAACTTTAAATCTCCTCATTCCACGAAGTGGTGACACCTTGAGGTACACATGATCCCCTCCCTCAATTTCCAGTGGTCTTCTTCTATTATCAGCATAGCTCTTTTGCCTGGTTTGAGCTACTCTAAAGTTCTCCCGGATAATACGGACTTGTTCTTCTGCCTCTTGAATAAGTTTAGGCCCAAGAACTGTCTTTCTCCAGTCTGATCCCAATATAAAGGAGTCCTGCACTTCCTGCCATACAAAGCTTCAAAAGGTGACATCTTCAGACTGGCCTGATAACTATTATTATATGAGAACTCATCATACGGTAGACTTTTATTCCAACTTCCTCCATGCTGAAGGGCACAAGCTCTCAACATATATTCTAGTACTTGATTGGTCCTTTTAGTCTGTCCATCAGTCTGTGGGTGATAAGTCATACTAAAATTCAACTTGGTATTCATATTCTCATGAAAGCTTCTCCAGATTCTTGAGGTAAACTATGAACATCGATCAGACATGATCTTCTTTGGTACTCCGTGTAAACACACAATCCGAGCCATATATAACTCTGCTAGTTGAGAACCTTTATAAGTAGTCTTGACACGAATGAAGTGGGCCACTTTGGTCAATCTATCCACAATCACCCATATAGAATCATATCCTTTCGGGGTGCGAGGCAATCTAGTAATAAAATCCATATCAATCTCTTCCCACTTCCACTCGGGTATCTTCAGTGGATGTAGTAGTCAGCTGGCCTCTGGTGTTCAGCCTTAAGTCTTTGACACACATCGCACATAGCCACATGTGCAGCCACATGTCTCTTCAATCCATACCACCAGTATTTTTTCTTTAAATCATGATATATCTTGGTGCTACCAGGGTCAATAGAATAATCACAGTCATGTGCTTCCTTCAATATAGTCTCACGAAGGCTATTAATCTTAGGAACACATATCCTGTCCTTGAACCATAAGGTGCCTTACTCATCCTCCATGAATTTTGGACCTCTACCTTCAGTAATAAGATCCTTGATCTCTTGTATCTCAGCATCACCAACTTGACCTTTATGAATTTCTTGTTCCAAGGTAGGTTCCACATCAATAGTAACTCCTTCAGTGTGAGCAACTATCCCCAAGTTAAGTCTCCTAAAATCCTCAACAATCTCATCAGGTAGCTGGGCCACAATAGCTGAATGAACGTGTTCCTTCTGACTCAAGGCATCTGCAACCAAATTTGCCTTGCTCGGATGATAATGAATCTCCAAATCATAATCCTTTATGAGCTCCACCATCGGCGTTGCCTAAGGTTGAGATCCTTCTAAGTGAATATATACTTCAAACTCTTATGATCTGTGTATACTTGACACTTGGTTCCCATAATATAATGTCTCCATATCTTAAGTGCATGCACTACGACTGCCAGTTCAAGTCATGAGTGGGGTAGTTCAACTCATGTTTTCGCAACTGACGAGACGCGTAGGCAATCACATGTTCTTCTTGCATAAGCACACATCCCAAGCCTTGGCCGCATGCATCATAATAAATGTCAAATCCCTTCTATAGATCTGGCATAACCAATACTGGTGGTGACATTAGTCTCTTCTTTAATTGATCAAAGCTATCTTGGCACTTCGAATCCCACTTGAACTCTATTCCCTTCTCCAGAAGCAAGGTCATAGGCTTAGCAATCTTAGAAAATCCTTCAATAAATCGTCGATAATATCCTACAAGTCCCAAGAAACTCTAGACCTCAGTAACTGTAGTGGGTATGCTCCACGCCATTATCTTCTTGACTTTAGTAGGATCTACTGATATCCCTCCATTAGAAATGATATGTCCAAGGAATGGCACCTCATCAATCCAAAACTCGCATTTACTATACTTGGTGTAGAGTTGATTATCTCGTAGCTTCTATAGCACCAATCTCAGATGTTCCTCATGATCACTATCACTCTTGGAATAAATAAGAATATCGTCGATGAATACTACGACGAATCTGTCCAGATACTCCATAAACACCTTATTCATCAGATTCATAAAATAGGCCGGTGCATTAGTTAGTCCAAATGACATAACGTGAACTCATATAAACCATATCGGGTCGAGAAAGCCGTCTTGGGAATGTCAGATGGCCTAATCTTCATTTGGTGATAACCCGATTGGAGGTCAATCTTCGAGAAAACCCTAGCACCTCTCATCTGATCAAATAAATCCTCAATGTGGGGTAACAGATACTTGTTCTTCATAGTAACATCATTAAGGGATCTATAATCCACACACATCTGCTGTGATCCATCCTTCTTCTGTACAAACAGAACCGGTGCTCCCAAGGTGAGGAACTCGGACGAATGTACCCAGCCTCTTGTAACTCCATTAACTGCTTCTTAAGTTCCTTTAATTCTTCTACAGACATCCTGTATGACCGTTTAGAAATAGGAGCAGTCTAGGTAAGAGATCAATGACAAACTCAACTTCTCTATCTGGTGGCATCCCTGGTGACTCCTCTGGAAAGACATCCAAAAAATCCCTAACCACACGGATGTTGTTTCCAACAAACTCCACATCTATGAAGAATGTCGCACGTCTGGTAGAGGTAGTTACTATAATTTCAATGTCAAATCTTTCTCCTTTAGGGCTGGTGAGTTCTATTGTACCCCCACCATAGTGTATAATGGCCTTTGCCTTTCTTAACCATGACATACCAAGGATTAGATCTGTGCTCCTTGCCTCTAATATTATAGCGGTAGCCCCGAATTCTCTTCCCATAATTGTCAATGTCAATTTATGTGTCATATGATTTGCCTCAATAGGCCCTTTGGGTGTAATTACTATCATTGGTGTTTTCATAATTTTCAGTGGCTGTGACGGAACCTGCCAAGTCATTAGGCCCACCCATAGTTGTCCTTGTCCAACAGACTTCAGACAACCCTGTAGGTGCCCCTCAATTACTTGACAAGTTCGGTATCTGCTTTCCTTACCTTTCCCAAGAGCGTTTCACCCGTCACACAGATATTACAAGCATCGAAGATACGAAAATGCGGAAGCAATTACATTAACTTACCTTTATTGAAGACACAGTTATAATATTACAGACCAGAAATATAATATATGAGTGCTGAGTATTATTATTACAACCCATGGGAGGCAAAAACCCCTCCCGATAAGTATTAGACAAAAGTTTTATGGAGGATCCTTTCCTCCCACAGCTTTACTCCTAGTGCTCTTCCTTTGGTACCACCTTTGAACAGAAGCAACAAAAGTTTGCTGCTTCTTCACCTAAAACAACATGGGACAAAGCCCTGAGTATGGAATTACTCACCAAGTCTTACCCGACTAAAGAAAAGACTCTCAAGGTTATGCTGGCTTTCAGGGAGTCAAGGTAAGGCTTAACAATAGTCAATGACTCTGTTTGCAGAAATGCTTACTAAGAGTGGATCCTTAAAAATCCAGTTTTATTTGTCCGGTTAAGTAAAATTACCTGTAACTAGTGCTCATTCTACTCTAGTTCAATCACTTGACCTGCACTAGCCAATTTCTTAACAACCCTTCATCTTTTCTGGAGTTCTACGTATAGGGCAGTGACCAAGTCTTCATAACCGCGAAGGTACGGTGATCCGAATCGATTATACTCAGCTGAGGATCTCCAATCACACGACATATGTAGCACTTAACTCTTGCATATGTCAACTCGCCACTGGGGTTCTTAAGACCAGATCAGGTTCACGCCAACCGAGAGCACTGATACACCACCGTCCAGCCTCTTGCCACGGAGGGTACACGCTACTCTCGCCATCTCTCCACTCCCATTGCAAGGTATCTTATTCTGGTATTATTCTGCCCGAGGCAAAGCTTACCCATGACGAGGCATGTGACCAGTTAAAGGGTCCTCGGTCAGCAAGCCTACATCGACACGGTCCTTAATCGACTCAGATGGAGACACTACACCGAGACTCTCTTCTCGTGCAAGTCACCCGCCCGGTCTCAGCTTTATCATTTCAATTCCCAAAGTTTGGTACCGGGCAGAGGTACATCTTTTCCGATATTGAACCCATCATGGCCATGATGGATCCACCATCAAGTTTTATTTTTAAAAACATCCCACCCACTTTGCACATCATCTTTGAGAAAACAAAACATTTTGTTTTTCTAAAGCAAAGCTAAGCATAAGAAAACCTTTTGTAAAACAGGGATTAGGAAATAGTCCAAGGAAGGAGATGTAGCAATAGTTTAGCACACAACTCCTATTACCTAATGCATCAAGTAAGTGAGAAAGATTTAAAAGGAACAAAGGGGTGGCAAATGCATCGGGGCTTGCCTTGTGTTATTGGTGAATCAGGCTCAGTTCCATAGATATCAAAATAGAAATAGTTGCCTGCCTGATATTCCTCAGGTGGTGGTGGTGGTGAAGTCTTCTCTTCTTCGACTTCTACTTCTTCTCCATTTTCTAAACATAACCATACATAATAATGAATGCTCATGTAATGCTCATGAGAGTGCGAAGATAATAAAAGTTTATTATCTAAAGTTTTGAATACAATTTTCCTTCACAGATCTTCGAGAACTTAAGGTTTCCGGAGTCAATAGTGAAGTTCATAGGGCAGGGGGTAGGGTTTTGGGTTCTAAGTATCAAACATGGCCCAAATCATACCAAACGTCTTGTGAATTTTGGATTTATTATTTATTTTCTAGAAATCTAGAAATATGATCTTAGGCTATTTTAAATACTCTATAATTTCCCTGTTGGACTAAAAATCAAGAAACTATTTTTATTAAATTCTGTAGGAAATTAGGAGTCTAGCAAAATTGGTTTGGTATTTTTAGGATTTTTCTACAATTTTCTAGAATTGTTTTAGCTCTGGTAGGAAAAGAAAAAGGAAAACATTGAATAGTCTTGGACCTAATCTAGCCCAATCGGCCCAGTCTGAATAGGAAACAGGGACGCGCCCACGCGCGCGCGTGCCCGCGTGGTAGGTTTGCACCGAGGCCCTTGCTGCTTTGAATATCCGTTAAGAACCCTTAGCTACTATTCAACGTCTCACTGACATTCGCAGAAAAGCCCTAAGACTTCTAATTCTTCACCGCGCCAGGACCACGACGTCGCACGGCGGAGCTTTGAACACCGGTGAGGTTAGACTGGCCGGATGGCGCAAAGACTTGTGCTCCCGAGCGGCAGACACCAAATTCAAGTCTTAACCGGAGTTTCCCCTAAACTAATTTCATGAATGGTTACCTAATTCGCTCTGGCCACGGTGACCACGTGGAGAATCAAAGGAACAACGTGTTCCCGATGATCCGTGGCGATATAGTTCAATCAGAGGGGTCGAGGAGCTTGAGGAGAACTTAAGGATGCTAGAACAAACGATCGGGGAGCTTGAATTAACCTGGAATTAGCTGGCCATGGTGAGGCTAGACCGAGCGGGGTTCTTGAGTGTTTTGGGGAGAATCCAAAATTGGAGCTCTCTGGTGGGGGATTTGAGGTGCGGGTGGTTGCGCTAGTTGCTTGATTACATGACAGAGCCGAGGGCGCGCTTAATTTATAGAGCCCACGAGCGGTGGCCGGTGAATTGGATGACGACGCGCGGCGGCTGGAGGAGCAAGGCGTTACTGGCGCATGAAATTCGTGGCATCTACCGTGGCAGCCCTCACCGGCCATGATCAGATGGCCAAAGTGAGTCACGGCGATGCGGTGAATGTGCCCGGGTACGTGGCGCAAGGCCGTGAGGCGGCTGTCACCGGCGAGCTCATCCGAATCGACCCAGGCGAGCTCGGTACGGTGGCCGGAGTAGTTTAATGGCTGGAGTTTATCCACGGCGGTGAGACTTACTCCACCCCGAGTGTCATCCAGTCGATCCGAACACGAATCACGGCGGTGAAGGCACGAATCTGCACGCGGCTCGTCGGAGGCGAGGGACTGCGCTGGTAGTCTGATCCAATCACTGTACCATGGAATTCATCTTCAGTTGACTTGACAGAGCAACTTGGAGTTCGATTTTCTCATGATTTCATGTAACAACATGATCATCTGTCTATACAAAAGTTGCAGCCCTACCAACTGTCTTTATATTTATTATAGCATCTCTAACCAAATTTTTACCGGATCATACTTAAATTCGAGCCCCAAGTTCGGCTAATACCACTGGTGGCCATGTTTCAGTCTAAAAATCGACTGACAGCCCATTTTTGGGCCCAATTTTCTCGAAATTCTTCATGGTACCAAGGCATGATTTCTATAGTAAAGTTATTCCCCTTTTATAGATCTACAAAATTGATGTGGTGACCTAGGGCAAAAACTTTATGATTTGGAAGTTACAAGGCCCCAAAGTTGAACCCATTACACTGAAATTCAGACTTGGTCAAAAGAGTTCAAGTGTGGCTCTTTTGCAAATAAGTCCAATTCTCAAGGTTTTACTTGCAAATTCACATATTTGTGAACCATATAACTTAAGACACCCTACTTTCATGGTTTTTGCACTCTAACCCAAAAGTGCACTTATTCTGCATTTAGCCCCTAGGGTTTAACTCTAGGGTTTTTCAGGGTTCTATTTAGGGTTTTTGATATTTCTGGGGTTTGGATCCCACTCAAGTTCATTCATGGTGACACTTTATGACTTTTTCAATTGAATTTTAAAGTTTTCTCTTATTTAGGCCTTGTTTGCTCTATTAAACCCAATCCAGGGTTGAGTACCTGACTCTAGGGTTTTATTTACAAAATGTCATATCAACACAACTTATTTGAACTTTTTGCCTAGTGAATGCATTCTAGTTGTGCCAAACACATGATATGCTATGCTTATGATGTTATTCTCAAGTTTTAGTAACAGTAACACCAGGGGTGTTACATCCTTCCCCCCATAAAAGAATCTCGTCCCGAGATTAAAAGTTCTAGGGTAGGTAATGGAAAAGGAAATGCTTCACTCTTTTATTTCCTTATTCTTGGTACAAGGCAGGGGTGGTTTGGGGCTCACTCCTTCATTACAAAAATTGTATACACTTTACAAATTACATGAGACTAAAAAGCCTAGGAAATTCTTTTCTAAATAGTCTCGAGTTTCCCATGTAGCCTCATCTTCTGAATGCTGGTTCCACTGTATCTTGTAAAACTTTAGAGTTTTTGTTGGGGGCCTTCGTCCTCCGAAGGTCCTCAAAAACATGATTTGACAATGTTTTCCAAGTGGATTATGTGAACAGGTATCTTCGGACTCAGAATTATGAACATGAAGTACGGTCAGGACGAAGCCTGAACCAGACGAAGGGGGATTAAAATGGAGGACGGGCTGATTACCAAGCTCCACGAAGGATGGTGCACAGCCGAAGCTGTGCGCAGAGAAGCTTCGTCGCGATAGCAGAGAGGGGAACCGACTTAAAGATGAAAAGACTACTTGGGCCTTGACAGATTTCCATAAGTCATTGGCAAATGTAATGGACATGAATGTAATTTTACGTGGGCTGCGTCCCGCGTCTATAAATAGATGAACAGTACTCCCGTACTGTTCACGCTGACTTGGCATTTTGCTTTTGCGTCACCCTTGTACTTTTGTCTTCCTGCAATCCGAAGGTACACTCGTAATTTGAAGTCATTTCTATTGTTATACGATAATAAAATAGAAATGACATGATAATAAAGTTTAAATGTTTATATTACTTTTAATGTTGTTCATGAGTCCTTCGTCATAATTTATCGCACTTACGAAGGTATATTATTTGTGACCTTCGTCCGAAGCACATTATATCCTGAAGGGAAATAATGTTCCGAAGGACGAAGGACCTTATCATTTAACACTTTTTATGTTGCCTTGTTCTCAATCCAAAGCACTTGGCCTCCGTCCTATAAGCCACCCCAGCTTCCCATGTTTGATGGCCATTCAGACCCGAAGCAGTTCTTGATGAGTTACGAAGCAACAGTGTCTTCGTATGGTGGCAATGCTGCAGTCATGGCAAAGTCTTTCGTTATGGCCGTCAGGAGTGTTGCTCAGACCTGGTATTCCTCCCTTCGACCAGGAACGATCACTTCATGGCAAAAGCTGAAGGATATGTTATTGACCAGCTTTCAAGGATTTCAGACGAAGCCGGTCACTGCTCAAGCCTTGTTCCAGTGCACTCAGGATCATGAAGAATACCTTCAGGCGTATGTCAGAAGGTTCTTGCGTTTGAGGGCGCAAGCACCAACGGTGCCCAATGAAATTGTCATCGAAGCCATGATCAAGGGGCTTCGTCCTGGACCTGCAGCTCAATACTTTGCTAGGAAGCCTCCTCAGACTCTGGAGAAGCTGCTCCAAAAGATGGACGAGTACATTCGTGCCGACAATGACTTTCGCCAAAGAAGGGAGGAGGCTTTCAGATTTTCTGAAATGACCAGGGGCTTCGGAGGAAGATTTTATCCGAGGCATGTCAGGTCCATCCACAACTCCACTCAAAATGATGATAAGGGGAGTCAGCAAAACAGACCGCAGAGCTCCTCACAGGCTTCGGCGCAACAGCAAACTTTCTTTCGGCCACCAGCTCCAAGAGGCAGAGGCGCCAGGGGCTTCGGCGGAAGATTTGGAGATCAACCAAGGAGGGTATTTTGCTTATTCTGTGGTGAAAACAAGGGCCATACCACCAGGATGTGCCATGTTACCATCCAGAAACAAAAGGAGCTAGCAGAAGCTGCAGTGCAACAGGGTCAGCCGAAGCAGGTCATGCATACTGCTTCGTACCATCAGCCTTACATCCCGGAATACGTGGGCAACCACCCTGCAGTTTCCGTAGCTTCGGCGAGTCAACCTCAAGTGTCACACCCGGTTTTTAGAAGGCAAACCGAATGCGAACCATGTACGTGCCAGGATCAGTTATTCACGTACACAGCAGTTACATAACATGGACATCATCACACAGTGCTCAAATAGTATTAAAAGGGAAATAATAGTCGATTACATCATACGTCTGAGACGTCCATATAGTTCTCACAATAAATCAAAGTGCGGAAAAGAAACGTAGATAACACGGCCTTCACAGGCAGCCGACTGGGGGTTGCCGCTAACCCACGCCTAGAACTCGTCGTAGTCTTGGAACTCCTGGAAGTCTCCTTCCACAGCTTCATCTTCTCCTGAGCAGTGGTTGCAATGCTGACAACCTGGGGGGGTTTGGTGTGTAGAGCAAGGGTGAGTACACATCAACATACTCAGCAAGCATCCCGTTTGGCTGTAGTGGACTAGCTTTATGTGGGGATAAGTCAAGCAGTTGCTTTTAGTTGGTCAGTTTGTTATTTACTAGTAGAAAGCCAGGTTTTAGCATTAACCCAAGTTATTAACCCAAAGTACCCTTTCCAAGCGGAAAGAATACCACTTACCATTACCATAAGCATAATCGTAACCATCCTCATTGCCACCTGTAAACCAAAATGTCTCTGATCAAGTACCACTAATCACTGGAGCTCCCTTGGCCGCTCATAACCGCGAGCACGGCTGATATATCAGTTTCATAACACTCTGCAGAGGTTGTGCACTTTACCCACAAGTCGTGATTCCCTTTCTGCCCGGAGAGAGCGACTCCCCATTGACCACTACCTAGGTGGTCCAGCAGGGCATCACTACGTAGCCTTTACAAAGATTCCCCGAGGCTGTAGCCGCCCGTTAGGTTTCCTAAATGTACCGCACTCCTCCCCAAGGGACAAATCAACCTTGGCAGAGCGAGCCGCATACACCGAGCCCCATTGACGGCACAACGGCTAAGCGGACTACACCCCGGTTCCTCCAATTATTCAGCTAAGGGCGTCCCATTCCACCCTCATGGTTGCACTGTTTTCTCAGGCGGTCATCCATTGAACAGGTCCTTACGGAGAGGCACTCGAGAAACCGCTCGAGTCCCCTTAAATGCCACAAGTATGATCATAAATAAGAAGGGGAAAACAGCGTATCATAGATAATCACATCATGTTCATTGATTAGAGTTGAGCAATAGCATCAGACTAAGCAGTAATAATCCGACCCAAATAGGTAAACAAGGACATGAATAACAAAAGCTAGTCAATCCTTAGGTATAAATGTGTAATGCGGGAGGTGAATTAAAGAATGAATAGGACAAAGATAGGTCAAAGGACACTTGCCTCCACCAACCGACTGCTGCTCAGGGGCTTCTCCTGCGAATTCCTCGGGCTCTTCGACCGGATCGTTCTCTATGCGAGCGCAAACATACATACATCCACATATTTAATACCAAAAGAACAGTACACCATACAAGGGAACAAGTAAAGCGAGTATGCATCAAGTATGACATTCGATATCGCATTCATTAAGGTTAGAAAGAAACGGGAAAGGGTCTCGCAGGGGGGGGGGGGTTAAAACTTATGCACTAATGATCAGTTACAATTGGTTCCTAACAAAAGAATTCTGTTATATGCACTAATGGAAACCTGGTCATTTTAAGTTGATCAACATCGCACGAGATAAACAATCAATTACATGAATCGATTAGCGTAACGGAATTCTAAATTAAGCTTCATATTTCAATAATATTAACAATGATTAGCCTACCTGAAATAAAATAACTATGATCACAGAAAGTAAAATAAAATAAAATAAAAAAAATAAAAAAAAATAAAAAACAGGGGGGGCGGTTGAACCGGCCCTAGGGCGGTTGAACCGGCCGGGAGCCAGGGCGGCTGGGCTAGGGGCGGGCGCGGGCGCGGGCGGCCGAACCGGGCGGTTGAACCGGCCCTGCGCAGGGGGACGCGGCCAGGGGGCCAGGGCGGCCGAGGGCGGCCAGGCGGGCGGCCGGGCACGCGGCCAGGAGGGGCGCGCGGCCAGGCGGGCACGCGGCCAGGCGCGGCTGGGGCGGCCAGCGGCCGGCTGGGGCCGAGCAGGGGGGGGCGGCCGGGGCTGCCAAGGAGAGAGGAGGGGGGAGGGGAGAGGGAGGGAGGAGGGAGGAGGGAGGGGGGAGGGCTCACCGGCGGTCGGCCGACGGCGAGGGCGGCGGCCGAGCAAGGGGGCGGCGGCTAGGGCAGAGGGGTAGGGGCGGCGGTGGGGAGAGAATAGGAGAAAATGAGAGGGAGAGAGAGAGAGGAAGTTGGGGGAAAAGGGGAGGTGGGGGGGCGGCTGGGCCTATTGGGCCCAAAGGGGGCGCGCAGGGGGCGGCTGGGCCGGCCAAGGGACGGCCCACGGCGCGGGGGAGAGAGAAAAAGAGGAGAGAGAAAGAGAAAGAAAAAGAAAGAAAAGATTTTCTCCTTATTTTCGAAATCCGATCTTCCTAGATGAATGCATTTGCACTTTCAAACAATCAAAGAATGCATAGTTCGGCATGGTGCATCAAACAACATAAAACAGTTTTATGGTTTTTCCTTTACACGGGAATTCCAAACCGAATCCCGCTAACTTTGGAAAAGGTCAAGGTTTAGCGAGGGGAAAAAGAAAAAGAAAAGGTAACGCCCGAATTTGGCGAGTAAAGAAAAGAAAAAATTCAACTGCAAAATTCGGGGCGTTACATCAAGCTTCATGGCAACAGCCCCCGCCCCCACCTCTGCTGCAACAAGGCCAGCAGCCGGAAGGGAGCCAATATGTTCCGCACCAAAGGGATCTCAGAGAGTAATCTGAAGCTCGCACAGTCAATAGTACTGTGCCGGAGTCGAAGCACATTTATTGACAAATATCCTACTTTGATAGCAGTCTTTTCCGTTTAGTTCTATTTTCTGTGTAATAAAGAACATTTCAGTTTTCATGTAATAGTTTCGTGGTTGGTTATCAGGAAAACCTATCTTCTCCACAGGCTTAAGTTGCTGAAGCTTAAAAATTTGCGGTAACAAGGAGGACCTTCGAATTATTAAAAATCCTTCGAAGCAACAAAAAGTCGTTCTAAGGAACGCAGAGTAAGTTGCCGAAGTTACAAAAAGCCATTCCAAAGGGAGCGCAGTGTAAGTTTTTTGCTCCAAAGACGTTCCTAAGGGAATGCAGAGCATACAGCGAAAAGTCAACGCTGATACCGCCTAAAGTAAAAGGCGAAGAAGCTCCAAAGACGTTCCTAAGGGAATGCAGAGCTTACAGCGAAAAGTCAACGCTGATACCGCCTAAGTAAAAGGCGAAGAAGCTCCAAAGACGTTCCTAAGGGAATGCAGAGCTTACAAATATATTTTGTGTGTATCTTCGGAACAATCGTCATTTGCATAACATAACATCATCACATCATTTTGCATAGCATAAGCATCATACATCATGTTGCATATGGCAAAAGAAGGGGACACAGTATCAACCTTCGAAAGGACGCTTTGAGAAAGCGAAAATTGTGTAAAGTCACGAGGGAATACAATGATAATCTTTGGAATACAGCTTCGGAGAATGTTTTCACAAAGCATGGACGTGCTTCATCAGAGTAATATCGAAATTGCACAACTTTGGAGAATGTCTTCTTCACGAAGCATGAAAAGAAGGGAAGGTGTTTTTTCGCCGAAGGCTCAAAAATGGTATGTATGTAGAATTTCATGCATCGTAAAGAATTGAATAATGAAAAGAGACTTGTATATTACATTCAAATGTACAAAATATTACATAGATCACACTTCAAATGTTTTTTCTAATAACACTTAGTCTTCTCTTAATACTACTTCGGCAGCCTCATTTAGAAGTTGTTCAACAACTTTATCCATGATAGCTTCGGCCATTTGTTTGATTTCGTCATCCTCTTTTGTGTGAGGGTCAACAGACGATCCAGCAGGTTCTGAGGGAAGAGAATATTTTTGCATTACTATTACAAACCGCGAGCAAAGTTTGAAATAAAAATTACAACATAATAAGAGCGACTAATTAATACCTATTTGCCCTTCGGCAACTTCTGTCACTTTCCTAGCATCATGGATGCCTTTTTCACTCCTTTGAATAATTTCTTGTGCCATTTCTCGGCCGCCGTCGTCCCAGACATCAGTAAAGAATTTGCCACCAACCATGCTTGCTTCGGCCGAGGGGTCTTTGATGTCTTCGGAGGATAAGGCAGCTTCGGACTGAGCTAAAGATTTTACATGTTCACAACCTTTCTTCTCCAAGACAGTAGCAACTCCCCTGGCGCCCGAAAAAGCGCAGATGTCACCGCGGCTAGTCAGGATTTCCTCGAAGGCCTCTTCTTCGTGACTGATCCATTCTATTGGACCTTCGGGATTGCCTCTTGAGAAATTCTCTTCACTGGAAAATGCGCCCACGTTGGCGAAGCTGGTTTTAATTTTCTTTACGCATTCCATGGATTTTTCGTAGCATTTTTTCTTAGAAGACCGAAGCTCTTCCACGGTTGCTTCCAAATGATCAGCCCATTGGTCGCTGCATTCCCGTCTTGTTTCTTCAAGTATGCGTTCTTCTTTCGCCCGGGCCAATTGCTTCTGAAGATCTTTAATTTCGCGTCTCTGAGCTTCGGCCTGAACCTCTGCAGCAGCTTCGTCCTTTTTTATTTTGTCTACTAATGTAAGCAGAATTTTATCTTTTTCTAGAGCTTCGTTTCTCAGTTTAATAACTTCTGAACGTAAATTGTTGAACGCAATTTCATAACTCTCATCTTCGGCACTCTTTTGTGCTCTTAATGCGTTGCTTAGGATTAAGCCCTATACGAAAAAGAATCCATATAAGAATAAAAGAATAAATTATGTGTTAAAAAAAAATTTCAAGCGTCTAATTCCCATACCTTTAGGCTATTGTACGCAAGACTGTCCGCGAGATCCTCCTTTGTCATAGCACATAATCCAGCTTCGAGCTTCGGGAACCCCATACTTCTAGCCATCTCTCGGCAGACAGATAGTTCTTTATTATCAGGAAGGCAGTACAGGAAGTCATCTTCATTTGTCCCATTAAACACTACTGCCCCCTTCGGATATTTTAGCTCTCTGGCATAGTAGTTGGCTTCGTAAGTCTCTTCTTCAGATAATTTCTTCCCCGAAGCATGTCGTACGATGTAATCGCATATGCTGGAAGGAGCTTCGGGGGCGGCAGTGTCAATTTCTTCAACCAAATTTGGTTCTGATATTTTTGTTTCCAAAGATTGTTCCTTGGTGGGCTCTGAAGGCCCAGCTTCAGCTTTAGGTTGTTGTTTCGAAGCTTCAGCAACTACAGCTTCGGTAGACACTTCAGCAACTTCAATAGTCTTCTTTGGAGTTGTGCTTGAAGACTTAATTGTCTCCAAAACATCTAGCACGTTCACCATTCTTTTTCTTTTCGGGGTCACCGACGGGCCCTTTTGATTTTTTATTGTTTCGACATTTGCTGGAGGACTTAAGATTTCCGATATTTTTGGCTCTCCAATCTTCGGTTTCTCTGCTTTTTCTGCTGAAGGCGCTTCAGTCTTTTCTTCCATCTTCGGCACTGGAGCTGGTTCTGTAGCTTCAGAGGCCAAAGAGACTTCACCAATAAATTCTGGCACTGTGGCCGGCTCAATAAAACGCGCTCGGTGAGTGAGCACCTTTATCTTTTTCCTTTGCGGCGCTGGCTCGCTAGTGGCACTCGTGGTAGCTTCTGTCGCAGGAGAAGTATTTTTTCTTTTGCGACCCGACACCGGATAGTGATAGTCAGGGTAGACAAACCCGACTGCGTCAAATACCCGGTTGAGCCTTTTCTTCTTTCGGCCTCCGAAGGCTGCTGATAACGCAGTGTTCTCGGCCTTCGAGTACACCCCAAGCAGTTCGTCACTTAATGTTTCAATGTTTTTCAACCAGTCGTCATCAGGTTCAACAAATTTATCCCCGTATTTGAATGTGTATTTCAGTCTGACCAGTCCGCCTTCGTCGGACTCTTTGATGGTCTCCTTCGGCATTTCCCACTTTCCTGCAAGTGGCCACACCCTGAAGGCAATATGTTCTTGAATCAAGTCCCTTGTCCCAATAAAAGAGCAGACTACGCCGAAGGCTCTTCGGCATTCCTCGGCTGCAAGTGGCCACACCCTGCCGAAGTCCGAAGCGTTGCCAGATGGGGCGCATAATGATACTCTTGACATCTTCTTGCGCTGTTAAGTCATTCTTTACATAGAACCATTCAGTCATCCAGGCTCCGGGCCACCTCTTCCGAAAGGTCGGCACAGGGCGGCTTGACCCGGAGCGGGCACCGAAGCTGTAACACCCAAAGTTGTTGTGATATTGTTCTTTCCCCCAGGGCTTCGTCTCGTATAACAACTCATGAATGTTGCAAAAGCTTTTAGCATTTGGTTCTAAACCTTGGCTTCTCGCAGCCCAGACAAACATCCCCATTCTTATGATAGCTTCGGGAGTAATTTGATGAAGGTAGACTTGAAATGTCTTCAGGACTTCAACAACAAAGTTGCTTAGGGGGAATCGAAGCCCAGCCTTCAGAAAGCTTCGGAAGATTACGACTTCATCTTCTTCGGGGGTGGGAGAAGTCTTTTCTCCAGCATCAACCCTCACAATAGATATATCTCGAAAATACCTCCCCCTCATATTATCAATGTGATTCTGCTTAATAGTGGTTTTCCCGAAAACCGTGTGACTTGGCCGCCATGGTCGATCTTCGGACTCTTCCCCACCACTTTCTACATCATAACTGTCGCTGTCACCAGTATCTTCGGATAAACCTTCAAGAATCTCCTTGGTGATTTTCTCCGTATTGGTCTCCGCCATCGCTATAAGGAACCCCAAGTTCTTCTCTTCGTCGAGACTCAGCTTCGTCTCAGCAGGGATCTTCTTACCTTCAGACATCTTCGGAAACGCTAAAAAAACTGTTTTCAAGGCCGAAGCTTCAAAATCAAAAAGATCAGCAAATCTTAGTGCAAGAGCTAAAAATTTAGTGGGCCGAAGCAGATGGCAAGTGTGCGTACCAAATAAGTTTGCGGTATGATCTTATTTATACCCCCAGGGCGTTGAAAATTGAAAGACCCCGCTTGTCAGTGAGTGTTGCTATTCTAGCAAAGGGAAGGTGTTTTTTCGGACCTTCGGCTCAAGGCCTTCGTCCATATCGCAATCTGAATTTATCATTAGCAAATTAATATTGCGAGGGGCTACTGTTGGGGGCCTTCGTCCTCCGAAGGTCCTCAAAAACATGATTTGACAATGTTTTCCAAGTGGATTATGTGAACAGGTATCTTCGGACTCAGAATTATGAACATGAAGTACGGTCAGGACGAAGCCTGAACCAGACGAAGGGGGATTAAAATGGAGGACGGGCTGATTACCAAGCTCCACGAAGGATGGTGCATAGCCGAAGCTGTGCGCAGAGAAGCTTCGTCGCGATAGCAGAGAGGGGAACCGACTTAAAGATGAAAAGACTACTTGGGCCTTGACAGATTTCCATAAGTCATTGGCAAATGTAATGGACATGAATGTAATTTTACGTGGGCTGCGTCCCGCGTCTATAAATAGATGAACAGTACTCCCGTACTGTTCACGCTGACTTGGCATTTTGCTTTTGCGTCACCCTTGTACTTTTGTCTTCCTGCAATCCGAAGGTACACTCGTAATTTGAAGTCATTTCTATTGTTATACGATAATAAAATAGAAATGACATGATAATAAAGTTTAAATGTTTATATTACTTTTAATGTTGTTCATGAGTCCTTCGTCATAATTTATCGCACTTACGAAGGTATATTATTTGTGACCTTCGTCCGAAGCACATTATATCCTGAAGGGAAATAATGTTCCGAAGGACGAAGGACCTTATCATTTAACACTTTTTATGTTGCCTTGTTCTCAATCCGAAGCACTTGAGAACAAGTCCCCAACAGTTTTCCTTCGGGTAATTCTGTCCTTTTGATCCAAGACTTGAATGGGATGCTCCGAATATGTCAAGTCGGGTTCTAGGACAACATCCATCACTTCAATGGTTCGATCGGGAACCCGAAGACACTTCTTCAATTGCGACACGTGGAACACATTATGTACAGCAGACAAGGTTTCGGGTAGCTGAAGTCGGTATGCCACTGGCCCACATTGTTCAAGAACAAGGAAAGGACCAATTTATCGAGGTGCGAGCTTCCCTTTTACCCTGAAACATGTTACCCTCTTCATTGGTGAAACTTTCAGGTAGACATGATCTCCCACCAGAAAGTACAAGGGCATCTGTCGTTTGTCTGCGTAACTCTTCTGTCGAGCTTGAGCTTTCTTCAAATGATGAATTATTCGTTGAACTTTCTCTTCTATCTCCTTTACCATATCTGGCCTAAAGAAACTCCTTTCACCTGGATCAGACCAGTTTAACAGAGTGCGACACCGTTGGCCATACAAAGCTTCAAAGGGTGCTATTTTAATGCTTTCTTGATAACTATTATTGTATGAGAACTCTGCTAACGGTAAACAATCATCCCATTTCTATGGGAAATCAAAAGCACAAGCCCGTAGCATGTCTTCAAGTATTTGGTTCACCCTCTCAGTCTGCCCACTGGTTTGAGGATGATAGGCCGAACTATGGAGTAACTTAGTATCCAGTGCTTTGTGAAGTTCTTCCCAAAATTTGGACACAAATTGTGGTCCACGATCCGACACTATCGTCTTTGGAACACCATGCAAACTGAGAACACGGGCAATGTATAATTCTGCATATGTGGCCACTGTATACTTTACTCTAACAAGAAGGAAGTGGGCGATCTTTGTAAGTCGATCAATGATAACCCAAATAGAATCATACCCTTTGGTAGTCCTGGGCAATCCCACAATAAAGTCTATACTAATATCCTCCCATTTCCATGCAGGGACAGGTAAAGATTGTAATGGACCAGCAGTCTTCATGTGTATGGCTTTGACACGCCTACAAGTGTCACATTTTGCCACATAGCGTGCGATCTCGATCTTCATCTTTGTCCACCAATAATGTTGTTTTAGGTCCTGATACATCTTAGTGCTTCCGGGATGAATAGAATAGCGACTAAGATGTGCTTCGTCTAATATTTGTTGGCGGATTTCTTCATTCTTTGGCACAACTATGCGGTTGTTGAACCATACAATGCCTTGATCTTCTTTTGGGAAACATTTGGCTTTTCCGGCTTCTATTTTCTCACGGATGTGTTTCATACCCTCATTCTCCTTTTGAGCATCCATTATCCTTTGTTTGAGGACTGACTCAAGCTTTAGTTGATTTAAGGTTCCGTATTGGATCATTTCTAGGTTTAACTTTTCCATCTCCTGACATATTGTAATGTCAGAAGTCTTCATTGTAAGACAGTGACAGGAAGCCTTACGGCTGAGTGCATCTGCCACTACATTAGCCTTGCCTGGGTGATAATGAATTTCCAATTCATAGTCCTTAATAAGCTCGAGCCATCGCCTCTGTCTCATGTTCAACTCTGACTGGGTGAAGATATACTTCAGGCTCTTATGATCTGTATAGATGTGACAGATATTTCCCAACAGATAATGACGCCAGATTTTTAGGGCATGAACCACTGCAGCTAACTCCAGATCATGAGTGGGATAGTGTTCCTCATGTCGGTGCAACTGCCTTGAAGCATAAGCTATTACTCGGCCTTCTTGCATTAAAACATAGCCGAGACCACTGCCTGATGCGTCACAATACACATCAAAGGGCTTCTCAATATCCGGTTGAGCCAATACCGGAGCAGTGATTAATAATACTTTTAATTGTTCAAAGGCTTCATTACACTTTGAAGACCAAATAAATCTAGTATCATTCTTCAATAGACTTGTGATTGGTTTCACAAGTTTAGAAAAATCTGGTATGAATCAGCGGTAATAGCCAGCTAATCCAAGGAAACTTCGGACTTGATGTACAGTGGTTGGGGGTTTCCACTCCAAAATATCCTTGACTTTGCTGGGATCCACCGCAATCCCCTTGGCAGATAATACATGTCCCAGAAATTGGATTTCTTCCAGCCAGAATGCGCACTTACTGAACTTAGCATATAATTGGTGTTCTCTTAAGCGCGTCAACATGATCCGTAAGTGCTGGGCATGCTCCTCTTCATTCTTGGAATATATTAAGATATCGTCAATAAATACCACCACAAACTTATCAAGCTTGGGCATAAATACCGAGTTCATAAGATAGGTGAAGTGGGCAGGAGCATTTGTTAATCCGAAAGACATAACCAGATATTCAAACAAACCATACCGCATAGTGAATGCGGTATTTGGTATATCTTCGAGTCGGATACGGATCTGATGATAGCTCGATCTGAGGTCAATCTTGGAGAAGACCTCGCTCTAGTCAGTTGATCAAATAAAATGTCAATCCATGGAAGAGGGTACTTATTTTTGATAGTAACCTCATTAAGGGGTCAATAATCCACGCACATCCGTAGTGTTTGATCCTTCTTCTTAACGAAGATGGCTGGACAACCCCATGGTGACGAGCTTGGCTGAATGAATCCCTTCTCTAGTAGATCTTGCAATTGGGTCTTGAGTTCTGCCAGCTCATTTGGAGGCATCCGGTACGATCTTCTAGAAATGGGAGCCTTACCGGGCTTTAACTCAATTACAAATTCTACATCTCTTTCTGGTGGCAATCCAGGCAAATCTTCTGGAAAGACGTCTGGAAACTCACATACTACCGGAATATCTTTGATCTCTGGTATGATGTCTTCATATATTCTGCCAAATGGTTTAGCTGGAATGGCTATGGGGATAGTCAAGAGAACCTCTTCTTGGTCATAACTCAATTTGATAGTTCTCAATTCAGTATTGAGAATAGCTTTGTGTTGGGCCAACCAATTCATGCCCAGAATTACATCTATGTCTTGGCCTTTCAAAACAATCATATTAGTAGGAAAGTCTCGTCTAGCCAATATTGCGGGCACTTGGTAAGCCACTTCTTTAGTAAACATTTGTCCCCCAAGCGAATGAATTTTAAACCCTTCCCTTGATTCATGGTATGGAATGCAATTTTGCTCCACAAATTTCTTGCTTATGAACGTATGCGAAGCACCAGAATCAAAAAGAATAATTGCAGGGTGATTGGCCACTAGAAACGTACCCATCATAACTGGTTCGCCGTCCGGTGTTGTGGCCACTTGAGTATAATAAATTCATCCCATTTTCCTTGTATTTTTGCCGGCGGTATTGTTTGCCGCATTTCCATTTCCTTGTGTGGAATTCCTAGAACTCTGCTGATTACTTGATCGATTTTGCTTCTGATATGGACAGTCCTTAATGAAGTGTCCGGACTTTCGACAGTTGAAACAGCCAGTTGAAGAACTGGGGAGGGCAGGGAAATGAGTGCCAGGGGCACCCGACTGAGTGGTTGCAGTAGGGGCAATGGCGAGGCGAATGAAGACCGGTTGCTTAAAAGGGTAGGAGGGTGGATGTGGGGAAGGGCGATTCGGATTGAAAGGTCAGATTACCAACCTTTGTCTTTTCTCGAGACCCTGATTGGGCCGGTCGCCTCCATAACCCTTGGATTTTCTGGAACCTGCATATTTAGCCTCGACTGCCAGTGCAGTACTGACAACCCTTCTGTAGGAAAGATCAATGCAGGTGGCCATCTTTCTTTGCATTCGATCATTAAGACCTCTCATGAAACAATTCCTTTTCTTCAAATCCGTGTTGACTTGATCGATTGCATATTGGGATAAGTGGTTGAATTTATTGCAATACCGGGTGACAGTATCCCCGCCTTGTTTCAGCTTCATGAACTCCTCCTGCTTCATGTGGAGCACCCCTTCAGGTATATAATGCTCATGGAAAGCCAACTTGAACTCATCCCATGTTATTTGATGACCAGCCGGTCGAACAGCTACAAAATTTCCCCACCAGGTGCTGGCAGGGCCACGCAATTGTTGTGCTACGAATAGAGGCTTTTGAATCTCTGAACACCGGAGGAGCCCAAACTTCTGTTCAATGACGCGGATCCATTCATTCGCTTCTAGAGGGTCCTCTGCTTTGACAAACAAGGGAGGGCGCTGTTGGGGGCCTTCGTCCTCCGAAGGTCCTCAAAAACATGATTTGACAATGTTTTCCAAGTGGATTATGTGAACAGGTATCTTCGGACTCAGAATTATGAACATGAAGTACGGACAGGACGAAGCCTGAACCAGACGAAGGGGGATTAAAATGGAGGACGGGCTGATTACCAAGTTCCACGAAGGATGGTGCACAGCCGAAGCTGTGCGCAGGGAAGCTTCGACGCGATGGCAGAGAAAGGGAACCGACTTAAAGACGAAAAGACTACTTGGGCCTTGACAGATTTCCATAAGTCATTGGCAAATCTAATGGTCATGAATGTAATTTTACGTGGGCTGCGTCCCGCGTCTATAAATAGATGAACAGTACTCCCGTACTGTTCACGCTGACTTGGCATTTGCTCTTGCGTCACGTTTGTACTTTTTACCTTCTCTCAGGACCGAAGGTACATTTGTAATTTGAAATCATTTCTATTTTTCCATGTTAATAAAAATAGAAATGATTCTATGATGATGCCTATATAATATTTCATGCTTTATATGAATCCTTCGTCATTACTTATTATATTTACGAAGGTATGTCTCTTGTAACCTTCGTCCGAAGCTCATTATTTCCCGAAGGGACATAATGTTCCGAAGGACGAAGGACTTTAATACTTAACACTTTTTATGTTGCCTTGTTCTTAACTCTTAGCATTTGAGAACAAGTCCCCAACAGGCGCGTCTCGGAGAAATCCAGATAGGATGTTTCACGGGGGCCTTGCGGATATGCCCGCCCGCCTTGTTGTTGTAATTGTTGACCTGCCATTTCCTGCAGGAAGCGGGTATTGTCGGTCGTAGCGTTAACCAAGGCAGCAATGGCCTCGGCTAACGTGGGAGGTACTAGAGGTGGGTTTGGTGTTGCTTCCCTCCCACTGGAGGTCCCTGCTCCATCCTATGAACGAGTCTTGGAAGGCATCTAAGGCAACAAACATTGAAAAGAATATAATATGCCAAAGAAAACCATCCATTTTACATTACCGAAAAGGGTAACGTTACAGACTCGAATTTTACAACAGGATTACATTACCTATTATACATTACTACTACTTCTATACTATACTACTCTTGCTTCTTGTCACTTTTAGTAGCCTTGCTGTCGGGCGTAGGAGACCATTCATCTACCAACTTCATAGAGGGAGGAGGCCTGAAAGGTCTAATTCACCACCAAAGGCTTCTCCCGCTGTGCCAGAAGGTCTGGCTTCTATCTCGACAGGATCCGCAGGTACATTGGGATGCAGTTGGGAATACAATACATGAACTTCTTCATGTAGAGTATTACAATAAACCTGCAAGTTATCTACGGCTGAGCTAAGCTCCTCCACGCGGGCTTGAGCTTTTGCCTCCTTAGCCCAAGCAAGCGAACGAGAGTTAACTGCCCAGTCGAGTGCTAGATCTTGTTCCGCGAGCTGCTCTTGCAGGTGGCGGATGTCTGATCTAAATTCATTTATTCTTTCTCCATCCGCGACCCATATGTCGTTCCTGGGATGAAGTTCTGTTCGAAGCTGATCAACTTGGGCTTCTAGATCCCCAATTGGATCGTTACTACCACTACTGTTATCTTCATGTCGTGGGGCAAGTTGATGATGGGGTACGCCAATCGGCCCGGTAGACTTGCGCCGCGGTCTTTCTTGTGCGCGGCGGCATTTCTTAAGGGGGAAAATCTTATTAGCATAGTTTTTAGCATGATGCATGTGTAATTACGGAATCAACCCTAGTCGATTCACACCTTCTATATATTGCACTCTATATCTGGTCTTTAGATAAGTCCTTCAGAAAGAAGCTAGAGAAGAAAGGA
The DNA here is from genome assembly GCA_029449295.1 of Zea luxurians. Classification (NCBI taxonomy): domain Eukaryota; kingdom Viridiplantae; phylum Streptophyta; class Magnoliopsida; order Poales; family Poaceae; genus Zea; species Zea luxurians. The sequence goes on from JAOPSE010000002.1 coordinate 14,907,368, forward strand.
AGAACTTTTCTAGATAAGTCTTTGAAAATTCTTTTGAAGATACCTTATAACTTCTGGAGAGATGGGCTTCGCTCCGATACCAGCTGTGACGGAACCTCCTAAGTCATTAGGCCCACCCACAGTTGTCCTTGTCCAACAGACTTCAGACAACCCTGTAGGTGCCCCTGAATTACTTGACAAGTTCGGTATCTGCTTTCCTTACCTTTCCCAAGAGCGTTTCAGCCGTCACGCAGATATTACAAGCATCGGAGATATGAAAATGCGGAAGCAATTACATTACCTTACCTTTATTGAAAAGTAAGACAGAGTTATAATATTACAGACCAGAAATATAATATATGAGTGCTGAGTATTATTATTACAACCCATGGGAGGCAAAAACCCCTCCCGATAAGTATTAAACAAAAGTTTTATGGAGGATCCTTTCCTCCCACAGCTTTACTCCTGGTGCTCTTCCTTTGGTACCACCTTTGAACAGAAGCAACAAAAGTTTGTCGCTTCTTCACCTAAAACAACATGGGACAAAGCCCTGAGTATGGAATTACTCACCAAGTCTTACCCGACTAAAGAAAAGACTCTCAAGGGTATGCTGGCTTTCAGGGAGTCAAGGTAAGGCTTAACAATAGTCAATGACTCTGTTTGCAGAAATGCTTACTAAGAGTGGATCCTTAAAATCCAGTTTTATTTGTCCAGTTAAGTAAAATTACCTGTAACTAGAGCTCATTCTACTCTAGTTCAATCACTTGACCTGTACTAGCCAATTTCTTAACAACCCTTCATCTTTTCTGGAGTTCTACGTATAGGGCAGTGACCAAGTCTTCATAACCGCGAAGGTACGACGATCCGAATCGATTATACTCAGCTGAGGATCTCCAATCACACGACATATGTAGCACTTAACCCTTGCATATGTCAACTCGCCACCGAGGTTCTTAAGACCAGATAAGGTTCACACCAACCGAGAGCACAGATACACCACCGTCCAGCCTCTTGCCACAGAGGGTACACGCTACTCTCGCCATCTCTCCACTCCCATTGCGTGGTATCTTATTCTGGTATTATTCTGCTCGAGGCAAAGCTTACCCCATGACGAGGCATGTGACCAGTTAAAGGATCCTCGGTTAGCAAGCCTATATCGACACGGTCCTTAATCGACTCAGACGGAGACACTACACCGAGACTCTCTTCTCGTGCAAGTCACCCGCCCGGTCTCAGCTTTATCATTTCAATTCCTAAAGTTTGGTACTTGGCAGAGGTACATCTTTTCCGATGTTGAACCCATCATGGCCATGATGGATCCACCATCAAGTTTTATTTTTGAAAACATCCCACCCACTTTGCACATCATCTTTGAGAAAACAAAACATTTTGTTTTTCTAAAGCAAAGCTAAGCATAAGAAAACCTTTTGCAAAACAGGGATTAGGAAATAGTCCAAGGAAGGAGATGCAGCAATAGTTTAGCACACAACTCCTATTATTTAATGCATCAAGTAAGTGAGAAAGATTTAAAAGGAATAAGGGGGTGGCAAATGCACCGGGGCTTGCCTTGTGTTATTGGTGAATCAGGCTCAGTTCCACAGATACCAAAATAGAAACAGTTGTCTGCCTGATGTTCCTCAGGTGGTGGTGGTGGTGGTGGTGGTGGTGAAGTCTTCTCTTCTTTGACTTCTACTTCTTCTTTGTTTTCTAAACATAACCATACATAATAATGAATGCTCATGTAATGCTCATGAGAGTGCAAAGATAATAAAAGTTTATTATCTAAAGTCTTGAATACAATTTTCCTTCACGGATCTCCGAGATCTTAAGGTTTTCGGAGTCAATAGTAAAGTTCACAGGGCAGGGGTAGGGTTTTGGGTTCTAAGTATCAAACATGGCCCAAATCATACCAAACTTCACCCAAGGCTTCTAAATATTATTTAAAGTTTATCCTAAAAATTTTGTGAATTTTGGATTTATTATTTATTTTTCTACAAATCTAGAAATATGATCTTAGGCTGTTTTAAATACTCTATAATTTCCCTTTTGGACTAAAAATCAAGAAACTATTTTTATTAAATTCTGTAGGAAATTAGGAGTCTAGCAAAATTGGTCTGGTATTTTTAGGATTTTTCTACAATTTTCTAGAATTGTTTTAGCTCTGGTAGAAAAAGGAAAAGGAAAACAATGAATAATCTTGGACCTAATCTAGCCCAATCGGCCCAGTCTGAACAGGAAACGGGGACGCGCCCATGAGCGCACGCCCGCGTGGTAGGTTTGCACCGAGGCCCCCGCTGCTTTGAATATTCGTTAAGAACCCTTAGCTACTATTCAACGTCTAACTGACATTCGCAGAAAAGCCCCTACACTTCTAATTCTTCACCGCGCCAGGACCACAACGTCGCACGGCGGAGCTTTGAACACCGGCGAGGTTAGACTGGCCGGATGGCGCAAAGACTGGTGCTCCCGAGCGGCAGACACCAAATTCAAGTCTTAACCGGAGTTTCCCCTAAACTAATTTCATGAATGGTTACCTAATTCGCTCTGGCCATGGTGACCGCGCGGACAATCAAAGGAACAACGTCTTCCCGATGATCCGTGGCGATATAGTTCAATTAGAGGGGTCGAGGAGCTTGAGGAGAACTTAAGGACGCTAGAACAAACGATCGGGGAGCTTGAATTAACCTGGAATTAGCTGGCCGCGGTGAGGCTAGATCGAGCGTGGTTCTTGTGTGTTTTGGGGAGAATCCAAAATTGGAGATCTCTGGTGGGGGATTTGAGGTGCGGGTGGTTGCGCTAGTTGCTTGATTACATGACAGAGACGAGGGCGCGCTTAATTTATAGAGCCTGCGAGCGGTGGCCGGTGAATTGGACGACAACGCACGGCAGCCAGAGGAGCAAGGAGTTACTGGCGCAAGAAATTCGTGCCATCTACCGTGGCAGCCCTCACCGGCGATGATCAGACGGCCAAAGTAAGTCACGGCGATGCGGTGAATGTGCCTGGGTACATGGCGCAAGGCCGTGAGGCGGCTGTCACCGGCGAGCTCATTCGAATCGACCCTGACGAGCTCAGTACGGTGGCCGGAGTAGTTTAATGGCCAGAGTTTATCCACGGTGGTGAGACTTACTCCACCCCGAGTGTCATCCAGTCGATTCGAACATGAATCACGGCGGTGAAGGCACGAATCTGCGCGCGGCTCATCGGCGGCAAGGGACTGCGCTGGCAGTCTGATCCGATCACTGTACCATGGAATTCATCTTCAGTTGACCTGACAGAGCAACTTGGAGTCCGATTTTCTCATGATTTCATGTAACAACATGATCATCTGTCTGTACAAAAGTTGCAGCCCTATCAACTGTCTTTATATTTGTTATAGCATCTCTAACCAAATTCTTACCGGATCATACTTAAATTTGAGCCCCAAGTTCGGCTAATACCACTGGTGGCCATGTTTCAGTCTAAAAATCGACTGACAGCCCATCTTTGGGCCTAATTTTCTTGAAATTCTTCATGGTACCAAGGCATGATTTCTATAGTAAAGTTATTCCCCTTTTATAGATCTACAAAATTGATGTGGTGACCTAGGGCAAAAACTTTATGATTTGGAAGTTACAAGGCCCCAAAGTTGAACCCATTACACTGAAATTCAGACTTGGTCAAAAGAGTTCAAGTGTGGCTCTTTTGCAAATAAGTCCAATTCTTAAGGTTTTACTTGCAAATTCACATATTTGTGAACCATATAACTTAAGACACCCTACTTTCATGGTTTTTGCACTCTAACCCAAAAGTGCACTGATTTTGCATTTAGCCCCCTAGGGTTTAACTCTAGGGTTTTCCAGGGTTCTATTTAGGGTTTTTGATATTTCTGGTTTTTGGATCCCACTCAAGTTCATTCATGGTTACACTTTATGACTTTTTCAATTGAATTTTAAAGTTTTCTCTTGTTTAGGCCTTGTTTGCTCTATTAAACCTAATCCAGGGTTGAGTACATGACTCTAAGGTTTTATTTACAAAATGTCATATCAACACAACTTATTTGAACTTTTTGCCTAGTGAATGCATTCTAGGTGTGCCAAACACATGATATGCTATGCTTATGATGTTATGTTCAAGTTTTAGTAACAGTAACACCAGGGGTGTTACAGTGGTAACTCATTTGTGTTGGCATATATCGAGCAGACATAAATGAATGTGTAGCACCAGAATCAAATAATATTGTTGCAGGAATTGCATTAATGTGAAACATACCAAGTGCAATGTTAGCCCCATTAGGAGTAGCATCAGCGCTGACTTGATTAACCCTAGCAATAGAGAATCCCTTGCCAGATCCCGTAGTTTGTTGCTTGTTCTGAACTGGGGTAGTAGCAATTCTCTATGGGCAAACATTTGCATAATGTCCTGTCTTCCCACACTTGTAGCAAGTAGTGCCTGCACTCTGTCCTGAAAATTTCATCGGGGAGCCAATGGGGGTAGCCTGACGAGTCGGTGGAGTTCCCTGAGGTGAGTGCTGAGCTGGGCGCTGGCCTCTGCCAGTGCGAACTGGTGTACCCTGGGGTGAACTGTAGCGAGGACGAATTTCCTTGTCCCTAGGATATCGCCTTCCTCTTCAAATCTCCTAGCTAAACACGCTAGTGTTCAATAGCTAGGGCCTTGTCAAGCAGCCTCTAGAATGACGGAAAGGTGTGAGCCATTAGAGCATACTGCAGAGGTCCATTGAGTCCTTCAATAAAGTGCTCTTGTTTCCTCTCATCTTCAGCAACTTCATCCGATGCATATCTGGAGAGCTGAATAAACTTATCGCGGTACTCGCTGACTGACATGCTCCACTGCTTCAGCGATAGAAATTCCTTCTTCTTAATCTTCATCAGTCCAGCGGGAATATGGTAGTTTCTGAACTGAGTAGAAAATTCTGCCCATGTGATAGTATCAGCAGCATTGTGGGCAGCAGTGTATGAATCCCACCAATCAGCAGCAGGACCTGTCAGACGACCAGAAGCATATAGAACCTTCTCTCGGTCAGAGCACTGAGCAATATTCAGCATCTTGTCTACAGACTTCAGCCAATCATCCGCGTCCAGTGGATCAGGAGAGTTAGCAAATGTCGGTGGCTTATGGCTCATGAACTCCGGGTGCTTGTCTCGGGGTGGAACTGGTGGTGGTGGTAGCAGTGCTACTTGTTGTTGTTGCTGTTGCGCCCTTCTCTCCTGGTGTATCTCCTCTCGCTCTTGGCGCATCTCCTAGCGTATTTGCTCTCGCTCTTGGCGCATCTCCTCGTGTTCTTGCCGTATCTACGCGTGCATATCTGCCATGGTGTCTGCCATCTGTTGCATTATCCTCATCTAAGCTGCAACTGCTCGGTCAACTCCGGCTGGTGGAGGCTGTGGAGGATCCATCTTAGGTTGTTGTTGTTGTGGTTGTCTAAATATCCTCCGAGTGTGTCGATTGGGAGGTAGATCAATTCCACCACCCTTCCTGGTATTGACCATCAGAGTTAGAAACATATGGTAAGAGAGAAAGGATTGTAAACAAGGCAGGTAATTATGAGGCATGTTACTTTGGGGGATTTATTAGCTAAGCAGATTAATGTTTAACTTACCAAAGCTAATTCATTACCTTATGGTGGTACATGCTAAGATGTCCATTTATAATATCTCAATCAATCAAAGAAGCAAATCAGGCATTTATCATCAGAACAATCAACCAACATTTTTTAAATAGAGAAAATAGTTTTAATTTCGTCTTAGGTTCCCTATCTCTTAAAAAGATCATAAGTGTAGGATTCCAAGGTGTGAAATCCATAGTCTTAGAGTGGAAAAGATAAGAGTAATCAGAGTATGACAGCAAAAGGTGAGACCGGATCAAGATAAGATAAGTATAGAATGAATCAGAGTAAGGTAACTAGGTAAGGGTTTTGTCCATTTCTATCTAGGTTTCGTCCTACAGTCAACATTTCCTCTGATACCACTTCTGTCACACCCGGATTTAGGGAACAAAGCCGGGTGCATCTCATATATGCACCAAACAAGACAACACATATAATAACAGAGTGTATAGAGATAAATGTCATAATAACATCAGAGTACTTATTACATAGCGAAAGTCACTGACAAGTGGACCGTGGGGCTAGAACCTTCATTCCATGGCTTGAGCACGCCCACGATCGGAATCCGACGGATGGGACTCGTTGCTAGATCACTCGCCTTCGACAGAAGCTCGAACCGAAACAGGAGTTCGTTGCAACGGCCTCCCTTATACTCGCCTCGTTCCTTGCTAATCCTCCTGCCGCCCCCACCTTTCTCTCGAATCTGGTCCCTCCTGCCCTTCTATAAAGCTTAGGCGCCATGCCCTCTGACCCTCGCGTGCTCGCCGAGATAGTTGGTAGCTGCCACCATGGTCGAGCGCAGTGACGAGAGAGATTCGTGGGTCACCGCTTCGCAGCGGAAGCGTGGTGGAGAGGATGGCCCCGTGGCCGGGGTGCCCGTGGTTCGTGCCATCGCTGACTCGGGATCTCACCGGTGCTGTGAACTCAGCGGATGCACGTGGGGATTCGATGGCGGGCATATATGCTTGCTGTGGTGCAGCGTAGCATCATCAGGCAAAGTGCGGAGACCTCGGTTGATGAATTCCTCACTGGGGTGGAGCTCCACCGCGGGTCTGTCGCGGACCGTGACCATGGCATCAGCCGCTAGAATCACAGTGAGCGGCCCTTCAATAGTATCGTGTCGTTACCTTCTATGTGATTACCGCCCTTGATTGGATTTCAAACATGGGAGTCAAGCTTCGAGAGATGTCGGCCATGGTGCTGCCAGGGGCACTCCATGCCGCCGTGTGCAGGGTTGGGGAAGTGAGAGTTGTTGTGATGTTCCATTGACCGTCGATATAGTGGCGGACGATGGAGATTTAAAGGGATGTGGCGATTCGGCTTGGTGGTCCGCGTCCCTTGGTTTGGCTGTGAACGTGTGGGATTAGACTTAGATTGATAAAAGCTAGACCACTGGATCATGATCGTGCGGTTAATCGCACGTACCGGTTCACGTGAAGCCTAGATCTAATCTAGGCCCTCGATTTCTAATCGGGCGGCTCAGTTACGCCGATACCCCTTCGCCTGAACCATTTTTCACATGAGCCCTCGTAATTTCAAAGAATCAACCCGCCGTCCAGTGCAACAGTGTTCTGAGTCTCGGTTTATTTTGCGCCGGACCCCAGCATTTCTCTGCTTTTATGCGCGCAATCCAGAAGTTAGTAAAAAGGAATAAATGATTAAGGAAAATGATTTTTAGTATGAAATTAATTGCAGAAACTTGTAAATTTCCTAGAAAATTCATTTGGAGTCCAAATTGACCCATTCCAGTTTTTATAATTTTGTAAGATTATTGTTTATCATCTAGTGCCACTGTTTTGACATGAAAGCCCCATTAAGATTAATCTCCTGATTAATCTTGTATCAAATACATAAAACCTTTGGAAATTTATAACTTCCCCCATTTTAACTCCGAATTGAACCGTTTCAGTTGCGTTGGCTTCATATGAATATTTACTATGCAATAACAACATTTATTATACCATGTCTCATTCTTTTATAATTAGATCTTTATTTAACTTTTGTTGGTTAGTCTTGTTAATCTGCTTATCATTATAATCTACTAAAATATGATCTATTGTCAATTTATAATTGAAATTAAAGTTAAATTAATTACTACTTTAGGTTATCTTTTCTTTAGAATTATAAAATAAACATAGAACCTAGTGTTAATCATTTAATCACATCATAACTTGATGACCATAACCCCGATTTTAGTGGTTCTCGAACCCACGATCTTGTAGCGACGCGTAGATTATTATTATGCAGTTTATTCTTATGTTTGGTGTGATGTTAATTTTGTCTATACCATGTTTGTTTGTATTGCTACGACTCGCAGTGAGGTCATGAGTCACCTGAGGATCATCCTGGTACCTGGAATCTCAAGTCCCAGGCAAGTTGTGCCCTTGACCACTTGTATTACCCAATCACTTATTCATGCATAGGCTTAATTTTGATGGGACCCAATAGGTCACCCTAGTCTGATTATATTTATACCTTGTTTACCCCTGAACTATTGGGTAGTTTTGTTATTGCTCTATATAGTTTTGGGATTAATATTTCATTATATCCATGTTCCAATTATTCTATTATGTTATTTATGTTCATGTCAAGATCATTATTATCTTTAATTGGAACATGGAGCTTAACTTGAGAAACACGTGCCACCACAAGGGTGGAATGGGACGCCCTTGGTTGACTAAATAGGAAAGCTAGTGGAAGACTACCTTACCCGAAAGGGGCAAGGGCAGTAGGGGAGTTGCATGCAGGGAGGTTCTCAGGTTGATTTTGCTGCAATGGCGGTCAAACGAGGGATTCCTACAAGTGCTCTTCCCATAAACTGTAGCGGGTTTTTGGAAGCTAGTGGAACTTTGTAAAGGCCTCATAGTGGATCCCTAGCCATTCACCTCGGTAGTGTCTAAGGGTCTAGCTAACCCTGGCGACATGTGATACACGACTTGTGGGTATAGGGTACAACCTCTGCAGAGTGTAAAATTGGTATACTAGCCGAGCTCACGGTCAAGACCAGCTCAGGACTCTCGCATGATTAACTATGGAACTAAATTCAATTTGTCATTTGCATTGCATGGGATTTGTTATTAATTTTTTTTATTATTATTATGGTTTGGTATTTACTTACATCTAGTAACTGCTAATAAAATTTTGACCAACTTTAAAAGCAATGCTCATCTTTAACCATTCTCTTTGGTAAGCCTTACACTTCACAAGAACTCCCACCTTTGGTGAGTTCATGAACATTATTCCCCACAACTTGTTGAGCGATGAACATGTGTGAGCTCACTCTTGCTGTCTCACACCCCCCCATAGGTCAAGAACAAGTACCACAAGATGAGGCTCATGGTGGATGTTGTGATGTGTTTGTGAGAGGTCTAGGTCGTTGTCTCCCAGTCAACTTTGGGTTGCTAGATCGTTGTCTCCATTCGATGTAATTATTTATTTATTTTGTACAGAACTCCTATTATATAATAAAGTTGTGACATTCATTTATGTACCACTATTCATCATATGTGTGAGACTTGGTTCCAGCACACCTGGTGTTTATGTTCATGCATGGGTCCCTAATACCCGGGTGTGATAGAAGTGTTATCAGAGGAATGTTGATTGTAGGACGAAACTCGATACAACTGGACAACCAATATCTACTTACCTTTGCTACTCTGATTCTTTCCTAAACTTTTATTAATCTTTTCTCATCTATTCCGCTTTACTCTGATTATTCTTACCTTTTCCTTCTAAAGACAAATGTGGATTTCACACCTTGAAATCATGTGCCTAAAGTGACCTTTAGGAATAGGAGACCTACTCTTGGGAACAAAAAATAAAACTATTTTTATAGGTATCTATACGTTTGAGTGTTTGTTCTTATGATACTTGTCTGATTTGGATCTTTGTTTGAGTGTGATGGATTGTGGAGTAATGTCCACAATTACATCTACATATGCGTATAGGCATAAATATAAATAAATAAAATTAATGAGATAACCAAACAACTTAGATTATCCTCCATTAAAGTGTATCTATTTTATATAGATCCCTCTTATCTTAAAAGACTCTCTCTTATCTTAATAGATCCATCTTATCTTAAAAGATACTCTCTTACCTTAATGGATTCATCTCATCACAAAAAGATTTTCATCTTATCCCAATAGATCTAACTAATCTCAAAAGATTCTATCTTATTCTTATAAATTCATCTTGTCCTATTATGTATACTTATCCCAACCACTTTGTTTATCTCATTATGAGATAACAATCATGATCTAATCCAAATTAATTGGATCTTGTCTAAGACTAAACCAGTCATATCAATATATTCTAGATCTTATCTAGATTAATCTAGTCATACCTAGACCCCATTCAACCTAATCTGATCCAAAATTAATTAGATCTTATTTAGTCAAATCTAGTTATGCTAAACTAATCTAGTTCCCATATAATCTAAACTAACCCAATGTGACCCACTCAAACAGGTTAGTTGATACTGGCGAAATGAACTAGACCCTATCCACATGTTTTAACCTAATTCACTCTGCACTAAATTAAGAATGACTGACCAACTCGGCCTTATGCAACTACCTTAACCACCCGATAGTTGCATAACCCCTCTGTTTTAACCTAACAGAGATTCTGAACTACCTACACCATATAATCCATCCTATCTCAAAAGATTCTAACATATCCTAATAATATTTATTCTACCCTGGTAGATCTATCTAACTTAAACTAGTCTATTCTAGTCATAACGAATCCTATCTAATCTATTATGATTAAACCTAATGTGAGTCCCTCAAATGTGAATAGATGTTGGGACCATGCTTCATCGCCGAAGGTCCTGCGGAAAGAAAACAGCTTCGGCTGAAGCTACTTGAACGTAATGCCGAAGGTACCATTCATGGAGCTTCGGTATTACAGCAGGTCCGAAGATGGGGGATCGAACCGACTTAAAGATAGAATGACCTTTTAGCTCTTAAGGGTCTGAGTCAATGTTGTAAACTCTTATGAGGGGCATGATTGTAATTCTTCACAGGCTGCGTCCTGTGCCTATAAATAGTGAACAGTATTTCTTTACTGTTCACGCATTCTTGTAATTGCAAGTGCATCTCTGGGGAATCATTACTTGTTAAAGCGAAGGTATAAACGTACCTTAAAACATTTTATTCAAACATCTTATATTCATATGATAAAATATGTGAATGATGCCATTTATTTCCGACATGTTTATCTTTGATGTTTTACATTTTACATTACTTTATATTATCTTTGTAAATTTAGTTACGAAGGTGAAACCTTCGTAATATTATGTTCATGGCCTTCGTCCGAAGTTCATTAAATCCTTGGGGAGATAATGCTTCAGCGGACGAAGGGCATTTGATATTTAACATTTTTTGTGTTGCCTTGTTCTTGATTCATAGCATTTGAGAACAAGTCCCCAACATTGGCGCCCACCTCCGGTGAACTCACTTTCACTTTTTTGAGCTGATGGCTTCGTTCAACGATCAAGCTGGAGCTGCTTCGGCTCCGAAGCTGGTACTCCCCATAACAGGCGGTTCATGCTCAGAGCCAGCCAACAAGAAGCAGAAGAAGGAGGCACAGAGAAGGGTACAGCATGTCGGGGTGCAAGGACCCTTCATCAAATCAAGATGGTCTCACATTCCAATTACCTTCTCTCAAGAAGATCTTCAACTCAAGGATTACCCACACAACGATGCTATGGTTATCTCTTGTGTGATCAAAGGATTTCTGGTCCATAATGTTTTGGTTGATACAGGCAGCGCAGCTGATATCATATTTGCTAAGGCCTTCAGACAGATGCAAGAGCCCGAAGACAAAATCCATGATGCCACACATCCCCTTTGTGGCTTCGGAGGAAGGCAGATTGTGGCACTTGGAAAAATTACAATGCCAGTAACCTTCGGATTCATTAACAACACAAGGACTGAACAAGTTGTATTTGATATTGTTGACATGGAATGCCCTTACAATGCAACCATTGGTCGTGGTACTCTTAATGCCTTCGAAGCAATTCTTCATCCAGCTTATCTTTGCATGAAGATACCTTCGGACCAAGGGCCCATTGCTATTCATGGAAGTCAGGAAGCTGCCAGAAGGGCCAAAGGAAATTGGATAGACTCAAAAGCAATCCATAACATAGATGAAGCCGAAGCTTGTGAGCAGTACAAGCATAGAAGGGAGAAGGCTGCTTCGGCCGATCAGCCGAAACCCAAGCTTTTATGCGAAGATATCGCAGAGCAGAAGGTGCTGCTAGGATCTCAATTGTCTGAGGAACAAGAGAAAACCTTGATAAGATTCTTGTTCAACAACAAAGATGTCTTTGCATGGTCGGCTAATGATCTTTGCGGAGTTAACAGGGATGTTATTGAGCATTCGCTTAATGTTGATCCATCCTTTAGACCCAGAAAACAGAGGCTTCGGAAGATGTCTGATGACAAGGCTGAAGGTGCTCGAAATGAAGTGAAAAGACTTCTCAGTGCTGGAGTTATCAGAGAGGTAAAATACCCAGAATGGCTGGCTAACACTGTCATGGTAAAAAAGGCCAATGGTAAATGGAGGATGTGTATCGATTTTACTGATCTCAACAAGGCCTGTCCGAAGGACGAGTTTCCATTATCGAGGATAGATTCCTTAGTTGATGCAGCAGCTTCATCAGAGCTTATGAGTCTGTTGGATTGTTATTCAGGCTATCATCAAATCTGGATGAAGAAGGAGGATGAGCCAAAGACCAGCTTCATAACCCCTAGTGGAACATATTGTTACCTTCGGATGCCTGAGGGGCTCAAAAATGCTGGAGGAAGCTTCAGCAGAATGACAGTGAAGGTTCTCCATTCTTAGATAGGCAGGAATGTGCTAACTTATGTTGATGATATCATTGTAAAAAGCACGAAGCAAGAGAACCACATCACTGACCTCCAGAAAACCTTCGCTAATTTCAGACAGGCCGGTTTAAAGTTGAATCCAGAAAAATGTGTCTTCGGAGTGAAGAAAGGGAAATTTCTTGGCTGCCTAGTTTCAACAAAAGGGATTGAGGCTAATCCAAATAAAATCGAAGCTATCCTTCGAATGGAACCACCCAGTACAAAGAAGGGGGCCCAAAGATTGACAGGAAGACTGACATCTCTCAACAGATTCATATCTAGATCAGCAGAGAGAAATTTACCATTCTTCGAAGTGCTGAAGACAGCCGAAGTTTTTCAATGGGGACCGGTCCAGCAGAAAGCCTTCGAAGAGCTGAAGCAGTATTTGATAGACCTAACAGCGTTAACTCCACCAACGCCAGGGGCTCCTCTGTTGTTATATGTGGCAGCTTCGCACTCAGCGGTAAGTGCGGCACTTGTCCAAGAGAAGCTTGAAGGGCAAATCAAGAAGCAAGCTCCAATATATTTTGTATCTGAAGTTCTTAGTTTATCAAAGAAAAATTATATAGAATTGGAGAAGGTGCTATATGCTGTTTTGATGGCTTCTAGAAAGCTTCGGCATTATTTCCAAGCATACAATAATTGTCCCTTCTTCACAACCATTGAAGGACATTATGAGAAATAGAGAAGCTACTGGAAGAATTGGAAAGCGGGCTGCGGAACTCAATGAATTCTGCATTGATTATGTACACAGATCTTCGATTCAATCCCAGGCGTTAGCTGACTTCATTGCCGATTGGACCCCAGGGGCTCAAGTAGAAGAGGCAAATAAAGATGCTGAAGCATGGACAGTATTTTGCGATGGTTCTTGGGGAACCTTCGGAGCAGGAGCAGCTGCTGTTTTGGTCGCACCCTCCAAAGTTAAAACTTGCTATGCAGCAAGACTTGATTTTAGCTGCACAAATAACATTGCTGAGTACGAAGCTTTACTTTTGGGTCTTCGGAAGTTAAAGGCAATGGGAATTAGAAGGGCGATTCTTAAAACTGATTCCCAGGTTATCTCTGGTCATATTGACAAAAGTTGTAAGGCAAGAGACCCGAAGCTTGAGAAGTATCTAGATACTGTCCGAAGGATTGAAGCTTCCTTTGAAGGGTTTTCTGTAAAAAATATTCCTCGAGGAGAAAATGAGCATGCTGATTTGCTAGCCAAGTCAGCAGCACAGGGGCTGCCCTTACCTTCGGAAGTATTTTTTGAAACAATAAAAGCACCTTCGGTTGAACTTCTTGAAAGAGCGGTCCTTAACATATCTCCTGTTTATAGTGAAGACTGGAGAACTGAAATCATCTCTTACCTTAAGGGTAATTTCCTTTCAGATGACGAAGCTTATAACAAGAGAATAGAGGCAAGAGCTCGTCCATATGTAATAAAAGAAGGGGAGCTGTACAAGCATGGTATCTGCTCTCCGTTACTCAAATGTTTATCCAGAACCGAAGGTATAGAGTTGATAAAGGAAATACATGCAGGCTTGTGTGGATCTCACATTGGTCTAGGCCTTTGTTGGGAAAAGTTTTTCGCCAAGGATTTTATTGGCCAAAAGCAGCTTCGGATGCAGCGGAACTAGTACAAAAGTGCGAAGGTTGTTAGAAATGTGCAAGAGATCAAAAACAACCTTCGTCTCTAACTCAGTTAATACAACCCACTTGGCCGTTGCAAAGGTGGGGCCTTGATTTGTTAGGTCCGCTACCACCAGCACAAGGAAATTTAAGATATGTTGTAGTGGCAGTGGAATATTTTTCTAAGTGGATTGAGGCAAAGCCTTTAGCCACAATAACTTCGGTCACTGTCCAAAAGTTTTTTTGGCAAAATATTGTTTGTCGCTTCGGAGTGCCGAGGGCCATTACTGTGGATAATGGGACATAGTTTGATTCTGAAGCTTTCAGAGAATTTTGTGATCAAATTGGCACGAAGATCCATTTTGCATCAGTTCGACATCCGGAGTCAAACGGACTTGTCGAAAGAGCTAATGGGATCATAATGACAGGAATAATGAAGTCAATCTTCAATCAGCCCAGGGGAAAGTGGCCAGAAGAATTAATCAAAGTGGTGTGGAGCCATAACACAACAGTGTCAAGATCAACAGGCTTTACGCCATTCAAACTATTGTTTGGTGACGAAGCAATAACCCTGGAAGAAGCCAAAGCAGGATCAATAAGAACAATAGCTTCGGCAGAAGGCAAAGATGAAGCTGATTACTCTGTGGAAAAAGATGCTATAGAGGGGATCAGGCTTCAGGCTGTGGAAAACATCAATAAATACCAAGCCGAAACAATAAAATGGTGTGATAGAAAGGTTCGGTTGAAGAACATTAAGCCAGGACATTTGGTGCTTCGAAGAGTGGCCAACCCAGACACAGTGGGCAAACTACAACTAAAATGGGAAGGTCCCTTTCTGGTAGTATCTTCGTCAAGACCCGGTTCCTACAGATTAAAGGATATAGACAGCAACGACATTCCTAGATCGTGGAATGCGGATGAGCTTCAGCGATATTATGTTTAGCTTGATGTAATTTTTTCTATTCTTTTTTGTGGCACCCTTTTCCTTTCCAAAGGGGGAGAAAGGTTTTTAATGGGGCCACAGCATGTAATTTTCCTTATTTCAATTCTATAAGAGTGATATCTCCCAAAAATGTAAATGTAAATGCAAAGGAAAAAGAAAAGAAAAGAAAACAGTGAGAAGCTCAAAAGTCGTTCCTAAGGGAATGCAGAGCTTACAGCGAAAAATAAACGCTGATTCCGCTGAAAGTAAAAGGCGAAAAAGCTCCTAAGGGAGGCTTACAGCGAAAAATAAACGCTGATTCCGCTGAAAGTAAAAGGCGAAGAAGCTCCTAAGGGAGGCTTACAGCGAAAAATAAACGCTGATTCCGCTGAAAGTAAAAGGCGAAGAAGCTCCTAAGGGAGGCTTACAGCGAAAAGTCAACGCTGATACACCGAAAAGTAAACGGTGAAGCCAAAAAGTAAACGACAAAAAGATTTGAATCATTCCCAAGGGGATGAAGGGCTATGATTATGGTTTTTGAATATGTGTTCCGATATTCATTTGCACGATACATTACATCATGTCATTTGCATTCATAAACATTCATTTAGACATATAGAATCATCATCATACCGCACAAAAAAGACAGATGCTTCGGCAATGAGGAAAAACTTCGTAGAAAGAGGAAGTTTTCATGCTTCGTTGTGTACGAAAAGAAGGGAAGGTGTTTTTCGCCTTCGGCTCAAAAGAGAAGTTTCGTCCACAGCAAAGCAGATTGTACACGGATAAAGGAGATAAGATATATTACAAGGTATGTACAAATTTACATAAGTTTTTTCATAACTATATTACAAAGATCTCTCTAGAATTTTTTGCAGGAAAGTTTATTATAGCAACTATTAAGCTTCAGGCCGCCATACTTCAGCTTCATTATACTTCAGCTTCGTCATCCTGCACATATTAAAGAGCAGAATAAGAAAGGTGCAAATTTCAAGGAGAAGGTAAAAGTAACAAATATAAGTTTCTTACCGGCTTAAGGTGACTTCGAGCTTCGTCACCAGCCATTTTTCACCCGCCATTTACCCAAATCTGGGTCATAAATCTATTTCCGATGCTTCGGGCTAGGCTTGGGATATCAATCAAATCTGATGCTGATAAGCTGAAGTTTGGTCTATTTACAATTTTTCCATGCGTACAGCCAGCCTTCAAAAAAGCGGTAGCTGTGCCTCGAGAAGCTACCAGGGCGCAGAAGTCAGCATGCCCAGAGATAACTTCGTCAAGTGCGTCAACCTAGCCTTCAATATATTCTAACGTGTTGGGCAGGTTTTCAGCTGAAGGTATAAATTTTTTAGAACTGGCTCCGATAGAGTGAAACACATCCTTCAGCCGCTGCACGCATCGGCTGCCGAAATTTAGGCATCTCTCTTGAAGTTCCTTCAATGATTTTTGCAAATTTGAATTTTTCTCGATCTCAGTCTTGAGACTTGTTTCAAGGTTCTTCTTTTCTTGCTCATATTTTTCTGACTGTTTGAGTAATTCATTGTTTAACCTGCTATTTTCGGCTTGGGCTTCAGCCAGCGAACCTTCCAAAGATTGAATGACGAAGTCTTTCTTTTCCACGGCAGCTTCGTAATCTTTAACTTTGATTTTAAGATCATGAATAACGGAGTCTTTTTCCGTCAGAGCAGCTTCGTAATTTTTGACTTTGCTTTCTAGATCTTTGATAATAACTTTGTTCTTCTCATCCTCAAGATCTTGCTGCATTCTTAGCACTTTACTTAGAAGTATACTCTGCCAAAACAACATTCGTCAGAAAACAACTTAATTCAAAATAAGAAATATATAATAATAAAAAATCGATATTTTTTACCTTGAAATTAGCATAGAGCAAACTACCGGTGATATGTTGTCGCTGGTACCTGCAAAGGTCCGCTTCTATCTTCGGCAGGCCAACACTTTTGGAGAAGGTTCTAACAATTTTGGCCTCGGTGCGATTCCGAAGGCATCTTAGCTTCCCTTCGTTGACCCCACCAAATAGCATAGACCCTGGTTTATATCCGCAAGATATGGCATATTTTTTCAGCTCTTCTTTTTCGGCGCCTGTTAACTCTTGTCCAATCAAATCTTGAAAGTTAAAATTTCCTTCTTCCAAAATGTCACCAATCTGCTCTTTTCCCTTTTCAGTTGCCGTGTTCACCGCAGTCACAGCAGCTTCTTCTTCAGCCATTTTCAGAAGAATATTGTCAATAACCTCAAGTGTGGTTTCTAGGTTCGAATCTTCGGTGGTCCCAGCTTCGGCCCCAGTAGCTTCGGCTTCGCTGGTTTCAGCTTCAATGGTTTCCACTCCGGTAGCTTCGGCTGCGGCGCCTTCGGCTTCAGCGGTCTCGGCAAAAACAATTTTTGACTCCATTGCCGGTGGCGGTGTCTGATGAATCACATCTGTTACTTGGATAATTCTTCATTTTTTCGGCTTTACAGGGCTTTCTGCTACCGAAGGTTCTTTGTCCTTCTGAAAAAACTTCGTCAGTTGCGGCGCCAGCAGACTTAGCTTGACAGGCAAGGGTTCAGTCATTACCTTCAGAATCTCTTCTACTTCGGCAGCAGAAGGTGTCGCAGGAGTTTCCTCCTCTTGGACCAATGTTTTTGGTTCCGGAGATGCAGTTTTTCTTTTTCTTGAAGCAGCTACCTTCGGCTCAGGGCTCAGCTTTTCAGAAATTTCCTTTTTCTTTTTGGCCAATCTGGTGCTTTCTTCATCAAGGGCGCTGGCAATTCTTTTTCTCTTCGGGCCTCTGGCATCTCTGCCCAATTGCTCGTAATCAGGATAGTCAAAATTCAAGGCATCTAGCACCCGATTCAACCTTCGCTTTGGGCGACTACCGAAGGCTGCTGTCATCAACTGATCTTCCTTCTTAGAATAATTTCCAAGGATATAGTTGCACATAATCTCGATTGTGTCTAACCATTCCTGGCAGGGTTCTTTAAAGTTTTTCTTAAACTTGTAGTAATAGGTAATCGAACAAGTTCGCCCTTTTTCTTTTCCCCCTGCAGCTTCGGCATCTCCCAATCCCTCATTGTTGGGAACACTTTAAAAGCCAAAAATTCCTGCACCAAGTCCCTAGTGCCAATATGTTCTGAAATTATTCGAAATTCAGCCAAAGCAATTTGGCTCGGGCTTCCACTTATCATGTTGCATCGGGGCCTTGTTTCTCCGAAGGTTAGCTCTAGTGGACTCTGGACCAATTTATCTTCATCTTTATCAACTTTAACATAAAACCACTCAGACTTCCATCCGGCTGGCCATTTGCTTCGGTAGCTTATCACTGGAAACTTCGAAGTTTTACGATAAGCAAAGTTGTAACATCCAAAATTCTCATGAAGACCATCTCCTCTGGCTTTAGTCTGATATTGTAGTTCATGGACTCGACAGAAACCTTCACCGAACGGTTCCACTCCTTGACTACGAAGGGCCCAGATATAAACACTTAATCTAACAATGGCATTAGGGGTCAGCTGATGAAGGTAAACCCCAAATTTCTTCAAAACATCAGCAATCATCTCATTCAAAGGAAATCTTAATCCTGCTTTGAAGAAGCTTTTGAACACTACCACCTCATTCTTTTCCGGCTTCGGAGTAGTTTCCTCTCCGCCAAAATGAACCAGCTTCTTTTTTGCTTCGCTGAAGTAGTCCAGCTTCACCATTTTTGGAAGATCAGCTTCAGAGATGGTGGACTTTCCAAAGTCCAGATGACTAGGTTTGCTTGGCATCCCGAAGCTGTACTCATCTTCGGAACCAACTTCTTCAACATCAGATTGCATTGCTTCGGCAGCAGGTGTGTCTTCTGATGGAGCCAGCCCAGAACGCCTCATCGCTTCAGAAATCGGAACAGTTTCAGCAGCTTCGGCTTCGTCTCCTTCGCGCTCAACTCTAGCAATAGAACGCACTCTGGCCATTTGATTTTGAATTTCTTAAAAATTTCTTGGAAATTAATAACCTTTCTTTCGAAGCTCTTCTTCTGACGAAGCAGGCACAGAGCTGGAGCTTCGTTTGAATGCGAAAGTCAGGTTTCGGCTATGGTTAAATTTTTGGTAGCAAAACAGTGCAATAGCAATAAATGCTGTGGTAACTTCACACCTACCTGTCTGTTTATATAGTGCTGCAGGTAAGAAGGTGAATCGTCAGGATTTTTACACCAGGCAAACAGTTGCTCGCACCCGCTGCACGGTGGGCCGCAAAGACCAAAACAGTGAACCTGCATGGTGGGACTACTACGCGCTCGAAAACTGTATCGTTTCTCGACAACGAGCTTAGGGAAGGTGTTTTTCGGACCTTCGGCTTCCTGAAGCCTAAGAGACTTTTCTCACGGATCAAGCTTGTTACGAAAAACGATCTAGCACCGTGAAGGGGCTACTGTTGGGACCATGCTTCATCGCCGAAGGTCCTGCGGAAAGAAAACAGCTTCGGCTGAAGCTGCTTGAACGTAATGCCGAAGGTACCATTCATGGAGCTTCGGTATTACAGCATGTCCGAAGATGGGGGATCGAACCGACTTAAAGATAGAATGACCTTTTAGCCCTTAAGGGTCTGAGTCAATGTTGTAAACTCTTATGAGGGGCATGATTGTAATTCTTCACAGGCTGCGTCCTGTGCCTATAAATAGTGAACAGTATTTCTTTACTGTTCACGCATTCTTGTAATTGCAAGTGCATCTCTCGGGAATCATTACTTGTCAAAGCGAAGGTATAAACGTACCTTAAAACATTGTATTCAAACATCTTATATTCATATGATAAAATATGTGAATGATGCCATTTATTTCCGACATGTTTATCTTTGATGTTTTACATTTTACATTACTTTATATTATCTTTGTAAATTTAGTTACGAAGGTGAAACCTTCGTAATATTATGTTCGTGGCCTTCGTCCGAAGTTCATTAAATCCTTGGGGAGATAATGCTTCAGCGGACGAAGGGCATTTGATATTTAACATTTTTTGTGTTGCCTTGTTCTTGATTCATAGCATTTGAGAACAAGTCCCCAACAATAGATAATGCTGAGAAAATACATTAGATCCTGCTCCTATAAACAAGTTTGAGATCCTAGATCAACCTGATCCTACCCAATAACTTGACCTACAAAAGCAGGTTACATAACTAATCCCATCTAGCATATAGCTACCTACTAAATCTTCTACCCCTCTGTTACCTACAGATCTGTCTTGATCTCTTATCCCAAACCCGAAAGGTGACACCCAAGCTCAAGAAGTAAGAGATCAATCTCATTAAAGAAGAATAGGAATCAAGCTAGACCCCTAAAGGAAGTTCGATTATGCCATAGTAGACTCATTCTGTGTCAACACTCACCTAATAGTTAAAACCGGATGTACTCTTGTTTTCTATGCCACACCTGCTAATGGCATGAAAATTTTAGGTGTATACAAAAATTATTATATATTGGAAGTTCTACTTAGAAAAACATATACTAGAATTTCATAAAGATAAGGTCAACTTGATATGCTTGACTAAAATATATTTGTGAACATGATTATAGAATCTAATGTGAACTATTTAAATAGATTAGTGATACTGGTAGAAGAGATGGGACTCGCTAGCCAGGTGTTAACTTAACTTAACACATTAGACCAACTCAACCATGAGCAGAAGAGCTGACCAACCACTAGAGTCATGATGGGTTGCATAATCTCTCTGTCCCTACCAAAAGTCAAACAAGATTTTGACGTACATCATGTAGTCTATCTCACCCATATCTATCTTAACCATATTCCCCCAACTCCAAATATATACACTGACCCCGACTCAATAAGACCAAGACCGGAAAAGAAAAATATCAACTCCGCCAAGGAAAGAGAGAAGTCAAACTCAATCTTCAGATGCATTACCACCCAACACGGAGTTCTTTCTCACCGTAAGCTCTCTTACCCCAAGCTATTCTTGCATTGACATACACATCTTTTATCCTACGTAATAAAATGGCTATGCATATAGATATCCATGCTTTCCTAGTAACTTTCTAATTAACATGAAACTTCTTATTCTTAAACTAATTGGAAGCTAAAAGGCTAAACTATAAATCAGGCTTTTTACATCCCTTTCCTTACTAATCTCGAGGACGAGATTTCTGTTAACGGGGGTAGGATTTGTAACACCCGAAATCACATTTTGGGATTTACAAAAGTTCTCCAAAGGTTTTGAATTATCTTCTAATAAGAACTTTCTCCTTGAAGTTGCTTCTCCTAATGACAACTTTTTTTGTTTTTTTTTGTGAATTGCATATTTAAAAGCATGTTACTTAAATAAGATAATACTGATTATTTATACGCTTTGCATACATGATGGTCTTTGAGTTGCGAATTTAATTATAGTTTGAAACCCAAGTCAGATTTATATTTGAAATAGGGATTTGAAATTTTGAAAACTAAGATAGATGAAAAAATAAAAGAAAAAGAAAAAAACTCTTACCTGTGCTGGGCCGAAATCTCATACTTTAGCCCATGAACGGACTGGTTTGTTTTGGCTGAATCCTGTACTCGGTCGGCCCATTTCCAACACAGCCACCTATCTTGCTATATCGCGCGCAACTTGGAATAACATGTGGGGCCCGTGTTCTGTGCCTCACGCTCGTTCAAAGGAAGTCACTAACAAGTGGACCGTGGGGCCAGAACCTTCGTTCCATGGCTTGTGCACGCCCACGGTCGGAATCCAATGGGTGGGACCCGTTGCTAGATCCCTCGCCTTCGACGGGAGCTCGAACCGAAACAGGAGTTCGTTGCAACGGTCTCCCTGATACTCGCCTCGTTCCTTGCTAATCCTCCTGCTGCCCCCACCTTTCCCTTGGATCTGGTCCGTCCTGCCTTTCTATAAAGCTTGGGCGCCATGCCCTCTGACCCTCTCGTGCTCGCCGAGATGGTTGGTAGCAGACACCATGGTCGAGCATAGTGATGAGAGAGAGTCGTGGGTCATCGCTTCGCAGCGGAAGCGTGGTGGAGAGGATGGCCCCGTGGCTGGGGTGCCCGTGGTGCGTGCCATCGGGCAAACACTGCCGGGCGAGGGCACCACCCAAAGCTTCTGGGCACGCTCACCGGCGCTGGTTGCGTACGTCGCGCCGTGGCCATGAGTGAGGATGAGTGCCACCAGGTGGAATATGGAACGCCACCACCGCTGACTCAGTATCTCACCGGTGCTATGAACTCGGCGGATGCACGTGGGGATTCAACGGCAGGCATAGATGCTTGCTGTGGTGCGACGTAGCATCATCAGGCAAAGTGCGGAGACCTTGGTTGATGAATTCCTCACCGGGGTGGAGCTCCACCGTGGGTCTGTCGCAGACCGTGGCCATGGCATTGGCGTCGCTAGAATCACGGTAAGCGGCCCTTCAACAGTATCGTATCGTTACCTTCTATGTGATTACCGCCCTTGATTGGAGTTCAAACATGGGAGTCAAGCTTGGAGAGATGCCGACCATGGCATTGCCAGGGGCACTCTATGCCAGCGTGTGCAGGGTTGGGGAAGAGAGATTAGTTGTGATGTTCTATTGACCGTCGATATAGTGGCGGATGATGGAGATTTGAAGGGATGTGGCGATTCGGCTTGGTGATCCGCGTCCCTTGGTTTGGCTATGAACGTGTGGGATTAGACTTAGATTGATAAAAGTTAGACCACTGGATCATGATCGTGCAGTTAATCGCACGTACCGGTTCACGTGAAGCCTAGATCTAATCTGGGCCCTCGATTTCTGATCGGGCGACTCAGTTACGCTGATACCACTTCGCTTGAACCATTTTTCACATGAGCCCCCGTAGTTTCAAAGAATGAACCCGCTGTCCAATGCAATAGTGTTCTGAGTCTCGATTTATTTTGCGCCGGACCCCTGCATTTCTCTGTTTTTATGCGCGCAGTCCAGAAGTCAGTAAAAAGGAATAAATGATTAAGGAAAATGATTTTTAGTATGAAATTAATTGCAGAAACTTGTAAATTTCCTAGAAATTTCATTTAGAGTCCAAATTGACCCATTCCAGTTTCTATAATTTTGTAAGATTATTGTTTATCATCTAGTGCCACTGTTTTGACATGAAAGCCCCATTTAAATTAATCCCTTGATTAATCTTGTATCAAATACATAAAACCTTTGGAAATTTATAACTTCCCCATTTTAACTCTGAATTGAACCGTTCCAGTTGCGTTGCTTCATATGAATATTTACTATGCAATAACAACATTTATTGTACCATGTCTCATTCTTTTATAATTAGATCTTTATTTAACTTTTGTTGGTTAGTCTTATTAATCTACTTATCATTATAATCTACTAAAATATGATCTATTGTCAATTTATAATTGAAATTAAAGTTAAATTAATTACTACTTTAGGTTATCTTTTCTCTAGAATTATAAAATAAACATAGAACCTAGTGTTAATCATTTAATCACATCATAACTTGATGACCATAACCCCGATTTTAGTGGTTCTCAAACCCATGATCTCGTAGCGACGTGTAGATCATTATTATGCAGTTTGTTCTTATGTTTGGTGTGATGTTAATTTTGTTTATACCATGTTTGTTTGTATTTCTATGACTAGAAGTGAGGTCACGAGTCACTTGAGGATCATCCTGGTACCTGGAATCTCAAGTCCCAGGCAAGTTATGCCCTTGACCACTTTTATTACCCAATAATGTTCTTTAATATCACTTATTCATGCATAGGCTTAATTTTGATGGGACCCAATAGGTCACCTTAGTCTGATTATCTTTATACCTTGTTTACCCCTGAACTATTGGGTAGTTTTGCTATTGCTTTATATGGTTTTAGGATTAATATTTCATTATATCCATGTTCCAATTATTCTTTTATGTTATTTATGTTCATGTCAAGATCATCATTATCTTTAATTGGAACATGGAGCTTAACTTGAGAAACATGTGCCACCACAAGGGTGGAATGGGACGCCCTTGGCTGACTAATTAGGAAAGCTAGTGGAATAGTACCTTACTCGAAAGGGGCAAGGGCAGTAGGGGAGTTGCATGCAGGGAGGTTCTCAGGTTGATTTTGCTACGATGGTGGTCAGACGAGGGATTCCTGCAAGTGCTCTTCCCATAAACTGTAGCGGGTTTTCGTGGAACTTTGTAAAGGCCTCATAGTGGATCCCTAGCCATTCACCTCGGTAGTGTCTAAGGGTCTAGCTAAACCTGGCGACATGGGATACAAGACCTGTGGGTACAGGGTACAACCTCTGTAGAGTGTAAAACTGGTATACTAGCCGAGCTGATGGTCAACAGCAGCTCAGGACTCTCGCATGATTAAACTATGGAACTAAATTCAATTTGTCATTTGCATTGCATGGGATTTGTTATTAATTCTGTTCTATTATTATTATGGTTTGGTATTTACTTACATCTAGTAACTGCTAATAAAATTTTGACAAACTTTAAAAGCAATGCTCATCTGTAATCATTTTCTTTGGTAAGCCTTACACTTCACAAGAACTCCCACCTTTGGTGAGTTCATGCATATTATTCCCCATAACTTGTTGAGCTATGAACATGTGTGAGCTCACGCTTGCTGTCTCGCACCCCCCAAAGGTCAAGAACAGGTACCACTAGATGAGGTGCATGGTGGATGCTGCGATGTGTTCGTGAGAGGTCTAGGTCGTCGTCTCCCAGTCAACTTTGGGTTGCTGGATCATAGTCTCCGTTCGATGTAATTATTTATTTATTTTGTACAGAACTCCTATTATATAATAAAGTTGTGACATTCGTTTCTGTACCACTATTCATCATATGTTTGAGACTTGGTTCTAGCACACCTGGTGTTTATGTTCACGCACGGGTCCCTAAAACCCGAGTGTGACAGTTTGTAACACCTCAAATCCTTCAAAATAACACATTACTGGTCGCTAAACTTAATAGTGTAAATTAAAAAGTTTTGAATCAAGTGTTTGAGTGCATTCACGTCGAGGCATAAATTTTGTTGAAAAATGCAACATTTGGATTAAATTTGGTGCGAAAATCTCATTTTATAAAATAATAATGAGTTATTAAAATAAGTGATCTAGATATATGCATTTTGAGAGGTTAATAATTTTGTTTGTAGGTATTAAAAAACATTCATGTAACACCCCAGGTGTTTACCATCTGCTCGACAACGAATATGGACTTACGCACGAAATATCAGTGAATAAAACAGATGCTATATTCTAATTATTTTCGCCATCGCGATTTTAGCGTCGCATCTGTTTCGTCTGTCATGAGTGCGATGTCGTTTTTATTTCATCTGTCCGGGCTCTTCCGAAGTTTTCGTGATGTTCGGAACATAGTTGTTCCAAAAATCGGTGCGTTCGGTGATTATTCATCGCTCGCGCGAATACGAATTCGGAAGCTCGATGTGCTTTTACGCATTTTATCCCGGGCAAATTAATTCGCACTTGACGACTAAAATGTTCGGAGCAAAATAATCCGAATCGCACATCGTCCGAGAGAAATCATGCGCGAGATTAATAATTAGGAGTATTTGGTAATAAATCGATTAAAATAGATAAAGGTAATTAGAGCTGAACTCGAATAATTTCTAATCAGTTTAACCTAAACGAAATCAGTCGTAAATTAAAATACCAAAGCCAAAATCCATGTAGTTCGGACCGTGTGTTCTCGTCTCGATCTGAATCTTCAGATATAAATGATGGGTGCACATTCATCTGATTCCAAGCATTCGCTAAATCAAAATCGTGACAGCTCGTCTGAGAATTTATAATTGAGCTCCAATTCTCTGGTAAATTATCTATGATTGTGGGATCAGGTGCTCAGACCATAGATAAAATTTAATGGGTTTTGAATCGAATCAAACCGTGTCACAAATACTATCGACGCTTTGATTATCCCTACAAATCTCGATCCAAAATATCTTCGGTTTCTGTTAAACAAGAAAGAGCAAAGAAAATTAAAAAAAAAAGATCTCCTACCCTTATCCCCGCCGCCCTTGAGTCCATTTTTTGCCGCCGCTCGGCTTCAAAAAATCTCCCAGGCCGCTCATCCCTATCCTTCAGTCGCCGTCTTCAGATTTTTCCATCGTCGTAAAATATCCCTACGCGCACCGTCTTCCCAGCAGCTAGCACTCAGCCGAGCTCTCTCTCCCTCGCATCTTCCTCCTCCAGACGCGTGCTCTCCCAACCGAGCACTCCTCCTTCTTCTAGCTCCTCCCCTTTGCTCGCCTAGCCCAAGCTTTCGACGCCGTGCTCCTGTCCCTCCCATGGGCGCCTCCCCCTCCCTCAGCTCACTCCCTTTAGCCGCCATGGAGCTCGCTCCTGCCCTCTTCCCTAACGATGGCACCTAGGTCTCTTCTCCATGGCTGGCCGATACACCCATCTCCTCCCGCCGATGCCTCCTTTCTCCATCTTCCCTTCTGCAGTAATCCTGCCAAGGCCATCTCCTGCGACATGCTCCAGGCCAGCGGTGCGGGTCTAGCCGTGGGGCTCAGCTCGAAGGTTGTTCGGCCATGTGGTGATGTGCGGCGATGAGCAGGGAGTCCTTCCCTTGATTTCTTCCCTACGTAGCCTGGCCATTAGTCTCCCTCTGCATGGAGCTCGTCGATATGGCCATCGCGCCCCTGCTCCCTGGTTAACGCTCCCAACCAGCATCGTTCTCTGCCCCGCTGTGGGCAGCAACTTCGTCGATCTGTCACCTTGCCATGATGCTTGTGTTGTTCGGCTGTGTATGCGATGTTAGAAGAGGAATCACAGCTGATAGTGGGTTAAGAAACAAAATCTCTAGTGCATCGCCTGCCAACTGATCGACGTAAAGCCTAAACTAGGGTCTCATCATTGTTTTCGTGAAGTTCAAGCTGGATATATAATTTTAGGGAGAAGATTTGGTGATGAAGCTGAAGCTAGCAGCCCCTTTATTCTTTGTCGTCAACCCACGCCACATTGCAACGTGCCCATCGATCCCGACGATCTATCTGCCAGCTGTGTGTCGCTTGTGTTGCGCTCTGAAGCCCCTTGTCGAGCTCTTTCCTTGGAAGCCACCTTCAAACACAACCCCTGCCAAGTGTTCAATGGGAGGTCTGAATCAATACTAATTGTCGATCTACGCAATTCCGGTTCGACAATCGGTTCCGTCTCCGTTGAACTCCTATTTGCCATCACGCCGAGCTCCTTCAACACTGCCCCCAACCCGTTGTTGTTGTTCCGTCGCCTCGCGTTGACGCCAGTCCCTGCGTGAATATTTGGATAGTATCTGCCAAGCGCTCGACAAATTGCCTGGATCGGAAAATCGCTACCGATCTCGCGCATTCGAGTCAGCTGTGGAAACGGTAAGCTGATAAATTATTCAGAATAGTTCGACCGTTGAATAAATTAATGTGCTAGTGCGATGCTCATTAGGTGCTCGATAAATTGCGTGAGTCACGAAACTCTCGTCGACTTCGCGGTTTTTGCGATTATCGAGCCAGATTCAGTTATGGCGTGTTATTTCGCTATTCCGGTCAATTAGCTGAATTAATGTACCGAGTAGAATTTTAGTAGGATGTGTGTTGATAAAATATTTTAATCACTTATAAAGATGTAGTATAATTTATAAAGCAAGGGATAAGTTTAGAATTTAATTAATTAATTGATAAATTGTGATTAGGCTAATTGTATTTCATGTGTATAGTTTGTGGTTCGTGATGTTTGCGTTAGGTTCGAGAAGCGTAATTATTACGCTTAGTCATACGTCGATAACTAGTATTTTCATATAAAATAGTACGATGCTTCGTCACTAAGTATTTAGTTCTTGTCAGTGTAGCACTATTTAGGTTTATGATATTCTTGTTGATATGCATTCATATGCATAATGCATTCCATTCAGGTACGATAAATAATCACGTGAAGCGGAAGATGAGCCAAGTCGACCCCAAGCGCGGGCTAATCCGTAGGATGATGCTGATGAACGAACCAGAAGATGGATAATCTGAACGAGTGCCAAGCCAAAGGATGATCGCCAAGTGGTCGTCACCTAACAACACTAACCTAGTGTTACCCAGGCAAGCCTCGGTGCATTCGCCATCTCCTTGATGCTTTAAAATCTTTATCACCTTGTTTGATGCATTAGATGATAGGAGTTGTGTGCTAAACCGTTGATGCATTTCCTTCATTGGAAAATTGATAACCCTTCCTTGACACCCTTTTTGAAAAGAGTTTTTGATGCTTAGCCTTGCTTTAGAAAAACAAAATGTTTTGTTTTGAAACAAAAGATGATGCTTCATTGGATGGGAATGTTTTCGAAAAGAAAAACTTGTGATGGTGAATTCATTACGGTCGTAATGGGTTCAACATCGAAAAAGATGTACCTCTGCCAGGTACCGAACTTTGGGTTTAAATAATAAAGCTGAGACCGGGCGGTTGACTTGCACGAGAAAGGAGTCTCAGTGTAGTGTCTCTGTCTGAGTCGATTAAGGACCGTGTCGATGTAGGCCTACTGATCGAGGACCCTTTAACTGGTCACATGCCTCATCATGGGTAAGCTTTGCCTCGGGCAGACTAATACCAGAATAAGATAACACGCAATGGGAGTGGAGAGATGGCGAGAGTAGTGTGTACCCTCCGTGGCAAGAGGCTGGACGGTGGTGTATCTATGCTCTCGGTTGGCGTGAACCTAATCTGGTCTTAAGAACCCCAGTGGCGAGTTGACATATGCAAGGGTTAAGTGCTACATATGTCGTGTGATTGGAGATCCTCAGCTGAGTATAATCGATTCGGATCGCCGTAACTTCGTGGATATGAAGACTTTGTCACTGACTTACACGTAGAAATCCAGTGAACTGATGGGAGGATAAAAGACAGCTAGTGCAGGTCAAGTGATTGAACTAGGGTAGAAAGAACTCTAGATGCAGGTAATTTTCCCTAACCTGACAAGTAAAAATGGATTTTTAAGGATCCACTTTTAGTAAGCATTTCTGCAAAACAGAGTCTTCGATTCTTGATAAGCCATACCTTGAATCCCTCTAGCCAGCATACCCTTGAGAGTCTTTTCTTTAGTCGGGTAAGTCTTGCTGAGTAATTCCGTACTAGGGTTTTATTCCCTGTTGTTTTTCAGGTTATAGTTTTGTGCTGCTGATGATGGTGTTAAGTGCCGGTGGGCTCGGCCTTCTTATAAGTCTAAGTAACTCTTCTATACTTCTTATTGAGGATGGTCACTTGAGCTAGCATATATTTCAAACTTATACTTTTGTAGCTACTCCGATCTTGTAACTTGTAAAATTTGATAATAAGATTTCCGCTGCAAAAATATTAATGTGTGTGATTTTTATTACTTAATCTCGCGATCTTGGTTATAAGTGGTTTATTCGATGTCATTGGGGCAATCGGATGGATCTTGTTAAGTTATCTGGTGCACATGTGTAACACCCACTTTGTAAGTGCTAGGAATAATATCAATAGAGAAACATTTTCTCTTTATGTGAGTGTGATCTTTATTCATCATCATATGAGAACACCATGTCCAAGAACAAATAATGAAAAGATATGCTACTAAATTGTTGCATCATGCTGGATATTTTATTTTTGTGTGCATTTTGTGACAAGAAAAACATTAAATATCCAAATGAGAAATTAAAACCTAAAAGAAATGCTAAACTTTGGAAAGAAAGAAAGAAATAAAATATAAAACAAAACTTATAAATATACAAACTCAACTATATTGGTATGATTGAAATTTATCTATAGTTTGAGTGCAAGTTCAAAGTCAAATTTGGAATTCAAATTGGGAATTGAAAAATAAAAAGAAAAGAAAACAGAAAATATAAAAAGAAAAAGATAAAATGCTTACCTGGGCCGGCTTACCCGTTTTCGGCCCACTTCAGATTCCACTGCGCGCGGCCCAACTGGATAACCTGGCGCCGACACGCGGGGCCCGCGCGTCAGCCGCCCTTCGCGCACGGCTGCGGTCTCGCGTAACACTGCAGCGCAGCCCCACATGTCAGTGCGCGTGTTCATCGGCTCACTGGGAACCCGGGCCCGCGCGTCAGTGTGTTCTTCCTCGTCGACAACGGACTCCGCGCGCTTCGCATTGGACTCGCCGGGGATCTCGGAGCTATTGCGACCCGTCCCTATCCCGACCTGGGT
Organism: Zea luxurians; assembly: GCA_029449295.1. Classification (NCBI taxonomy): domain Eukaryota; kingdom Viridiplantae; phylum Streptophyta; class Magnoliopsida; order Poales; family Poaceae; genus Zea; species Zea luxurians. Next base: position 14,937,471 of record JAOPSE010000002.1, read on the forward strand.
ATATGACCTCCGCGCCGCGTCCCTTCTACCTCCTCGGTGATTTCTCAAACTTCTTGCCACCATAATCGCGTCGCCGCCGCGGACACGCTCGGCCGTCGTCGCCAAGGGCCGTGCCGCCGCTCGGGGGTCGCAAGGGTGTGCCTGTGTGTTCGCCAAACCACGCGGAAACCGTACGTACGCTCAGACTGTGGCGACTGGCACCCGAACGGCGGGAATTGCTCGCCGGTCGTCATCCTCCGCCGTGAACCCGCGCCGCGTCGTGGCCGAGCTCCCATCGTCGCCAATCCGAGGTAATTGATCCCCCATTGCGTTCACCCTTACCCCTGCATCGTGTAGCTCCGTCCAATTTGGGCTTTGAGCTCTGCGTCCTCGGCGTGCGTGCTCGCCGGGAGAGCGCCGCCGTGCGAACCGGCTGACTCAGCCGTGTCGCGTGCGTAGTGGGGATGACGAGCCGGGGCCGTCGATCTCGAGATGAGCGGTTGAGATTAGAAACCAGGGATACCTTTTCGGATTATGATCGTGCGCCGTTGGATGAAATCGGACGGACCCGATCCGATCTCGCTCTCATAAGATAGTGACCGTTAGATTCGGATCTAGGGGCGCCTGTTGAATACCGGTTCGGTATTGAGTAGATCTAATCCTGGCCGCTAAAGTCTAATCCAGCGGCCAGCAGAGCTCCATACCCCTTCGGCTGCGCGATTTACAGTTGAACCCCTCTGTTTATTCGAAATAGAACCCGCCGTCCATTAGTCACTATGCACTGTGTCTCTGGATACTTACCCCGAGCCCCCTGGGTTTCTCCAGAATTGAGGCCCAGTCCAGGACTTTATAAAACCAGAGAAATTGATTATTAAATAGATTTTTAATAGGAAAATAATTGCTAGAACTTAATAAATTCATAGAAAATTCATACTAACTCCAAATTAATCCATTCCAGTTCCTAAAATTTTATAATTTTATTCACTATCACTTAGAGCCTCTGTTATGTCATGAAAACAGTAAGAAATTTATTTATCACTTAATCCTATTTAAAGCACATAAAACCTTTGAAAATGCATAACTTAAAATCTATAACTCAGAAAATTATGATTCCTGTTCCTAGAATTTTATTTTAATATGTAGATTATCTCTGTGTATTTTGTTTATATGTTTGGTGTAATGTTAATTTCTCTATATGCAATGTGCTTGTTTGTATTGTGGCGAGTAGAAGAGCCCGTTGCTGAGGATCCTGGTGAGCAGCAGGTTGAAGTAGCTGAGCAGGAGCTCATTGAAGGCAAGTTGTGCCCTTGATCACTTCTTTTACCCATTCATGTTCTTATTATTCATAATGATCTGCCTAGGATAATTTTGCTGGGACCCAATAGGATGCCCTAGATTTGACTATCTTTATACCTTGCTTCACCACTGGTTTTACTACTAAAGATTTGGGTAGTACATGCTATTGCTTTATGTGGATTTGGGTATAGAGATATTCATCACTCATTGTTATACGATTTATTGTTATCTGTTTTATTATTCCTTGTTCATGTTAAGATCATTATGTTAATGGGAACATGGAGCGACCACCCGGGAAAACAGTGCTACCACAAGGGTAGTATGGGATGCCCTTGGCTGATTAACTAGGAAAGCTAGGGGAGGGCTACCTTACCCGAAAGGGGCAAGGGCAGTAGGGGAGAGGTCAGTGCGGGGAGGTCCCTGGTTGATTTTGCTGCGATGGCTATCAGCCAGGAACCCTTTACTGGATCTTCCCATAAACTGTAGCGGGTAGTCTGAAGCTAGTGGAACTTTGTAAAGGCCTCGTAGTGTTACCCTGCCTCGCCTCCTCGGTAGAGGTGTATGGGATTGGCCATCTCTTGGCAGATGGGTAACATGACTTGTGGGTAAAGATGCGCAACCTCTGCAGAGTGTAAAACTAGTATACTAGCCGTGCTCACGGTCAAGAGCGGCTCGGACCCTCACATGATTAAATATGGAACTTAAATTCAATTTGTCATGTCATTGCATTTGGGATTATTTTATTATTACTGTTCTTTATTACTACTATGGTTTGGTATCTACTTACACTTAGTAACTGCTAATAAAATTTTGACCAACTTATAAAAGCAATGCTCAGCCTTAGCCTTTATCTCATTGATCAGCCTTACACTTCATGAACTCCCACCTTTGGTGAGTTCATGTCACATTATTCCCCACGACTTGTTGAGCTATGATCGTATGTGAGCTCACTCTTGCTGTCTCACACCCCCCCACAGGAGAAGAACAGGTGGTTTCAAGTGGAGTCAAGTATCGAGGAGTTTGATCTGATCTGGGTGGCATTTCTCAGTCGACATTTGCGCCGACGATCCTTAGTTTGTTTTATCGTTATTTCTTTATTTTGTAATAAGTCTTCCGCTATGTAATAATACTCTGATGTTTTATGACATTCATCTCTATACACTCTGTTATTATATGTGTTGTCTTCTTGGCGCATGTATGAGATGCACCCGGCTTTGTTCTTTAAAACCGGGTGTTACAGAAGTGGTATCAGAGGAAATGTTGACTGTAGGACGAAACCTAGATAGACTGGACAAACCCTTACCTACTTATCTCATTCTGATTCTTTCTACACTTATCTTGATCCTGTCTCACCTTCTACTGTTCTACTCTGATCATTCTTACCTTTTCTACTCTGAGACAAGATGGATTTCAAACCTTGGAATCCCTACCCCTATGACATTTTTAAGAGATTGGAGACCTGAGACAAAAAAAAAAATATATTTTCTCTATTAAAAATGTTGTTTGATTGTTCTGATGAAAAATGTCTGATTTGCTTCTTTGATTGATTGAAATAGTATAGATGGGCATTTTAGCATGTACCACTATAAGGTATCGTATTAGCTTTAGCAGGTGACACACTAATCTACTTAGCTAATAAATCCCCCAAAATAACATGATTGTAAGTACTGCTCTTTCTTACCCTAGGTATCTAACTCAGATGGTCAATACCAGGAAAGGAAAGATTGTCACTCAACAGCAAACAGAAATGAATCCTCCAAATCCCCCACCTGTTGAAACCGAGCAAGTGATCGCAACCCAAAGGCTGGTAATACAGCAATTGACAGACATGATGACCGAAATGCAAAGCCAGATAAGACAAGAACGCGAGGAAATACGTCAGGCCCGTCTGGAGATACAGCAAGAAATAAGGCAATCACGGTTGGAGAGACAACAACAAGAGCAACCACCATCTCCACCACCACCGGCTCCACCAAGCTACATAAACATATATGTAAATTACTACTATTTGTAGGATCTACATGTTCCTTTAGTTAGTATTCGGTATGGTACCATTTTAGGAGGAATAAAAAGGTCTATTTGTCCCCATGAGTTGCTAATAAAATTATGCGTCATGCTGAGATTTTGGGTTTGTGCAAATGTGTTGGACAATACGAGAAAACCCATGAGAGTAATTACACCGAAAGGGCCTGTTGTGGTGAATCAAATGACACGTAGATTGACATTGGCCATTATGGGTAGAGAATTGGGAATTACGGCTATAATATTGGAGCCAAGCAGTATAGAATGTCTGTAGAAGAGTTAAAAGAACTCAAGAAGCACTTAACGGATTTGCAAGAGGCTGGGTACATTCGTCCGAATCTTCACCTTGGAGAGCACCGGTTTTGTTTGTACAGAAGAATGATCAATTGCAAGGGATGTGCGTGGATTATAGGTCCCTTAATGATGACACTGTGAAGAACAAGTTTCGGTCACCCCGCATTAAGGATTTATTTAATCGGATGAGAGGAGCCAGAGTATTCTCGAAGATTGAACTCCGACCGGGTTACCATCAGAGGAGGATTAGACCATCGAATATTCCCAAGACGGCTTTCTCGACTAGATATGGATTATATGAGTTCACAGTTATGTCGTTTGGATTGACTAATGCACCAGCCTATTTTATGAACTTAATGAACAAGGTGTTTATGGAGTAGTTGGACAGATTCGTCGTGGTATTCATCGACGATATTCTTATTTATTCTCAGAGTGAAAGTGATCACGAGGAACATCTGAGGATGGTGCTGCAGAAGCTACGAGATAATCAACTCTATGCTAAGTTCAGCAAGTGCGAGTTTTGGATTGGCGAAGTGCCATTTCTTGGTCATATTATTTCTAATGGAGGAATAGCAGTGGATCCTGCTAAAGTTAAGGAGATAATGGAGTGGAGAGTACCCACTACAGTTACTGAGATTCGAAGTTTCTTAGGACTTGCTGGATATTATTGGAGGTTTATCGAAGGATTTTCTAAGATTGCTAAGCCGATGACTTCGCTTTTGGAGAAAGGAAAAGAATTTAAGTGGGATGAGAAATGTCAAGAGAGCTTTGATCAATTGAAGGAAAGATTGATGTCTCCACCAGTATTGGTTATGCCAGACTTGCAGAAAGGATTTGATATTTATTGCGATGCATGTGGCCAAGGCTTAGGATGTGTGCTCATGCAAGAAGGACATGTGATTGCTTATGCTTCTCGTCAGTTGCGGAGACATGAATTGAACTACCCTACTCATGACTTGGAATTGGCAGCCGTTGTGCATGCACTTAAGATTTGGAGACATTATATCATGGGGACCAAGTGCCAAGTATATACGGATCATAAGAGTTTGAAGTACATATTCACTCAGAAGGATCTCAACCTTAGGCAACGCCGTTGGTTGGAGCTTATTAAAGATTATGATTTGGAGATTCACTATCACCCGGGCAAGGCAAACTTGGTTACAGATGCCTTGAGTCGAAAGGAGCATGTTCATTTAGCTGTTGTTGCCCAGCTACTCGATGAGATTGTTGAGAGTTTCAGGAGACTTAACCTGGGGATAGTTGTTCACACTGAAGGAGTAACTATTGATGTGGAACCTACTTGGAGCAAAGAGATCCGCAAAGGACAAATGAGTGATGCTAAGATACAAGAGACTAAGGATCTGATTACTGAAGATCGAGTCCCGGAATTCACGGACGATGGGCAAGGAACAATATGGTTCAAGGATCGGATATGAGTTTCCGAGATTGAAAGCCTTCGTGTGACTGTTTTGAAGGAAGCCCATGACTTGGATTATTCTATTCATCCTGGTAGTACCAAGATGTATCAGGATTTAAAGCAGAGGTGCTGGTGATATGGACTGGAGAGAGATATGGCTGCACATGTGGGTATGTGTGATGTGTGCCAAAGAGTTAAGGTTGAACACCAAAAACTAGCTGGACTATTACACCCACCAAAGATGTCCAAGTGGAAGTAAGAAGGGATTGATATGGATTTCATTACTGGATTGCCTCGCACCCAGAAAGGATATGATGATATATGGGTGATTGTGGATAGATTGACCAAAGTGGCTCATTTCATTCCGATCAAGACTACTTATAATGGATCACAATTGGCTAAGTTATACATGTCTCGGATTAAGTCTCTACGCAATGTACCAAGGAAGATCATTTTGGATTGAGGACCACAGTTTACCCCCAGATTTCGGAAAAGTTTTCATGAGAATATGGATGCGAAGTTGAATTTTAGTTCGGACTACCTTAGACTGATGGACAGGCTGAAAGGACTAATCAAGTATTGGAAGACATGTTGAGAGCTTGGACCTTTCAGCATGGTAGTAGTTGGGACAAGAGCCTACCTTATGCTGAGTTCTCATATAATAATAGTTACTGGGCCAGTCTGAAGATGTCACTGTTCGAGACTTTGTATGGCAGGAAATGCAGGACTCCTTTATATTGGATCAGACTAGAGGAAGACAGTTCTTTTGGGCCTAAACATATCCAAGTGGCAGAAGAACAAGTCCGTATCATTCGAGATAATTTGAAGGTAGCTCGGACCAGGCAAAAGAGCTGCACTGATAATAGAAGAAGACCACTGGAATTGAGGAAAGTGATCATGTATACCTCCAGGTGTCACCACTTCGTGGAATGAGGAGATTTAAAGTCAAGGGCAAATTGTCCCCTCGCCTTATTGGACCTCTCTTAATCTTAAAGCGAGTTGGAGAAGTTGCAGATCAATTGGAGTTACCGGATCATCTTGCGGATGTTAATGATGTCTTTCATGTATCTCAGCTGAAGAAATGCCTCAGGGTACCTGAGGAGCAGATACCAATGGAGGACCTTAGTGTTCAAGAGGATTTGACTTATGCTGAGTACCCCCATCAAGATTTTGGATATTTTGACTTGAGTTACGAGGAATAAGGTTATAAAGATGTGCAAAGTGCAATGGAGCCACCACGGAGAAGATGAAGCAACTTGGGAAAGAGAAGAAAGAGCTTCGCATAGATTTTCCCCACCTTTTCCCTAGATCTTCTTAAATCTCGAGGACGAGATTATTTTTAAGGGGGGTAGGATTTGTAACACCCACTTTGTAAGTGCTAGGAATAATATCAATAGAGAAACATTTTCTCTTTATGTGAGTGTGATCTTTATTCATCATCATATGAGAACACCATGTCCAAGAACAAATAATGAAAAGATATGCTACTAAATTGTTGCATCATGCTGGATATTTTATTTTTGTGTGCATTTTGTGACAAGAAAAACATTAAATATCCAAATGAGAAATTAAAACCTAAAAGAAATGCTAAACTTTGGAAAGAAAGAAAGAAATAAAATATAAAACAAAATTTATAAATATACAAACTCAACTATATTGGTATGATTGAAATTTATCTATAGTTTGAGTGCAAGTTCAAAGTCAAATTTGGAATTCAAATTGGGAATTGAAAAATAAAAAGAAAAGAAAACAGAAAATATAAAAAGAAAAAGATAAAATGCTTACCTGGGCCGGCTTACCCGTTTTCGGCCCACTTCAGATTCCACTGCGCGCGGCCCAACTGGATAACCTGGCGCCGACACGCGGGGCCCGCGCGTCAGCCGCCCTTCGCGCACGGCTGCGGTCTCGCGTAACACTGCAGCGCAGCCCCACATGTCAGTGCGCGTGTTCATCGGCTCACTGGGAACCCGGGCCCGCGCGTCAGTGTGTTCTTCCTCGTCGACAACGGACTCCGCGCGCTTCGCATTGGACTCGCCGGGGATCTCGGAGCTATTGCGACCCGTCCCTATCCCGACCTGGGTATATGACCTCCGCGCCGCGTCCCTTCTACCTCCTCGGTGATTTCTCAAACTTCTTGCCACCATAATCGCGTCGCCGCCGCGGACACGCTCGGCCGTCGTCGCCAAGGGCCGTGCCGCCGCTCGGGGGTCGCAAGGGTGTGCCTGTGTGTTCGCCAAACCACGCGGAAACCGTACGTACGCTCAGACTGTGGCGACTGGCACCCGAACGGCGGGAATTGCTCGCCGGTCGTCATCCTCCGCCGTGAACCCGCGCCGCGTCGTGGCCGAGCTCCCATCGTCGCCAATCCGAGGTAATTGATCCCCCATTGCGTTCACCCTTACCCCTGCATCGTGTAGCTCCGTCCAATTTGGGCTTTGAGCTCTGCGTCCTCGGCGTGCGTGCTCGCCGGGAGAGCGCCGCCGTGCGAACCGGCTGACTCAGCCGTGTCGCGTGCGTAGTGGGGATGACGAGCCGGGGCCGTCGATCTCGAGATGAGCGGTTGAGATTAGAAACCAGGGATACCTTTTCGGATTATGATCGTGCGCCGTTGGATGAAATCGGACGGACCCGATCCGATCTCGCTCTCATAAGATAGTGACCGTTAGATTCGGATCTAGGGGCGCCTGTTGAATACCGGTTCGGTATTGAGTAGATCTAATCCTGGCCGCTAAAGTCTAATCCAGCGGCCAGCAGAGCTCCATACCCCTTCGGCTGCGCGATTTACAGTTGAACCCCTCTGTTTATTCGAAATAGAACCCGCCGTCCATTAGTCACTATGCACTGTGTCTCTGGATACTTACCCCGAGCCCCCTGGGTTTCTCCAGAATTGAGGCCCAGTCCAGGACTTTATAAAACCAGAGAAATTGATTATTAAATAGATTTTTAATAGGAAAATAATTGCTAGAACTTAATAAATTCATAGAAAATTCATACTAACTCCAAATTAATCCATTCCAGTTCCTAAAATTTTATAATTTTATTCACTATCACTTAGAGCCTCTGTTATGTCATGAAAACAGTAAGAAATTTATTTATCACTTAATCCTATTTAAAGCACATAAAACCTTTGAAAATGCATAACTTAAAATCTATAACTCAGAAAATTATGATTCCTGTTCCTAGAATTTTATTTTAATATGTAGATTATCTCTGTGTATTTTGTTTATATGTTTGGTGTAATGTTAATTTCTCTATATGCAATGTGCTTGTTTGTATTGTGGCGAGTAGAAGAGCCCGTTGCTGAGGATCCTGGTGAGCAGCAGGTTGAAGTAGCTGAGCAGGAGCTCATTGAAGGCAAGTTGTGCCCTTGATCACTTCTTTTACCCATTCATGTTCTTATTATTCATAATGATCTGCCTAGGATAATTTTGCTGGGACCCAATAGGATGCCCTAGATTTGACTATCTTTATACCTTGCTTCACCACTGGTTTTACTACTAAAGATTTGGGTAGTACATGCTATTGCTTTATGTGGATTTGGGTATAGAGATATTCATCACTCATTGTTATACGATTTATTGTTATCTGTTTTATTATTCCTTGTTCATGTTAAGATCATTATGTTAATGGGAACATGGAGCGACCACCCGGGAAAACAGTGCTACCACAAGGGTAGTATGGGATGCCCTTGGCTGATTAACTAGGAAAGCTAGGGGAGGGCTACCTTACCCGAAAGGGGCAAGGGCAGTAGGGGAGAGGTCAGTGCGGGGAGGTCCCTGGTTGATTTTGCTGCGATGGCTATCAGCCAGGAACCCTTTACTGGATCTTCCCATAAACTGTAGCGGGTAGTCTGAAGCTAGTGGAACTTTGTAAAGGCCTCGTAGTGTTACCCTGCCTCGCCTCCTCGGTAGAGGTGTATGGGATTGGCCATCTCTTGGCAGATGGGTAACATGACTTGTGGGTAAAGATGCGCAACCTCTGCAGAGTGTAAAACTAGTATACTAGCCGTGCTCACGGTCAAGAGCGGCTCGGACCCTCACATGATTAAATATGGAACTTAAATTCAATTTGTCATGTCATTGCATTTGGGATTATTTTATTATTACTGTTCTTTATTACTACTATGGTTTGGTATCTACTTACACTTAGTAACTGCTAATAAAATTTTGACCAACTTATAAAAGCAATGCTCAGCCTTAGCCTTTATCTCATTGATCAGCCTTACACTTCATGAACTCCCACCTTTGGTGAGTTCATGTCACATTATTCCCCACGACTTGTTGAGCTATGATCGTATGTGAGCTCACTCTTGCTGTCTCACACCCCCCCCACAGGAGAAGAACAGGTGGTTTCAAGTGGAGTCAAGTATCGAGGAGTTTGATCTGATCTGGGTGGCATTTCTCAGTCGACATTTGCGCCGACGATCCTTAGTTTGTTTTATCGTTATTTCTTTATTTTGTAATAAGTCTTCCGCTATGTAATAATACTCTGATGTTTTATGACATTCATCTCTATACACTCTGTTATTATATGTGTTGTCTTCTTGGCGCATGTATGAGATGCACCCGGCTTTGTTCTTTAAAACCGGGTGTTACAACATGCATAGCCGTCTGAGGTCTTTGAGACAAAGACAGGTGCATGTGGGCCCAATAACTTGGGAGGTTCTGCCACAATTCATTCTATCGATTTCCTTTTCTGGAGCCCAATATATTTAAATAATAGACTTTTGACTAAAAAACTTGTTTCTTTAAATTGGGTACTTTTATTTATAAAATATTATTTTTGGAATTTATTATAATCTTTAAATTATTTAAATATCTAAATATCTATATATATTGAGAAAAAAAGAAAAAAAACACAACTCACCAACTTCTAATAAAGTATTATTTGGATCGTACAAATACTTCTTCTAATAAAGTATATTTATATATTTATATATTTTTTTACTCTAATCCTGGTGTTCATTGCCTTCTTCACCAACTTCTTCTCCTTCCTTGACGGGGTTGATCTTTTTCTTTTCCGGTCTCGGTTTCATTGATTCGAGGTTAGTTTAGAGCAGATTTGGGGTAAGAGAAAGTTAGATAAGGGAAACTTTTATTCCGGTTGGTGGATCTTGATTCATCTGAAGATCAGTTTCTACTCATATCCTTCATTGTTGAGGTTAATCTTCTTCTTGGGTCTAATTTAGGGACCATCGGTCGTGGTGTTAGATGCCATTATCTAAGTTGGGATAACAATTACGGGACATGGGGTAGGTAGGTTAAACAGAGTTTTACTTTGCTTTTAAGATAAATGAGTTGGGCAACCTATAACATAGGTTAGGTCATGGTTTCATGGACGAGTTGGTCTAAGACACCAATTTTAGGTTTAAAACCCATTTATAGGAATATGGTCTAATCTATGTTACCAGTATTAACTAATATGTTTAAGTAACTCCCTTTAGATTGGATCATATTAGATTGGACATAACTAGATTAGACTAGTTTTAGTTAGATAGATCTACTAGGGTAGTATATATATTATTAATATATGTTGGAATCTTTTGAGATAGGATGGATTATAGGGTGTAGGTAGGTCATAATCTCTGTTAGGTTAAAACAAATGGGTTATGCAACCATCAGTTGGTTAAGGTAGTTGTATAAGGCCGAGTTGGTCGGTCGTTCTTAATTTAGTGCAGAGTGAATTAAGTTAAACATGTTCTATAGGAGTAGAGTCTCATTTATTTTACCACTATTAACTGGTTAAGTGATTGTCCTTAGGTTAGCTCAACTTAAGGTTAGACTTCGTTAGGTTAGATTAACCTATTAGATTGGATCAGATCTAGAATAAATTGAAATGACTATTTTAGACTAGATGAGATCTAAATAAATTTTGGATTAGCTCATGGTTGTTATTCTAGAGTGGGATAAATATGCTAATTAGGGCAAGATGAATCCATAAGGATAAGGTAGAGTCTTTTGAGGTCAGTTAGATCTATTAGGATGACATAAAATCTTTCCAAGATAAGATGAGTCTACTAAGGTAATAGAGTATTTTTTAAGATAAGATGGATCTATTAAGCTAGATATATTTTAATTAGGATATGTTAGGATCTTTTTAAGATGAGATGGATATTGTTAGGCTAGATACTTTAATGAGGGATAATCTAGTTTGTCTAGTTATTTTTATGAGTATTTTATATGTATATGCAGATGCAATTATGGACATTACTCCACAACTCATCACACTCAATCAAAGATCCAAATCAGGCAAGTATCATAAGAACAAATATTCAAGTGCATAGGTACCTATAAAATAGTTTTGTTTTTGTTCCTATGAGTAGGTCTCCTATTCCTAGAGGTCACTTTAGGCATAGGAGTTCAAAGTGTGAAATCCACTTTTGTCTTTAGAGTGAAAAGGTAAGAGTAATCAGAGTAAAGCAGCAGTGGATGAGAAAAGATTAAGGAAAGTTTAGAAAGAATCAGAGTAGCAAAGGTAAGTATGTAAGGGTTATCCAGTTCTATCTAGGTTTCGTCCTACAGTCAACATTCCTCTGATACCACTTCTGTCACACCTGGGTTTTAGGGACCCGGGCGCAAACATAATCACCAGGTGTGCTGGGACCAAGTCTCACACATATGATGAATCATGGTACAGAAACAAATGTTACAACTTCACTAAATAATAGGAGTTTCTATACAAAATAAGTAAGTAGTTACATCATAAGGAGACAACGATCCAGCAACCCAAAGATGACTAGGAGACGACGGCCTAGACCTCTCACGAACTCATCATAGCATCCTCCATGTGTCTCATCCTGCGGTAATTGTACTTGACCTGTGGGGGTGTGAGACAGCAAAAGTGAGCTCACATACGTTCATCGCTCAACAAGTTGTGGGGAATAATGTGCATGAACTCGCCAAAGGTGGGAGCTCATGTGAAGTGTAAGGCTTACCAAAGAGGATTGTTAAAGCTGAGCATTGCTTTTAAAGTTGGTCAAAATTTTATTAGCAATTACTATGTATAAGTAAATACCAACCCAAATAAGTAATAGAACAAAAGTAATAACAACACCTGCGATGCAATGCATATGACAAATTGAATTTAATTCTATAAATTAATCATGTGAGTGTCTGAGCTGCTCATGACCGTGAGCACGGCTAGTATACCAGTTTTACACTCTGCAGAGGTTGAGCATCTTTACCCACAAGTCATGTTACCCATCTGCCAAGGGATCGTGACTTCCCAAACACCTCTACCGAGGAGGCGAGCAGGGTAACACTACGAGGCGTTTACAAAGTTCCACTAACTTCAGAAAACCCGCTACAGTTTCTAGGAAGCTCCAATGCAGGGACCCCTCGCCTGACCGCCATCATAGCAAAATCAACCCAAGGGCCTCCCCACACTGACCACTCCCCTACTGCCTTTGCCCCTTTCGGGTAAGGTAGTCCTCCACTATCTTTCCTAATTAGTCAGCCAATGGCATCTCATACCACCCTTGTGGTTGCACTGTTTTCCCGGGTGGTTCTCCATGTTTCAATTAACATAATGACCTTATCATGAACAGTAAATAACAACTGATAATAAAAGTATAATCATGAATAATGTATATTCTATACCCAAAACCACATAAAGCAATAGCAGGTACTACCCAAAAATTTAGTGGTAAACAAGGTATAAAGATAATCAAACTAGGATAACCTGCTGGGTCCCATCAAAATTAACCTATACAGATCATTATGATTAATTAGAACATGACTGTGTAAAGAGAAGTGATCAAGGGCACAACTTGCCTGGGACTTGAGATTCCAGGTACCAGGATGATCTTCAGGTGACTCGTGACCTCACTACTAGTCGTAGAAATACAAACAAACATGGTATAAACAAAATTAACATGACACCAAACATAAGATCAAATTATGCAATAATAATCTACGTGATGCTACGAGATCGTGGGTTCGAGAACTACTAAGATCGGAGTCATGGTTAAGGAGTTATGATTTAAGGAAGATCTATGTGATTCAAATATTAAACTATATTATAAATTGGTTAGTACACATCATATGAGAGATTATTCCATAAATAATTAACTCAACTTAAATTTTAATTATAGCTTGACTAGAGATCATATTTTATCTAAATTATAATTATGGACAAGTTGACTTTGATTAGAAGAGTTAATCTAGTAGACATAGGATAAATAAATATCTAACAATAAAAGTATGCAACATGGTATAATTAATGTTGTTACTGCGTAGTAAATATTTATGTGAAGCTAACGCAACTTGAACGGACTAAAACAGAGTTAAAATGAATTAATTATGATTTTCCGATTAGAGTAATTCAAATAAATAATTTTAATTCAAGTTTCATGGCTAAACAAAGGTACTAAATGATGAACAATATTAAAACAAAATTATTGCAACTAGAATGGGTCAATTTGGAGCTAAAATAGATTTTCTAAGAATTACACAAGTTCTAGAATTATTTTTGTGCTAGAAAAGTATTTTCTATATTGTTTTTCCTATTTTCTTAAGTCACTAGACTAGGAGCATAATTATCAGGGAACACAGGGTCACGGTTATAAAATTCTGGACCTGGTTGTAACACTCTTTGAGTTATGATGGACGGTGGGTTAGTTTCTAATTTCCAGGAGGGTTCTTATGCAAAGTGTCCGATCCAAAGGGGTTTGAAGTATCCTGATCCATCCGATCCTATACCTACGGCCCTGATTAGATTACCATTTAAAATGAAACAGTAAACAACCGCCATCGTAGGATGATAGATCAGTGGTCCAAAATTCGTCCACGACACACACTGGTCCTAGCCCTCGGATCATGGATCAACGGCATGGATCAAAGGATCCAACCGGTATTCACCAGGTCTAATCTTGTCCGCTCTTTTGCAACCAACGACCACGATCTAAAACGCCAACAATCTAATCCTAACCATCCATCTACGATGTATGGCCCAGATTGAATCCCGCTGAAGCGGCACCCTTCATTTAATCCTGGTCGCTGGTTGACCGATCAATGACCAGGGCCAACTCTAACACCTGCCTTCCCATTGGGAGGAACCTAGGCGGTGGCCCGGCAGCTCGCACGGCGGGGCATCGCCGGCGAGGGGTGTTCCTGGCCCCCCGGTGCACAACTCCCAACCCAAGGCGAATTATCTATAGAACAGAGGATGACGAACGGCTTAGAGGAAAGCTTCATCTCAGCCATCTCTGTGCTTCGACGGAGGCGGCCACAACTTTCTCTCTCTTTCATGCGACGAGGCTCTCTGCTCCTCGAGGTATCCACGGTGGCAACCTGTTGGTGCGGACAAAGGTGGGGGTCACAGCTGGTTAAATAGGGGCGAGGGAGGACTTGGACATGGCCAGCATCCAACGGCTTCCCCCGAATTTGTGGAGTTTCGGTTCAGCGTTCGTTACGGAAGAGAAGATGATACAGGCGTTGAGGATAGGAGACGCGACTGATGCTCTGGGTCCCACCCATCATTGACTCTTGCGGCAAGAGCATGCGGAGATGGCTGAACTGCGGGCCCCCATGGCAGTGACAGCAGACGACACGCGCGAGAGATTGAAGAAGCGCCTGGCGTTAGTGGCCCACATGCCAGCGTCTGGTAGCCAGGGATGGGGGAAAATGGGCCGCGTGGGGTGTTACTTTGGCCGTTAGGTGGGCCGAGGGAGGGGGATTCGGCCCAAGAGACGTTTTCATGATTTCTTTTCTATTTTTCTGTTTTCCATTTTAAATTCTAAATTCAAACAGAATTCAAGTTTCAAATTTCAAATACATGTCCAGCCAAAACTTCAATACGAATACATGAATATACTTTTATAAATCTATTTATTATTTTATTTATAAAAATGCTTTTGAATATGTCACTTGTATATTTCGAATTGTATTTATTTTATTTTATTAAAGTAATTTCTAATATATATCATATGTTAACTTAGATATTTTAAGGAAGTGTTTATAAATATATTACTCATACAAGGATCTTTTATATACCCTTCTATAAAAGTAAACATTTATTTAAAAGAAATATGCCTTTTTAATAGCATACGTAATTAACATAAATTTCTCATTTTTTTCTTCACTGACTAGGGTTTTAGAAGCTGGATTCCCAGGGTTTACACAAGGTATGCTGAACCAACCAGCTCTCCCCTCTATTTATAAAGGGTTATTCTCACTTCCTAAACTACCCCTATTTACATGGAGCATATCCACTCCACCGGGGGCGAAATGGATCAACTCCTAGGTTTTCGATCCGACGGTCACGTCCTTCACACGGAGTTGCTTCGCCTTGACGCACCCTTCGCGATCACGCCGCGTGCCGCCACTGGTTCCCTCCGGCTCCGGAATCGCCACCGCCGAGTTTTGAGGCCCAAACTCAGCGAAACCAGGCATCCGTAGCGCTGGGTGGTTTTGAGGCCCAAACCACTAAACCTGTCGTGAACACCGCACCTCGTGCACGTCCTCCACGATCAGACGTGTGTCCCGCCAGTCCTCGACCACGCCGGCAACACGGTCCACTCCACCACGTCCTCGCACAAGTGCGTGTCCCAGGTGTCAGCCACCGCGGTTGGTCACCTGGCTGCTCTGAACCGCCAGTCAAGACCCAACACTCGCCCTTCATGGCTCCCGGTCCATCAGCACGAGCCCGCATGACCTTCACCTCAGCCATCGACCACTATTCCTGTGCTCCACACCTGCACACTACAAGTCCACCGACATGGTTGCAGAAGCATAATCTCACACTCTGGTCAGTCCACTGACTACTCCAGGGTGCTACCTGTTGACAATCACTCATCATCAACTCGAACCACAAGGGATAAATCTACCTTGTGTTCGCAATAGGAGTGAGGGTAGATATGTGAAAAACTACAACTAAAACTACGTTATTTCTACTCAAAAGACGAAAAAGGTAAATAATGTAGATTGATTCGATTGGAATGTGTTCAGGGTTCTCAATCGGCCGTACCCCTTTATATATATATATATATATATATATATATATATATAT
This sequence comes from Zea luxurians, assembly GCA_029449295.1. Classification (NCBI taxonomy): domain Eukaryota; kingdom Viridiplantae; phylum Streptophyta; class Magnoliopsida; order Poales; family Poaceae; genus Zea; species Zea luxurians. Next base: position 14,953,486 of record JAOPSE010000002.1, read on the forward strand.
ATATATATATATATATATATATATATATATATGAACATGTTTCTAGACCAACAGAGTCCACGTGATTGGATAAATAAGTATGCACTAGATAAGTATGGTCGAGTCCGAACTCCACTGGCCAACATGGCCGGTGCCGCCGCCGCCATTTCGTCACCAGTGCAGTCTACTTTTTTTTTTTTTTGTTAGAAGTGCTTCATGAATACATAGAAGAAGACAAAGAATCACTTCTAAGGAAAAAAAATCACTTCTAACAAAAAAGCAACTTCTCTAGAATCTAGATAATCTGGAGCAGGAGAAGCTACGCCGGAATTTGCCGGTTTTTGACAGCGGTAGCTAGGGTCTGTTGCTTAGTCAAACCCTTTTGCCATTCTCTTGTTATTTCCGGTCTGCTCTCTGGTCTCTGCCTCTCTGGTAGCAATGCACTTAGTGGCCAGTAATGACTACATAGCTAGCTAGCTAGCAAGAACATTACAGATAACAAACATTTCATTTACCACGTTGCTGCTGCTGTTTCTTGGTATGACAGCCGTAGAGCCACCTCAAAGTCTTGCTTGCTGACATTGACCATGCCTCGTTTATTTCAATTCCGGACAACAATCTTGGAGAGTTGATCTGATGTACTACACTGCACCGATTATTCTTCCTAACGAAATTTCCACGTGGACGATGTGTCCCTTCCAGCAGCTGCTGCACTGGAAAGCTGCTGCAACGGAATAGACAATGACTGGCAGTCACATAGATAGATACCATCAAGTTGCCGTGTTTGTCCAGCTAGGAAGGAAGGAGAGCCTGCAAGTACAGAGAGTAGTACACTGTACACAGTGCAAGTGCACCAAATCACTGCAACTGAAAATGACTCAGACCGGTTTGCATCTATTAGAGCTAATAGTTAGCTAGCTAAAAAGTTGTTAGTAAGATTAGCTAACTAACTATTAGCTAATTTTAGCTAGTTTAAACCAGCTAATAACTAATATATAGTTGAGAGTGTAGCTAATGGCTAGTTGGACTACTAGATAGAGTGTTTGCATGTCTCCAACTAAAAGTAACTAATAAATAAACTGGGTTGTTTGGATGTTTCTATCTAATTTTAGCAGTTAATTATTTTGTATTCAAACATGACCTAGCTTGGGTCGTCTACACTTATTCCTAGTGAACATTTCGGTCGCCTTTAACATTTGTAGCTTCAAACTGGGAGACATGATGAAAACGTGGCGATATAGGGCAAGAAAATGAAGCGCAGGATTTTGTCAGTACAAATTCCTAGTAAAAACCTGAAGTCATGCAAACAGATTCAACCACCCTAGTGCAGAAACGATTTCTTCTACGGATGATAACAAAAAAAAATATCCATGGGTGATCTTGCCCCCCAACGGTATAGACTGTATATAGTCCCTCAAGGCTGCTGGGTGTCACTGTCGATGGAATGAAACTACGATTTGGTTACCCGTATTTTGACCTTGTGAATTCTGTACCCCTTCGTCCATTGGAGGTAGCCTTTTTGCATTGGGTTGAATGTGCGCTGTGTGTTGCTATCTATAGAAAACAGTGATGCTGGTTTGACTACCTTTTTGGCTACTAATAATTGTTGTCCTTGGGCGTTGGGGTGAGCACCCATGGTCGTCGTCATGTTTTTCTTGCGTTACATTGGGCTGGACGGGGGGGGGGGATCGAGACACCAGTAGAAAAAGGCTCAAAATCTACGGGGCGATATATTTTTACAAGCAAATTCGGTTATCAAACGCCTGTGCTATTTTTAGTGGCGATTTCTTAACAAAACCGCCACTAGAAATCGTATTTCTACAGGCGGTTCCTTAAGAAAACCGCCCATGAATCTAAGTATGTCAATTTTAAAATTCAAATTTTGTAAACTATCTCGGATGAAAAAAGTGTCAAAATAAAAGTTGTAGAACATCAAAAGTTATTCAACTTTGTAGTTGATAACTTTTATTTAAATTCGTTTACAGTCTCAAACAAGCAATTTACACACAATTGGTTGTAATATATGGACAAAAAAACTACAAACTAAATACAAAGCATGTCATAGGCGTAGCATGTGAATTTTGCGCGAAAAATGCCGCGTCTTGCGACTTCCACTAGCGGTTTCTTAACTCAACCTTAAATAAATTTTTAGTTGTTTTAAAAACCTGTCTAATGTCTCTAAAAATAATTTTTACAAGCGGTTTTATTACGTCGACCGCCGATGGAAATCGATTTTCACTGGCGATCCTCATTTACCCGCCTGTAAAGATGATGATTTCTACTGGCCCCTAGCACCGACAGTTCTAAGAAACACTAGTAAAAATAGGTTCACAACCGTCACTATAGAGCTTGTTTGTACTAGTGAGACAAAAATATGAGTGGAGGCATAACATGAGTGGGGGCTTAATTAAAAGCCTATTCACTATAGTAAAACATAAAATTTCTGACAGCCAAAGCCGTCGGAAATAAACCTTAAACTGTCGGACATAGATTATTTCCAACGGCAATCGACTTATTTTTGACGGCAGTCGTCCCTCGACCGTAATGGGTCGAAAATAGCACTATTTCCAACGACCGCCGTCAGAAATAAGCTATGTCCGACGGCCATATACGACCGTCGGCATTTATGGCATTTAACGGCCGTAAAGGTACTCGTGCCCCTCCCCCATCATTATGTCTGACGGCTGGTAGAAAACCGTCGGACATAAGAATCTTCAGTAGGAGCAAAAAAACCCATATTTTTTGTTTATTTCTGACATTTACAAAAAATACACATATTTCATATACAACCACACATTCACATTTACAATTACATTCACAAACATAAATTCACATTCACACTCACAAACATCAACTCACATTCACAAATACATTGCAACAAGTCTTTGACATCAACATATAGTTCCAACATACGTCAGACATACTATCGTCATAGTTCGTCATTCACATAATATCGTCATAGTTCGACATTCACATAGTCTTTGACATCAACATTAACATAGTTCCAAATCAAACATAATTCAACAATTGTCACACATATCCGTCACCTGGTTGGTTGGAGTTGTAGCCACTTCCTCCGACTAGTCTCCAGGTGCAGCAACTGAAGCGGGAGGTGTCTCAAAGCCCTATAACACACACACATGAAATAGTAATCACTATGTTTTTCATTTTAACACATAAGGGCATATATGCACATAGCACACACGCATATATGTACATACCAGAGGTAATTGTGGCGGAGGTTGAGGCGACAGTATTGGCGGCAGCAGTGCAAGGTCCGGAGGCGGCATCACATAAGTTGGCATCAGGGCGCCCGCTTGTTGTGTCAGTTGCTGCAAATTAGATCCAAGCAATTGTTGAGAAAATAAGGTACACATCATGTGTTTCTAGTTGTGACAAACAAAATGTTACTTCAACTTACCGAGAGTAGAGCTTGATTCTGGCCAGGAGGTTCGAATAGTACTCGTCCTTCTTCTTCTTGTACTCAGCTTGCTGCCTCTGGTACTCCATGTGTTGCCCCAAAACTGATTGATGATAATCTGTCTGCTGACGCAACACTACAATCTCTATGTCTTGGGTGGATGATCGAGAACGAGATGACTACAAAGACGAGGATGTGGACTGTCGTCCACGGCGTCTCAACTCCCTAGAATCAATCGTAGAATCAAAAATACCCAACCTACAAGAGTGAACCATGGACTTAGTATAGTAAACCATGTACTTAGTAGAGTAAACCATAGACTCGGTTCAATCACAAGCATATGAGCATCACATTGAAATCCAAATGAAATACTCTCACCATCCATGGGCTTGTCCTCCTACGCTAGTATATGCTACCTGAGGGTCGATTGGCTTGCTCCTCCAGTCGTAGTCCTGCCCATGGCGCTGAACCATCTTCTGCCCATATGAAGCCTGGAGGCAAACATACCAAATATAAGTGCATCATCAATTTGATGCACAAACACATAATAGAGTACCAATAACTCACTAGACGGTCGGTGGTTGTCTGCGTGCATAAAACATAAGGATTCTGAGGATCAGAACCCCTATGCCCTTGCATATACACGAACACAAGAACGGTCACTTTCGTGTGCTCGTGTAACGGCTCTTCGACAGCTTTAAGGAGCTCGAAGAACTTCTGAACCTTAGGCGTAGAAGGATCCTCATAATCAGGTGGTTGACGGTGGTTCTCGAAACCGACGGGTAGAAGCTCATGGTGTACATCGTCAAACATCTCTTCTATCCTATCGTAGTCCCCTCTTCATGTGTCTAAACTTCTGATACAATACGAGGAGGTGGGTCCTCACCGTGGTGCACTCACACCTCATAGCCAGGCATATAACCGTTCTTACAAAGATCTATCGGCATAGTCCTCCTGTTAAGAAAATAAATGTTCCGACACTTGCTACAAGGGCACCTAACATCGGTTTTGGTCTCTGACCAAGCAAAAGCATGGTCGAGAAATGTGTTAGTCTTGGCAACCCACTCACTTGATAGAGCACCTCTCTTCTTCCAACCTTCATACATCCATTGACGATCCTCAATCATACTAGATACGAGACATTAACTTAATTAGTAAATTAAATCATGCCCCTACATCTATAGGAAAGGATAAGTCCTAAACCCACCTAGGAGTGACCGACGAGCCCACGTTTATGACAAGGCATGTGCTCATGCAAAATTTCGATAGCATAACCCTGCTATTATCTAATCGCATGTCTGAAAATGGTGCAAATTGAGAACAGAGGGGTTATGCTGCCAAAACTACATAGGAGCACATGCCTTTGTCATAAACACGGGCTATATCGGTCACCCAGAGGCTGTCTAATAAAGGGACAATTCCAGCCCAACACACCTCACATGCGTTGGGCTGAAACGGGTGATGTCTAGGTTTCGTTTGTTGACACTATAATACACTACGATTATCTAGAACCATCGTACATTATTATGTAGTTCAACTAATAAATCACCAATACAAAATTACATACGAAATAACATTGACACGAGTGGCAAATCATATAAAATGACCTTATTTCTGAGGGCATAATAATTACCCTTGGAAATTAAAAGATTAAATTATCTAAGCACCACTAAATGAACTAAAACAAGCTAATTTAATTATATAATCAAATTTTGGCCGTCGGATGTAACAAACTAAACAATATTTAATATACAAATCATTTAATACTATAAATGACTACTAGCAAACAATCTATGCATCTACAAAATTATACTACAAAATAAAAATACTCACTTATCCGATGGCGAGATCGGCATGGCTGGCGATGGGCGATGTAGGGGCGGACAGGCGTGGGAGTCGGCAAGGAGGAGGGGGCGGGGCGGACACCGACTGTGTCATACGTGGCCACCGATGGGGTCGACCACGGGATCCGGCGGCTACGGCGAGGCGGGCGCCGGTGGCATCAGGCGTGGGAGCCGGCGAGGCTGACTCCGGCGACGGTTGTCGCGGGCTCCAGCGTGGCGGTGGATATGAGGCAGCGGCGTGTGGGAACTGGGAAATGAGACGCGCGTGTGGGAAATGAAACAGCGCGGTCGGGCGCCGCCAGACTTAAAATTAGTTATCTCCGATGGCTAGGAGAGACGTCGTCAAACATGTCTGATGGCTTGTCTGATAGCCATCTAACATAAGTGATACGTCCGATGACTTATCTGATGGCCGTCGGACATAAGGTTAGGTCTGACGGCCGTCGGACATAAGGTCATATGTCTGACGGCTGTTGGAAGTCTTTGGAGATAACCATACATCTGGTGGCCGCCAAAGAAGCTGTCGGATATCGTGGTTGTCATTGTGATTAACAAATAAGCCTTTCTAGATATAGTAAATCACATAAAAAGTCCACTAGAATAAGAAAATTGAGTGAGGCCTATGACCACACTATTCATAACATAGGCCCGCCCCTGTATGTACTAGACCTGTATCAGCTGAGCTCCCATTCTATATTCTCGAGTCTTTGTTGTTGAAGGGTTTATGTTTTTATAGGCATAGATGTTCAGATTATTTGAAGGATTTTGCTATATGATAAATATTCAAAGCCATGTGATACGTTTCTTTGTAAAGTGTGTACAAGTTCTCGAAGCTTATTGCCTCATGTTTATCTATGATAACTTGTGCACATATCATGTCTCGCATGAAGCAGATGGCAAATTAAAGCCCATTGGGCGAAGGTTCTAGTGCCGAAGCGCTTGTTGCGCAATTTTTTGAAGAGAGAAAGCAGCGTTTCCGAAGACGAGGTGGATTTCCAAATGTTTCACTAGTCTTATAATAACCGCTGATAATAGTGGGATGCAATAGCATCTCCAAATGAGCTAGCGTGTGGCACTTATATAGAGGGCATCTCCAAATGAGTCACAAACATCATTGAACGGTCCATGGTTCTTCACTCGCCATGTCTAATCATATGATGCCATTGTGTTGGCTGATTTCTCTAATAACGAGTACTTGAAATGTATACTAGAATCTTTCTCTTCGTTAGTGGGTAACAATATCCAACTGGATTGTATGGTGCACCACAAAGATTCAACCGATGACAATGTCCAGGTTGGCCCATTGGACGATTCAGTTTGTGTTCACCTTGTTTGAACTTCTTTATTGTCATGCACTACCATAACACATTCAATGCCCCCACATCATAAGAGCCATATATGGTCCACAATACTAACTAATATGTCAGTTAGTTCCACATGTTAAACCTAAACTCATTCATCTTCTTGATAATCACTCACAATATGGACACATATCAACCATATATACATTCTTAGATACTACAGGAACCTAGTTAATTCCCATCAGCTAAAAACCGATGGGAATAACCTATAAACCGACGAGAATAATTAATTCCCTTCGGTAACTGGCTAACTCCCGTCGGCCTCAAGCTGATGGCTGTCAGGTGTCGGGGATAAACTTATTCCCATCAGTAGCTGACGGGAATAAGTAATCCCCATCGGCCAAGTACTAGCCGACGGAGATAAGCCTTAATTCCCGTCGGCTACGTGGGCTGACGGGGTTAAGTCTTAACTCCCGTCGGTTACGTGGGCCGACGGGGATAAGCCTTAACTCCCGTCGGCCTGGTCCAATCGACGGGAATTAACTGGGCCGATGGGGATTAATTGTTAATCCCCGTCGGTTTGACCATAGCCGACGGGAATTAACTGGGCCGACGGGAATTAACCTATAATGCTGCAAAAGCAGCACCAAATTAGGTCACTATTTCTCCACAATTGGGCACAAAACATATATATCATCACACAGAACATACACATCACAAACACATGCATTGGTATGATTCACACATCACAAACTTAAGATCAAGTGTTTACACAAACATTTCAAATACGAGTAAGATCAAGTGTTTACACAAACATAACGTCCACGAGTTAAGAAACATAGTGTGCAAACATAGCGTGCACGAGTTCAAGTGTTTAGAGATAACCACCACTTGGGTGGTTAGAGCTTTGACCACTGCCGCCACCAGGAGGAGGGAACGCGAAGAGGGAGTCAACAAATCCAGTCCCTGCTACGGGATCAGACCCACTACCACCCGCTTCGGGCGTAACCTATGCAAGTTAGCAAATATCAACATTTTTAATACAAATATCAAAAATTATACAAGTGTATAAATTAATCGAGAGTTATCAAACGTACCCTATCTCTAGGTGCAGGTATATGTGTCGGAGTGGTGTTGAACTGTGGTGGCGGAGCTAATGTGTTTGCAAACTGGCTCCATTGTGGTGGCGGTGGAATATTTGTTGTCATGCCCTGTTGCTGCATTAACTGTTAAACATGTGTGTTACTATTGAAGATGTTGTATCGAAATATAATAATTTAGAGTTCGGATTATATATACTCACTTGATACATCGCTTGGGTATGTGCATTGCAAGCCTCCATAAATTTGTGTTGTTGTCTCATCTCTTCACGCATCCTCATAATCTCTAACTCCTGCTCGTTCGGTCGACGAGAGCATGAGCTATAGGAAGACGAACCCGTCCTCTGAGATCTCATCGACAATGAGTCAATGAATCCATCAAAGAGTGTGTATCTATAAGTGATTCAAAAATTATGGTTACTATAATTTCATAAGTTAGAGCTTACCATCCATGCGCTTTGCCACCACCACTTGCGTACACCACCGAGGGGTCCACCAGTTCATGTCGCCAGTCGCAGTCAGGGCCATGGCGACGAACCATCTCCTCCCCATATGCCGCCTATACCTCATTCACAACCTTACAATTGCAGGAATTTCTATACTTTGAACGTTTGTACTTTTGGGCCAAACTCACCAGCCGATCCGTGGCTGTCTGGCTGCAGAGCTGGCCAGGGTTGTTAGGGACTGGTCCTTTGTGGCCCTCCTGGTAGACCTCAATGTCACTAGGCTTTTGGCCACTTGTAGCTTCCTGTATAAACATAAAACATTCATAAGCAATCGTACTATTTGCTGATCGACATAGCTAGATCAAACTTACCATTCTTTTAGCTTTTTGGAGCATGTCGTCACCACCAAACTTGTGGTTAGGATTGGTTCCTCGACATTGCCTGTGATGCGCTCACGCTTTCTGGAAGCCTTCGGAAGCCTAATATCGACACCAAGCATAGTACGCATCAGGCACGGGCGCCATCCATGGAACCATCACCTGCACACACAATGTTACATATTATATCAATCACAACAATCAATAAAAAGGGTAAAACAAATTAAATACTAACCTCACGATATTGATCCTCAGTCAAATATATCTTTGAGGACCCTTCCTTTTTATTCAAGGGGTCGGCTTCTTCCGGATGATTTTGAAAATATAGGTTTGTAGCCTGAATTCTCGCATAGTATATGGCATCCTTCACCAGCTTCATTGCAATGTTTTGGAACACACGTTCAGCGTGCCCCATGTAATCCTCTCCATCAGGCAACCGATATCGAAGCTACAACATAAAGAATACAAATACAATGGTATAAGTCATAGAATTACAATATTAAGAAACATAACAGAAACAATAAAGAATTCATACCCAAAAGTCATTACGCACAAGTCCCTGTCTATCGGTGTGGTTTTGTTCCTTTTTAAACTTGTACTCGTCCCAGGTACTGACGAGCACCTCATCCTTGGTATCACCGTTTGACACCTTCACTATACCAGGATAGTGAAGGCGGCAAAGAGAACCCAACGTAAGGTTAACCTGAGTGTGGTGTCCCTTGCCGTCAAAGGACAGGTCCTCCCAATTCCTGCATTACACAAAAACATTAACAATACACATAATAGTTATATGAGATAAGTTAATATATTACACTCACCGATCTCCATGTGGCATGATTAAGATCCTATCAGCCTCTCGCTCTATCGCATGACGAGGCTATACTGAGTGGCTTTTTCTTGAGCGACATGTGTGTCGCTAAAGAGCCTCCTGAGCCATCATCCATCGGGTTGTCAGCTGGTTCGGCCTGTTGGCCCCACTGGTCCCACGCCTGTTGCTGCTCTCTCTGGTGGTCCCACTGGTCCCATGGCTGGTGATGCTACGTGGCCTGGTCCCATGTCGCGTGCTCCACCTCCTCATTATGCTCCACCTCCTCATTGTGCTGCTCAGCCTCATTGTGCTGCTCAGCCTCATTGTGCTGCTCCTGCTCATTGTGCTGCTCCTCAGTGTGCTGCTCATCCTGGTACATACAACTCAAGGTTTATTTGTAAACATGTAAACAAATTTATTTGTACAAGATATGTTACCTCATCTCCATGTATAGCGCTCAACAGCTCTCGACGTCTGCTGCTGCTCAAGGAACTGCCCTGAAAAAGGCCTAGGCCCTTGAACAACCCCTTCACTGACTTCTTTGACTTTGGCGGCATCCTGCATCAAAAATAAGAAATTATTCATTAGTGCATCAAAAATGACATAATCCTTAAAAAATAGAAACAAATGACATAACAAAACAACTTTACTTGTTAAATATCATCAAAATCAGGATCTATTTGTTCTCTTCTATGCAGAGGTCGCCATGTAACTTTTCTCCTAACAGGTTGTCTTCTCTGTCTCTCGGGAAAAGTTAAGTCGTTAACGTCTACAACTAGTGAATCTAATGCCGGTGCAGGATCAATATGAAAACTAGTTAGCAACTCTTCTTCTTGAAATACCTCATCAACCTGCTCAAGGTGACCAATTTGATATTCGTCCTCACCAGGAGTGTATAGGCATTCGCGAGGATTTACATTGTACACAACCCTCTATGTAGACAACTTTTTGCATGGATATGTCGAGAAATAAACTTGGTCTGCTTGATGGGCAAGGATATACGTGTCGTGTCCTTGAAGCAATTTTTCAGGTTGGATCTGTGTCATCCCAAATTCGGTCCTATAATACTTCGGGTCATACCATTTACACTCAAAGAAACCTAGCGCTAAAGGCTTATTTCCAGCGAATGTAATCTCGATTATATTTTTGATTTTCCCGTAATAGCAGGCTTCGTGTCCTTCCATGTCGGTTGCCCTAGTAATGACTCCACTATTTTGAGTGGCGGCCATAGGATGACTTGATTCGAAAATGCTTGAAGGAAAGCGATATCCATTGACGTCGTAATGTCCATAGCTTTTGGCAGTTACGCTTCCAATAGATAACTGACGTAAGTCATCATTCAAATTCATTTCCTCCCCAAACTATCAATTATGCCACAAATTAGCAAATTCTGTAATATTAGTTAACTGAAATTAGGTCTCAGAGCCACATAATTAAGACTTACACGGTCCCAAAGCCACATAATGAAATTAGGTCACCCATGCATACCATCGCGTCGCAATTTGTCTATGTCTCTCGCTGTTGGCCTACCGAGACACCTCATGTTTTGTCCATCAAACTCGCTGTCAAATATTATTGTATGACATGAGATATTTGATAACATAAACTAATTCACATATGAACAATTTAAGGAAATAAGTCTTACACAAAGTATTTCTCCATAGGCATATTCGTGAACATGTACAGTAAAGCAGACTTCCGTTCTTCCATAGTGAGGTGATATGCCTTGGGTGGACCAACGACTTTGCCATTTGTCTGAAAAATCGAAAGATCACTACATGGAGGCATCTCTCGTTCATCATCATGGTACCTTTTCTTTCGAGCAAATACATTATGTTCTTCTACAAAGTAACAACTTGTGAAGTGTGCTACCTCCTTCAGTTTAAATTGTTTCGCAATACATCCTTCAACTCTTGCCTTATTGCCCACCATTGCTCTAAGCTTCTTTAATGCTCTTTCTATATGAAACATCCACCTGTACTGAATAGGACCACCGACCTTAGACTCATATGGAAGATGTATAAAGAGATGCTGCATAGGATTGAAGAAACCCGGTGGAAATATTTTTTCCAATTTGCACAAAAACACCAGTGCCTCTTTCTCCAGTTGTTCCATCACATCTCTTCTGATTTCTTTAGCATACAACTGTCTGTAGAAATAGCTAACTTCAGCTAACGTTTTCCACATAGCTTCGGAAATGTACCCATGAAACATTACAGGCATGAGCCTTTCCATAATTATGTGGAAGTCATGGCTCTTCAGTCCATTCATCTTCATTGTCTTCAAATTCACAGATCTTCTAAAACCAGCAGCATAACCATCGGGGAATTTAATATCCTTCATCCACTTCATCACTTCTTTCTATTGCTTAGGTTTCAGACAATAGTCAGCTTTTGGTTTGCCTCCGTTTTCTCTAAGCACTTGGGTTGGACGATCACATATCACTGCTAAGTCCATGCGTGCCTTGTCATTGTATTTCGTTTTATCAGGGAAATCCATGCATGTATTTATGAGGGCTTGGCAAAAGTTACTCTCTTGATGCATGACGTCGATGTTGTGCATCAAAATCAATGACTTACCATAAGGAAGCTCCCACAAGCCACATATGTGAGTCCAGTTATGCTCCTCACCAAAACCTTGATACCTTTTCCCACTCTCGTCTAGGACAAGTTTCCTATGCTCTTCTATAATTTCTATCCCACTACGTCACTTGGACGGTCCCTTCGTGACGATGGTGCCCTTCCTAAATTCCTTTCTCTGCCTTCTGAAGGGGTGATTGAAGGGTAGAAAACATCTATGGCAATCAAAGTAACATATCTTGCCACCAGCACTAAGACGAAAACAATCTGTATCTTTAGCACAATAAGGACACGTCAATCTACCATGCACGCTCCATCCAGAGAAAATACCATACGCCATAAAATCATGAACCAAGAACATATATGCAACACGAAGATTGAATTTTTGCTTCTTGAAGCAGTCATAGGCTTCCACACCTTGCCATAGCTTCTTTAACTCTTCAATCAGTGGTTGAAGCATCACATTGAGGCGTACGCTAGGATGCTCCCAGGTATAACAAGACATAGGAACATAAACTCATATTTCATGAAAAGAGCAGGTGGAAGGTTGTACGGTATGGCAATGACAGGCCAACATGAATACGACGCAGCGATCATATTGAATGGCGTGAAACCATCAGTTGCCAAGCCGATACGAACGTTTCTTGCATCGCTGGAAAATTTTGGATCAAACTTGTCAAGAGCCTTCCATGCATCACCATCTGACAGGTGCACCATTAACTCATCTTGTCTGTCCATACAATCTTTATGGCACCTCATGTGCATAGCGGTCTTCCTCGAGAGAAACAAACGTTTCACTCTAGGAGTGAGAGGCATGTACCGAAGCTATTTATGTGCAACCTTTGTCACCACCTTCTCCCCATCTTCATTTACAAGCTCCACGTACCTCGACTTCCCACATTTTAAGCATTTCTACTCTCTGCCATGTTCCTTCCAAAAAAGCATACAGTTGTCCTAGCAAACATCAATCTTCTCATACTCCATACCAAGACCTTCAAGCAATTTCTTGGACTGGTACATGTCTTTGGGCATCTTATGACCCGTTGGAAGAACCTCGCTAATCAAATCCACAAGCTCCTTGTAACAATTAATTGAGAATGCAAACTTGGACTTGATTGACATCAGCCGGGTCACGAATTCGAGGACGGTCACGTCAGTGTGCCCGTAAAGAGGCTCTTTTGACACTTTGAGGAGGTCGAAGAACTTCTGATCCTTCGGTGTAGGTGAATCATGATGATCTGGGGCCAGTTCAGGCTGCAGATCCTCAAGCATCTAGTCCATCCTATCAACATCATCTTTACTGTCATCAACTTCTACTTCTGTTGCTCGTTCAACATCTTCACCGTAGAGATACCAGACCTTATAGCCTAGCACAAAACCATGTCAGCACAGGTGTAGTGTGACCTGCCTCTTGGTGTGGCTCGTCATATTTCTACATTTATTGCATGGACACCTAATATTTTCTATTTGTGACAAAGCAGCTGCATGGTCCAGAAACATTTGCGTCTTGGCAAACCATTCACTTGTGTGACATCCACCCTTCTTAAAACCTTCATACATCCAATCATGTCTATCACCCATTATTGCGGCTGTGTATACGAGTAAAGAGTGTGTGAGAGACAATCACGTTTCTACACGTCACACATACATCTATAGGTAAGTAGTAAAACTATATATATACATAAATAACATTAAATTTATCAATATCGAAACCTTCATACAACATAATATTATAAGTTAAATCTAATTAATAAATAACATCAAATTCAATAATTCAATAGCATAAGTTAAATCTATTATAATAATAGAATTAATACTTACCTAACATCAAGCCACACATGTGATATTAAACTAACTTTAATCACACTCTAATCACATGTGATATTAAATTAACTCTAATCACATGAAAGTTAACTCCCGTCGGCCATAAAAAACTGACGAAAATAAACATGTGTACACATATTTAACAATCACACTCGCATTTACATTTAATAATTCAAAAATATATATACCTCAACGACGTGGGCGGCGACGTCGCTTGGGAGAGGCGGTCGGGGGCGGCGGCGGCGGCGCTCGGGGAGGCGGTTGGGGGCGGCGGCGGTGCTCTGGGAGGGGTTCGGGGGTGGCGGCGGCCCTTGGGGGCGGCGGCGGTCGGCGAGCTCCTGGGCGGCGGCGGTTTTTGGAAACACGAGAGAGCAGAGAGGAATGAGTCACACGGGCTGTGGTTGTCTGCGTGCATAAAACATAAGGATTCTGAGGATCAGAACCCCTATGTCCTTGCATATACACGAACACAAGAACGGTCACTTTTGTGTGCTCGTGTAATGGCTCTTAGGCAGCTTTAAGGAGCTCGAAGAACTTCTGAACCTCAGGCGTAGAAGGATCCTCATAATCAGGGGGTTGACGGTGGTTCTCGGAACCGACGGGTAGAAGCTCATGGTGTACATCGTCAAACATCTTTTCTATCCTATCGTAGTCCCCTCTTCATGTGCCTAAACTTCTGATACAATACAAGGAGGTGGGTCCTCACCGTGGTGCACTCACACCTCTTAGCCAGGCATATAACCGTTCTTACAAAGATCTATCGGCATAGTCCTCCTGTTAAGAAAATAAATGTTCCGACACTTGCTACAAGGGCACCTAACATCGGTTTCGGTCTTTGACCAAGCAAAAGCATGGTCGAGAAATGCGTTAATCTTGGCAACCCACTCACTTGATAGAGCACCTCTCTTCTTCCAACCTTCATACATCCATTGACGATCCTCAATCATACTAGATACAAGACGTTAAATTAATTAGTAAACTAAATCATGCCCCTACATCTATAGGAAAGGATAGGTCCTAAACCCACCTAGGAGTGACCGACGAGCCCACGTTTATGACAAGGCATGTGCTCGTGCGAAATTTCGATAGCATAACCCCGCTATTATCTAATCGCATGTCTGAAAATGGTGCAATTGCAGAACAGAGGGGTTATGCTGCCAAAACTACGTAGGAGCACATGTCTTTGTCATAAACACGGGCTATGTCGGTCATCCCGAGGCTGTCCAATAAAGGGACAATTCCAGCCCAACACACCTCACATGCGTCGCATGTGAGGTGTGTTGGGCTGAAACGGGTGATGTCTAGGTTTCGTTTGTTGACACTACAATACACTACGATTATCTAGAACCATCGTACATTATTACGTAGTTCAACTAATAAACCACCAATACAAAATTATATATGAAATAACATTGTCAAGAGTGGCAAATCATATAAAATGACCTTATTTCTGAGGGCATAATAATTACCCTTGGAAATTAAAAGATTAAATTATCTAAGCACCACTAAATGAACTAAAACAAGCTAATTTAATTATATAATCAAATGTTGGCCGTCGGACGTAACAAACTAAACAATATTTAATATACAAATCATTTAATACTATAAATTACTACTAGCAAACAATCTATGCATCTACAAAATTATACTACAAAATAAAAATACTCACTTATCCGATGGTGAGATCGGCATGGCTGGCGACGGGCGATGTAGGGGCGGACGAGCGTGGGAGTCGGCGAGGAGGTGGGGGCGGGGCGGGCGCCGACTGTGTCATACGTGGCCACCGGTGGGGTCAGCCGCAGGATTCGGCGGCTCCGGCGAGGCGAGCGCCGGTGGCATCGGGTGTGGGAGCCGGTGAGGCTGACTCCGGCGACGGTGGCCGCGGGCTCCGGCGTGGCGGCGGATATGAGGCAGCAGCGTGTGGCAACTGGGAAATGAGACACGCGTGTGGGAAATGAAACACGCGGTCGGGCGCCGTCAGGCTTAAAACTAGTTATCTACGATGGCTAGGATAGACGCTGTCGAACATGTCTGATGGCTTGTCTGATAGCTGTCTGACATAAGTGATACGTCCAACAACTTATGTGATGGCCGTCAGACATAAGGTTAGGTCTGACGGCTTCTGACGACCGTCGGACATAAGGTCATATGTCTGACGGCTGTTGGTAGCCGTTGGAGATAACCATACATCCAGTGGCCGCCAAAGAAGCTGTCGGATATCGTGGTTGTCATTGTAATTAACAAATAAGCCTTAATGGATATTGTAAATCACATAAAAAGTCCACTAGAATAAGAAAATTAAGTGAGGCCTGTGACCACACTATTCATAACATAGGTCTGCCCCTGTATGTACTAGACCTGTATCAGCTGAGCTCCCATTCTATATTCTCGAGTCTTTGTTGTTGAAGGGTTTATGTTTTTATAGGCATAGATGTTCAGTTTATTTGAAGGATTTTGCTATATGATAAATATTCAAAGCCATGTGATACATTTCTTTGTAAAGTGTGTACAAGTTCTCGAAGCGTATTGCCTCATGTTTATCTATGATAACTTGTGCACATATCATGTCTCGCATGAAGCAGATGGCAAATTAAAGCCCATTGGGCGAAGGTTCTAGTGCCGGAGCGCTTGTTGCGCAATTTTTTGAAGAGAGAAAGCAGTGTTTCCGAAGACGAGGTGGATTTCCAAATGTTTCACTAGTCTTATAATAACCGCTGATAATAGTGGGATGCAATAGCATCTCCAAATGAGCTAGCGTGTGGCACTTATATAGAGGGCATCTCCAAATGAGTCACAAACATCATTGAACGGTCCATGGTTCTTCACTCGCCATGTCTAATCATATGATGCCATTGTGTTGGCTGATTTCTCTAATAACGAGTACTTGAAATGTATACTAGAATCTTTCTCTTCGTTAGTGGGTAACAATATCCAACTGGATTGTATGGTGCACCACAAAGATTCAACCGATGACAATGTCCAGGTTGGCCCATTGGACGATTCAGTTTGTGTTCACCTTGTTTGAACTTATTTATTGTCATGCACTACCATAACACATTCAATGCCCCCACATCATAAGAGCCATATATGGTCCACAATACTAACTAATATGTCAGTTAGTTCCACACGTTAAACCTAAACTCATTCATCTTCTTGATAATCACTCACAGTATGGACACATATCAACCATATATACGTTCTTAGATACTATCGAAGCAGTTAGACTATATACGTGAGTTGTTTTGGATTAGCTTGAAATTTTAGTACAAGGTTAGTGCTAGTTGCTACAAATAAAGGTGCCCTCAAAGCACATATCTAGCCGAAGGCATCACACATAAATGACCCTACATTAGTAGTTTTGTAAATGCAAATTAAAACTTCTAAATCCCTCCTCTGCCACCTTCATCAGATAGTTCTCCCTCAGTACTTCATATACCTTGTTCCTAATTACAATTTTACAATCCATCAAATGAACCCCCAAAGCAGTTGCCTTGTTTTAGTATTTGTTGGTCCGGTCTTCAAAGATGTTCATAAGGGTAGAGTTTGCATGTGTGTGTGTGTGTTCTTAGGGTGTGTGTGTACATTGTGAGCATTTATGTTGCATTGTGTATTTCATAAAAATAAACTATGAAGTAAGATTCCACGTGCCTTGATAATATCGTTGATTTTTTTTTCTCTTAGACCAGATTAATCACGTAGTGTCAAACCTGCAACCGAAGCTGAATATTGTCAATCACAATCCTATTGTGGATCTACAAATTGAAGTGGAAGTTCTTGGAGACAATCCTAACCAACTGGGTCAAGAGACCGAATTGGGCTCTATCCAAACGCATCCTGATCTAGGGCATGGCCTTGGTGAGGCCTCCCTAATTAAAATAGTTTTTTCTTTTTAAAACCCGTTTTTATTATGTCGACCGCCATTCCACCCGCGTTTGCCTGTACAAATAATTATTTCTACTGGTTTCTATCACTGGCGGTGCGGTCAAGTTAATAAAACCGTCCGCGAAAATCTTTTCCAGAAAACATAAAATGTGTTCGCTCATCTCGGTCGCAAGTCACGTAACTTTTTGCGCAAAATTCGTGGCTATGCGCCGATGGGAATCGAACTCGCAACCTCTCCTGATTAAAATAGTTTTTTCTTTTTAAAACCTGTTTTTATTATCTCCATTGGTGGTTGTCAGTTATTCGTCTGTACAAATAATTATTTCTAGTCCCTATCGCTGGCAATGCGGTTGAGGTAATAAAACCGCCAGTGAAAATCTTTTTTAGAAAATATAAAATGTGTATGCCCGCCTCCGTTGCAAGTCACATCATTTATTGCGCAAAATTCGTGGCTACGTGGCCAATGAAAATCGAACCCACAACATCACCCTCCACGTGTAGCCCTCTCGACGACCACTTCGTCTATCACTTACTTCATGTCTATATTGCAGTTTTGTTGCTCATATATTAGAACAATCCGAGTATAAATTGACGTTGTAAACTAATTCAAATGAAAAAGTTGTCACTTACAAAGTTTTATAACTTTTGAAGTTCTACACTTTTATTTTGGTATTTTTCCCATTGAGTTCGTTTGCAAAATTTGCATCTTAAATTTGACAAATTTAGATTTTAAATTTGACAAACTTAGATACAATTTTTTAAAGCCAAAATGATTTCAAATAAAAATGTTGTCAACAATAAAGTCTCATAACTTTTAGAGATCTACAATGTTTATGTTGATATATTTTTTTCATACGAGGTCATTTGAAAAACTCAAAAAATAATAATAAAAATGATTTTTAGTAACGGTTTCTTAAGAAAACTGCCAATAAAAATCAATTTTTAGTGGCAGTTGCTTAAAAACCCGTCTCTAGAAATCATGGATATCTAGTGATGGTTTTCTTAAGAAACCGCAGGTAGAAATATGATTTCTAGGACGGTTTTCTTAAGAAACCGCCATTAAAAATAACACTGCACTTGATAACTGAAACTATCTGTAAAAATTAAACTACGTTGTAGGCTTTGACTTCTTTTCTATTAGTGTTAAGTACGGTCCAGTTGAAGTAGTTGAAGTAGTCCGACAGTTGGATTTAGTTTGCTAGCTATTTCGGTTAGGTAGCTAACTGATTTCAGTCTACACTCTACAGTCCAGAATCTCCAGACAAGGATTGATGAGAATAAGTTTTAATGTCGGCAACTTCAAAAGCTTAGAAATTGTTTTGAATTGTTGCATACTAAGATCCAGTCTACACTCGGTGGTCCAGACAGGATAGCTGAAAAGGGTTGATGGGATCCAGTCTAGATTCCGTTTTCAAATGTTGATGCAATTACAAAAAGTGATGATTGCAACCAACTCATATACCCATTTGGATTCTTGGAATCAAATTTTATTATAATAATTTTAATTTAGACATAGATCAATTAAACTAATATAGTTTGAAATATATTTGTACACTACTGTTGTCATATGAGGGAGATATTTATATATTATATTTCTATACGAAAGGAACCAAAGAACATATTATAAATTGCACAGTAGAAACATAGACTATACATAAAATCAAGTTCCACCCTTCATCCTATGAATTTAGGATAGTTTTATATCTAAATTTTAAAAAGTGGTGGAAAGGAAAATTCCAAACGAGTAACCTACTCTATTTAGTAAATTCCAATTTCTTTAAAATGAAGAGATCCAAATGACCCCTTTAAAATTTTCTCATTGTGTCGTGCTTGTCAAAGAAAAAATTGTAGTTGGTTAGTTGCACAAAAAAAGTATGCTTTGTCTTAAGTCCAATGCTCATGCAATATGAAAATGCCCCGATGCATGAATAGATGTATCGTAATAGAATTTAACTTCTTGATTACTGCATAGTAAATATTCCATGTAAGAATTTGATCAAAGGTTGCTAAGGTTGCTAGTGTACTAGTGTGAAAGAGAACCTCTCTTCCTAATAAGATAGCCGCAATCTAAGTTGTTCTTTCCCTAATTTGCATCCTAAGTTCAGTGACTGAAGCTTCCCCACATGTAGAGATCCGATTGGGCTTATAGTTTAATTGGTCGAAACATATCGATGAACGATGATAACAGTGATATTGTAGGTTAGAGCCCACTAAGCACATCCTCCCTGCATGTAGTATTTTGCTCTTGACAAAGTAGGTCTATGTCAAGTGTCTTAGTTTACCGAGAGTGGCACTTAGCAAAGGATGTTTTGCCAAGTGTCCGATAAATTATGCTCGGCCAAGCGTTGAGTACTCGACAAAGAAGTTCACAGCTCACGAGAAATTCTAGCCCACGAAGTATCGCTTGGCATCACCTTAGCTCAGTCTCAGTTTCCCCAGAAGTTGCTGGATAAGTTAAACATGTGCATAAATGGTGCTCTTAAATTCTGAATTGTAACGCCATGTGACTGGCTTGAATCTCTAGATAAAATATTTCTATCTCTACTGTAGATGTGTTGAGTTTGTGGGATTAAGTCTAGCATTAACATTCATTGTGATAGTCGGAGTGCTATTTATCTCACCGAATATCAGATGATTACTGAGAAATCCAAGTATATTGATATTCGTTATTGTCGGCGTTCCGAGACCGGGGGGTCCCCGAGCCGACGAGTGAGAGTGCCGCGTGCCCCAGCCCAGATGGGTCGAGCGCGTGGAGCGAGCGCGAAGGGGGGAACAGAGAGAGAGAGAGAGAGTCGGTGGCCGGAGCCGGGTCGTGAGGGAGTCGGAGAAATTCCCGCGGCCTTCGTGTTCGTCCCGCGCCCAGGTCGGGTGCGCTTGCAGTAGGGGGTTACAAGCGTCCGCACGAGGTGAGGGGAGAGAGCGGCCCTGAGAGAGAGCGCCTGCCCCTGCCCTTCGTCCTCGCGAGGCCAACCTTCTCTAAGAAGGCCCTGGCCCTTCCTTTTATAGTCGTAAGGAGAGGGTCCAGGTGTACAAGACGGGGGGTGTAGCAAGGTGCTACGTGTCTAGCGAGGGAGAGCTAGCGCCCTATGTACATGCCCAGGTGGCAGCCGGAGAGATCGTGGCACCCTGTTGGTGTGGCGTCGTGGCTGTTGGAGGAGTAACGGAGCCGGACGGGGGGACAGCTGTCGAGGTGGCTGGGTCCTTGCTGACGTTCTCCTGCTTTCGTAAGGGAGCTGGGAGCCGCCGTCGTCATGATCTAGCGGGGCGCTATCATGGCCTATCTGGCATAGCTGGCCAGATGGGACGCCGGTCTTGTTCTCTGCGACCCAAGTCGGCTCGGGGCAGGGTGATGATGACGCTTTCTGTTGACGTGGCGGTCTCGTGTCCTAGGTCGGGCGTCGTGGAGGCTCCTCCGAGGCTGAGGCTGAGTCCGTCCTGCAAGACAGAGACAGAGTCCGAGCCCGGGGTCGGGCGAGGCGGAGGTTATTCGGCAGAGGCCGAAGCGGAGTCCGAGCCCTGGGTCGGGCGAGGCGGAGGTCGCCGTCTTCCGGGGCCTTAGCCCGAGTCCGAGCCCTGGGTCGGGCGGAGCGGAGTTCGCCGTCTTCCGAGGCCTTAGCCTGAGTCCGAGCCCTGGGTCGGGCGGAGCGGAGTTCGCCATCTTCCGGGGCCTTAGCCCGAGTCCGAGCCCTGGGTCGGGCGGAGCGGAGTTCGCCGTCTTCTGGGGCCTTAGCCCGAGTCCGAGCCCTGGGTCGGGCGGAGCGGAGTTCGCCGTCTTCCGGGGCCTTAGCCCGAGTCCGAGCCCTGGGTCGGGCGGAGCGGAGTTCGCCGTCTTCCGGGGCCTTGGCCCGAGTCCGAGCCCTGGGTCGGGCGGAGTCTCCTATGGCACCACTGGCGGAGTCTGGTCGCCCGTCGGTCTTACCTTTTGCGTTAAACGCCCCGGTGACTCGGTCGGTTGGTGCGGTGATTTAGTCAGGGTTTCTCCTTATCGGAGGCGGGGCCTAGGGCGAGCCGGAGATGCGTCTGCCGTGAAAGAGGAGACCTCAGGCGAGACGGAGTCATCTTAGGGTCGGCTGCCCTCGCCCGAGGCTAGGCTCGGGCGTGGCGAGGTCAAGTCACTCGTATGGACTGATCCCTGACTTAATCAAACCCATCAGGCCTTTGCAGCTTTATGCTGATGGGGGTTACCAGCTGAGAATTAGGCGTCTTGAGGGTACCCCTAATTATGGTCCCCGACAGTAGCCCCCGAGCCTCGAAGAGAGTGTTAACACTCGCTTGGAGGCTTGCATCGCACTTTTTTGCAAGGGGACCAGCCTTTCTCGGAGGTACTTTGTTCCGGTGGGTGCGCGCGAGCGCACCCACCGGGTGTAGCCCCCGAGGCCTCGGAGGAGTGGTTTCACTCCTTCGAGGTCTTAATGCCTCGCGCAATGCCTCGGCTGGTCTGGCGGTTCCCTCATGCGAGCAGGGCGTAACCCAGGTGCATTGTCAGGGCCCAAGTTCTCGGGCTGGTATGTTGACGCTGTCAACGGTTCGGCCGGAGCCGGGTTTGCGAGAGCAGCCCCCGAGCCCTCGCACGGAGCGAGAGGACGATCAGGGACAGACTCGACTTTTTATATACGCCCCTACGTCGCCTTTCCGCAAGGAGGAGGGGGGGAGTGCGCCATGTTACCCTCGATGGGCACCGAACATGGTGTCTCCGGTGAGCTGCGATCGGGTAATCCGAGTGGACGTCCGTGCCCCGTTCGTTAGGGGTCGGCTAGGGGCCCGGAGGCACGCCCAAAAGTACCTGCGGGTGATCTGCCGGACCCGGTCCCCTAGCGACGGGGTCCGAGGGCTCGTTGCCTCCCTCCGATGGGATTCCGTTACAGAGTCGTTCCCGCTGGTCTCGGAAATGTCCTAGGGTACCTCGGGAGCGCAGCCCGAGCCTTGGTTATGTATCGAACGTACCCCTGGTCATCCCTCGCTCGGCGTCTGAGGCGACTGTGAACCCTTCGACGGGCCAGCCTTCGAACCCCTGATCAGTAGGGGGCACGGAGCCCGAGTAGCCTGAGGCGGTCGTGGAACCTTTCGGGGGCCGACCTTCGAACCCCTGACCAGTAGTGGGTGTCGGGCCCACGCGATCTGAGGCGGCTGTTGAACCCTTCGGGGGGCCAGCCTTCGAACCCCTGATCAGTAGGGAGGCTCGGAGCCTAGCTCCTTCACGGGGAAGGATCCCTTTGGGGTTATCCCCCTTCTCGGTCCCTGTTGCAAGAGATAGAGAAAGAAGGAAAAGGGAAAAAGGATTCGAAATTGAACTTCGTGGCGTACCTTTTTCGGCGTGGCCGTTTTGGCGGAGGCGAAGCGTCGCCAGCTGCCCCTGCCAGAAACGTCACCTATTTTGCCGCGGAGTTAATGCGCCGGGGTAAGCGGTCGGCGAGGCTGCCGTTGCGTGCGCGAGCTGTTCGAGGAACGGCTGTTTCGCTTCGCGTTTTTTGAACCCCGCGTCCGGTTCGAGCGGTGCGTTGGAACCGTCTCGCCCTTGGTCCTTTATGTACCCCGGAGAGGGTCCAGTGACGGCTCTCGACTCCACTTCTCGCCTCCTTCTCAGGTTTTTTGCAACCTGAGAGATCTAGCCTGAAAAAGGAAACCGCCCTCCCCTGTTCTTCACGCCGCCACCCCTTCTGCCTTGGCGATGGCTGACCGGGTGACCATCCTCTCGCCGCGCGACCCATGGCCCTTCTCCACGGTGACGGCGGGTGACCTGGAGGACCTCGTCGACGAGGGTTTGCTCCGCCCCCTCACCGATAAGGAGCGGCCGGAATGGATTCCTCCCCCGGGCGGAGTCGCTCCATCCCCTCCGCCAGGGTATGTCGTGAGCTTCATCTCCTTCCATGAGCGGGGATTTGGAATGCCGTCGAGCCGCTTTATGCGGGCCATCCTGTTCCACTACGGGGTGGAACTACACAACCTTACCCCCAACTCCATCGCACAAGCCGCTATCTTTGTAGCGGTGTGCGAGGGGTATCTGGGGATCGCCCCCCATTGGGATTTGTGGACTCACCTCTTCTTTGCCGAGCTTTTTGCTTCGTCGACGAGGGAGAGGAAGGTCCGTGCGGCGGTGCGGGCCGGCGGCTGCACCCTCTTGCTGAGGCAGTCGCGGGCGTTGCAGTATATCCCTGCCGTTCTTTCGTCCTCAAACAAGGGTTGGCAGCGCCGGTGGTTCTATCTCCGGAATGACGGAGAGTCGCTCCCGCCGTTCTCTCAGCGGGTTGTCACCGCCGCCCCTGACGCCTGGCGTCACGGGACTCCACACGAGAGGCAGAAGAAACTCGAACCTCTTCTCCAGGCTCTGAAGGTGTTGCGGGAGGAAGGGCTCACCGTCGCGGGAGTGGTTGCCGCCATCCACCGCCGGAGGGTGCTCCCCCTGGCGGAGCGGCGGTTGTCGCTTTGGGAGATGACCCAGGAGGCCGACTGGGAGGGGTCACGGATGTCCCCTGACCCTCTTCCTCACGACGCCCTCTATCGGCGGGTGTCGGTCGCGATGGGGAAGCCGGACCCCCACGCCCTCTCCCAGCCTCAAATGCGCCCCGACCAGGGGTGCGTCGCTCTGGTGAGTGCTCGTCCTTTCCTTCTTCATATACCGGTTTGCTCCCGATTCTCACTATCGATTTTCTTTCTCCCCCCTTTTTAGGAGGTGGGGCGGCACAAACCCTCCCTGCCGCCGGTCCCGGAGGACGCGGTGGGTCGGGCGGCGAGGCGGGTCGCCGCGGAGGAGGAGAAGAAGAAGAAGGACGCGGAGAAGGCTCGGGCCCGCAGGCGGAGGCGGGCTCGAGACGCCCTGGAGAAACGCCGTCGTCAGCAGGAGAGGGAAGGGCTTCCCAGGGAGCTGTCGCCGGAGACGTCCGATGATGACGACGACGTCGACGATGAAGAGGAGGAGGACGACATGGCCGCACGTCTCGGCCTCAGCCCTGGCCGGGGGTCGTCGAGCCAGCCCCCGAGCGGGCCTACATCGTCGGTCCCTGGAGCCGAGGTGTCGGATCCCCGACCTGAGGAGCAGGGGCAACCCGAGAGGGTTCTCGTCTCCCCGGCTGGGGGAGCTGTCGCCACTCCAGGGAGTCGGGCCGAGGGGTCCGTTCCTCGGGAACCGTCGCCCGCGCCGGCGGCATGCGGGAGCGGTCCTCAGGTCGCCATGGCGGCGCCTGGGCAGTCCGCCTCCCGGGCCTCAGGGGCGCCCGGGGCGAGGGCGGCGCCGGGGCTGTTGGTGAAGCGGACCTCGGCGGTGGTTCCAGGAAGCGGGAGCCAAGAGACCTCCCCCCAGACACCGTGGATCATGATCCGGAGCGGGTAGGTACCTTGGAATCTTTCTGTCCCGGCGCTTCATTCATATGCCCGGGCCGTGATTTTCCCTTTCTTGTTTTCTTCAGCAAACGGAGCCATGGCCCTACCGACCTGGCGCCTCGGAAGGCCCTCAAGACGGCGTTTGTCCAGGCAGCTGGCGCCACCTCGGGCCCTGCCGCTCAGCCGACCCTTTCGCAGGGTGCTCCGCCGCACGGGGCTCAGGCTTCGCGTGTTTCGGGGGAGCAGGTCCCCGAGGCGGGCCCCTCTGCCGAGGTGGCCATCGTGATCGGGGAGGCGGCCAGCGCCGGTGCGGTCCCGAGCTCGCCAACCGTGTTGGCCATGCCGGCGTCTGCCGCTACCACAGCTGGCACCGTCGCGGTCGGAGAGCGCCCTGTCGCCGCCGACGTCGGGACGGCCGCGGCGTCGGCGCCCGAAGCCTCGGAAGAGGTGGGCACGGACGCGCAGCGCTCCCAGGCGGGCGGCAGCCTTGTCGTTGCGGGGCAGAGCCCCGAGGCCCGGGGCCAGTTGCTCCGCTTCCGGACCCGCGAGGCTTCGAGCCCTATCTTCGTTCTTGACGACGAGGAGGAGGACCAGTCCTGGGACGAGCTCCGCAAGCGTGCGGAGGCGACAGTGGGGTTGCTCCGATCGTCGCTGGAGGTTCTCTGCGGGGACGTCCCCAAAATCCTTCAGGTAATGGTTTCAGACATACCTTCTTGCTTCCGCGAGCGAGGCGTTCGTCGTGAAATCTTGTTTTCCTTTCCAGGACCTGACGGACCGGAGCGCTGCCAAGTCGTCGTTCATTCGCCGCGAGGCCGTCGTCTGGGGCTCGCTGCGGTCCCTGAGGACTTCGCTCGCCGGGGCTACCGCGCGCCTCTCTCAGCAAGACGCTAAGATAGCGGACCTCCAGTTGCTCTGTGCTGACCTGAAGGCCGAGGCGGCGGCAGCGCGCACGGAGCTTGCCCAGGTTGCCGAGGAGCGGGACCAAACTCGGGGCCAAGCTGCCGAAGCTGAGAGCCGGGCCCAGATCCTTGCGGCCGATCTGGCCGCAGCCCAAGTCGCAGCCTCGGAGCAGCACGTCCGAGCCAGAGGTATGGCTCGACCGTCCTCGGTTCTCAATCTTGTCCGTTTCTTCCGCTTGGGTTTGAGATCTTTCTTCTGGTTGTTCGCAGAGCTCGAGTCTGCCCTCGACGAGTCTGCCAAGGCGCTTGCCGAGGCGCTCGACGGGGCTGCTGAGCAAAGGGAGGCCGATCTTGCGGCTATGTCCGAGGCCGTCTCGGAGGTCTATCGGAAACTCGGTCCCGGCGACGTCCCTTCAGGGAGCTCTCCCCAAAGCCGTCTTCAAGCCCTTGGCGATTACGCGCGCGGTAAAGTCCGCGGGGCGCTGCACCACGGCGTTAGGCGGGCCTTCGCCGTGCTCGCTTCCCACTACGTCGTGGACTTGGAGCGGGTCAGCGAGGGGTACTGTCTGCCTGACGAAGACGAGGCAGCCCTGGCGGAGATTCAGCGGCTCGACGCGGTCGCTGCGGGTCCGAGCGCGTCGCTGGCGACCGTCTTCGAAGCGGAGATTCTTCCTCCTGCGCCGCCGCCGGAAGCGGAGGTGGACTTTACCGACGGCGGGGGCGGAGTTGAGGGCGCGGCTCCTGCCCGAGGCGACGCCTGATTTTAGTTGGGACAATTTCTGATGGGTGTGTGATTTGCCGTGGCCACTGGGGCCTGAACATTTTACTTCTTCTTCCGTGAAGTCATGCTTCTTTTCGTTTCGATTTTCGCGCCTGGCTCGTAGTGTCGACAACAGGGTGGTTTCCCGAGCTGGGTCCTTTTTCGCGGCAGGCGACGAGCGAGGTGTCCCTAGCCCGGAAGCATAGGTGTTCCCCAGCTCAGTCGGTCTCGCCACTTTACTCGTACCCCAGTTCGCTCCTCAGGACTCTGTTTCTGACGCATCCGGGAGAACGCAGAAAACCCTTCTTGACCGAAAAAAGAGTTTTTCTGACGCGGAACGGTACGTTCGAACTCGATGAGAGGGGTTCCCCTTTTTTAGCCCCCGAGGGAGGGTCGGGCTCTGTCGGGGCGAGGCCGACCCTTCCTTGATAATTGATTCGTATGTATGAGTGGGGAAAGGGCGCAGCCCCCGGGCGTCGTTCGCGCAGAGGCCGTTTGGCGAGTCAGGCTCCTGCCCAGATATGCGGCGAGTGCTTGGTGACATCCCCCGGCATGGCGGGCACGCCCGAGGGACCCTACGCAAAAATGTCGACGTTTGCGCGAGGGAAGTCGCCGAGCACTGCTTCCTATCTGGGGCCGAGCCCAGAGCCGATCCGGACACGCCTGGAGGCGTCGCCACTGGGGTCGAGAGAGGCGGCCTAAACCGTCCCCGCTGGCTCGAAGTTGCCGGCATGCCGCTTCACGTCCGGTACCTCTCGGGAGAGGCTTTCCAGGTCGGCAGTGAGGGCCTCGGACTCGGCGAGGGCCTCGGCGTACTCCACGCACTCCACATCGCATTCGAAGGCGTGTTTGTACGTGGGGCCGATGGTGATGACCCCGTTGGGGCCCGGCATCTTGAGCTTCAGGTAGGTGTAGTTGGGGATGGCCATGAACTTCGCGTAGCATGGCCTTCCCAATACTGCGTGGTAGGTTCCTCGGAACCCGACCACCTCGAACGTCAATGTCTCCCTTCGGAAGTTGGAGGGTGTTCCGAAGCAGACAGGGAGGTCGAGCTGTCCGAGGGGCTGGACGCGCTTCCCGGGAATGATCCCGTGGAATGGCGCAGCGCCTGCTCGGACAGACGACAGGTCGACGCACAGGAGCCTGAGGGTCTCGGCGTAGATGATGTTGAGGCAGCTGCCTCCATCCATCAGGACCTTGGTGAGCCTGACGTCGCCGATGACAGGATCGACGACGAGCGGGTACTTCCCCGGGCTCGGCACGTGGTCGGGGTGGTCGTCTCGGTCGAAGGTGATGGGCTTGTCGGACCAGTCTAGATAGACTGGCGCCGCCACCTTCACCGAGCAGACCTCCCGACGCTCTTGCTTACGATGCCGAGCCGAGGCGTTTGCCGCATGCCCTCCGTAGATCATGAAGCAATCGCGGACCTCTGGGAACTCTCCTGCTTGGCGATCCTCCCTTTTGTCGTCGTCGCGAGCCTTGCCACCCTCTGCGGGTGGCCCGGCCCGATGGAAGTGACGCCGAAGCATGACGCACTCTTCGAGGGTGTGCTTGACGGGCCCCTGATGGTAGGGGCACGTCTCCTTGAGTGCCTTGTCGAAGAGGTTAGCACCTCCGGGGGGCTTCCGAGGGTTCTTGCGCTCGGCGGCGGCGACAAGGTCTGCATCGGGAACGTCGCGTTTCGCTTGCGACTTCCTCCTGCCTCTCTTCTTGGCGCTGCGCGGAGTAGACGCCTCGGGAGCATCTTCCGACGGGCGGCCCTGGGGCTGCTTGTCCTTTCGGAAGATGGCCTCCACCGCCTCCTGGCCGGAGGCGAACTTGGTGGCGATGTCCATCAGCTCGCTTGCCCTGGTGGGGGTCTTGCGACCCAGCTTGCTCACCAGGTCGCGGCAGGTGGTGCCGGCGAGGAACGCGCCGATGACATCGGAGTCGGTGATGTTGGGCAGCTCGGTGCGTTGCTTCGAGAACCGCCGGATGTAGTCCCGAAGGGACTCTCCCGGCAGTTGCCGGCAGCTTCGGAGGTCCCAGGAATTCCCGGGGCGCACGTAAGTGCCCTGGAAGTTCCCGGCGAAAGCCTGGACCAAATCCTCCCAGTTGGAAATCTGCCCCGGGGGCAGGTGCTCCAACCAGGCACGAGCGGTGTCGGAGAGAAACAGGGGGAGGTTCCGGATGATGAGGTTGTCATCGTCCGTCCCACCCAGCTGACAGGCCAGGCGGTAATCCGCAAGCCACAATTCCGGTCTCGTTTCCCCCGAGTACTTCGTGATAGTAGTCGGGGGTCGGAATCGGGGCGGAAACGGCGCCCGCCGAATGGCTCGGCTAAAGACCTGCGGACCGGGTGGTTCGGGCGAGGGACTTCGATCCTCCCCGCTGTCGTAACATCCCCCACGCCTGGGGTGGTAGCCTCGGCGCACCCTTTCGTCGAGGCGTGCCCGACGGTCGCGATGAGGGTGCTCGACGCCGAGGTGGCCCGGGGCCGCAGGCGCGGTGTTGCGCGTGCGCCCGGTGAAGGCCGAGGCTTCCCGCGTGAGTCGGGAAGTCGCGGCACGAGGTTCCGAGGGGTATCCCTGCCTGCGGGAGGCAGAGCTCTCGGCCCGCCGGGCCGCAGCGCCTTCCAGGAGATGCTTGAGTTCTCCCTGGATTCGCCGTCCCTCGGTGGTTGATGACTCCGGCATCGCACGGAGGAGCATTGCTGCAGCGACCAGGTCCTGGCCAGTCCCGCCAGATGCGGGTGGCGGTTTGTCCCTGGCATCGTTGGCGATGCGGTGCTGGAGACCTTGGGGCAGGTGACGTATTCCTCCGGCCGGGGGTTGGCTCGCCCATACCTGCCCGATGTTCTGGCGGATTGCCTCGAGCGCTCCTGCTCCTTCATCGAACCCGGCCTGCGCCCCGCGGACTTGCTCGAGCTGTGGGTCGCGACCCCCCGCCGGAACGGGGACCACAGCTAGCTCCCGCGGGATGTCGGCGCGAGGCGCTGGCCTAGGGGGATCACCATCCTCCGGCATGCCGAGACAGCCGCCTCCGGAGGGATCCCCTAGCTCGATGTGGAAACATTCGCGACTCGGGCCGCAGTCCTTGTCGCCAAGGCTGCGGCTGCCGTCGGAACAGTCGGAGAGGCAGTAGTCACATGCGGTCATGAAGTCCCGCATGGCACTAGGGTTGCCAGATCCGGAGAAATCCCAGCAGATGCTGGGGTCGTCGTCTTCCTCGGACCCAGAGGGTCCGTAGGTCGAGACACCCGTCAATCGGTCCCAAGGCGACCGCACAGGAAACCCCAGAGAGGTTGCACTCGCCTCAATGTGAGCGCCCGCCAAAGCGAAGTCGCCAGGCGGGCTGAGGCCGAGTCGAAATAACGAAAGACGGGGAGCAGTCGTTACCTTTTTGCCGACGAGGAGCGATGAAGTCGTGTCGGGGGCTGACCGCGCCGTCGTCTTGGGTACGAGGGCGACGTCCTGCATGCCCTCCGTGAGCGCGCTGGCGTCGTCCACTTGCTCGGGGTCGACGTGTTGCGGGGGGATGGCGCTCGCGTTTGCCTCGAACGCGAGGGCGACGCTTGGCGTGTCCTCCGCTGGGGCGCCGGGGATGTCGATTTGCTCGACAGCCGTCGGAGCGCGGCCTCCCGCTCGGCCCCGGTTGCCCCGCCTCCTCCTCCTCCGATGGCGAGGGAGAGGATGGGGCGAGCTCGTACGTTGTCCTTCCCCATCGTGGGAGAGACGTCGTCGACTCCGCCGCCGGCGGGCGGACTGTCCGCCAGCGAGGTCGCCGTCGCGCGGCGGTGGAAGGAGTATCATGTCGTAGTCGCCGTCGAGAGACATGAACTCGAGGTTCCCGAAACGGAGCACCGTCCCGGGTTGAAGAGGTTGTTGGGGACTGCCCATCTGGAGCTTGACGGGAAATCGAACGTCAACACGCAGCGTGCCCCTACCTGGCGCGCCAACTGTCGGCGTTCCGAGACCGGGGGGTCCCCGAGCCGACGAGTGAGAGTGCCGCGTGCCCCAGCCCAGATGGGTCGAGCGCGTGGAGCGAGCGCGAAGGGGGGAACAGAGAGAGAGAGAGAGAGTCGGTGGCCGGAGCCGGGTCGTGAGGGAGTCGGAGAAATTCCCGCGGCCTTCGTGTTCGTCCCGCGCCCAGGTCGGGTGCGCTTGCAGTAGGGGGTTACAAGCGTCCGCACGAGGTGAGGGGAGAGAGCGGCCCTGAGAGAGAGCGCCTGCCCCTGCCCTTCGTCCTCGCGAGGCCAACCTTCTCTAAGAAGGCCCTGGCCCTTCCTTTTATAGTCGTAAGGAGAGGGTCCAGGTGTACAAGACGGGGGGTGTAGCAAGGTGCTACGTGTCTAGCGAGGGAGAGCTAGCGCCCTATGTACATGCCCAGGTGGCAGCCGGAGAGATCGTGGCACCCTGTTGGTGTGGCGTCGTGGCTGTTGGAGGAGTAACGGAGCCGGACGGGGGGACAGCTGTCGAGGTGGCTGGGTCCTTGCTGACGTTCTCCTGCTTTCGTAAGGGAGCTGGGAGCCGCCGTCGTCATGATCTAGCGGGGCGCTATCATGGCCTATCTGGCATAGCTGGCCAGATGGGACGCCGGTCTTGTTCTCTGCGACCCAAGTCGGCTCGGGGCAGGGTGATGATGACGCTTTCTGTTGACGTGGCGGTCTCGTGTCCTAGGTCGGGCGTCGTGGAGGCTCCTCCGAGGCTGAGGCTGAGTCCGTCCTGCAAGACAGAGACAGAGTCCGAGCCCGGGGTCGGGCGAGGCGGAGGTTATTCGGCAGAGGCCGAAGCGGAGTCCGAGCCCTAGGTCGGGCGAGGCGGAGGTCGCCGTCTTCCGGGGCCTTAGCCCGAGTCCGAGCCCTGGGTCGGGCGGAGCGGAGTTCGCCGTCTTCCGAGGCCTTAGCCTGAGTCCGAGCCCTGGGTCGGGCGGAGCGGAGTTCGCCGTCTTCCGGGGCCTTAGCCCGAGTCCGAGCCCTGGGTCGGGCGGAGCGGAGTTCGCCGTCTTCCGGGGCCTTAGCCCGAGTCCGAGCCCTGGGTCGGGCGGAGCGGAGTTCGCCGTCTTCCGGGGCCTTAGCCCGAGTCCGAGCCCTGGGTCGGGCGGAGCGGAGTTCGCCGTCTTCCGGGGCCTTGGCCCGAGTCCGAGCCCTGGGTCGGGCGGAGTCTCCTATGGCACCACTGGCGGAGTCTGGTCGCCCGTCGGTCTTACCTTTTGCGTTAAACGCCCCGGTGACTCGGTCGGTTGGTGCGGTGATTTAGTCAGGGTTTCTCCTTATCGGAGGCGGGGCCTAGGGCGAGCCGGAGATGCGTCTGCCGTGAAAGAGGAGACCTCAGGCGAGACGGAGTCATCTTAGGGTCGGCTGCCCTCGCCCGAGGCTAGGCTCGGGCGTGGCGAGGTCAAGTCACTCGTATGGACTGATCCCTGACTTAATCAAACCCATCAGGCCTTTGCAGCTTTATGCTGATGGGGGTTACCAGCTGAGAATTAGGCGTCTTGAGGGTACCCCTAATTATGGTCCCCGACAGTTATCATTTCATTCGTGATATCATTGAGAAAGGTTTTGTGAAGGTATGCAAGATCAGTACTCATGATAATCCCGCTGATATGATGACGAAGCATGTTCATGTTGCTAAGTTTGAGCTATGCTCAAGCTTAGTTGGTATTACAAATTAGCACCTAGTGGCTGTTGACGCTAGCATAATGATGATGTATTGTTTGAGGTGGAGTTTGCTATTATGATGCTATAAGGAATTTGTCTTAAGGTGGAGTTTGTTGAGTTTGTGATCCAAATTCTGAAGAAGACGGCCAAGTTGGCGAGCGAAGCAGAGGCCCGTCGCCGAGAGGCTTGGGCCAGAGCGTAGTAAAATCCACAGGAGATCGTCACCTCATATTAAAATCTCTTGCGATCTGTAACCACCCAAAAAATAGTGATATTGTTGCTGGTCGGCATCCGTGGTTTTTTCCCCTTCACTTTGGAGGGGGTTTTCACATTAAAATTGTGTCTTCTCTATGTTTGATCTACTTTCTCGTATTGATTCATAACAAGATGCATGTCGGATTTCCATATGCATTGAGTGATGGAACATCTCCAAGTCATGTCGTTACATCATTGCATTTCAAGATGTGGGTATTTTCGAGACCTCGCTTGTTTGTCGCTTTCTTTGGCCTTCTCTTTTATTTTTTTTGTGTCTTGTGTTTCTCAGTACATAGGTTTTGTCTAAGAACTTCTACCATGTTCCTGCTATGTCTAGACTTGTAGGGGTAGTAATGGATCGCGATCCAAATGTTTCTTCATAATTTATTAGTGCCCTAGGAGCGGATCTAGACAAAATAACCATTGGTGTCATCTCCATTAAATTATAGTATCATCAACTCATTTAAGTGCTAACAAACATATATTTTAATGGAGATTACTAAAATCCATTGGTGTCACATGACACCATAAAAATGTCCTGGATCCGCCGCTGCCCTAAATTATGTTTAATTCAAAAAATGAGTAGAAATAGAGTATGATTCTAATCTGATCCCATTCTTACATTTTATAATATAAAAATTAGAGCCTATTGTCACCCCTACGTGTAGGGCATATAACTGTGTAGCCATTTCAAGACTTCCATGTTGATAGTGATCACATTGACCTGGCTTCTTGTCACTAAGTGTTGTGGTTCATTCAGAAGTCAGAATGTCCATGTGCCTTATTTTGCAGCAATATTGGAAGTTACTGCACTAGTCGAATCGAAGAACTGTTAGACACTGTTGTCTGTTTGCTGCACCACCAATTTCTTGGCCATCTTTTTTCCTAACGAAATCTCTCCATGGATTTGTCCCAGTTGGGAAGGGCCATAACTCACCTGTTGAGCATTCTCCACATGGACGTGTTCCAGCTTGGAATTGAGCAATAGTTTACCCTTCTTCTGGATGGAAATTGCTGCAACTTTGCAGAGACAAAAATGATGCTTGTTGTGGATCCATAAGGATACTTTTATCATTTTTTATATAAAAGAAAAGTCATATTGCAGGGGAAAGACCGCCCAACAGTATTTGTTTCTTGTTTGTGGGATGCAGTTAGTCAAAACGGAACAATAGAATAAGCTGATGGTATTGTCTCCTACACGTCTACATCTATGTATTTGTCAAAGGAGGAGCCACCCTACAAGTTTGAAGTACACTGCATATGAGCAAGGCTCCAAAAGACACTAGCTGTGCTGTCACGCAATTCTAGTCTTAATAAACATTCTGCAAATCTGCTTAACTATTCAAACAGCAGACTGTTTGAAACCAACTACATTTTAAAAAAAATGGTTTATAGAAACTGAGGTAGTTTCAAACATACCAGTTTAAAAATTGAATTTACAGTTTCTTAAAAACCAAGAAACTAGGCTCTCCTACCTAAAAAAATAAAAACTGGTTTTTAAAAACTAGGTTGCTTCCAAACAGTACCTTAGTTATCTAACACAACAGTTTCTGCTAGGTTAGATCTGGTTGGAACGACCTTTTCTTTTTTTCAAAGAAAGGTCTCTTTAGACCTTGCTGCGAATCGTCGCATGTTAAGCTTCAGTCTACACTGGTGTTCCAAGTAAACATTTTGGTCGCTTTTTAAAATATGGTGATTTGCAACCAAGCGAAAGTACACATTTTTATGGCTACTTCATGTAGAAAATCTGCAGTCAGGCAGCAACTATGATTTCTGAAGTTCCGAGGAGGAGCGTGCTGTCGACAACGATCCTGCTCTTGGATCCGCGACAAACCTATGCTCTTTCGGTTTGCTCTCAATACATATGGATTAGGTTTTTTGATAAGGCAAATTTTATTGAATTTTCAAGTCTATATGTGATACAAAGTCTTGAAAAAACACTTTAGGCCTATGTTATACAGGATGCACCCAACTAAAAAAAAGAAAAGACCACATGGTAGAACTCAAGCACTAATGACAATCGATCCTAAGGATAAACTACCACGGTACCACCCATGTGCATGGGTAAAAAAAACCCTTGGCCACTAGCATGAAGTGTTGAGATGCCGCAACAACCTTGTCCTGTGAAGTTGGTCGCTGCAAAATAGCCCATGAACGGAGCTAATGAACCATTTTGAAGATAACCTGCAGGGGAGATAAGTTATGTTTTTTTATCAAACACCAAACTATTTCTGCAAAGCCATAACGACCAGTAGTAGCAGCCGCCCCTAACAGAACTAGTTGCTTTTTTTTCTTTTCCAATGCCCACAACCAAGACCCAAAAAACACTATTATGCCTGAAAAACCCAAAATCAGCATGAATGATGCACCACACAGCTCGAACAAAGCGACATTTATAAAATAAATGATTAATTGTTTCATCTTTGTGATAAAAGCAACAAATTTTACTGCCCTGTCAATTTCTCTTAGCCAAGTTATCCTTTGTCAAGATTATTCCTCGGTGTAAATACCACAAAAAGATCTTATTTTTTAGTAGAGTTTTAAGCTTCCTCAATCTTTTGTTGAAGTTCGGGACATTGTTTTGAATCAAGGCCAGATAATAAGATTTCACATAGGACTGTATTTGGCTGAGTTTCTATCTAAACTCATCCTGATCTTGGCTCAAGGTAATGCTAGCAATACATGATAATAACCGGTTCCACGCTGTTAGATTGTTTCCAACAAAATTTTTTCCCCATGATAAATTGATTGGTGAGGAACTAAAAACTTCCGTCAGTGTGGGATTAATAAATAGATTTCAATCCTAAATAAGTAAAAATCTTTCATAATACTGGGGATAAGAATAGAGGAAGACCTTAACGGAGACAAGCGGTGGCGCATTCAGGGAGTAAGTACATGGACATATTCTTGGTCTGTTTTGCAGGCCAATTTGTGTTTTGCATCAGTTCTGTTTTGCAGGCTTCTTCCCCTTCTTCAGTTGAGTGAGGCGAGGCGCTCGCGCTGTGATCTTGGCATTCCCGACGATTGCAGCCACCAGCTCAGGGTCTGTGCATGCCTTCATGGGCTCCATTTCACGGTTGGTGGCATCAGCTGCGTGCAGGGACAAGCTCATAGCCGTTTTGGCAGCTGAAACCAACATACCATAGCATCAGGACAATTTCTTGAACATCAACTTCGTCCATGGGACTGTTGCCAGCAGCAGGAGCAGCATTGGTACCCCATAACGTCTCGGCTTCTACTATGAGGAGTCGCCATCAATTACAGATTTGGCGCGCGTATCACCAAACAATTACTGCAGGACTGATATCGATGCTCCCTTGGGCCTAGATTCAAAAGGTATGGGCCAGTAGACAACGAGATTTCCATTGGGCCGGTTGATCTGCCTCCGTTAGGGGTCGAGCCTATAAATGGTGCTCCCATTGGCCTATAGGTGGGTACTGCTGCCTCAGAAGCTGTTGACACCTTTTTGGAGGTGCCAATCACTTCAAAAGAACCGGCGGCGGTACTCTCTGATCAGGCGCGGACGGTCCGCGGCACAGGGCCAGACGGTCCGCGACCTGGCGTGAGGTGGCGGTGCTCTCTGGTCAGGCGCGGACGGTCCACGACACAGGGCCGGACGGTCCGCGACCTGGTGCAGGAGCTCGAGTTCCCTGCCTGACGGCCGGACGGACCGCGCCCTAGGGCCGGACGGTTCGCGCGTGCGCAGGGGGCGGCGAAGGTCGCCGGCGGCGCCTGGATCTCGCTTCCGGGAGGGACCCCGTCGGGGAGGAGAGATCCTAGGGGTTGTCTAGGCTCGGGTAGACCGACCTAGACTCCTCTAATCGACGTAGAGTCGAGGAGAGGCGGAGAATTTGGGGATTGGAATACTAAACTAGAGCTAAACTAAACTAGACTAGAACTACTCCTAATGTATAAGGTAAAAAATGAGTAATAGACTGGATTTGATCGATTGTTGGGGGGTTCAATCGGCCGTAGCCCTTCATCTATATAAAAGGGGAGGTCTGGATCCGCTTCGAACTGATTTCCGAGTCAATCCCACGGTTTTAGGTAACAAATCCCGCGAAAAACTAGGAACTCTAACTGACTCTGCGTACGCGCGGACCGTCCGCCCCACCACCGTGGACAGTCCGGACCGCAGACCGTCCGGCCTCCGGTCCGGACCGTCCGCCAGGCCTTTTTGGCTTCCAACATATGCCCCCCTGCCTTTTGGTGAAGGTTGACGAACCAAAAGCATATGAACTAAACCTGATGTAAGTCACCGGCTTTTCAAAATAGAGATCATTCAATAAAGCACCAATGTATAAAGGCCGTTTTGGATTGTATCTTTCTCGGCCACGACTATTTGATCAATGCATCAGAATGAATAGAATGGAGGTGCCCCCCAGCCTGGATAGACAAAGGGACTATACATATACCATGGATTCATCGTTGTGCCATTCCACATTTGAGTAGGACAATATACCGACGATGAATACATGGGTGGAAAGTACTCTGGTCTCATAGGATGAACAGGCGATGCTTGTCGCATCGCCTTTTGGGCCGTTTTGTTCGGCCGTTTCGTTTTAGCAGGTGACCGGGGTTTCTTTGTTGACCGATCACGTGGAACGGTCTTTTTGCTAGCATTTTTGGAGAGCAACTGATGAAAAGCAGGGTCGGCTTTGATCAGCCGACTATATGTGCTTTGACCTTGCGTCTTTTTCCTTCTTCGTGTAGAGGTTGACGCCTTTGGTCATAGGTGGACTGTCCGGCTGAGTTAGCCGGACTGTTTGTCTGAGCACCGGATCGTCCGCACGTAGGTGCCGGACCATCTACGATGCTCGGGCTAGGCTGATGTGTTTGGTTCATTAACTGTGCCTGCCCCCTGGTGTCTTCGGACTTTTTAGCCTTCTCGTACGAAACCTTTCGAGCAATCTCCTTTTGTGATATATCCGACATGCGAGAATCGCCAATGACGATGCCCTTGCCTTTGCCTTTATCGGCCATTTCGGGCCGAACCAAGACCTTTTTGCATGTGAGTTCTATTGTATTAACAGGAAAAAGTTGTGTGTCTACTTGCATCTCCTGAAAAGCCAATCGACCCTCATTTATGGTCGATTGTATCTGTCGACGAAAAACATTACAATCATTGGTGGCATGAGAAAAAGAATTATGCCACTTACAATAAGCACGCCTCTTTAATTCATCAGGAGGAGGAATAGTATGAGTTAATTTAATGTTGCCGTTTTTCAGTAACTCGTCAAATATTTTATCGCATTTGGCAACATTAAAAGTAAACTTAACTTCTTTTTGTCGATTCTTTCGAATCGACTGTAAAGCAGAACACGGTGAAGGTTTAGCCTGTCCTGGCCAAACCAGTTCGGCGGTGTATACATCCGTGGATTCATCGTCCGAGTTATCGTATCCCACTAGATGCATCTTATGGCTAGCCGATTTTGATGTTTCCTTACTTCGGCTTTCACAGGTCATAGCCCGCTGGTGCAAGTGCACTAGCGAAAAGAATTGGGTGCCATCTAATTTTTCTTTTAAGTAGGGTCGCAACCCATTGAAAGCTAGCCCTGTTAGTTGTTTTTCTGCGACATGGATTTGAAAGCATCGGTTTCTAGTATCCCGGAACCTTCGGATATAGTCATTAACCGATTCTTCAGGTCCCTGTCGGACTGAGGCTAAGTCAGCCAATTCTAATTCATGTTCTCCTGAGAAGAAGTGTTCATGAAATTTCTATTCTAGTTCTTCCCAAGAGATAGAGTTTGGTGGCAAGGCTGCATACCATGCGAATGCAGTATCAGTAAGGGACAACGAGAATAAACGAACGCGGTAGGCTTCCCCATAAGCCAATTCTCCCAAGTGTGCTATGAATTGGCTTATATGTTCGTGTGTGCTTTTCCCACCTTCACCAGAAAACTTAGAGAAGTCTGGTATTCTAGCTCCCTGTGGGTATGGCACGGTGTCGAATCGGTGGCTATAAGGCTTCCGATACGACTGCCCTGTATCTGACACACTAACACCGAGTTTGTCCCTGAACATCCCGGCTACCTCGTCTCTGACCCTCTCTGCCATGTCTGGCGACCATCCATTGAGTTTGTGGGTGGAGATCTCAGGTTTCCTGATATCACTCTGTCGGCTTTCCTCCCAAGGATGTTTGAGGTGTGTGTTAGGTGTCCTATTAATGTCACCAGCTCCTGCCCTATACCCCTCAGGCTCTCTTGTGGCCGAATAGTATTCAGCCCTATGTCTATGAGGTGGTATGGCATAATTATAATGTGTTGCTGGTGGGGCACCATAATGTTGCTGCGATGAATGTGGGAACTATGCGTATTGCGCAGCTCTCGGCTCTGCGTATGCATATCCGGACGGTCCGGCATAAGAAGCCGGATGGTCCGCGACCTGGCCAAACGGTCCGAAGGTATATCCGGATTGTCCAGCCGTATATTGTGCTACGTGGGTAGTCTCATACCCAAACCGTCTGTCATAAAGAACTGGACGGTCCGCGATCGGGCCGAATGGTCTAGGGCTGTACCCGGACGGATCGGCCATATATGGCGCGACTTGGGCAGTCTGCGCGTGGATTTGTGTAGAGTCGGATGGTCTAGCGTAATGCGTTGGCCAGTTCATGCCATGTCCGGATGGTCCGGCGTAAGATGGCGGACGGTCCGCAACGTATCCGGACGGTCCGGCGTGATGCACCGGACGGTCCGTGATGGGGCCGAAGTGTTCAGGGTTGTACCCTGATGGTCCGGCCATGTACGGTGCGACCTGAGTGTTTTGTGTGCAGGCCTGCATCTGGTCAGACGGTCCGACGAAATACGCCGGACGGTCCGCCGTATAACCGGACTGTCTGAGATGATGCTCGGACGGTCCGGTCGCGTCCAGTACCTGTCGCGTGCCTAGTGGTTGCGGCTGTGATGGTGACACGAAAGCGTGCATCGGCATACCGTATGATGGCTGGGTCAAGGGTGACCCATTTATAGCCGATGTGTTTGACGTGGGTGACACTGTATTAGACTCTCGCGATGGAAAGTTAGGAGCAGCTGATTTCTCGTATGCATGTAAATGCATTTTAATAGATTCATCTACATATTGCTTTAACTGATCTCCTCGTTGATCCATAAAAGTCGTAAGAGATAGATCTGGAGTACTTACAGCGGGACCCTGAAGTGGAGGTAGGAGAGATTCCATATCGATCTCCCCTTGACGGACGATCTTCTGGTGGCGATCTACCATGAAGTGTGACAAGTACTTGTCCGCCGCCTCCTTGCGCCGTTCGGAGAGTTTATGCAGCAGTTCCGCTTCTTCCTTGTCGCGTTGTTCGTTCCATTGCCGCATCACCTCCTTCTCATCGCACATTACGAGGTCTTCAAAGGGCCTTTGGTCATCAGCCGAGAGCGCCTCCATGGCCGGCTTGATGATGTTAGTAATGGAGACCTTGGTGTGATCCTTAGAACCGGCCATTTATGGGCCGATTTTTAGCAGATCTAGACACCTATTCCCCAGCGGAGTCGCCAAAAAGTATGTTGACACCTTTTTGGAGGCGTCAATCACTTCAAAAGAACCGGCGGCGGTGCTCTCTGATCAGGCGCGGACGGTCCGCGGCACAGGGCCGGACGGTCCGCGACCTGGCGTGAGGCGGCGGTGCTCTCTGGTCAGGCGCGGACGGTCCGCGACACAGGGCCAGACGGTCCGCGACCTGGTGCAGGAGCTCGGGTTCCCTGCCTGACGGCCGGACGGTCCGCGCCCTAGGGTCGGACGGTCCGCGCGTGCGCAGGGGGCGGCGAAGGTCGCCGGTGGCGCCTGGATCTCGCTCCCGGGAGGGACCCCGTCGGGGAGGAGAGATCCTAGGGGTTGTCTAGGCTCGGTAGACCGACCTAGACTCCTCTAATCGACGTAGAGTCGAGGAGAGGCGGAGAATTTGGGGATTGGAATACTAAACTAGGGCTAAACTAGAACTAGATTAGAACTACTCCTAATGCATAAGGTAAAAAAGGAGTAATAGACTGGATTTGATCGATTGTTGGGGGTTTAATCGGCCGTAGCCCTTCATCTATATAAAGGGGTGGTCTGGATCCGCTTCGAACTGATTTCCGAGTCAATCTCACAGTTTTAGGTAACAAATCCCGCGAAAAACTAAGAACCCTAACTGACTCTGCGTACGTGCGGACCGTCCGCCAGGCCTTTTTTGCTTCCATCATAAGCAGAAGTCTCTTGTCCCACATCAAATTTTGGGCCCAGTTTTGATGATGCTGCGCCAACTCGCGGCCTGGCTTTGTCGCCTCTTGATTGCAGCCAGGAGAAAGGGGGCCTCTATCTTGATGGCACCCTTTGCCGTGGGGAGTTCGCTGCCTTCGTTGACGACGACGAATTCTGGGTTGCTGACGGCTGGTCCTACTCAAAGCTCGTCGGCCATGGTGCCCGCCCAATGCTCGTCGAAGTTGCCTCTGTTCTACTCTCAAGGCGGTTGATAGACAGGCCGTGGTTCAGGGGGCTGTTGGTGAGATGTTTTCCCCATGTGGTCCTGCAGTGCCTGAATCCAGCTCTTCGATCGCTAGCTTCATCGCCAAATTGTCAAAACATGTTGACCGCCTACTGCCCTGCCACAACCTGTACCTTGCCGGAGGCGTCAGAAGGTTGTGCCACCAGACTTTGAGCCGCGTCGAAGCATTAGGAACATGGCAGGGGAACATGAAATGCTAGGCTAAGAGGCAATTGATGCTTATGTGCCGCTATTCAGCATGCCGCTCTTGGCGGGGCACATCGCTGCAATGGCAGCCTTGTTTGGCTAGAAGGCCCCAGAGAACGGTGAAGCACCACAGGAGGTGCCCGTGTTTTTGGGATCTTTCACTGATGACATGTAATTGGTGGTCTTTCGTTGGTCGATCTTTCCTTTTTGTTATCTATGAATTTTCAAAAATTCTGATATGGAACGTGAGGGGTCTTAATAACAAGTCTCATCGCGATTCTGTTTGTAGTCTGGTGGCTGCCTTGCGGGCTTGCGGCCAGTTTGTCTCTAAGAGATTAAAGGCGTGTTTGTTTCAACTTATAGATTATATAATCTGGATTATAATCTAAATTATATAATCTAGATTATAATTATATGTAGTTGTTTGGTAGTCTAGATTATACAAATATAAATTATTTATAAAGACAGTAATACCCTCGTTTATTTATTTGAGGTGAGGAAAGAAGGATTGTCATATATTGTAATTTCTATTTACATAATCATAGGTAGTGGGTTTTTTGCCAAAATAATCTCAAATAAGCTACTCTTGAGGAGATTATGAGATTATCATAATCTAGGCTTTAGATTATATAATCTGAACCCATAATCTATGTGTTTGTTTACTTATTGGATTATTTACGCTGGATTATATAATCTGGAGAGATTATAATCCAAAACAAATAGGGCCTAACAAAGAAGAGATATCTAGGTAGATGGTTGTGTCCACCCTCGGAATTGATTTTGATAAGTTTGCAGTCCTTCCAGCTATTGGCACTCGAGGTGGTGTTCTTGTTGCTTGGAAGAGAAGATCTCGCAAGAATTTAGGTATGCGAGTTGACAGGTTCTCAGTTTATGTGAGGTTTGACCATGATGAGGGGCTCCCTTGGTGGTTCACAGGAGTTTATGGTCCTCAAGTGGATGTGCTGAAGATTCAGTTTTTGCAGGAGTTGCATGATGTCCGTCAGGCTTGTGCAGGCCCATGGGTGGTAGGGAGATTTTAATCTGATTTACAGAATTGAGGACAAAAATAATATTAATTTGCAAGGGAGATCCTGCACCAACTTGAGTTTGCACGACACTCTAGAGCGCTCTCTTTACATGAGGATTGGCTACGAAGAAAATTGAAGTATCATGTGCTGGGCCTGGTATCCTTGGAAAGAACAATGGTGAGATTATAAGGTCTCGGTTGAGATGGATAAAAGATGGCGATGCAAACACATCCTATTTTCAGCAACATGCGAGATATAGAAAGAAGAATTATATGGCTAAACTGAAAGTTGAGGAAAGGTTGATTTTTGATCAAAATGAGAGAAAAAGAGGTGGTTTGGAATTTTTATAATGGTCTCCTAGGGACTGCTCACCTTAGACCTTCAGGCCTTTCATAGACCACCTATTGACCTTTCAGAGCTTGAAGAGGACATAACTAAGGAGGAGGTGAGGAGTGCCACCAATATTTTGCCTTCGGACAAAGCACCAGGGCCAGATGGTCTGCAAAATTGCTTGGCATTTGATTAAGGATGATTTTATGGCAGCCATTTACGCCCTCATGCAACGTGATGTCAGCCGGCTACATTTGCTAAATTCTGCTTATATTGCCCTTTTGCCCAAGGTGCCTAATGCCATAGAGGTCAATGACTTTCGTCCCAATGACTTTCGTGCCATAAGCCTTATTCACAGTTTTACTAAAATTGTTTCCAAGGTGCTAGCAGTTCGTCTTGCTCCAAAATTGCCCAATTTGGTCGTCGCAAGTCAGAGTGTGTTTGTTAAAGGTAGTTGCATACATGATAATTTTATGTTGGTGCAGCAAACCGCCAAGGCATTGTATTTGCAAAAAAGGATAGGGTTCTACTAAAGTTAGATATTAGCAAGGCCTTCGATTCAGTTTCTTGGCCTTTCCTTTTTGAGGTGCTTAGACATCTGGGTTTTGAGCCTTTTTGGTGTGTTGTGGTTTCCAAACTGTTGCGCTCTTCCTCCACCAGGGTCCTTGTAAATGGTGAGCCGGGGGGATTGATCTATCATCAAAGAGCACTACATCATGACACAATTTTAGCGTCAAACATCTG
Organism: Zea luxurians; assembly: GCA_029449295.1. Classification (NCBI taxonomy): domain Eukaryota; kingdom Viridiplantae; phylum Streptophyta; class Magnoliopsida; order Poales; family Poaceae; genus Zea; species Zea luxurians. The sequence continues at coordinate 14,996,692 of JAOPSE010000002.1, forward strand.
ACGGTAAAAATAGACGTTTTGCGACAGACAGTGTGTCACAAAATATTACCATCACACTATCTGTCGGTATTTATTGTATTGGAGTCAACAAATCTGTCGACAATAATGTCGAGCTATTGTGGCAGTCTATCTGTCGGTAAAACTGATTATGCGTGGCGCAAAGTCTGTCGGAAAAAAGTAGCATCAGATCGTTTGTCGGTAAATGGATGTCATGATCCTATAGGAAAAAAATAAACGAGCGTGAGTACGTATGTAGGAATCGGGAATCGAACCCGTGACCCTTTGCAAAAAGAGAAGACACATACCCATTGAAATAGTGATGATTATTCAATCTGCTTTCGGTATTGTTTTTTATAAACCTATACACGTTAGTTATTGAAGGGCTACAATTTCAGCCCAGTAAAAAACCTGGCGCCGTGTCCAGACTAGCTAGCAACAGGCGGCGCCGATTGAGAAGGTCGCGAGGCCGGCGTGGGCGAGCAGGCGGCGGCGCTTGAGAGGGCCGAGGCCGGCGCGGGTGTTGGGGACTTGTTCTCAAATGCTATAGATTAAGAACAAGGCAACATAGAATGTTAGATATTAAAGCCCTTCGTCTGCTGAAGCATTATTTTCCCAAGGATTTAATGAGCTTCGGACGAAGGTTACGAAATAAAATATCACGAAGATTGCATCTTCGTAATCAAAGATAAAATGATGCAAGATGAAATATAAAATACAAAATATTACAGAATACCAAGAATGAATAACATTATTTATTTATCTATTTATTTTATAATGTGAACCTGAATGTTAAAACATCATGTTTAAGTACATTTATACCTTCGCCTTGGCAGAAAACAATGATTCCAGAATACTGTGTTAGCAAATACAGGATTCCGTGAACAGTAAAGGAGTACTGTTCACCTATTTATAGGCACAGGACGCAGCCTGTAAGAAATTACAATCATGCCCCTTACAGAAGATCACAATTATAACTCAGACTCTTATGGACTAAAAAGTCATTCCATCTTTAAGTCGGTTCGATCCTTCGTCTTTGGATACGCTATAGCGTCGAAACTTCGTGAGCGGTAGCTTCGGTATCACGTATAAACAGATTTGCCGAAGGTGTTTCTTCCTGCAGGACCTTCGGCGACGAAGCATGGTCCCAACAGTAGCCCCTTCGCGGCGCTAGATCGTTTTTCGTAACGAGCTTGAACCGTGAAAAAGTCTCTTAAGCTTCGGGTAGCCGAAGGTCCGAAAAACACCTTCCCTGAGCTCGTTGCCGAGAAACGATACAACTTCCGAGCGCGGAGTAGTCCCACCATGCATATTTACCTTCTCGGGTTTTGTGGCCCACCATTCAGTGGGTGCGAGCGACTGTTCGTCCGGTGTGAGAGACTGGACGATTCACCTTTTTACCTGCAGCACTATATAAACAGACAAGTAGGTGTAAAGTTACCACAGCATTCATTGCAATTGCACTGTTTTGTTGCCAAAAATTTCACCATAGCCGAAGCTTGACCCTTGCACTCAAACGAAGCACCACTCCGGAATCTGCTTCGTCACAAGAAGAGCTTCGGAAAAAAGGTTATTAATTTGAGAAAACTTTAGGAATTTCATAATCAAATGGCTAGATTACGCTCCACTGCCAGGATTGAGCGTGAGGGAGACGAGGCCGAAGCCACTGAAACTGTTCCTATTTCCGAAGCAATGAGGCGGTCTAGGCTGGCAACATCAGAGGATATATCTGCTGCCGAAGCAAAACAAGCTGACGTTTAAGAAAATGAATCTGAGGATGAGTACGGTGCGATGCCATCTAAACCCAGCCACCTAGAGTTTGGGAAGTCTACTATTACTAAGGGTGACATGGCTAAGTTGCTGAAGTTAGGCTATTTCAGTGAAGACAAAAAGGGGCTGATTCGCTTCGGGGGAGAAGAGATTACCCCGAAGCCTAAAAAAGATGAGGTAGTAGTTTTTAAGAGCTTTTTCAAAGCGGGGTTAAGATTTCCCCTACATGAGATGATTGCAGATGCTTTAGAGAGATTTGGGATTCACCTTCATCAGTTAACTCCTAACGCCATTGTTAGGCTTAGTGTTTACATCTGGGCACTCCGAAGCCAGGAGGCAGAGCCACTTGCCGAGGGTTTTTGCCGGGCACACGAGCTTCATTACCAGACAAAAGCTAGAGAAGACGGGTTGCATGATAATTTCGGCTGCTACAATTTTGCATATCGGAAAGATGCTAAGTATCCAGTTATCAGTTATCGTACAAAATGGCCAGCTGGCTGGAAGAGTGAATGGTTTTATGTCAAAGTGGATGAAAAGAAGGAAAAGCTGGTTCAGAGCCCTTTAAGGTTAACCTTCGGAGAAACTAGGCCTCAATGCGTCATGGATCCAGATAGCCCATGCCAGATTGCACTGAGTGAATTTCGGGTTGTTGCAGAGCACATTGGCACCAGGGATCTAGTCCAAGAATTCTTAGCATTCAGGGTATTTCCAACTTTGAAGGAATGGGACATGCCGAAGTTGAAAGAAGAGAAGAAGAAGAAAGAGCTTGTTCGACTACCTTATTATTTCAAGTTTAAAAAACATTTTAAAACACCTTGCCAAGAGTGGTTGGATACAATTGAGGTTATGTGCAACGAGATCCTCGGCAACTATTCTAAAAAAGAAGATCAATTAATGACTGCAGCCTTCGACACTCGTTCGAAGCGAAGAATGAACCGGGTGATGGATGCCTTGAATTTTGATTATCCTGACTATGAGCAGTTGGGCAAAGTTGCTGAAGGGCAGAAAAGAAAAAGAGTTGCCAGCGCTCTTGATAAAGAAGGTAGTAAATTGGTTAAAAAGGACAGAGAAATCTCTGAGAACAGAAAACTGAGCCCTGAGCCGAAGATAGTTGCTCCAAAGAAAAGAAAAGCTACATCCCTGAAACCAAAGACATCGGGCCAAGAGGAGGAAGCTCCTGCGACACCTTCTGCTGCCGAAGTGGAAGAGATTCTAAAGGTAATGACTGAACCTTTGCCTGTCAAGCTAAGTCCGCTGGCGCCAGAACTGACGAAGTTTTTTCAGAAGGAAAAAGAACCTTCGGCAACAGACATTCCCGCTAAGTCAAAAAGAAGGAGAATTATCTAAGTGGCCGATGTCATTCATCAGACACCGCCACCGACATCGGCGTCAAAAATACCATTTATTGAAAGCGCTGGCACTGCCGAAACCGCAACCACCGGAGCCGAAGCCACCGAAGCCGAAGCCACCAGAGCAGCCACCGAAGCCGAAACCGAGATCGCCGAAGATCCCAATCTAGAAACCACACTTGGTGATATTGATAACATACTTCTAAAAATGACTGAGGAAGAAGCTGCTGCGGCTGTTGTGGACACGATAATTGAGAAGGGAAAAAAGCAAACTGAAGATACTTTGGAAGAGGGAAATTTCAATTTTCAAGATATACTGGGACAAGAGTTATCAGAAACTGAAAAAGAAGAGCTAAAGAAATATGTCGTATCCTGTGGGTACAAACCAGGGGCTCTGCTGTTTGGCGGAGTCAATGAAGGGAAACTAAGATGCCTTCGGAGTCGAACTGAGGCCAAAGTTGTTAGGACTTTGTCAAAGAATGTTGGGCTGCCGAAAATTGAAGCGGACCTCTGCAGGTACCAGCGACAGCATATCGCCGGTAGCCTGTTCTATGCTAATTTCAAGGTAAAAACTCTCAACTTGACGAAGGTTTTTTTAAATCAAGATGTTTCTTGACGAAGGTTGTTTTGCCAGAGTATATTATTAAGTAAAGTGCTGAGGATGCAACAAGATCTTGAAGACGAGAAGAACGAAGCTATCATCAAAGATCTAGAAAATAAAGTCGAAAGTTACGAAGCTACTTTGAAGAAAAAGGACTTCGACATTCAAGAACTTAAAAATAAAGTTAAAGATCACGAAGCTGCCTTGGAGAAGAAGGACTTCGTCATTCACTCTATGGAAGGTTCACTGGCTGAAGCTCAAGCCGAAATTGACAAATTAAACAGCGAATTACTCATAAAATCAGAAAAATCTGAGCAAGAAAAGAATATTCTTGAAACAAGTCTCAAAATCAAAATTGAGAAGAATTCAAATTTGCAGAAATCATTGAAGGAGATTCAGAAAAAGTGTTTAGATTTTGGCAACCGATGTGTGCAGCGGCTGAAGGATGTATTTTACTCAATTGGGGCCAGCTCTGATAAGTTTACACCTTCAGCTAAAAACTTGCCGAGCACCTTTGAATACATTGAGGGCGAAGTTGATGCACTTGACGAAGTTATTGCTGGGCATGCCGATTTCTGCGCCCTGTTAGCTTCTCGAGGCACGGCTACTGCTTTCCTGAAGGCTGGCTGCACGCACGGGAAAATTGTTAACAGACCAAACTTCAGTTTGTCGCCCGCAGATTTGATTGACATCCCCAGTCTAGCTCGAAGCATAGGAAACAGGTTTATGACTCAGATTTGGATAAATGGCGGGCGAAAAATGGCTGGTGACGAAGCTCGGAGCCACCTTAAGCCAGTGAGAAACTTATGCTTGTTACTTTTACCTTCTCCTTGAATTCTCTCTTTTCTCATTCTGTTTTGATATGTACAGGATGATGAAGCTAAAGAATGACGAGCTGAAGCCTTAACAGATGTTCCGAAAGACTTTGCTGCATAAGATTCTAGAGAAAAATTTTGTAATATGATTGTAAAGAAACTTATGTAAATTTGTGCGTACCTTGTAATATATCTTTTCCCCTTTGTCCGTGTACAATCTGCTTTGCTGTGGACGAAATTTTCTTTTTGAGCCGTAGGCGAAAAACACCTTCCCTTCTTTTCGTACACAACGAAGCATAAAAAAAATTTCTTCTTTCTATTTTTTCCGAAGCTTTATCCTTATAGCTGGAGCATCTGCCCTTTCTGTATGATATGATGATAATGATCCTATGCATGTCTAAATGAATGTTTATGAATGCAAATGTCATGATGTGATGTATCGTGCAAATGAATATCCGGATATATATTCGAAACCATAATCATAACCTTCATTCCCTTAGGAATGATTCAAATCTTTTGCCGCTTATTTTTCGGCTTCACCATTTACTTTTCGGTGTATCAGTGCTGACTTTTCGCTGTAAGCCTCCCTTAGGAGCCTCTTCGCCTTTTACTTCGGCGGAATCAGCGTTTATTTTTCGCTGTAAGCCTCCCTTAGGAGCTTCTTCGCCTTTTACTTCGGCGGAATCGGCGTTTATTTTTCGCTGTAGGCTCTGCATTCCCTTAGGAACGACTTTTGAGCTTCTCCCTGTTTTCTTTTCTTTTTCCTTTGCACTCGATGGTGCATTCTCAGCTTTTACATTTACATCTTTGGGGGATATTGCTCTTATAAAGTTGAAATAAGAAAAAGAAAAATTAAATGCTGTGGCCCCATTAAAAACCTTTCTCCCCCTTTGGAAAGGAAAAGGGTGCCACAAGAAAGAATAGAAAAAATTACATCAAGCTAAACATAATATCGCCGAAGCTCATCCGCATTCCATGATCTAGGAATGTCGTTGTCGTCCATATCCGTCAATCTGTAGGAACCGGGTCTTGAAGAAGATACTACCAGAAAATGTCCTTCCCACTTTAGCTGTAGCTTGCCTACTGTCTCTGGGTTGGCTACTCTTCGAAGCACCAAATGTCCTGGCTTAATATTCTTTAGGCGAACCTTCCTATCACGCCATTTTATTGTTTCTTCTTGGTATTTATTGATGTTTTCCACAGCTTGAAGCCTGATCCCTTCTATGGCATCTTTTTCCACAGAATAATCGGCTTCAGCTTTATCTTCTGCCGAAGCTACTATTCTTATTGATCCTGCCTTTGCTTCTTCCGGAGTTATTGCTTCGTCACCAAACAACAATTTGAAAGGTGTAAAACCTGTTGATCTTAATATTGTTGTGTTGTGGATCCACACCACTTTGATTAATTCATCTGGCCACTTTCCCCTAAGCTGATTAATGATTAACTTCATTATTCCTGTCATTATGATGCCATTAGCCCTTTCAACAAGTCCATTTGACTCCGGATGCCGAACTGATGCAAAATGGATCTTCGTGCCAATTTGTTCACAAAATTCTCTGAAAGCTTCGGAATCAAACTGCGTTCCATTATCGACAGTGATGGCCTTCGGCACTCCGAATCGATAGACAATATTTTGCCAGAAAAACTTTTGAATAGTAACCGAAGTTATTGTAGCTAAAGGCTTTGCCTCAATCCATTTAGAAAAATACTCCACTGCCACTACAACATATCTTAAGTTCCGTTGTGCTGGTGGTAGCGGACCTAACAAATCAAGGCCCCATCTTTGCAATGGCCAAGTGGGTTGTATTAACTGGGTTAAAGACGAAGGTTGTTTTTGATCTCTTGCACATTTCTGATAGCCTTCGCACTTTTGAACTAACTCCGCTGCATCCGAGGCTGCCTTTGGCCAATAAAATCCTTGACGAAAAACTTTTCCCAGCAAAGGCCTAGATCCAATGTGAGATCCACACAGGCCTGCGTGTATTTCCTTCATCAATTCTATACCTTCGGCTCTCGATAAACATTTGAGTAGCGGAGAACAGACCCCATGCTTGTACAGCTCCCCTTCTATTATTACATATGGACGAGCTCTTGCCTCTATTCTCTTGTTATAAGCTTCGTCATCTGAAAGGAAGTTACCCTGAAGGTAAGAGATGATCTCAGTTCTCCAGTCTTCACTATAAACAGGAGATATATTGAGGACTGCTCTTTCAAGGAGTTCAACCGAAGGTGCTTTTATTGTTTCAAAAAATTGTTCCGAAGGTAAGGGCAGCCCCTGTGCTGCTGACTTGGCTAGCAAATCAGCATGTTCATTTTCTCCTCGAGGAATATTTTTGACAGAAAACCTTTCAAAGGAAGCTTCAATCCTTCGGACCATGTCTAAATATTTCTCCAGCTTCGGGTCTCTTGCCTTGCAACTCTTGTCAATATGACCAGAAATAATCTGGGAATCAGTTTTAAGAACTACCCTTCTAATTCCCATTGCCTTTAACTTCCGAAGACCCAAAAGTAAAGCTTCATACTCAGCAATGTTATTTGTGCAGCTGAAATCAAGTCTTGCTGCGTAGCAAGTTTTAACTTTGGATGGTGCGACCAACACAGCGGCTGCACCTGCCCCGAAGGTTCCCCAAGAACCATCACAGAATATTGTCCAAGCTTCGGCATCTTTACTCACTTCTTCTTCCTGAGCCCATGGCGTCCAGTCAGCAATGAAGTCTGCTAGCGCTTGAGACTGAATTGAAGATCTATGCACATAATCGATGCAAAACTCGTTGAGTTCCGCAGCCCATTTTCCAACCCTTCCAGTAGCTTCTCTATTTCTCATAATATCCTTCAATGGTTGTGAAGAAGGGACAATTATATTGTATGCTTGAAAATAGTGCCGAAGCTTCCTGGAAGCCATCAAAACAACATATAGCACCTTCTCCAATTCTGTATAATTTTTCTTTGATAAACTAAGAACTTCAGATACAAAGTATATTGGGGCTTGCTTTTTGACTTGCCCTTCAAGCTTCTCTTGGACGAGTGCCGCACTTACCGCTAAGTGTGAGGCTGCCACATATAACAATAGAGGAGCCCCTGGCGTTGGTGGAGTTAACGTCGTTAGGTCTATCAAATATTGCTTCAGCTCCTCGAAGGCTTTCTGCTGAATTGGTCCCCATTGAAAAACTTCGGCTGACTTCAGCACTTCGAAGAATGGTAAATTTCTCTCTGCTGATCTAGATATGAATCTGTTGAGGGATGCCAGTCTTCCTGTCAATCGCTGAGCCCCCTTCTTTGTGATTGGTGGTTCCATTCGGAGAATAGCTTCGATTTTATTTGGATTAGCCTCAATCCCTTTTGTTGAAACTAGGCAACCAAGGAATTTCCCCTTTTTTACTCCGAAAACACACTTTTCTGGATTCAGTTTTAGACCGACCTGTCTAAAATTAGCGAAAGTTTCTTGCAGATCGGCAATGTGATTTTCTTGTTTCGTGCTCTTTACAATGATATCATCGACATAAGTTAGCACATTTCTGCCTATCTGAGAATGAAGAACCTTTGCTGTCATTCTGCTGAAGCTTCCTCCAGCGTTCTTGAGCCCCTCAGGCATCCAAAGGTAACAATATGTTCCGCTAGGGGTTATGAAGCTGGTTTTTGGCTCATCCTCCTTCTTCATCCAAATTTTATGATAGCCTGAATAACAATCCAACAGACTCATAAGTTCTGATGAAGCTGCTGCATCAACTAGGGAATCTATCCTTGGCAATGGAAACTCATCCTTCGGACAAGCCTTGTTGAGATCAATAAAATCAATACACATCCTCTATTTGCCATTGGCCTTTTTACCATAATAGTGTTAGCCAGCCATTCTGGATACTTTACTTCTCTGATGACTCCGGCGCTAAGGAGTCTTTTTACTTCATTTCGAGCATCTTTGGCCTTGTCATCAGACATCTTCTGAAGCCTCTGCTTTCTAGGTCTGAAGGATGGATCAACATTGAGCAAGTGTTCAATAACATCCCTGTTGACGCCACAGAGATCGTTAGCCGACCATGCAAAGACATCTTTGTTGTTGAATAGGAATCTTATCAGGGTTTTCTCTTGTTCCTTAGACAATTGAGATCCCAGCAGCACCTTCTGCTCTGCGATATCTTCGCATAAAAGCATGGGTTTCGGCTGATCGGCCGAAGCAGCCTTCTCCCTTCTGTATTTGTACTACTCACAAGCTTCGGCTTCATCTATATTGTGGATTGCCTTTGAATCAGTCCAACTCCCCTCAGCCTTTCTGGCAGCTTCCTGACTCCCATGAATAGCAATAGGTCCCTGATCCGAAGGTATATTCATGCAAAGATATGCTGGATGAAGAATTGCTTCGAAAGCATTGAGTGTTCCACGACCAATGATAGCATTGTAGGGATACTCCATGTCGACAATGTCAAACACAACTTGCTCAGTTCTTGTATTGTTGACGAACCCGAAGGTTACTGGCATGGTAATCTTACCAAGCGCTACAATCTGTCTTCCTCCGAAGTCACAAAGAGGGTGCGTAGCATCATGAATCTTGTCTTCGGGCTCTTGCATTTGTCTGAAGGCCTTAGCAAATATAATATCCGCTGCACTGCCTGTATCAACCAAAACATTGTGGACCAGAAATCCTTTGATCACACAAGAGATAACCATAGCATCATTGTGTGGGTAATCCTTAAGCTGAAGATCCTCTTGAGAGAAGGTAATTGGAATGTGAGACCATCTTGACTTGATGAAGGGTCCTTGTACCCCTACATGTTGTACTCTTCTTTATGCCTACTTCTTCTGTTTCTTGTTAGCCGGCTCTAAGCATGAATCGCCTGTTATCGGGAGAATCAGCTTCGGAGCCGAAGCTGTTCGAGGTTGGTTCTTGAACGAAGCCATCAGGTTAAAAAGTGGAAGTGAGTTCACCGGAGGTGGGCGCCAATGTTGGGGACTTGTTCTCAAATGCTATAGATTAAGAACAAGGCAACATAGAATGTTAGATATTAAAGCCCTTCGCCCGCTGAAGCATTATTTCCCCAAGGATTTAATGAGCTTCGGACGAAGGTTACGAAATAAAATATCACGAAGATTGCATCTTCGTAATCAAAGATAAAATGATGCAAGATGAAATATAAAATATAAAATATTACAGAATACCAAGAATGAATAACATTATTTATTTATCTATTTATTTTATAATGTGAACCTGAATGTTAAAACATCATGTTTAAGTACATTTATACCTTCGCCTTGGCAGAAAACAATGATTCCAGAATACTGTGTTAGCAAATACAGGATTCCGTGAACAGTAAAGGAGTACTGTTCACCTATTTATAGGCACAGGACACAGCCTGTAAGAAATTACAATCATGCCCCTTACAGAAGATCACAATTAAAACTCAGACTCTTATGGACTAAAAAGTCATTCCATCTTTAAGTCGGTTTGATCCTTCGTCTTTGGATATGCTATAGCGTTGAAACTTCGTGAGCGGTAGCTTCGGTATCACGTATAAACAGATTTGCCGAAGGTGTTTCTTCCTGCAGGACCTTCGGCGACGAAGCATGGTCCCAACAGCGGGCGAGTAGGTCGGCGCGCCGTCACCCGTGCGTCCCTAGACCTAACAGCAGCGACTGCGCCGCGGCATGCAGGGCTTCTTCATCACCTGCGACGGCGACCGCGAGCACCAGGCCACCCGTGAGGCGCTCTCCCTCCTCGACTCCGTAAGCTGCTCCCCAGTTTTCTGCATCTTTGTGTTTGTCATTGGCCGACGTGTAGTGTGGCCGTTCCTTGCGATGCACGCCCGCTAGGTGTCTGTCAAAGTGTTCTTGTCCTTTCTTAGAGAAGCAACCTATCCAGACTCCAGCGAAAGTTTCGCATGGGGAGACGTGATGGCTTGTGATGGCAGCAAAGTTTCGCATGGGAGACGCATGGTGTATGTATAGCGAGCCGGAAAACACGTCCATGAAGCAGGCCAACAAGAACTTTGCAGTGGCGGGAGGGAGACGAACCTGTTGTGGCGGCGGCGAGGAAGGCGATCTCCGATTGGCGGCGGTGAACAGGAAATCTCAACTCTGCGATGGAAAGACGTATCGATGGATAGACTGCAGGGGCAATGTGGTCAGCTGAGAAGACGAAGGGAAAGGAGTAGGAGATAATTGAAATAATTTTAAAAAATATTAGACTACTATTAAGAATGACAATATCACTTCTAAATACTATTAGTGAGACGATGGAGTTCAGAGTACTCTAATAGAGAAGCCTGTTAAAACAAATATTATAATAGCAGAAAAAACTCGAAGAAGACAACTGTTAGGCCCCGTTTGTTTAGTTGGAATGCCGGCGCGGGCGAGCAGGCGGCGGCGATTGAGAGGTAGCCTACTTGTGTTAGCTCCCTGAAATTTTGCTTGTGTGTTGGTTGCGATTGGATACCTGGTTTTAGCATTATTAGTAGGGTTGTATAATTTGATGGAACTCCACCTCCGGCGCGGCGGCAACCAGCTGCCGAGGGAGGAGCCCTAGCGTGCGGAACAGGAGACGGCGGCGCGCTACCGGTGACGGGGATACAGCGGCATCGTTCCCCTCGGCCCCTCTTCCATCTCCGGCGTGGCGGCGCCAGTAGCCGGCGTGCAGGTATGGGGTCGAGTCTCCGGTCTCCCTATTTTCTGTAGTGTGCTCTGTTGTAGTCTGTAGGCAGGCGCGAATTAGGATTTTGGAATGGGGGGGGGGGACAGGCCGAACAGCGGGACAGGGACGAGACCAATCCTTCGAATACCAACTATCAACATAAAAATGTCTAAAACAACATAGTGCAAAATGATGCAGCGCCAAGATATATAAAACTATTTAATGCCTTGACAAAAGTAAAAATATGCCAATATATGTTTTGAGATAAAAAGACACCTGTTCAATAAGTTCCAGCTTCTATCCAATAAATTACATATTTATTAACTTGAATTTAGCTTTCCGAGAACTAGCAAGATCATAGGAATCAATGATGTCATCAGAACTGATAGTCGCAGCCAACTCTTTTTCAATGTAAACAACCAAGTAATCGCGAAGAAAGGCATCTCCAATTTTTTTGCAGAGACGTGTCTTAACAAGTTTCATAGCTGAAAAAGCTCTTTCGGTGGTCGTTGTTGATACTGGAAGAGTTATGACTAATCTTAGCAACCTTTCCACCATTGGATAAGAAGCACTTTTACCTGTCTTAACTAGCCCACATGTCAAGTCAGCATGGACATCATCAGTTACCAAAGTGCTAGAATCAACTGGCTTAAAGAAACGATGAAGTGTTGTTCTTGGTCTCTTTTGACTCTTCATATCTTTATTGAACTGAAATTGAAAGCTAAAATATTACCATCACACTATTTATCACAAATTCGGCTTTTATCTTTGATACTTGTAATGATTCCCCCTTTTCCAGCCTTTTTGCACAAATATTGTGAAGCTGGGAAGGGTATATTTCATCTTATTATTTGTTAAGGTACAACATGGATAAAAGGTGGATGAATGAACCTAGGTATATTTTTGACAATGTTCTATAAACCATTATTTTGTAGTAATCACCTTTGACCAACATATCATTTTTGTACCTAATATTTATAGGCACACGAAGGTCTACATAGATGGGGTAGCTGGATTTATTGAGTTTGTGTTTAGCAATTCTATAGATGGAAATAGAATTCTATGTCCTTGTAGAAAATGTGTTAATTCTCTATGGAAAGATGAAAATGAAGTTCGTGCGCACTTGATATGTGATGGCTTTCAAGGGGGATACAAAAGGTGGACTTATCATGGAGAAACAGACTCTATGCCTATTAATAGTCATGACTATAGTGATATAGAGGCTGCAAACAATTCAGATGAAGATGACATAGCCAATTTGGTTCATGACATGGCTGGTGGTCTAGATGATAAAGGGGATTTTGAAGTATCTGATGGTTTAGATGAAACTGATGTAGATTTAGAAGCCATCAATCAGTTAGTGATAGATAATACCCAAGAGTTATACCCAGGGTGTAAGAAGTTCTCAAAGTTGCATTTCTTAATAAGAATTCTTCACTTGAAATTGCTTGGAGGGTGGACAGATAAAAGTTTTGATATGCTACTAGATCTACTAATGGAGGCTTTCCCTGATGGCTTGGCATTGCCAAAAAATTTCAATGAAGCAAAGAAAGTAATTAAGTGTCTAGGACTCGGGTATATCAAAATTGATGCATGTGAAAATGATTGCATTTTGTTTAGGAAGGAGTATGCTAATTGTGATGCATGTCCCACATGTGAAAGGTCACGCTGGAAATCAAAAAGAAGTTTAAATGGAAAACGTGTACACAAGGTTCCATGCAAAGTTCTTCGCTATTTTCCAATAAAAAGAAGGCTTTAGAGGTTATTTCTATCATCTAAGACAGCAAGTGACATGAGGTGGCATGATGAGGATCGTATACAAGATGGATTACTAAGGCATCCTGCAGATTCACCTCTCTGGAAGGATTTTGACCAAAAGCACCCAGTGTTTGCTTCTGACAGTCGCAACATTAGACTTGCTTTAGCTACAGATGGTTTTAATCCGTTTAGGTCCATGAATGTTAGCTATAGCATTTGGCCTGTTATTCTCATCCCATATAACTTTGCACCATGGTTGTGTATGAAGCAAACAAATTTCATTATCTCATTGCTGATTCCGGGCCGTAGATCTCCTGGTAATGATATAGATGTTTATTTTGAGCCACTAATTGATGATCTGCTAGATATGTTTGTTGAAGGGGTGAGAACATACGATTCTGCAAAGCATGAGTATTTTCAATTACGTGCTGCAATAATATGGACCATATCTGATTATCCAGGCCTAGGGTACATTGCAGCATGTACTACATCAGGTGAAGTAGCATGTATTGAATGCCACTCATATACATGTTCTCTACGATTGAAACAAGGTACAAAAAATTGTTATATGGGACACCGTAGATTCCTGGGCCCAAACCATCCATATAGATTTGATCTAGATTCATTTGATGGTAAAGTCGAGGACAGGCCAGCGCCTAGACCACTTTCTGGAGAGGAAGTTTTATTGCAAATAGAGAATATGCACACAGTGCATGGGAAAGGTTGCCAACATAAAAATAAAGCAAAAAAGAAGGAAGGGGAGCCTACTATCATATGGAAAAGGAGGTCTATTTTTTTAGGCTTCCATATTGGAAGGATTTAATGTTACGACATAATTTAGATGTCATGCATATCGAGAAGAATGTGTGTGATAACATTGTCAACACCCTCCTAGGCATTCAACGAAAGTCCAAGGATAACTTGAAATATCGTTTGGATCTTCAGTCCCTAGGCATTCGAACTGAGCTTCATCCTATTCCAGTGGGTGACAAGTTATATTTACCACCAGCATGATATACAATGAGTGCGTCCGAGAAGACGTTATTTTGTGAGGTACTGAAAGGAGTAAAATTTCCAGATGGATATGCATCAGATATAAGAAACAATGTGGATGTGAAGGAGAAGAAGCTTGTTGGGCTAAAGAGCCATGATAACCATGTTTTGATACAGTATTTACTCCCACTTGCTGTGAGAAGGATTTTACCAGAAATAGTTAGTGCTGCACTTATTCGTGTGAGCAATTTTTTCAAGCAAATCTATTCGCCAGTTATTCGTATAAGCGATATGCATAAGCTAGAGTCAGAAATAGCTGAGACTCTAAGCATTCTTGAGACTATATTCTTGCCATCCTTTTTTGATATTATGGTACACTTAATGGTTCATCTCCCTACTCAAGTCAGAATTGCTGGCCCTGTTCAATTTCGTAATATGTACCCAGTGGAGAGGTAAATTTTAATATATTTTAGCAATAAATTAAACTTAGTTTTACTCAAAGGAAGGTTTAACATATATGCCATTTCTCCTTTATAGGTTTTTAATGAGATGTAAGGGCCATGTTCGCACTAGGAGTCACCCAGAGGGGTCAATTGCAGAAAGTTATCTATTTGATGAGAGTCTCACATTCAGTTCTCGCTATTTACATGGTGAAAGTAGATTTAACCAGAAAAAAGAAATGATGATGGCTTCAATGTTGATTTAATCAATACCACCCCTTTCTTCCATAACATAGGTCGTGGATTGGTTGGTAAGCGTAGTGTCACATTAGACCACAAAACATGGCTTCAAGCACATAGATATGTCTTGTTCAACTATGACCATATAGAGCCTTACTTGAAGTAAGTTGAACATTATATTTTATAATCAATATCATCCATTTATTTTATGATTACTAAATTATAATGTTTGTTTAGTAAACATATAGAATACGTTTACTCTGCTGGTCATCAAAATCAAAGAGCAATCAGTCGTTTACACTATGAGACTTTTCACGAGTGGTTTAAGTCACACGTAAGTATCTAGGAAACTGTTTATATAGAGTATAGTTCCACATTATTTTTTTAGTGCAATAACAATCTTCAATATCATCAGGTGGAAACAACGAGTGAGGAAGTACCTGAGGAGATAACAATATTAGCTAAGGAGCCTAACATGGTTGCACATTCTTATGATAGTTATTCTATAAATGGGATAAATTTCCATACACATTCTTATGATGTGGGTAGGTCAGTGCAGTGTAGTGGTGTAGCCCTAGTTGCACATGCAACAAGTTTTGATGGGACGAACAATAATAACCCAGTATCAATGAGCAAAACTTATTATGGTGTTATAAAAGACATTCTTGAGCTGAACTACCATCACCAGGGAAAAATAGTATTGTTCAAATGTGATTGGATTGATAACCAAGTACGAGACAAATGGGTCAAAATAGACAAGTTTGGGGTGACAATGGTCAACTTCAAGCATTTATTCAATACCGGTGACAAGGAATTAGATGAGCCATTTATTTTTGCATCTCAGGCAACTCAAGTTTACTATGTGCAAGATCCTATTGATGCTGACTGGTTTGCTGTTTTAAAGTCAAAACAACGTGACATGTATGATATGGAAGAAAGGCTAGACAATAGTACAGAAATAGGTTCTTTCTTGCCAGATTTGGATGCAAACACGCAAGTTAATGTATCTATTGGTGGTAGTTGTGTTAGGACTGATTTAGATGGAATAATGGTTGCTGAAAACCAACCTAGCAAGTAAGATATGTTTATATCTGTTTACGCAAAAATGTTTCATTTTACGTTGTAATCTCTTTGTCTTGAATCTTGATTGTAATCTCTTTATGTCTTGATTCAGGAGGAAAGTTTGTAAGAGGAAGAGGAATGGGTAAAGAAACAGAGGTCAATGAATATGAACTACAAAGGGCTACCAACATAAAAGAAAATTTGAAGCGGATGAGATCTCTTAATCTCCATGTACCTAGTACTATGGTTAATGAAGAAGCAAATGGATCACATCAAGCCAATAAGAAACATAAGGTTAATGTATTTCCCTATTTAATAAGTTCATGTTTTTTACATTTAATTTAATAGTACCACAATCTATCTCAATACATGCAGAACTAGAATTTTCTTTCTTGTAGAAGGAACTAGAATTTTCTGCCATAGGCATATAAATTCACCTGTGCATTCTGCAGCCCCTGCTTCTTGCCTTCTGCTCTAGTCATTAGTCACAGGTAGGTACTGCATTAGCATTACTACTTGTACTTTCTTTCCAATATTTCAGTTTCAGACTTTTAGTTCTGCTGCTACTGCTATATTTCCATTCCAATTTCAGACTTTCATTTCTGCTGCTTCACTGCTTGTAATTTCAGACTCAGTGACCATTGAATTCACCAGTGACCATTGAAATTCACCAGTCACAAGTAACTAGAATTTTCTGCCATAGCCACATAAATTCACCAGTGACCATTGAAATTTAACGAATCTGAAATGGTTGAGTACTAAGTTCACCAGTGACCATTGAATTCACCAGTGACCATTGAATTCACCAGTGACCATTGAAATTCACCAGCGTTGTCTCCAGACCAGCACCAGTGAGCAGTTGTCTCTAGACCAGCACTAGTGAGCAGTGACGAAGAACAGTGACCAGCACCAGTTAGCATTACTGCTTGTACTTTCTTTCCAATACTTTAGTTTCAGACTTTCAGTTCTGCTGCTACTGCTATATTTCCATTCCAATTTCAGACTTTCATTTCTGCTGCTTCACTGCTTGTAATTTCAAACTCAGTGACCATTGAAATTCACCAGTCACAAGTAACTAGAATTTTTTGCCATAGCCATATAAATTCACCAGTGACCATCTCTGTTTGCAAGTCAGTCCGCTTGCCTCCCCTGCCGAAACCATAGCGTTGCTGTAACCCAAACCCTGCCTCGCCCCTGCCCATTGTCTGCCCTCTGCCGCCGTCAGTGACATGTGATGCTTCTAATGCTGTTAGATCACTCTCCAACCTCATCAGCTTTGCATGCATAGCTATTCTGTTTCGGTTTTCTTCTTCACCATTTCTCAAGGTCTCCTGCATATAAGAAACTTTATCTGTTAGCATAGCCTTCTGTGCTTTTAGTTCTTGACATTCCTCAGTCACCGAGCGCAGAAACTCCTCAAGTTTCCCTTTTTCGAACTTGGCCTCATCAAGAGAACTCTGAAGTTTGGAAACCTCATCTTGAAGATTCATTATTTTCTGAACCTGAAGTTTCAGTCCAGATATTTCTTCCAGTATTTGTTGTTTCACATAATCACTGGATTTAAGCTTCAGTTCTAGTTCGTTAGAAGTCTTCCTTAGCGCATCTTCATTGGATTTAGCAGCTTCCATCAACTTTTTCATATGTTCAGCATCTGATGTCAACATTTCCTTGCTTTGTTTGGAGGCATTAAGGGAATCAACCAATCCTTTAATTTTACTTTTAGACTCCTTACGAAGGTCTTCCAATTGAGACTCGTAACACCTCAGTTGTTCACTGATATCTTGGAGATTAGCCTCAAGTTTAGCATTGTCTGCTAGCAGGACAGATACCTCTTGAATAGCATTCAGAGTGGCACTTTCTCGCTCCTCGTGTGTGGAGGAGACCTGTGCAGCGAGGCTGACGACCTCCCTTTCAAGATTCTCTACGTCAAGAGTCTTTTCTTTCTCGATCTTATTGAGCATGAAATGTGCGCGATTAATTCTTTCTTCTTGTTCCATGTGCTCCTGGAAAATATTCTCCAATTCTGACAATAAAGATTGTTCTTTAGAAGAAATGTCCTTCTGTAGTGACAAAAGTTTTACCTCAAGGAACTCCACTGTTTTGCTAAACTCAAAGTTCATTTTTTTCGACTCATCCAATTCCTGCTCTTTTGGCGTAAGACGACCGTGTAATTCCAACTTCTGCCTTTTCAGATCAGCAATTAGATTCTGAAGAGAACTGCACTCTTCAATAAGACTCAACCGTAGATTGTAGTTTACAATTAGATCTTCTCAGAACTTCAGAATCATCTTGCGCTTCGCACAATCTTCTTTGAGATTCTTGTTGTTTCTGCTTAAACTGGAGCCTTTGAGTTTCCATCTCTAATTGCTAAAGTAAGATGGACTTGGTGTTGTATAAACTTTGGAGTAAAATGCACCAATACCTCCTCTGTCAGGCTGTCTATGGGCTATTTCAGTTAACTGAAACAAATATTCAAGGAGCTGGGTTCATTTTGACCAGTGGGGTTGGGGATAACTGAAGACGTCTGTGGGGGTAAGGATAGAATTAAAGCTTCAAATTTCTGAAACTAGAAGGGTCTGAAACCTATCCACAAGTGGAGACCAAGTCTGTTTGGTTTACTATCTTCAAAACTGGACAAAAGGGATATTTGTGTTGAAGCATGAGCTGGAGAGATATGTGTGCATGTTTGCCGTGTGGGTCAGCCATGCACTACTGGCACTTAATAGCTCCTCTCCACCACATGTTGAACTAATTCAGTTAACTGAACCTTGGATCATATTTGGGGTGTAGAAAACGTCTGGATCATGGAACTCAAGAAAACTAGAACTACTGAGATTAAATTGCCCTTAGAGTTAGTTCCATGCTTATTCAGAGTAAAACTTCAATACACAAAGCTTGTATAGATTCTGAAAAAGGAGCACAATTCATCTGTAGAAAAATGAACCATACTAAGACAGGATTAATAAAAAATGAACCATTCTGAAAAAGGAGCACAATTCATCACGCCAATTCAAGATGTCTCGACAACATCAAGACCTGCAATATAGTATTACTGTTGTCCTGCTAGACAGCTATAATGTATTGCTGTCCTGCAATATAGTATTACTGTTGTCCTGCTAGACAGGTATAGTGTATTGCTGTCATGCTACAACTATATTATATTACAGCTATATTACTGCTTAAAATGCTTGAAATTTGTGCTGCTTCACTGGCAATTGGTTGACTGCTTTAATTTCTGAACCTTAAGTTTTAACGTTTTCATTTCTTTGAGTGTAGACAAGGACATTAGCAGCTTCAACTAATGGACCTACTTTGCAATCAAGGACTGAAAGGGATATTGTTGATGAAGAATCTGAAAATAGTTACGAAGAATCTGAAAATCCCATCAATGATGAAGGTAAAAATCAAACAAACTTTAAATTTATTGTAGCAATTTTGAAAATAGTTATGAACAAAGGTTTTCATCTGTTTTATCTCCTGTAATAAGCAGAGCAACCTATTGGGCATCAAAATATAAGGAAAGGAAGGGGCCCAACCTTGAAGAAGAACATATATTCAAGTAGTGGTGGGCCTAAAATCTGCATTACCCTTAATGAATATGGACAACCAGTTGGTAGGAACAGCAAAGAGTTTGGTACTTTCATAGGAACTTTGGTGAGGAAAAATATCCCTGTTTCTTGTGAGGATTGGAGACTAGTTGATTCTAAAAAGAAGTTTCAGTTATGGACAAAAGTGAAGGTAATCTGATTTAGTGAGATAATTTGTCTTAGCCTATTGTAAGTAGATTTGGTAAGCAACTACATTTTTGTTGAAATAGGAATACTATGAAGTGGATGAATCTGGTATAGATTATGTTATAACATCTGCAGCAAAAAATGGAGAGAGTTTAAGGCTGACCTAAAGAACAAATATTTTGATGAAACATTGAGTTTTGAAGAGCTTATTGCTAAAAGGGATGAAAGGGTGAAAGAATCTGATTGGGAGTGGTTGATAACTTATTGGATGTCTCTAGAAGCCGAGGTACATGCTGATTTGTTTTGAATTCTTTTTTGAGATATAAACCTTCATTAAACTATTGTATGAATGAATTTGTATTATTGTTTTGATATATTCATATTTATGTTGTAGGTTCGTACAAACAGAGGTAAAGATAACCGTTTAAAGCTGACTATGTCGCATGCAGCTGGCAGCAAGAGTTATGCTCGTGTGGGGCATGAACTGGTAAAAAAATTATAATCACTAATTTGTATAATCATTAGTTTAATTTATGAAAAATCTAGTCAATTACTGGACCAAATCATTTTTTCTTGTAGGCCGAGCAACAAGGACGCCCTGCGAGAAGAGATGAAATATATGTTAGAATACACACGCGTAAGAACAAAGAAGGGGATATTGTGCCTTTACCTGGAGCAGAAATATTCATTGTGAGTACACACATATTTTTGATTTATGTAATAATTAAAATATAAGTGAACAAAATATAATATATGTGTGGTCCTCTTAAGAATAAATTTGAAGAAGCTGTTGCTAAGAACCCAGAACTGAAGAACAGAAGTATTGAAGATGGTGATTTATATGCACATGTTTTTGGAGAGAAAGAACCAAGAGGTCGTATTCGTGGTTTAGGCTTAGGACCAACTCCACAAGATGTAGGCACCCCTGGAACTCAAATGAAAATTTCAACAAAGTTTCAAATGGCATTGCAAGCTCGCAGTCAGTCTGAGCAAGAGGTTAGAGCCTTAAGACAGGATGAATCAAATGAAAGAAAAAATGGATCAAATTTATCAAATGATGGTAGAAGCTCAAGGGGTGAAACATATAGAAAGCCCATCACAACATGGGTCTAATTCTCGACAGGTGATATAATATTGCATATGTTTATTCAGTGTAGCATATATCGAGCAGTTCGCCGTCTATCCTGTTAATTAGGCTTGTTTCCTTTATCTCACTAACACTTTTTCCCTTTTTATTTTTCTTTAGAACTCAAGGGTGCATCGGTCAGATGAGGTGGCACATGATTACAATGGTAATGACCATTTACAAAATATGGTTGAAGATGACTTGCAGGTTATTACTAGGCGAGTTGCAAGCACTATGGGCCGTCCAAGGAATCGTGAAGATGTTAATACTATTGAAGAGCAAAGTCGCAGGCGAGACATTGCAACAATGGTACCTCAAAGAAATCATGGAGCACCTCAAAATGGAGACAATAATCATGTAATTTCTCATCTATCACTTCATATTTATGTTTCATTATTTGAACTTTGTAATCTTACTTCACATATTTTATTAGGTTGGTAAAGAAGTCATATTATATTCTATGATGAGATCAGAAGTTCCTGTTGCAATAGCAAATATTATCTCAACCGACCCAACCACTAAGGTTGCAGATGTTCCTCTTGGAAGGGAGTTTACACAGGTTTTTGTGACTCGCGTGCTAAAAAGGGAAAGTACTCTGCCACGACCATACTTAGGTGTAGAGAGTATGGGGGATGCTCTTTTTATGCCCGTTGCATGGCCAACAAACAAGGTAATACTACAACCTTGTATTTTATTTATGTAATTAATGGAACAAGCTTCTAATGTTCTGTATTTTTAGACGGGTCGTAACAAAAAATCAACATTGACCCAAGGTTCTACAGCAGCAGGTAAATATTTTGCCTGAAAATAGGTTTTTAGACTCTTGAAATAAATGACATCCAGTTTACAGCAGGTAAATAGTTTACAGTTTACAGCAGTTTACAGTTTAGTTTCAGACTCTTGTATTTTTAGGGAAGGCGCCACTTGTTGTTCTGATCATGATGTGTGGACCAAACTTTCTTGAACCTAAGTCTGAGTCGGTCTTCTAAGTCTAGGGGTCCCTGTCCAAGTTACTTAGTCTAATTCAAAATTCCTGACTAGACCTAGGTTAGTTTCTCTTCTCTTTTGATGTTTTAGCCATCAATGTACCTGGGATCGATCTTCCTGGGTTCTGTTTTATCAAGATTTGTAACTCAGCCTTCCTGGGATCGATCTTCTATAAAGTTTAGAACTTGAAAGGATTGGTGCTCTATGTTGGATGGAAGCATAGCCTCAAATCTATACACTAGAAAGAATGAGGTCTGGCCCGTAGTAGAACTTAGAGACATTCGAAGCCTCAAATCGTTGATTGACCCATCTTCCTGCATAAGGATGTGTCATAGTGATGTGAAGTCCAAAAAGGAATGTAAAGTGATTGGTGTGCTACATTTATCCTATTATCGCACCTTTCCAAATTTGTTGTTGTTTTTGCAAGAGATATGCAGCTTCTGGCCCTTGGGAGGACTGTCAAATGCCCATGCAAAGGCTTCATCCCATTCAGGTGTTGCACCAGTCGAGACAATATAATCTATGATTTAGGCCACGTAAGTTTAGGTCAGCAACACTCCATGCAATAAAATTAGGAATGTCCCAAACCAATAGTCAAAGAAGCATGCCAATAAAAGCTAATGCAAGCTGTAGCAAGCAAAGTCTCAGAACGAGGATAATGGATAGAGAAGGACCGATATCCCTAGATTGTTGGTGTACCTTTGTGAGCCTTGGCGGATTATTTCCAAGAGTAAGCTTGCAGAAGGCACTAGGGTTTCCGACTGATTGCTTTAGATTGTTGCCATGTTTTATCGTAACAGTAAGAGTCCTAGGCAAGCACTGAAGAAGCAATTCTGCCTTTTCTTGAAATCGCGGTGGGCCAGACTGTATCAAGTACTGAAGTAGAGGAATAGCCTCTGATGCAGCGACTGATTGTGCTTTAAACACTTCAGCTAGGCTAGCTGACCAAGCTTGCCTGAGAAGATATAGTGAATCTAGTGCTGCCTCTTGAGTTGCCTCAGAACCAGTTTTAAGGGATGTTACAAGATGAGGAATGCACAATGTGGCAGGTTCAGTGACCCTTAGACGAGGGAAGTTACTCAGCAAAGCATTAAGTGCTTTGAGATACTCCGTTAGCACTTCTGGAAGCCCATATATCCTTTCCAATAGAAGCTGCATGAAAAATGTAAGCATTAAATGTATAAAAACTGGGTATGATCGTAAACATATACATATTCCAGCTGGCTAGGAGAAATAACTAAACTAAGATAGATGGCCTCTTGGGCTATAAACATTCGCGCATGAATGCTGATGCCGGATTATTTTCCTTTATCTAAACAAAGATGGCCTCCTTTCACATACTGTACACAAAATGTTTGATTAGAACTCACAAAGTACACGTGGACTTCACAAACGTGACTCGATTCATGTATTTGCTAGACATTACATAGAAATTCCATAAATCTCATACTAAAGGTGGATATTGACATCTTTAGCAAGATAGGCATTGATAACAATGAATTTGCTATGCAAAATGAACATGACAGAACAAGAAAGGGATATTGTTTACCAGTTATAACTCTGACTGTTTCACTGGTCGCATACTCTTAGATAGTGTGGTTATTGAATAGAAGTTTGACAAACATTGCTGCCTGAACAGAAGTGTCAGGATTGCTTGAACTGATAAGATCCAGCAGGACCTAAACACCACCGAATTCTGCAATTGCTCTCTTATTTGCTCGGCTGTACATATATGACTAGATTCTATAAGGCACATATTGCTACCACTTTCATCTCTTCAGTTGGTTGATCTTCAAGAAGATTGACTAGAGCGCGGCATGCTGCAACAGCATCAGTAGAACGAGCAAGACCTTCATTTTTGGAAAAGATCTCCAAGAGCAAGAGCAGCAAGCAATCTTCCCTGTTGAGATTGTGTCTGTGGATCCAGAAGGTACATGCTTGATTCGAAGCAAGAGTAGCAACAGCATCAGTAGAACTCAGAGACATTCGAAGCCTCAAATCGTTGTTTGACCCATCTTCCTGCATAAGGATGTGTCACATTGCTATACTTATATACAGATATATGTTGTTGTTAACTGGCAGCACTTCCATATAAGTAGAGGAAATGGCACCAGACACAAACTATTTTCTTCATATATTTTCTGCATGCTGTCTCTATTTTGTCTTAATTTTTAATGTCCAAATTCATGTCTCTGTTTTGTCCTCTTCAGAACTTATTCGGTGATCTTTTGGCCCATCTTTGCTGATACCGATGTTGGGGACTTGTTCTCAAATGCTATGAATCAAGAACAAGGCAACACGAAGATGTTAAATATTAAATACCCTTCGTCCACTGAAACATTATCCCCTTAAGGGTTTAATGAACTTCGGACGAAGGATACAAACATAATATTACAAAGGTGACAAAAATAACATAAAACGATGTAAAATGTAAAACATTAAAGATAGATATGTTGGAGATAAATGGCACCATTCACATATTTATTTTGAATACAATGTTTAAGGTATGATTATACCTTCGCCTTGACAAGCAATAATTCCCGAGTGATGCCTTTACAATTACAGGAATGCGTGAACAGTAAAGGAATACTGTTCACTATTTATAGGCATAGGACACAGCCTGTGAACAATTACAATCATACCCCTCATAAAAGTTTACAACATCGACTCAAACTCTTATGGACTAAGAGGTCATTCTATCTTTAATTCGATTTGTAATTCCGAAGCTTCATGGACAGCACCCTTCGGCATTACGTACAGACAACTTCAACCGAAACTGTTTCTTCCTGCAGGACCTTCGGCGACGAAGCATGGTCCCAACAGTAGCCCCTTCACGGTGCTAGATCGTTTTTCGTAACGAGCTTGATCCGTGAAAAAAGTCTCTCAGGCTTCAGGAAGCCGAAGGTCCGAAAAACACCTTCCCTGAGCTCGTTGTCGAGAAACGATACAACTTTCGAGCGCGTAGTGGTGCCACCATGCGAGTTCACTATTCTGGTTTTTGCGGTCCACCGTTCAGCGGGTGCGAGCAACCGTTTGCCTGGTGTAAAAATTCCCGACGGTTCACCTTCCTTCCTGCAACACTATATAAACAGACTGGTAGGTGTAAAGTTACCACATCATTCATTGCTATTACACTGTTTTGCTGCCAAAATTTTTAACCATAGCCGAAGCTCGACTCTCGGATTCAGACGAAGCTCCAATTTGGTGCCTGCTTCGTCAGAAGAAAAGCTTCGTCAGAAGAAGAGGTTATTTAGTTCCCGAGAAATCTTTCAAGAAATTTAAAATTGAATGGCCAGATTGCGCTCTACTGC
Source organism: Zea luxurians (assembly GCA_029449295.1). Lineage (NCBI taxonomy): Eukaryota > Viridiplantae > Streptophyta > Magnoliopsida > Poales > Poaceae > Zea > Zea luxurians. Next base: position 15,021,494 of record JAOPSE010000002.1, read on the forward strand.
TAGAGTTGAGCGTGAGGGAGGCGAAGTCGAAGGTGCAGAGACTGTTCCTATCTCCGAAACAATGCAGCGATCCGGATTGGTGACTTCGGAAAGAATCCCTACTGCCGAAACTGCTGCCGAAACAGAACAAGCTGCTGCCGAAGCAGAACGAGGAGATATTGAGGAAGCTGATTCTGACGATGATTACCATATTGCAGTACCGAGCAAGCCTAGCCATTTGGACTTCGGGAAGTCGACTATCTCCAAGACGGATTTCTCGAAAATGGTAAAGGCGGGCTATTTCAGAGAAGATGAGAAGAAGCTACTTCGCTTCGGGGGAGAGGAGACTACCCCGAAACCAGAAAAGGATGAAATAGTTATTTTCAAGAGTTTTTTAAAGGCTGGGTTGAGATTTCCTTTGAATAGAATGATTTCTGATGTGCTGCAAAGGTTTGGGATCTATTTTCACCAACTGACTCCTAACGCCATTGTCAGGCTTAGCGTTTATATCTGGGCTCTCCGAAGCCAGGCGGTGGAGCCGTTTGCCGACAGCTTCTGTCGAGTACACGAGCTGCATTACCAGACTAAGGCCAGAAAGGATGGGTTGCACGAAAATTTTGGTTGTTACAATTTTGCCTATCGGAAGACCACAAAATTTCCTGTGATTAGCTACCAAAGCAAATGGCCGGCAGGCTGGAAGTCAGAATGGTTTTATGTTAAAGTTGACGAAGATAGAGAGAAGCTAGTACAAAGCCCTCTTGAACTGATCTTCAGAGAAACAAGACCTCGTTGTAGAATGACAACTGAAGGTCCAACTTGGGCCGCGCTGGCTGAATTCAAAATTATTGCAAAACACATTGGCACTAGAGATTTAGTGCAGGAATTTCTGGCCTTCAGAGTATTTCCGACTATGAAGGAGTGGACTATGCCGAAGCTTAAAGGAGAAAAGAAAGAAGGGGAGCTTGTCCGACTACCCTATTATTATAAGTTTAAGAAATATTTTAAAGCGCCCTATCAAGAATGGCTTGATACAATTGAAGTAATGAGTAATGAAATCCTTGGAAATTACTCCAAAAAAGAGGACCAGCTAATGACAGCAGCCTTCGGCACTCGGCCGAAGCGAAGGCTGAACAGGGTGCTTGATGCCATAGGTTTCGAATATGCTGATTATGATCGCCTGGGCGGAGATGCTGGAGGCCCAAAGCGAAAAAGAATTTCCAGCGCTACTAACGAAGAGGTCGCCAAGGTAACCAAAAAGAAAAGGGGAGATTCTGAAAAACTTAACCCTAAAGAATTGAATCCTGAGCCGAAGGTGGCCACTGGAGGAAAGAGGAAAACTGCATCTCCAGAACCAAGAACGTTGGTTCAAGAAGAAGATACTTCTGCAACGCCTTCTGCTGTTGAAGTAGAAGAGATTATGAAGGTAATGACTGAACCCTTGCCTGTCAAGCTAAGTCCGCTGGCGTTAGAACTGACGAAGTTTTTTCAGAAGGACAAGGCAGCTTCGGCAGAAGAAGGTCCTGCACTGCCGAAAAAACGAAGGATTATTCAAATAGCAGATGTAATTCATGGGACACCGTTGCCGACACCGGCATCAAGAATTGCTATTGACCAGACTGCTGAAACTGCCGAAGCTAAGGGCGCCACAGCCGAAACCACCAGAGCGGAAACCTTCGAAGCTGAAACTGGCGCAGCCGAAGCTGCCGGAGTTGAAACTGGGGCCGCAGAAGATCAGAACCTAGACGAGACACTTGAAGTTATTGATAACATACTCTTAAAAATGACTGAGGAAGAATCTATTGTGGCCGCGGCGAGCACAGGCACTGAAAAGGGGAAAAAACAAGCTGAAGACATTTTAGAGGGTGAAGATTTTGAATTTCAAGATCTACTTGGGCAAGAGCTGACAGACGCTGAAAAAGCATAGCTTAAAAGATGTGCCATAGCCTGCGGATATAAGCCAGGGGCTACACTGTTTGGTGGGGTTAACGAAGGAAAACTGAGATGCCTTCGAAACCGCAGCGAAGCTAAAATTGTTAGAACTCTCTGCAAAAACATTGGCTTGCCGAAGCTGGAAGTGGACCTCTGCCGTTACCAACGGCACCATATCACCGGAAGTTTGCTTTATGCTAACTTCAAGGTAACAAATATTTTTGCTATTTTATTATTATTATTATCTTTTAGGTCGCTTTCTAATGAAGATCCTTTCGACAGAGCATACTGCTAAGTAATGTTCTAAAAATGCAACAAGATCTCGAAGAAGAGAAGAACAAAGCCGTCATCCAAAATTTGGCTGAAAAAGTTGAAAACTACGAAGCTGACTTGAAAAAGAAGGATTTCACCATCCAAGATCTTGAAATGATGGTCAAAGAGCACGAAGGTGCATTAGAAAAGAAAGATTTTGTTATTCAGACTATGGAGGGTTCTTTGGCTGAAATCCAAACTGAGAATAACAGCTTAAAGAATGAATTGCTCCAACAGTTAGAAAAATTTGAGCAAGAAAAGAAATATCTCGAAGCAAGCCTGAAAACTGAGGTAGATAAAAATTCAAATTTGCAGAAATCCTTTAAAGAACTTCAAGAGAAATGCCTAAGCTTCGGCAGCCGATGCGTGCAACGGCTGAAGGATGTGTTTCATTCTGTCGGAGCTAGCTCTGCAAAATTTACACCTTCAGCTGATAATCTGCCCAGCACGCTAGAATATATTGAAGGCGAGGTTGATGCCCTCGACGAAGTTATTGGTGGGCATGCCGACTTCTGCGCCCTGGTAGCTTCTCGGGGCACAGCCACTGCTTATCTGAAGGCTGGCTGCACGCATGGAAATATTGTGAACAGACCAAACTTCAGCTTGTCAGCATCAGATCTGATAAATATCCCAAGCCTAGCCCGAAGCATTGGAAATAGATTCATGACCCAGATCTGGGTAAATGGCGGGCGAAAAATGGCGGGTGACGAAGCTCGAAGTCATCTAAAGCCGGTAAGAAACCTACTTTTGTTACTTTTACCTTCTCCTTGAAATTTGCACCTTTCTTATTTTGCTGTTTGATATACGCAGGATGACGAAGTTGGAGAATGACGAAGTTGAAGTTTTACGAAGCCTAGCCTGAAGCTTGATAGTTGTTTACGATCTATTTTCCTGCAAAAATTCTGGAGAAACTTTTGTAATATAGTTATGGAACAACTTATGTAAATTTGTACATACCTTGTAATATATTTTGTTTCTGCTATCTGCGTTCAAGCTGCTTTGCTGTGGACGAAACTTCTCTTTTGAGCCGAAGGCGAAAAACACCTTCCCTTCTTTTCGTACACAACGAAGCATAAAAATTTTCCTTCGAGTTTTTCCTCATCACCGAAGCATCTGTGTTTTTGTGCGGTATAATGATGATTCTATATATGTCTAAATGCATGTTTATGAATGCAAATGACATGATGAGATGTATTGTGCAAATGAATATCAAAATACATAATCATAGTCCTTCAGCATTGACTTTTCGCTGTAAGCCTCCCTTAGGAGCTTCTTCGCCTTTTACTTTCAGCGGAATCAGCGCTTATTTTTCGCTGTAAGCCTCCCTTAGGAGCTTCTTCGCCTTTTACTTTCAGCGGAATCAGCGCTTATTTTTCGCTGTAAGCCCTGCATTCCCTTAGGAACGACTTTTGAGCTTCTCCCTGTTTCCTTTTCTTTTTGCTTTTGCATTTACATTTACATTTTTTGGGGGATATCACTCTCATAAAATTGAAATAAGGAAAATTACATGTTGTGGCCCCATTAAAAACCTTTCTCCCCCTTTGGAAAGGAAAAGGGTACCACGAAAAAGAATATAAAAAATTACATCAAGCTAAACATAATATCGTCGAAGCTCATCCGCATTCCATGATCTAGGAATGTCGTTGCCGTCCATATCCTTCAATCTGTAGGAACCGGGTCTTGACGAAGATACTACCAAAAATGGGCCTTCCCACTTCAGCTGTAACTTGCCTGCTGTCTCAGGGTTGGCTACTCTTCGAAGTACCAAGTGTCCTAGTTCAATGTTCTTCAGCTTGACTTTTCTGTCACGCCATTTTATTGTTTCAGCTTGATATTTATTGATGTTTTCCACAGCTTGAAGTCTGATCCCTTCAATAGCATCTTTTTCTACAGAGCAATCAGCTTCATCTTTGCCCTCTGCCGAAGCTACTATCCTTATTGATCCTGCTTTGGCCTCTTCTGGGATTATTGCTTCGTCACCGAACAATAGTTTAAAGGGCATAAAACCTGTTGACCTTGACATGGTTGTATTATGGCTCCATACCACTTTGATTAACTCGTCAGGCCATTTTCCCCTGGGCTGATTGAAGATTGACTTCATTATTCCTGTCATTATGATCCCATTAGCTCTTTCGACAAGTCCATTTGACTCTGGGTGTCGAACTGATGCAAAATGGATCTTCGTGCCAATTCGATCACAAAATTCTCTGAAGGCTTCAGAATCAAACTGTGTCCCATTGTCCACAGTAATGGCCTTCGGCACTCCGAAGCGACAAACAATGTTCTGCCAGAAAAACTTTTGAATAGTTAAATTCCCCTGTGCTGGTGGTAATGGGCCTAGCAAATCAAGGCCCCACCTTTGCAACGGCCAAGTGGGTTGTATTAATTGAGTTAAAGACGAAGGTTGTTTTTGATCTCTTGCACATTTCTGACAACCTTCGCACTTTTGGACTATATCCGCTGCATCCGAAGCTGCCTTTGGCCAATAAAATCCTTGGCGAAAAACTTTCCCAAGCAAGGGCCTAGATCCAATGTGAGATCCACACAGGCCTGCATGTATTTCCTTCATCAATTCTATGCCTTCGGTTCTGGATAAACACTTGAGCAATGGGGAATAGACCCCACGCTTGTATAGTTCCCCTTCTATTATGACATATGGTCGAGCTCTTGCTTCTATCCTCCTGTTATAAGCTTCGTCATCTGAAAGAAAATTACCCTAAAGGAAAGAGATGATTTCAGTTCTCCAATCTTCACTATAGACAGGGGATATGTTGAGGACCGCTCTTTCAAGGAGCTCGACCGAAGGTGCTTTTATTGTTTCGAAAAATACTTCTGAAGGTAAAGGCAGCCCCTGTGCTGCTGACTTGGCTAATAGATCAGCATATTCATTTTCTCCACGAGGAATGTTTTTAACAGAGAATCCTTCAAAGGAAGCCTCAATCCTTCAGACTGTATCTAAATATTTTTCAAGCTTCGGATCTCTTGCCTTATAGCTCTTGTCAATATGACCAGAAATAACTTGGGAATTAGTTTTAAGAATGGCCCTTCTGATTCCCATTGCCTTTAACTTCCGAAGACCCAAGAGCAGAGCTTCATATTCAGCGATATTATTTGTGCAACTAAAATCAAGTCTTGCCGCATAACAGGTTTTAACTTTGGAAGGTGAAACCAACACAGCAGCCGCTCCTGCTCCGACACTACACTGTGACACATTATTGCCGGCAGACTATCTGATGGTAATATACCTAAATAGCGTCACACAGTCTGTTGGCAATGAGTTTTCCCGACAGATAATGTGTGTCGCTAAAAGTCGTGTCGGCAATAATGTTTACCGACAGACATATGAATACCGACTACCTATCTGTCGGTAATGTGTTTGTTATTGCCGACAGACAGGTCTTTGCCGTCGCACATATTCTGGACGCCGTAATTAATGTATCGACAACAAGTCTGTCGCTAAAAGTCTATATGGCGACAGATTGTTTGTCGTTGTTCTTTGTGTCCGGTAAAAAAAATATATGCATGCATACAAATATATATATTCTAAATGAAACAATTAATAAACTGGTTACAATACACACTTCGAGGCAACTTGAATAATATGTAGCTCAGAATATAAGAAATTTGATTACTAAAAGAGATAGATCCATGACTTTAGAGTCCCCGCATACATTTGTTTGGAACACAATTTGCCTGATGAACTTATAAATATAAGTAGTATACATGTTTTCTAAATTCCGAAGTGACCTTTCAGTTCTATTACATACAAAAGTCTCTAGATTTATCTAATAAACTAAAATCTCTCCAACAGTTGGGTGTTACCAACGGCCACCGTACCATGCATGCGAATAATATTTTCTCACGCACTTCAAGAATCAACTCCGATCATTTGTGTTTCCAGCACCTTTTCCTGCACCAGATGTGAACAAAGTTTTCAGAGCTAAGAAAAAAATAAGATAACATATAAAGTGACACAGTAGGTAAATCTGAACTTTTATAAACTGTAAATCTGAATTCATGTGAACATATTCCTGTTGTGGCCGCATGAATTTTCAGCCCAGGTTCAGCTTGTTCCTGTATCCTCCTATTTCCGGTTTTCTTCTCCCTTTTCTTCTATTTTTTTCTTACTTTTCAATTTCGAATGCTGAATGCTGAATGTGCAGAAACTTACATGTTCAAACATGGGGATTCAGTATGACCAAATATCACATACAGAGGTCTACACGTTGAGATGTCTAGATGATTGGCCACATGAAAAAAACTATACGTTCAGAGGTCTACACATTGGCTGTTAGTGCTTTGAGTAATCTGAAATTTGAGTAATATCTATACAGGTTATGAGCTAACGAAGGTCACAATCCTCCGTTACTAATTTGAACTTTGAGTAATCTGAACATTGTTGGCTGAAAATGAAGGGATAATGTTGACTGAAAATTTCTGTGCGGAAAATGCTTAAATTTTTGTATGACAGCTTCGGTTTCATGAAGGGAATATATGATATGTATGCCATGTATGCTTCAATTTCTATAAGGAAAATGCTGGCTGAAAATTTATGGAGTGTTTATATGTATTCAAAGTTTCAAATATCAAAAACTGCTAGCTGAAAACAGAGAAATACCAAAACAGATTCCCAGCTGTTGAAGTGCAAATGCATTTTCTTGAGCAGGAATACTAGTCAAGCTATATATAGTTAACAGGCTTCAGATACCAAAACAGATTCCCAGCTGTTGAGCCTGGTCAGCGTGATTATCTAGCACAGAAGGTGAAGGTTGATGGGATCATGGGAACCAGAGTTCACCAATCTGATCCAGTGGAGCATGCTAGTGAAAGCCCAAAACAGTCAGAGTGTTAATAGCTATGGCAGCTCAAAGGGATTGGGAGATACACCACATGGTTGTGAAGTCTGCTTTTCTAAATGGAGAACTAATAGAGGAGGTTTATGTAAATCAACAACCAGGTTTCACCAGCCTAGACACTGTGAAAAGAGTGCTCAAGTTGAAAAAGCCCCTGTATGGCCTCAAACAGGCCCCAAGAGCCTGGAATGCCAGGCTTGATATGGAACTTACCAAGCTGGGATTCAGAAGGAGCACAGAAGAACATGCAGTGTATAGAAAGGGGATTGGTGGATCACTGCTGCTAGTAGGTGTATATGTGCGAAGGTTCCCCAAGACCCATCGCAAAACACTGTCCATGCTTCGGCATCTTTATTTGTTTCTTCCTCCTGAGCCCCTGGCGTCCAGTCAGCAATGAAGTCTGCTAACGCCTGGGACTGAATCGAGGATCTATGAACATAATCAATACAAAATTCATTGAGCTCTGCAGCCCATTTTCCAATCCTTCCAGTAGCTTCTCGATTTCTCATAATATCCTTCAGAGGTTGCGAAGAAGGAACAATTATGTTGTAAGCTTGAAAATAATGCCGAAGCTTCCTGGAGGCCATCAAAACAGCATACAGTACCTTCTCCAATTCTGTATAATTTTTCTTCAATAAACTAAGAACCTCGGATACGAAATATATTGGGGCCTGCCTCTTAACTTGGCCTTCAAGCTTCTCCTGGACAAGTGCTGCACTTACCGCTGAGTGCGAAGCTGCCACATATAATAACAAAGGAGCCCCTGGTGTTGGTGGAGTTATTGTTGTTAGATCTATCAAATATTGCTTCAACTCCTCGAAGGCTTTCTGCTGGACTGGTCCCCATTGAAAGACTTCGGCTGACTTCAGTACTTCGAAGAATGGTAAGTTTCTCTCTGCTGATCTGGATATGAATCTGTTGAGAGATGCCAGCCTTCCCGTCAATCTTTGAGCCCCCTTTTTTGTACTTGGTGGTTCCATTCGAATATAGCTTCGATTTTACTTGGATTAGCCTCAATTCCCTTTGTTGAAACTAGGCAACCAAGAAATTTCCCCTTCTTTACTCTGAAGACACATTTTTCTAGATTCAGCTTTAAACCAGCCTGTCTAAAATTAGCGAAGGTCTCCTGTAAATCAGCAATGTGGTTATCTTGCTTCGTGCTTTTTACAATAATGTCATCAACATAAGTTAGTACATTCCTCCCTATCTGAGAATGGAGAACCTTCGCTGTCATTCTGCTGAAGCTTCCTCCAGCATTTTTAAGCCCCTTAGGCATCCGAAGGTAGCAATATGTCCCACTAGGGGTTATGAAGCTGGTTTTCGGTTCATCCTCCTTCTTCATCCAGATTTGATGATAGCCTGAATAGCAATCCAGCAAACTCATAAGCTCTGACGAAGTTGCTGCATCGACTAAGGAATCTATCCTTGGCAATGGAAACTCGTCCTTCGGACAAGCCTTATTGAGGTCAGTAAAATCAATACACATTCTCCATTTACCATTGGCCTTCTTCACCATAACAGTGTTAGCCAACCATTCTGGGTATTTTACTTCTCTAATAACTCTGGCACTGAGAAGTCTTTTCACTTCATTTCGAGCACATCAGACATCTTTCGAAGCCTCTACTTTCTGGGTCTAAAGGATGGATCGACATTGAGCGAATGCTCAATAACATCCCTGTTAACTCCACAAAGATCATTAGCTGACCAAGCAAAAACATCTTTATTGTTGAACAGAAACCTTATCAAGGTTTTTTCCTGCTCTTCAGACAATTGAGATCCCAATAGCACCTTCTGATCTGCTATATCCTCACATAAGAGCATGGGCTTCGGCTGGTCAGCTGAAGCAGTTTTTTCCCTTCTGAACTTGTATTGCTCACAGGCCTCAGCTCCATCTATGTTATGGATTGCTTTTGAATCTGTCCAATTTCCTTCGGCCCTTCTGGTAGCTTCCTGACTTCCATGAATAGCAATAGGCCCTTGGTCCGAAGGTATCTTCATGCAGAGGTAAGCTGGGTGAAGAATTGCTTCAAAGGCATTGAGAGTACCGCGACCAATGATAGCATTGTAAGGATACTCCATGTCAACAATATCAAACACAATTTGCTCAGTCCTTGTGTTGTTAACAAATCCGAAGGTTACTGGCATGGTAATCTTCCCAAGTGCTACAATTTGCCGTCCTCCGAAGCCACAAAGAGGGTGCGTAGCATCATGGATCTTGTCTTCGGGCTCTTGCATTTGTCTGAAAGCTTTAGCAAATATGATATCAGCTGCGCTGCCTGTGTCAATCAAAACATTATGGACCAGAAATCCTTTGATCACACAAGAGATAACCATAGCATCATTGTGTGGGTAATCCTTGAGTTGAAGATCCTCTTGAGAGAAGGTAATTGGAATGTGAGACCATCTTGACTTGATGAAGGGTCCTTGCACCCTAACATGCTGTACCCTTCTCTGTGCTTCCTTCTGCTTTTTGTTGGCTGGCTCTGAGCATGAACCACCTGTTATCGGGAGTACCAGCTTCGGGACCGAAGCAGGTCCAGCTTGATTGTTGAACGAAGCCATCAGCTCAAAAAAGTGGAAGTGTGTTGACCGGAGGTGGGCGCCAATGTTGGGGACTTGTTCTCAAATGCTATGAATCAAGAACAAGGCAACACGAAGATGTTAAATATTAAATACCCTTCGTCCGCTGAAACATTATCCCCTCAAGGGTTTAATGAACTTCGGACGAAGGATACAAACATAATATTACAAAGGTGACAAAAATAACATAAAACGATGTAAAATGTAAAACATTAAAGATAGATATGTTGGAGATAAATGGCACCATTCACATATTTATTTTGAATACAATGTTTAAGGTATGATTATACCTTCGCCTTGACAAGCAATAATTCCCGAGTGATGCCTTTGCAATTACAGGAATGCGTGAACAGTAAAGGAATACTGTTCACTATTTATAGGCACAGGACACAGCCTGTGAACAATTACAATCATACCCCTCATAAAAGTTTACAACATCGACTCAAACTCTTATGGACTAAAAGGTCATTCTATCTTTAAGTCGGTTTGTAATTCCGAAGCTTCGTGGACAGCACCCTTCGGCATTACGTACAGACAACTTCAACCGAAACTGTTTCTTCCTGCAGGACCTTCGGCGACGAAGCATGGTCCCAACAACCGACAAAGTACACATGCTGTTGTTGTCAAGGTATAGTATGTGCCCACCTAAATGACTTCATAAAACTCCATCTCTCCATTCACCCTTAAACTTTCATCTGCAGTACACCAAACTTTGTGATTTACTTTCATCTTTGTGATTTACTTTCATCAGCAGTATCACCGAACTTTTTGCAATTTAATACTTTTATTAAACTTTCAGTTTGAATTTTCTGTTGGGAGTTTATAGACCTGTTGATATAGTAATTGACAAATTATCAAAATATGTTGTAGGGGAGGTGCTGGAAGCAAGGATCAGAGTGCTTGAAGTGCGTGAAAAAATGGTTACTCGCATGCATGCTAGCCGTTGGCGTAACATCACCCAGCTGATGGAGAGATTTTAGTTTGCTAGCTAGATGAATCTTTAGACTTTGCATGTAATAGAACTGAAAGATCACTTCAGAATTTAGAAAACATGCATGCTATTATTTTTATATGTTCATCACACAAATTGTGTTCCAAAACAATATATGTTGGAATTCAAAGTCAAAGATTGATCTCTTTCTTTTAGTAATCAAATTTCATATATTCTGAGCTACATATTATTCAAGTTGTCCTGTAATGTGCATCATAATCAGTTTATTATTTGTTTCATTAGCATATATTTGTATACATGTTTTTTTTAACTGCACATAGGGAATAACATCAGACAATCTGTCGGTATATAGACTTTTAGCGACACACAAGCTGTTGGCACAAGAATCTGTCAGCAAAGATATGTCTGTCGGCAAAGATATGTCTGTCGGCAATAATATAAACATTACCGACAGATAGTCTGTCGGTAGATCTATGTCTGCCGGTAAAGGTTATTGCCGACAGGACTTTCGCCGACACACATTATCTGTCGGCAAAGCTCTTTACCGACGGACTGTGCGACGCTATTTAGGTGTTTTACCATCAGACAATCCGTCGGCAATATTGTGTCATGGTGTAGTGGAGGCCTTCGACAAGTTGATCCACTATCTCCTATGTTGTTCATTTTCGTTATGGACATTTTGAATTCCATCATAACTAAAGCTTCGGATCAAGGGTTGTTATGACCTGTGTTGAATAGTGATAATGGGTGTAAGGAAAATGGACCCCGGGCTATTTGTCTCAAAAGGTTTTGGTGTTTGATGATCAACATAACCTGTGGACTAATGTGTTTGCTAGTGTTTGTGTTTGTAGTTCACATGATGCTAAAGTTACTTGGACTAAGGCATTGAGTAAATCAACACCTCAAAAGAAGACATTATGAAGATCACAAGTGAAGATCAACAAGTATCAAGCAAAGTCCAAGAAACGAAGAATAGTATTATCACTGGCGGACTGTCCGGCTGAGAGCACCGGACTGTCCGGTGGCACACCGGATTGTCCGGTGCCACACGCCGGACTGTCCGGTGCACCAGGGAACTATAGCCCAACGGCTAGTTCCTGGTGGCACTGGTGGAGAGAAGCCACCGAACTGTCCGGTGTGACGTCTGGACTATCCGGTGTAAAAGCCTGCAGCGCCAATGGCCACCTGCGTGTCAGATCCAACGGCTAGGTGCACCGGACAGGGCAACGGACTTTCCAGTGCCTCCACCGGACTGTCCGGTGTGCTACAGAGCAGCAACTTTTCTCCAATGGCTAGAATTGAGTTGGGGCCTATATATACTTCACCCAACCGACCATTTCAAGGTATGGGAGCCCAAGAAACATACCAAGGCATATAGTAGACATTTCTAAGTGCTCATACACCCAAGTGCTTAATACAATCACTCGATGATTAGTGTAGGTGCTTTGCGAATTGCTTAGGTTAGTTAGATCGCATTAGCGCTTGCTCTAGGTGAATCCTAGTTAGTTGAGTGAGTTTAGAAAAACCACACAACCCCTTGGCTCTTGCGTGAGTCGTTGTAATTGTACCGAGTGGGACGAGATTCTTGCAAGAACGTGACAACCGCATTTCTGTTACGGCCACCACCGTGTACCGGAGAGAATGAGGCCCGCGCATTTTTTGCTGGAAGCTCGATAGTGGAGACAGCGGGGAGCGTCCAAGAGGAGCCGGAAGCGGAGCACCACTTGCGCGTGGAGAAGGCCTACGACTTTCTACGGAGTTACTCGACCGTGGTGCTTGGCTTTTAAATTCAAGAGACTATCTTGGGATCTACAGGCTTGGAGCCACTGAAAAGTTGGGCATATCAAGCAGCAACTGCAGTTTGCAAGGGAGATCCTGCACCAACTTGAGTTTGCACGACACTCTAGAGCGCTCTCTTCACATGAGGATTGGCTACAAAGAAAATTGAAGTGTCATGTGCTGGGCCTGGTATCCTTGGAAAGAACAATGGTGAGATTAAGGTCTCGGTTGAGATGGATAAAAGATGGCAATGCAAACACATCCTATTTTCAGCAACATGTGAGATATAGAAAGAAGAATTATATGGCTAAACTAAAAGTTGAGGAAAGGTTGATTTTTTTATCAAAACGAGAGAAAAAGAGGTGGTTTGGAATTTTTATAATGGACTCATAGGGACCGCTAGCCAGCAAGAGCTCACCTTAGACATTCAGGCCTTTCATAGACCACCTATTGACCTTTTAGAGCTTGAAGAGGACAAAACTAAGGAGGAGGTGAGGAGTGCCACCAATGTTTTGCCTTCGGACAAAGCATCAGGGCCAGATGGTTTTACGGATCATTTCTACAAAATTGCTTGGCATTCGATTAAGGACGATTTTATGGTAGTCATTTACTCCCTCATGCAAGGTGATGTCAGCCGACTACATCTGCTAAATTCTGCTTATATTGCCCTTTTGCCCAAGGTGCCTAATGCCATAGTGTCAGACCCGAATTTAAGGGATAAAGCCGGGTGTGTCTCATATGTGTGCCAAAGAAGAACATCACATATAATGACAAAATGTATAGAGATAAATGTCACAAATATCATTATTATATAGCGGAAGTCTTACAAAAATAGATGATAACAATAAAGTGAATTAAGCATTATTCCTTGGCGCCATAAAGCTGACTAGGAGACGCCACCTAGATAAGCCCGTACTCCTCATTGAAAGGCTCCTCCTGGACCACCTGTTCTTCTCTTATGGGCGGAGGGTTTATATATCGCAAGGGTGAGCTCACAAAAGATCATAGCTCAACAAGTTGTGGAGAATAATGTGCATGAACTCACCAAAGGTGGGAGCTCATGTGAAGTGTAAGGTTGATCAACAAATAAGGGTTGAAGCTAAGCATTGCTTTTAATAAGCTAGTCAAGTTTTATTAGCAGTTACTAAATGTAAGTAAATACCAAACCAGAGTAATAATAGATCAAAATTAATAATAAAACCACAATGCGATGCAAATGACAAATTGAATTTAATTCCATAAATTAATCATGCGAGAGTCCTGAGCTGCTCATGACCGTGAGCACGGCTAGTATACCAGTTTTACACTCTGCAAAGGTTGTACCCTTTACCCACAAGTCATGTCACCCGGTTGCCAAGGGGCCTAGAAGTCCCATTCATCTCTACCGAGGAGATGAGGCAGGGTAACACTACGAGGCCTTTACAAAGTTCCACTAGCTTCAGAAAATCTGCTATAGTTTCTAGGGAGCGCAATGCAGGAATCCCCCATCTGACCGCCATCGCAGCAAAATCAACCCGAGAACCTCCCTACACCGACAACTCCCCTACTGCCCTTGCCCCTTTTGGGTAAGGTAGACCTCCACTATCTTTCCTAATTAGTCAGCCAAGGGCGTCCCATTCCACCCTTGTGGTGGCACGTGTTTCTCAAGTTAAGCTCCATGTTCCAATTAACATAATAGTCTTATCATAAACAGAATAGTACAATAATAATAAAGAATGACCATGTGTAATAGTTATCTCAACACCCAAACCACATATAGCAATAACAAAGACTACCCAAAAGTTCAAGGGTAAACCAAGTGTAAAGATGACCAAACTAGGGTGACCTATTAGGTCCCATCAAAATTAAGCCTATGCATGCCAAAATGATTTTAGAGAACATTATTGGGTAAATAAAAGTGGTCAAGGGCATAACTTGCCTTCAATGAGCTCCTGCTCAGCAATTTCCACCTGCTGGGTACCGGGATCCTCGATCACTTGCTCGTCTACTCGAAACAATACAAACAAACATAGTACAGGGGAAATTAACATCACACCGAACAGAGAGATATAATGCATGATAATATTCTATACATCGTAACGATATCGTAGGTTCAAGAATCACTAAATTCGGAGTTACAGATGATAAGTTATGATTTTCCAAAGGTTTTATGTGTTTGGTACAAAAATAACCAAGTGATCCAGGTTTCATGCTAAAACAGAGTTACCAAGTCATAAACAATATTATTACCAAATTAATGCAACTGGAATGAGTTAAAAAGGAGTTAAAATGAATTTTATATGAATTAAACAAGTTCTAGGATTATTTTAACACTAAAAATCATTTTCTATATTAATTCCTCTGATTTATTAAGTGTATGGACCGTGAGAACAAATACCACGAAGTTTAGGGGCTAACTCATAAAATCCCCAAGACTCAGATTTAAACTCTTTACTATGCTCAATGGACTATGGGTTAGTTCCTATTTTTCTTGGGGTTTCTTTTGCAAAACGTATGACTCAAAGGGTATCGGCTGATACTATCCATCTAATCTCCCCTGAACGACCCAGATTAGATTTATTAACTAGCGAAACAGTACGCGATGCCGACCCTAGGATCCAAAATCTACGACAAGGATCTTATTTGCCCCGGAGTCGCCCCGATCCGCCCGATCGGATCTTAACGGTTCTGATCCCCTTGCCCCAATCGTTACACCAGGATCCAATCTCAGCTGTCGCTACGGAATCCAACGGTGCCAACAACCCCAAGGTCGCCCCTGACTCCCCTGTTGACCGAACTAGGGCGGCGCCACTGGCATTCCGTGGCGGTGACGATTCCGGTGACCCCGCGATCATCCCCTAGCGCGCCCCCGTTACCCCGACGCAAATTATCATGTTGATCCGCCCTTAGCCCATTCGTCGAACGCCAGAAGACCACTAATTGGTCACCCGATATACCTGTCCCTGAGAGACGCGGATCACTAGCCGCCACCGAACGCCGATGAGCAATTAAAGGCTATCCCGCGAGTTATACCCAGCCTAAGGCTACGTGACATGAAGTCCATTACCAGGATGAGGGTTCGGGTAGGTACATACCGAAGGGAAAGCGCAGCGGGTGGTTGTCCATGATACAGGGCGGACGCGCGGTGGTTCTTGTTGCCGACGAGCTCCCCCTGGCGCCCTAGCCACCAAATTGGCCAGCACAAGAATCAGGTGTACACCACGTGGCTGACGTCGAGTCTCCTACGACACCGCAGTTGCCACATCGGTGAAGCGACCAACCCCGGTGATGCTCTGCCCTCCTCTACGCGAGATTTCCGACACTGGTGGTTTGGGTAGATAGTGGTGACCGAACGGACTGGTGGAGAGGGGGCGACCTATTTAATAGTACCAGACGGTCCTGACTACGCCACATAGGCCCAATCCGTTGCGTGATTGCCGAAATCCGCGGCGGTGAGTTTGGACAAGCGCGGCGTCGCAGTTAGCTGGAAGATGGGAGTTTCTGCCCATCGTGGCCCACTTGTCAGCAAGACAGACACAGCGCAGAGTGAAGACCTGCTGGCGTGCGGGCCCCATTCTAGTTTAAATCCAAGCTTTGTTGTCAGCTTTTGTATCTAGATCAAATGTACAAATTGAACATACCAGTATGGAAGGATTTTATTTATTTATATATTTATTTTCTTTATTTTGTATAGTATTTTCCTTCTCTTTATCCAAATTCTAAATTGCAAATTAGGTCTTAAATTCCAATTTGGACATTAATGTATTTCTATTAATATTATTGTTATTATTATTAAATGCACACACAAATAAGCTCCAACATGATGCATAGATTGTTTATGTGTCATTGGTTAATTGTTCACTTTAATTATGGTTATTCCTACGTTCTAATAAGTAGAGGGAAAACATATAATGAGATCAACTCTTTTCTTATTATTTACAATCTGGGTATTACAAATCCTACCCCCTTAAAAATAATCTCGACCTCGAGATTAGGAGGAACTAGGGAAAAGATGGGGAAATTCTATTCAGAGCTCTTCTTCTCTCTCCCACGTAGCCTTATCTTCACCATGGTGACTCCATTGCACTTTGCACATTTTGATCACTTTATTTCTTGTAACCCGAGTTATAGTGTCAATGATCTTGATAGGATACTCCGTGTAAGTTAGATCGCCTTGCACACTGAGTTCTTCCATTGGTAACTGTTCCTCTAGGACACGGAGACACTTCTTGAGTTGATACACGTGGAACGCATTGTGCACATCAGACAAATGATCTGGTAGCTCAAGCTGGTACGCCATCTCCCCAACTCGCTTAAAGATTCTGAAGGGTCCAATAAAGCAAGGGGATAGCTTGCCTTTAACTTTGAATCTTCTCATTCCACAAATTGGTGACACCTTGAGGTACACGTGGTCACCCTCCTCAAATTCCAGTGGTCTTCTTCGGTTATCAGCATAGCTCTTTTGCTGAGTCTGTGCTATCCTCATGTTCTCCCGGATCATCCGCACTTCTACCTCTTAAAAAATCACAGGCCCAAAGAACTGCCTTTCACCAGTTTGATCCCAATACAGAAAAGTTCTGCACTTTCTGCCATATAAAGCTTCAAATGGTGACATTTTCAGACTGGCCTGGTAACTGTTATTATAAGAGAACTCAACATATGCTAGACTATTGTCCCAACTACCCCCATGCTTAAGGGCACAAGCTCTTAACATATCCTCAAGTACTTGGTTAGTTCTCTCAGTCTGGCCATCAGTTTGGGGGTGATAGGTCGAGCTGAAGTTCAACTTTGTATCCATGTTCTCATGAAGGATCTTCGAAAATCTTGAGGTAAATTGAGATCCTCGATCAGAAACAATCTTCTTCGATTCACCGTGAAAGCGCATAATTCAAGCCATGTATAACTCTGCCAACTGAGAACCCTTGTAAGTAGTCTTGACCAGAATGAAGTGAGGCACTTTAGTTAATATGTCCACAACCACCCATATGGAATCATACCCTTTTGAGGTGTGAGGCAACCCGACAATGAAATCCATACCAATTTATTCCCACTTCCATTCAGGTAACTTTAACGGGTGTAGCAGTCCAGCTGGTCTTTGATGTTCAGCTTTGACTCTTTGACATACATCACACACAGGCACGTGTACAGCTACATCTCTTTTCAGCCCATACCACCAATATTTCTGCTTCAGATCTTGATACATCTTGGTGCTACCAGGATGAATAGAATAATTTGAGTCATGGGCCTCCTTCAGTATGGCCTCACAGAGGCTGTCAATCTCAGGAACACATATCCGGTTCTTGAACCATATTGTGCCTTACTCATCCTTCCGACTCAAGGCATCCACAACCAGATTCACCTTGCCAGGATGATAGTGAATCTCCAAGTCATAGTCTTTGATGAGCTCCAACCAATAATGTTGCCTGAGGTTGAGATCTTTCTGAGTGAAGATATACTTTAAGCTCTTATGATCAGTATAGACTTAGCACTTAGTCCCCGTTATATAATGCCTCCAAATCTTGAGAGCATGCACTACGACTGCCAGCTCTTAGTCATGGGTGGGGTAATTCAACTCATGTTTCTGCAACTAGCGAGACACGTAGGTGATGACATGTCCTTCTTGCATAAGAACACATCCCAAGACCTAGCGACACGCATCACAATATATGTCAAATCCCTTCTGTAGATCTGACATAACCAACACTGGGGGTGACATTAATTTTAACTTCAGTTGATTAAAACTATCTTGACATTCATGAGACCACTTAAACTCCTTTCCCTTCTCTAATAGTGTGGTCATAGGCTTTGCTATCTTGGAGAATCCCTCAATAAATCGTCGATAATACCCTGCGAGTCCTAAGAAACTCCAGATCTCAGTAACTGAACTTGGTATCTTCCATCCTACTATCCCTCTCACTTTAGCAGGATCCACTAATATTCTTCCATTAGAAATGATGTGCCCAAGGAATGGTACTTCATCAATCCAGAACTCACACTTGCTATACTTGGCATAGAGTTGATTATCACTTAACTTTTGTAGCACCATTCGCAGATGTTCCCCATGATCACTATCATTCTTGGAATAAATCAGAATGTCATCGATGAATACCACGACGAACTTATCAAGATACTCCATGAACACCTTGTTCATCAGATTCATGAAGTAGGCTAGTGCATTAGTTAATCCAATCGACATGACCTTGAACTCATATAGACCATATCGGGTAGAGAAAGCCGTCTTGGGAATATCAGATGGCCTAATCTTCATTTGATAATAACCTGATCTGAGATCAATCTTAGAGAATACCCTAGCACCTCTCGTTTGATCAAATAAATCTTCAATACGAGGTAAATGATACTTGTTCTTAAAGGTGACATCATTAAGTGATCTATAATCCGCACACATCCTTTGTGAACCATCCTTCTTCTGTACAAACAGGACCAGTGCTCCCTAAGGTGTGGAACTCGGACGAATGTACCCTACCTCCTGCAACTCCGTTAACTATTTCTTAAGTTCTTTTAGTTCTTCTACTGACATCCTGTGTGGCCTTTTTGAAATAGGAGCGGTTCTAGGTAAGAGATCAATAACAAATTCAACTTCCCTATCTGGTGGCATCCCAGGTAACTCCTCTGGAAAGACATTGGGGTAATCTCTAACCACACGGTTGTTTCTACCCACAAATTTACCATCTACTAGATATACGACGTGTCTGGTAGAGGGGGTTATGGTAATTATGACTTCAAATCTTTCTCCTTTTGGACTAGTGAGTTCTACGGTTCCCCTAGCACAATGTATAACTGCCTTTGCTTTCCTTAACCATGACATACCAAGTATCAGATCTAAACTGCTTTCCTCTAATACTATAGGCATAGACCAGAATTCCCTTCCCATAATTGTCAGTGTTAATCTGTTGGTCATATAGTTTTCTTCAATAGGCCCTTTAGGGGTAATTACTATTAATGGTTTTTGTATAGTTTGAAGTGGTAACTCATTTGTGTTGACATAGCGAGCAGAAATAAACAAATGCGTAGCTCCAAAATCAAATAATATGGCTGCAGGAACTGAATTAATGTAAAACGTACCAATAGTGATATTAACTCCATTAGTCGTAGCATCAGCACTGACTTGGTTGACTCTGGCAATGTTGAATCCCTTGCCAGAAGCTGGAGTCTGTTGCTTGCCCTGAATGTTGCTTCGAGCATGTGTCTTGGGGATCCTCTTTCGACAAGCATTGGCGTAGTGCCCAACATCGCCACACTTGAAGCAAGTGGTGACTATACCCTGTCCTGCAGGTCCCGTCGGGGTGCCAGTGGTGGCAGCCTGACGAGTGTGTGGAGACTGTGGAGTCCCATGTGGTGTATACTGAACTGGTCGTTGCCCTCCTCCAGGACAAGCGGGTGTACCCTCGGGTGGAACATAGTGAGGACGGATGCTACTGCTCCCCTGCCCCTGGGTGATTGTGGCAGAACCACCCGAATTATTCCAGCTTAAGTGCCCAAGTTACGCCTTAAAGGCCACAGCGCACTTAAATCGGAATAACCCATCAGTCCCTCAGATCTAGTCTAATAAAGCCACTTATCCAGGATCAAATACCACTAACCCACTCGAAGGTGAGTCACAGAGGAAATACAATAAAACAGGAAACCTCAAATTAAAGTACTGGAGTTATTACATAAATCAGAGTTTCTCAAGTAAACTGAAATAAGTTTTTAAGATAGATTGCAGCGGATAATCGATATCGTCGATAGTGAGGAATGGGGCAAGGCCTAGCCCACTACTCCTCCTGCTCCTCTCCTGCTGGAGCAGCATCCCACTCGACCGTCCAACCCGGTGGCAGGGTGGTAGGCCAAGTCACACCATCAACCATGTCCTGAAGCCTACCTGCAAAAATTATGCCACAAGCAAGGCTGAGTATGCTAATACTCAGCTAGACTTACCCGGTGTGAGGAATCTACTCCTCTACCTCTAGACCATGCAGCTGTTTGGCTGAGGGGTTTGGTTTGCCAAAAGCACTAGCTGTATCTAAGGTCAACTTTTAGCTTTTCCATTTCTAGTATAATTATTTTAGCTAAGTTTGCTCTTTCTAAGCATACATGGTAACAGTCATTTAATACAATCAACAAGTTATCTCATGTGAAGCCTCATTTCACTTCTTACTCAATGTAGTACAAGGGGTTAAGTAGTCTCATTAGCTGCGAGAAGCAGATGATTCGAATCGAGTTTTAACCTTGCAAGGTAAACCTAAACACACGACATGTAGGGGCACTCCGTCCCCACACACGTCAACCGTCCCCATCGATTCCCCGTTCACGGCCAGGGCTCACCGCCTTGGCATACAATGTGTTGGTACTGTCTCTCGACAGCAAGGAGATCCAACACGAGTGAATGGAGATGGCAACAGGGCACTCGCGCGTGATGGCAAAAGCTCTGTTAATCTGGCCTCTCACGGGCACTGTGCGGGGGTATTTATAGGTATCCGAGTGCACGGCGCCTTGCGTTAAGGACGCATGTGCCCTCAGGTACCTAGTTTATCCCCAGAATATTCCCATAAAGCGGGGTTACAAGCTGTAATTACAAGTACGCCTTTACAAATTAGGCCCGTAACACAACCGCGGCCACGCAGGGCCCGTTACAATGGGCCCGACCTCATGTGGGCCTTGGAGCTGACCGAGGCCGCGCCGTAGGGAGGCGTTGCCGCAGGCCTTCGTCTGGTGCCGAATCGAGCGAAGGGTCTCCATGTTGTCCCTGGTGTCGATCAAGCGAAGGGTGTCCCTGCCTGCTTTGCCTGTCAGGGCAGGGGCTAAGCGGTGGAGACTTCGGGCGAAGGGTGGCGTTTCTGCCTTCGCTCCAACATTTGCCCTCCGAGGGACCAGTTCGACAAAGTCACCTGGTGCCGAAGACGTCGCTAGATGGCGGAGACGCTGCCCTCGCTCGAAGTGGTTCCGCGGGGGTTTTTGATGTGACCGTTGATGGACATCGTACTGTTGGACTGCGGGTTTTCCGAAGCGTCGCGCCCTGTGGGATTGCGAGTTTCCCGAGGAGCCGCGCCCTGCCTATAAAGGGGGGCGGGGGACGGCGCTGTTTGCACTTTGCCTTCCGCGCTCCGTGAAAACCCTAGCCGCCCGCTGTCTTTCTGCTCCTCTTCTTCTACTGCTCGCTTTGCTCGTCGGAGATCTGGCTCGAGTGAAGCAGACCGCCCGCCGCCGCCGACGGTACGTAGCAATGCCATCCTCTTCTTCTTCCGCCAACGCCACACCGCCGGCCGCCGCCTCGTCTGAGGAGACGTTGAGTAGCGTGATGGTGGAGGAGCTGCGCGCCGGCGACTCTGTTGATTTTGGTGTGTCACGGATGACGTCGGCCCGCGTCGAAGAAATGCAGCGCTTGGGCTACTTTGGCGGCGGAGTCGCTCGTGCTCCGGGGACGGAGGAAGTCCCTGAGCCGGAGGGTGAGTTGGTTGTTTTTGAGGCGTTCTTCGTCGCCGGTCTCCGCTTGCCTGCGCACCGGTTTGTTGGCGAAGTCCTGCGTAGATTCAACGTTCAAATTCATCAGCTGACACCGAACGCCGTGGTGGCGCTGGCGAAGTATGTCTGGGCGACGACTTCGTACGGCGGACAGCCGTCGGTTGAAGTTTTCGCGAAGAATTACTGCTTGCATTGGCAGAAGAGGGTGATTGAGGACGGAGTTGCCCAGTTTGGGTCGTGCACATTCACGCCGAAGACCGGCAAGACCACACTGCCAGTAGTGGAGTTGGTTCCGTGCGCCCGCAACAAGTGGGGCAATTGGAATGAATTTTGGTTTTACGTTGCTGAGGCTACTGTCGAAGGCCATGAAGGACTGCCCGTGTCTGAGATGTGCTCTCACTATTACTCTGCGTATCCGCCTTTTGAAGTGGCAGAAGAGGATGCAGACGAAGGGGCCCTTCGATGCGCCGCCGGCCAGAGCAGTGGTCGTGATTTAGTTGAAGAGTTTGTGGCGTACGGGGTCTGGCCCTTGGCGCACGGCTGGGCGTTGGGCGAAGTGTGCCCTCGCCAGATGCCTTTTCACGGAGGAAGGGTGGTGCGAAGTCCTGCCTTTGCACTGAATTTGCGAAACCGTGACCCGGCCGCCTTTGTGCGTGATGCGGAGGACTTGGCGGTGCGGCTCGTGGGGCGGTACGTGGCGAGGACGGAAGGCCAGCGCAGCTTTGATATTCGCGGGTCAAATGAACGTTTGAACAGGGTCTTTGAATTGAATCAATTGCCGTACGACGGCTACCCTGGTCAAGACGAAGCGGACCGCCGTGGGAAGAAGCCGGCGGTGGAGACTGGAGGCGACTCTGCGCTGACGGCCGCCCCCTCCTCGAAAAAGAGAAAATTAGGTACTGCGATGGGAGGAATCGGGGTGTCTGATAGTTTTGCTAGGGAGTTAATGAGGACGTGTGCGGCCCCGGGGGAGAGGATGTCTTCGCCCGAGCTCCGGGAGTCTTCGGCTCGGATGCTGAGGGTTACCGGGGGCTGCTGGCCTAGAAATGTTCCTGTCCCCTGCGCGGCTGAGGAAGACTGTTTTACATCTCGTATGGTTCGTCAGTGGAGGGTTTTTCCTTACGGGCGAAATATCGGTGCTGTTGTGTGGGCAGTGATGGACAAGGATCGCCAAGGGGCGGCGCAAAAAACGCCAGGCGACCGTAAGGATTCACGACGCCCGGCTGAAAAGGCAACGGGGAACGGCGAAGGCTGCGGCCTCCAGCGGAGGCAAGCCGCCGCTGGCGGCGAGGGCGGGCGCCTCTGCGCCCAGCAAGGCGCCGGAGACAACGGCGGGCGCCGGAGTCTCCAAGCCGACGAAGGTGGTGCCGCCGGCCAGCGGAGTGGCGGAGGCTGCGAAGGCGGCCCGAGCGTTGCCGCCGCCGGGCAAGCGCGTTGCCGACTTCGGCACCGACATTAGTGTGGACGATTATCTTGGGGGTAAGTCACCCGGCCGCCTTTTTTTTTGATCGTTGATGCGCTGCAGGGTCGGACGAGGGCCGGCTTGCTATAGCTGTGCCTGCCGGGGCAATCGCGACGGCTGCGCTGTCGTCGAAGGCGAAGGGCGGGACCCTTGGCGCCGGAGGCGAGGTGTCGGCCCTCGCGTTGGTCAGAGACGAGGCTGGCGCGGCGACCCGCCGGCTGAAGGGAGTGACGGCGGAGGCGCTGAGTCAGGCGACGGAGGCGCTGAGTCAGGTCCGCCGAGCTTTTTTTTTTTTTTACGGCCATGGCCTTACGTGTTCTCTGCAGGTGGCGGACGTCACCAGCCGTACTGCGTCGGGGGCACTTACGGCAGCCTTATCTGCCGAAGTCGAGAGACTTCGGACGCAACATGCTGACGCTGTCCGTGAGAAGTCTGCCTCCGACAGCAAGTGTCGTAAACTGGCGGACAAGGTGGCCGCCCTGGAGGAGGAAAAGGCTGACCTCCGGCGCCAGCTGGCGGGGGAGAGGAGGGAGACCAACGAGGCCATCGCCAAGGAGCAGGCGGCGCAGGCGGAGGCTAGGCTGGCACGGGCGGAAGCCAATCTTGCCAAGGATCTCGCCGAAGACCTGCGGGGGCGGCTCACCGCTCTGGAGAGCCGCGCGAAGGGGGCCGAAGCCGCGGTGCGAACGGAGGACGAACGGACGCGCACACAGCTTATGGCCACCTATCGCGAGCTGGGTGCGCGGACCGGTGACTTCGTGGTGCCGGAGCGAGAGGCCGGGCTTCGCTGTTTGGAATGGGTGCAAGAGGAGCTGCAGGAGCTCCCCACTGTCCTGGGGGGGTTAATGTCGTTCGCCTCCCTGGTCACCTGCGAGGGGGCGATGAACGCACTCTCTCGCGAAGGGTGCCGGCACTATGAGGCCTTCGACCAGGCAGATGAAGATTTTGGGCGAGACATCTATAAGGTCGAAGACCCCGTGGTGAAGGAGTCCGCCGGCGCCCTCTATGACCGGATGTGGGGTCTGTATGGTGGTGAAGTGGTCAGGGAGCGGGCCGAGGCTGCGAGGGCTCAGGTAACGTTGTCGTTTGTTTGGCGTTTGCTGGGTGTGGTCTGTGCGTGTGTTTGCTGACTTTTTGTATGTTTTGTTTTAGGCGGAGCGAGGCGAGCAGGTGGACGATTTCGGAGCACTGAACGACGCCCTGCCTGACCCGGAGCCGGCCCCGGAGACCACGGAAGACGCACCAGGCGCCCCCACATCTGCTGCGACAGTTGAAGACCTGCCCCTGAAGGTGGCCGAAGGCGCTCCCGATGCCCTCGCAGCAGCTGCGCCGACCGTCGAAGATCCGACGGCGGAGGCGGTGGAAACAATGGCGGGAGTGGCGGCGGAGACAACGGCGGAGGCACCCGCCGCGTCAGGGCCCTCGCAGGTGGCGTAGTGGTTGTTTAGGGTTAGGGAATTTTGGATGTTGTACTGAACTTTGGTTGCTGCGCAGGTTCAAGATTTTGGGCCTGCGCACGCAACCACTGCTACTGAGTTTTTGGCGGCCTCGACCGCGGAAGGTGGTAATCAATATAGTGGGTCTGCATCTGAGTTTTTTGACTTTGCTGACTCCGGGAGCTCGGTTGAGTGGACTAAGGAGTCGTCGGAGGAGAATTTGGATTATTTTACGGCCTTGGACGTGGCTGCGGCGGAGGCCTCGCCACACGCCGCGGACGCGTCGGACGTGCCAGGCCCTAGCGCCGGGCGCCGTCGACGAAGGGCGGTTGCAAAACGTAGGGTTAGTGCGGAGGAGCGGGCTCTGCTTCGTGTGAGTGGGGCTGGTCGGCAGGAACTGTTGTCTCTGCCGACCGCCGAGAGTGTAGGTGAAGGGGAACTGCGAAGGCTTTTTGCGGGTGAGGAGCTCAGGATAATGTTATTTAATTATAGGGAGATGGGAATTATTCCTAAGGTTGAGCCGATGTAGAGTGTGGTGCCCTCGCTTGCGTATGTAGAGGCTTGTATGGTGGAATTGTGTGCCCTCGCGTGCATGTGTGTGAAGGCGTTTTGTACTAACTGATTCGTTCGGCTGCGCTGTGCTTGCTTGATTATAATTGGTCTTGGCGTGAATGGTTCGATGTTGTCGTTTCGGCCGTCGTTGTGCTGGTCCAGGTGTACCCTTAAGTGTCTTCTGCACAGATAGTCTTCGGTTTTTTTGCACTTGTTGTGTTAAACCGGCTGTACCCTTAGGCGACTTCCGCGCGGATAGTCTTCGCGATAGACTTAGATTTTTTCCGGCTGCACCCTTAGGCGACTTCTGCGCAGATAGTCTTCGCGATGGACTTAGATTTTTTTCCGGCTGCACCCTTAGGCGACTTCTGCGCGGATAGTCTTCGCGATAGACTTAGATTTTTTCTGCACTTGTTGTGCTAATCCGGCTGCACCCGTAGGCGACTTCGGCGCGGATAGTCTTCGCGATAGACTTAGATTGTTTCCCGGCTGCACCCTTAGGCGACTTCTGCACGGATAGTCTTCGCGATAGACTTAGATTTTTTCTGCACTTGTTGTGCTAATCCGGCTGCACCCGTAGGCGACTTCGGCGCGGATAGTCTTCGCGATAGACTTAGATTTTTTTCCGGCTGCACCCTTAGGCGACTTCTGCACGGATAGTCTTCGCGATAGACTTAGATTTTTTCTGCACTTGTTGTGCTAATCCGGCTGCACCCTTAGGCGACTTCTGCGCGGATTTGTCGCACGCGAGGGTAGCTAGCACTTAGCCTCGCGGTGACCTCGTGGTGGTCGAATGTCGAAGACCGTCATCGCGGTCTTTTTCGACGCATGTCTTTTTGCGGGGGATTTTTTACGCATATATTACATGGCTCCGCCTCGTTAAAAACCTCACCCCCCGGGAGGAAAAGAGTGCGGGCCGGTGCAAGATTGTTTTTGCGAATTACAAGGGCGAAGACAGCCCTGAGGAATCAAACAAAAAATTTGCGGAGGTTGTCAATGTTCCAGGAATGCTCCAGGTCCTCGCCGGTTGGCGTTGTGAGCCTGTATGCGCTGGGGGAAGCCTTTGTCTTGACGATGAAAGGGCCCTCCCACCTGGGCTCCAGCTTGCCCTTTGACTCCGTCCGAGCTGTCCGAATGAGCACGAGGTCCCCCTCGCTGAACTCCCTCGGGGTGACTGAGTGGTCGCGCCATGCTTTGGTCTGGGCTTGATACTTGTTCAGGGCCTGTAGGGCGAAGACACGGTCTCCGTCGATGAGATCCTTTGAAGTTGGCTCGTCCACATCTGGGACGGCTGACGGGACTGTTCGCGGGGACCCGTGCTTTATTTCCTGCGGGGTCATGGCCTCCGATCCGTATAACAGACGGAAGGGAGTAAACCCGGTTGCCCTGCACTCAGTCGTGTTTAGTGCCCAGACTGCCTCAGGTAAGAAATCGCTCCATCTGCCCTTTTTTTCATCGAGGAGCATTTTTTTGATAGCTGTGAAGATTTTTCCGTTGGCGCGCTCCACGACCCCGTTGGACTGCGGATGATAGACTGAGGCGAAGGCAAGCTTGGTGCCAATGGAGAAACAAAAATCCTTGAAGTCTTGGTTATCAAACTGTTTGCCGTTGTCGACCGTTAACTCTGACGGTACTCCGAAACGGCAAACGATGTTCTGCCAGAAGAATTTTTGGGCAGTCTTCGATGTTATTGTGGAGACAGCCCGTGCCTCGATCCATTTGGTGAAGTACTCGACCGCGACGAAGGCGAACTTGAGGTTCCCCTGAGCGGTGGGCAGGGGTCCAACAATGTCGAGACCCCAGCGCTGGAGAGGCCATGTGTGGGCGATCAGCTTTGTGTACTGCGACGGGCCGCCTGACCGAGGAGAGAACTTCTGGCAGGCTTCGCAGGACCGAGTGACCCGATTCGCGGCGCAAATCATTGCTGGCCAGTAAAAACCCTGGCGTATCACCTTAGCAGCTAGGGCCCTTGGCCCCGCGTGCGAGCCGCACGTGCCACTGTGGACTTCACGTAGGACCTGCATACCTTCGGCCTCGGTGACGCACTTAAGCATTGGTTGGCTGACCCCTTTTTTATAGAGTTGGCCTTCAATCAGAGCGAAGTCCCGGCTTCGATGTCTGAGGCGCTTGGCCTCACTGATGTCGGCTGGGTGATAAAACCCCTGCAGGAACAGGGTAATGGGTGCTCGCCAGTCTTCGGTCATGATGAGGTTGACTGTACGGTGGCCCTCGCTGTCATTGGTTATTTGGAGCCCTTCGGGGCTCCGGACTGCTGGCGTGCCGATGACGTGGAAGAACACGTCGGAGGGCAGAGTTTCGCCCCTGGCCGCGGCCTTGGCCAATGCGTCGGCCTCCTCATTCTTGGCCCGGTCCACATGCTGCACGGTGAACCCCTTGAACTGCCTCTCGAGACTTCGGATGGCCGCGAGGTACTGCATGAGCGCGGGGTCCTTGGCTGCATAGTCTTTGTCGACCTAGCCGGCAACTACCTTGGAGTCTGTTTTGATGATGCAAGTGGTGACTCCGAGGGCCCTCAGCTTGCGGAGGCCGAGGATGACTGCTTCGTATTCTGCTATATTATTTGTGCACCTGTCGGATTCCAGATTGAAGCTGAGTCGTGCTGCATATCTGTGCCTGACCCCGACTGGTGATGTTATGATTGCAGCGACGCCTGCCCCCGCATGGCACCATGCGCCGTCGCAATGGATCGTCCAGACCTTCTCTGTGGTCGGGTCCGGCTGTGTTACTGGCCCTGTCCAGTCGACGACGAAGTCTGCCAGGACTTGCGATTTGATGGCTGTCCTGGGCTCGAAGCTGATGTGGTAGCCGGAGAGTTCGGCTGCCCACTTGGCGATCCTCACCGATGCCTCCGGGTTTCTAAACAGTTCGCCGAGCCCCCTATCTGAGGTGACGCGGACCTTGAATGCTTCAAAATAATGGCGCAGCTTGCGCGAGGACATAACGACTGCGTAGGCGATCTGCTCCAGCTCTGTCATGTTGCATTTGGACGGAGTCAGGACCTCGGAGACGTAATAAACAGGGCACTGTCTGACAGCGCCTTCGACTGTCTGCTCCTGCACTAGTGCCGCGCTGACCGCGTGCGGCGAAGCCACGACATAGAGCAATAAGGGGAGCGAGGAGTCGGGGCTCGTGAGGGTGGCCAGCTCCGTTAAGTACTGCTTTAATGAGGCGAAGGCCGCTGCTTGCTCCGGCCCCCAGGCGAAGTCTTTTGCGCCGCGGAGAGTTTTGAGGAAAGGAAGACTTCGCTCGGCCGACTTGGAAATGAATCTGTTGAGAGCGGCCAATCTGCCTGTCAGACGCTGGACATCCCTGGTGGACTGCGGAGGCGACATGTCGATGATGGCCTGGATCTTGGTTGGGTTGGCCTCGATGCCGCGGTGCGACACCAGGTAGCCCAATATCTTGCCTTGGCGAACACCAAAAACGCACTTTTCCGGGTTTAAGCGGAGTCGTGCGTCTCGCATGTTTGCGAATGTCTCGGCCAGGTCGGCGAGGTGGTCCTCCTTATTTTTGCTGGCGACGACGATGTCGTCCACATATGTAAATATATTTCTACCGACCTGCCCCTCGAGTACTGTTTTGGTGAGTCTGGAGAAGGTGGACCCGGCGTTCTTGAGACCCTCCGGCATTCTGATGAAGCAATAAGTGCCGAAGGGTGTTATAAAGCTGGTGCTGGCCTTGTCTTCCTCCTTCATGTATATCTGGTGATAGCCGGAGAAGCAGTCGAGGAGAGACATGACCTCGCATCCGGCCGCGCTATCGACTATTTTGTCGATCCGTGGCAACGGGAAATTGTCTTTTGGGCAGGCCTTATTGAGACTGGTGAAGTCTATGCACATCCGCCATTTCCCGCTTTTTTTCTGCACCATTACAACATTGGAGAGCCATGTGGGGTAAGCCACTGGCTCAATGAATTTAGCCTCTAGGAGGCGGTGCACCTCCGCCTTGGCGGCCTCTGTCTTTTCATCGGACATTTTGCGAAGCTTTTGCTTTCTTGGTCGCACCGAGGGGTCGATCCCCAGACTGTGCTCGATTATGGATCGGCTGACTCCGACCAGGTCGAGGGCGGACCAGGCGAAAACATCTTTATTCTTGGCCAGGCAGCAGAGAAGCTTCTCTTCTTCATGCGAAGTAAGGTCTTCGCTGATAGTGACTGTCTGCTTGGGCGTGGCCTGATCGAGGGGGACAGTCTTGGTCCCATCCTGACTCTGCAACTGAGCCTTGTCGTGCTGCTTGTCAGTTGGGCTGGCGGGCGCAGGGACCTCGCACTGTGTCGTGAGACAGTGCACGTTCCTCTGACCAGGCACGAAGTCCCGCTCTATGTTGCGCGCAGCTTGCTGGTTACCGCGGACTGTAATTACGCCTAGAGGGCCTGGTATCTTCATGCACAAATACAGTCCGTGGATGGCAGCTTCAAACTTATTGATGGAGCCTCGACCCATGATGGCGTTGTATGGATATACCATATCCACAATGTCAAAAGTCACTTGCTCGCTTCGGGCATTGGGTGCTACACCGAAGGAGAGGGGCAACTCTATTTTGCCGACGGGGAAGGTGCCTTTGCCGCCGAAGCCATACAACGGGTTGTCCGAAGGCTTGAGCAGGCTGTGGCTGATGCCCATGCGATCGAAGGCGTGGAGGAAGATGATGTCCGCCTGGCTGCCGTTGTCAACGAGGACCTTGTGTAGGTCCCAGCCTGCCACGCTGCAATTGATGACCATGGCATCGCAGTGGGGGGCGCTACGCAAGTCGACGTCCCGTGCGTCGAAGGTGAGCGGTATGTGGGACCACTTCGTCTGCACAACTGGGCCCGTGACAGCGACATGGTTTATGCTGCGGTAGTGGTCCCGCTTCTGCCGCTTGGTGTCGAAGTCGGTGCTGGACCCCCCAGTTATCATATGAATGACTCCGCGATAAGGTTGATCGGCGAAGTCTTCCTGTTTTGGGGCGTGGGGGATGTTTTGTTGTTGCTGGTGTGGTGGTGGAGGTGGAGGATGTACGATTTGTACTTCCTGATGATGTTGGTAAGCGTGGTGCGGTGGATGCGGGGCGGGAGCGTGGATATATGGTGGAGGGGGTGGCTGGTAATTATGCGCGACAATTCTGGGGTTGTCGGCTGGCTGCGCCCTCGCCATTCTGTCTCTGGTGGCCTTTACTTCGGGGCAGTCTTTAGTTTGGTGGGCGCAGTCTTCGCCATGGAAAAGGCAGTAAAATCGGCGCGGCGGAGGGGGTGGCTGCGCACGCCCTCGGCCCCTGCCGCGAGTCCCACTTCCGCGGCCCTGGGGGAGATATTCCTGGCGACGAAGGGGGTCAGCGGCCGGCTGCTGGTTGGCGATGTTGTGCACTTGCTGCTGACCGCGGCCATCCCGACCAGAGTCTGGCTGCGGAGTCCTTGTCCACGTGCGGCTGGACTGCGGAGCATCTTTTGGCTTCCGCTGGGACTCAATCTTGCGCTGGTGGAGCTCCTCGGATCTGGCGTACTTTTCAAACAGCTGGTATAACTCTTGGAGGTTCTTGGGCGGGTCCCTGATGCAATGGCTGTAAAGGACGCCAGCGCGAAGACCACTGATAGCATAGTGGATGGCAATTTGGTCATCGACTGAGGGTAGCTGTGACTTGAGTGTCAAGAATTTGCGGTAATATTCCCTCAGGGTCTCCTTCTCTAGCTGCTTGCAGAGCGAGAGCTCGGCCAGGGCGTCGGTGTCCGGGCGGTACCCCTGGAAGTTGAGGAGGAACTTGTCCCGGAGACTTCTCCAGGAATCGATGGACAGCGGGGGCAACCTGGTGAACCAGGTGAGCGCGGGGCCCTCGAGGGCGATGATGAAGGACTTCGCCATTGTGGCGTCGTCCCCCCCGGACGATGCGACGGCGACCTGGTAACTCATTATGTATTGAGCCGGGTCGGTGCTGCCGTTGTACTTGGGGTAGGTCCCAGCCCGGAAGTTAGCTGGCCACGGCGTCACTTGCAGGTGAGGCGCCAGGGGGCTTCGCTCATCGAGATAGTTGACCCCTTGGAATGGCGCGGCGTGCTGGAAAGTGAAGTCGCGCTGGGGGAAACGCGGGTCCTCCGGTTGCGCGCGGTGTTGCAGGGGTGGCCCATGCTGCAGGCCGGGGTGGCCTTCGCGCGTGTCTTCGTTTTGTGCGCGCTGCTGGAGGGATGACTCATGCCGCGGGCTGAGGTGGCCTTCGCGCTGCATCAGCGCGATCTCCCGCTCGAGTTCCTGGGCCTTGTGCTCTTCGTCGCGTATCATCTGCCGCACCTTGGCAAGTGCGGACACACGCTGGCGCTTGGCCTCCAGTATCTCCTTCTGCCTCTGGAGGTTGCGGTTCTTGAGGCGCAGGGCGCGCAGCTGTAGCTGTTCTTCTGCTGAGATGCCGAGGACCTCACCGTCCTCGGCGAGATCCGTGCCCTCCGGTGGAGTGATGTCTGAGGGAGGTGCGAAGCCTGAGGGTTGTCCCTCAGGGTCGCAGGTGCGGAGGGTGTCGTCTTCAGTGGCCTCTTGGTGGGTGGATTGGGTGAGGGCGAGGGCCTTGCCCTTTCTTGCGGCGAGCAGTGCTGCCTTCGCAGCCTCGTCAGCCTTCGGGTTAGCTCTCTTGGGTGCCATCGCGGGTGGTTGTCTCGTAGCACGAACGGTGGGCGCCAAATGTTGGTACTGTCTCTCGACAGCAAGGAGATCCAACACGAGTGAATGGAGATGGCAACAGGGCACTCGCGCGTGATGGCAAAAGCTCTGTTAATCTGGCCTCTCACGGGCACTGTGCGGGGGTATTTATAGGTATCCGAGTGCACGGTGCCTTGCGTTAAGGACGCATGTGCCCTCAGGTACCTAGTTTATCCCCAGAATATTCCCATAAAGCGGGGTTACAAGCTGTAATTACAAGTACGCCTTTACAAATTAGGCCCGTAACACAACCGCGGCCACGCAGGGCCCGTTACAATGGGCCCGACCTCATGTGGGCCTTGGAGCTGACCGAGGCCGCGCCGTAGGGAGGCGTTGCCGCAGGCCTTCGTCTGGTGCCGAATCGAGCGAAGGGTCTCCATGTTGTCCCTGGTGTCGATCAAGCGAAGGGTGTCCCTGCCTGCTTTGCCTGTCAGGGCAGGGGCTAAGCGGTGGAGACTTCGGGCGAAGGGTGGCGTTTCTGCCTTCGCTCCAACACAATGCTCCCCTGACCCCGGTTGCCGCCGTGCAGTGACCGCACTTGTACCCACCATAGCTAGCATGGGAGACCCAGTCTTAGGACAAGTGAGGAGAAAAGTCCGCGCCCGGCTTCACTCAGGTACTAGGTTTACCGGTTACCATATTTCCCGACATGTGTTTAGTACGTTCAAACGCTTGACTCAGGTATCCACACATTAATCCTTAATTTCTTTTCCCGTCTCATGGACAAGGCATCCACCCTGGATCCAAGTCCATAGACCATCATAGATCCCGTTATCAAGATGAATACAATCAATTCCTGACCTCGTGCGAGTGCTAGAAAAATCACTCGACTTCTACCAAGATCCTAATTAGCAAAGCAGCTACTCGACCTAGCATACTAGTATCCATCTCAAAAAGGAATCCTGAGTTCATGCAACTATAGGTTTCAAGCAACTCCTACACTTAAGTGCACATTCCAAGCCTACAAACATTAAGTGTAGTAAAGTAGCATATATAAATGGTTATACATAAAACTGGGGCTGCGAGGAGATCCTCGATGGCAGGCTCGGGAGCTTGCTCCTGATCTTCCTCGTGGACAGCTCCTTGCTCAGGGATGAGCACGTACTCTCTGTCAGCAAGATTGCAATCTAATGAATGCAATGAGTAAGATACATGCATGGCATGATATGCAATTTAGCAATTAAACTTTGATGGTGAACGATCAAATTAATAAGGTAGAGCTTAATCTTACTACTGGAGATTTTTGTGGTAACTTAGCAAATTAGGGTCAAGTTTGGTTAAGCTAATTGGTAAGTTTATGATAGTGTTCCACTGATTTCCTTTTAATGTCTTAGTGAAAGTTTATTAAGATTCTTAGCTGAATTCATTGGGGTGAGATTCATT
Source organism: Zea luxurians (assembly GCA_029449295.1). Lineage (NCBI taxonomy): Eukaryota > Viridiplantae > Streptophyta > Magnoliopsida > Poales > Poaceae > Zea > Zea luxurians. The sequence goes on from JAOPSE010000002.1 coordinate 15,054,835, forward strand.
ATTCTTTCTAATTTATCTCTTCTTTTCCATTTTCTTTTATGCCTTTAAGGTGGGTTTGAACTAAAAGATAGTTTTACGAATTTCCAAAAATTCTGCACAAATTACAGTGGCTTCTCATTGGTGTATAGCTCTCTGTCTCAAAATTTGGGGCTTAAAAAGTAAGGGGTTATTTCTGTACAAAATTATCAAGTGTTAGGGCAAAGGGGGTGTTTTGAACTACAACTTCCTTTAACAGTGGGTTATTCTCTAAGACATATTTTTGCTGGCATATAGATGTAATAACATGGTTTTGTACAAATTTTTAGCCACTAATATTTATTAGTTATTTTACTATGATTTTCTAAAGTTTCCAGCCAAAGGGGTGCTTTCTACTACCACTATACTTGAAAAATATCAAACAACAGATTTCTAATTTTTCCTATCTTCTTCTTTGCGCAAGAGCAATCATTCTAGAATTTGGTAACTCTTTGCATAAGGGAAGGGTGGTAGGAATTTCTTGAATTAAATGGCCTTTTTCATGAAGTAGGGGTAATGGGTGTTATTTTGTAGTTTTGATTAGGTTTTGCATTTTTCTCTGGTGGCCTACTTTATTAATAATCTGGTAAAAAATTATTTGCCTATTGTTGCACATCTTTTTGCTTACTTATGATTTAATTGGAATATGGCTCAATATCAAGTTTTATTTGTTCAACCCACTTAAGATGATGGGCTGTGGTGGTTATCATTTTCGTAGTGGTGTACTAGTGCTTAGAGTCTACTGAATTTTTCTTACCAATTTTAAAATTGTTCTTATATTTTTAATAATGGCCTTTCTAGTTTTATTAGTGCCTAATAAAACATTTCACCTTGAATTTGTTCTGTACTAGGGTTCCTTTTATTTTTCCTAGGTTCTTCATTACTTAAGTGGACTAGGAAAAATATTTGCATCCACTGTTCATTATTTTCTAGTGCCTTTTTCATTTTCCTAATTTTTTGGCAATTATGGCTTTTAATAGATAACCCTATTTAAATCTTCAATACTGGGGTGCTTAATATTTTTAAACAGTGTCTAAGTTGGGTTTGGACTTCTACAAATTATCTTAAGTCCCGCACAAAAGCATAACTATTTTTGTTCATTTTAATAAGGTTTGGGCAGTTTTCTTAATTAATTCCAAACTCTAAAATTTAAAACATAAAGCACAAAGTTTAGTATTTTTATTTGATAGTTCATATTATTTTGAATCCAGTAAAAATGGTATGACTAAATTTGGTTGAACATTTCTCAAGATACAAATTTCCTAAGTTTTCTGCTTAATTTAAAAAAATAAACAGAAATGGTTTAAAGGAAAATGGTTTTGCATCTGGGTCCCTGGCGAAAGGTTCTAAGCGTATTACAGATAGGTCCTTAGTTTACTATTCATCTGAGTCTATGACTCTGTAGAAAACACCCTAGGGTTCTGCTAAATCGAACCCACAGTCCTTCCCCTAATGGAACAGTAACCGCGGCGGAAGAAAAGGGCAGAGGGGCTTACCGGTGGCGAGGTTGCTCCGGTGAAGGGTCAGGCGAGGTCCGGGGGTCTCTCGCGATCACGTCGAGGTGTAGATCGTCGGTGGTGGTTGTCGGAGTTGGTCAATCCACGCGCGCAGGCGGGTGAGCTCGTCGGCGGCGAGTAATCCGGCCTACTCACAGCGCGATAGTCCAATTGAACGGGTCAGAGAGCTTCACTAGATGCTAGGGAAGACGTGGGTGTGAGGAATTGGAAAATGGCTTACTGGTTAGCTTGGTTCACGCGCGGCGGCGGGTGACTGAAGTCCGGCGAGAGTGATTCGGGGTCTCCGGTGAGGCTTTGCCGGGTCCGAGGACTTGGGAAGCTTCACGGGCCTCTGGTGAAGCTAACCGAGTGACTAGCGCAGCCCGGGGGTGGCTGGAGTGAGCTGGCCACGGTGGCCGAGGCTCGGGTGGCTTGGCGGGCAGTGGCGCGGCGTGCTCGAGGCGAAGTCTGGTGAACTCTTGCTCGGGCAGGACTGAGAGCGCGCGGGCAGGTACGGCTGAGGCCTTGGGCTGCTTTATAGGCACGGCGAGGTGCACGGGCGATCGTGGACCGGCAAGGGCGCGCGGATGTGCACGGCTGGGTGCGGGTGCGCGAACTGGCGTGAACCGGGTGTGTCAGCCGCGGTCGAACACGTGGAGCCATTGTTTCTGCCCGTGTTCTAACACCGATCAGGCGCAAATCTTCGCGAATTTGGGCAAGATCGCCGTGAAGGATTTGTTCCCCTGGCTGTGCTTTGTCGTTTGTGTGTGGATGATGCGCGGTTTTAAGCTAGGGACAGGGAGTTGTAACGTCGCCAAGTTGCAAGTGTCAGACAACCGAGTCCCGAGAACAAACTACGCCAAAATCGTGTCAAACAACTTTTGTTTGAGTTCAAACTTTACCAGAGCATGTTCAAGGAAATTTGGTGCCACTTTTATATTTGGACTTTATGGATTTGAGTTTTGGAAAATAGGGAACACATCTGAACTTGGGAAAGGGTTCTGAAATTCAGATTTCAGATTTCTGAATTTTCCCATAGGGCCTTGGTTCATGGACTGATTTGGGGATTTTGAAAAATTCAAATGGCCAAACTTCCTTACTATATTTTGTAGGTTATTTAGTGCACTAAAACTTTGTTATTTGGTTCATATCAAAATTTGGTACTTTTCCCAAGTCTTTTCTCCAATTCCCTTTATGTGCTTAAATGGCCCACTTAGGATTATTTAGGGTTTGTGAGTTCTTCTTACCTTGAGGTGCATGGCATGATTAAGGAGAATTTCTTAAGATGAAAAAGACTTACTTAAACCTTTATTCTTAATTTTTTATGTCCATTCCTCAATTTGGTTCACATGTGATAATGGTTTTGAGTCAGCTCTAAGAAGAAACCCTAGGTGACACTGGGGTGTCACAGTGATAGCCTTCCTCTTCATCTCACCCATCTGGACACGTTTGTGTTCGATAGCTATAGCCTTATCTAGAAGCCTCTGAAAAGATGGAAAGGTGTGAGCAACCGGCTGATACTAAAGTGGTCCAACAAGCCCCTCCATGAAATGCTCCTGCTTCCTTTCATCATCAGCAATCTCATCTGGAGCATATCTCGACAGCTGAATAAATTTATCACGATATTCACTGACTGACATGTTGCCTTGCTTCAGTGATAGAAATTCGTTCTTATTTATTTTCATCAAGCCAGCAAGAATATGGTAGTTTCTAAATTGTGCAGCAAATTCTGCCCAGGTAATAGCAATGGAAGCATCATGGGCAGTAGTGTAGGAGTCCCACCAGTCAGCAGCGTGGTCAGTAAGACGACTAGAAGCATAGAGCAACTTCTCCCGATCAAAACATTGAACAATATTAAGCATCTTCTCCACTGATTTCTACCAATCATCTGCATGTAAAGGATCTGGAGTGCTGGAGAATGTAAGTGGCTTGTGACTCATGAATTCATGGTGCTTGTCCCAGGGTGGAGCTGCTGCTGGTGGTGGAGGTAGTGGCGGTTGTTGCTGTCGCTCCAATCGCTCTTGCCTCATCTCCTGACACATTTCCTGCCTTTCCTGACACATCTCCTGGCGTTCTTGTCTCATCTGAGCTTGCATTTCATTCATCGTGTTTGCCATCTGCTGTAGCATCTGCATCTGAGTGGCAACCACTAGATCTGTCCTAGCCGGTGGAGGATTTGGGCTAGATTCGGTGGAGAACTCATCTCTGGTTGCGATTGTCTAACAATCCTCCTACTGTGGTGGTTGGTAGGTAGATCGAATCTGCCTCCCTTCCTGGTATTGACCATCTGGGTTAGAAACATATGGTAAGATAGAATTGCAGATAAGATGAGTAATTACGAAACATGATCTTTTGGGGGTTTTATTGGCTCAGTAGATTAGTGTGTCCCCTACTAATGCTAATACATTACCTTATGGTGGTACATGCTAGAATGCCTTGCTATACGAAATCAGTCAATCCAAGAAGCAAATCAAGCATTTACCATTAGAACAAACATCCAAACACATTAGATAAAGAAAACATATATTTTTTTTGTCTTAGGTCTCCTATCTCTTTAGGGAGTCTTAAATGTAGGATTCCATGGTGTGAAATCCTTCTTGTCTTTCTAGAGTAGAAAAGATAAGAATAGTCAGAGTAGAATAGCCAAAGGTGAGACAGGATCAAGAAAAGTATAGAAAGAATCAGAGTAAAGGTAAGTAGGTAAGGGTTTTGTCCAGTTCTATCTAAGTTTCGTCCTACAGTCAACATTTCCTTTGATACCACTTCTGTCACACCCGCATTTAAGGGATAAAGCCGGGTGCGTCTCATATGTGCGCCAAAGAAGAACATCACATATAATGACAAAGTGTATAGAGATAAATGTCACAAATATCATTATTACATAGCAGAAGTCCTACAAAAATAGATGATAACAATAAAGCGAACTAAGCATTATTCCTTGGCACTATAAAGCTGACTGAGAGACGCCACCTAGATAAGCTCGTACTCTTCGTTGTAAGGCTCCTCCTAGACCACCTATTCTTCTCTTGTGGGGGGTTATATATCGCAAGGGTGAGCTCACAAAAGATCATAGCTCAACAAGTTGTGGGGAATAATGTGCATGAACTCACCAAAGGTGGGAGCTCATGTGAAGTGTAAGGCTGATCAACAAATAAGGGTTGAACCTGAGCATTGCTTTTAATAAATTGGTCAAGTTTTATTAGCAGTTACTAAATGTAAGTAAATACCAAACCAGAGTAATAATAGATCAAAATTAATAATAAAACCATAATGCGATGCAAATGACAAATTAAATTGAATTTCATAAATTAATCAAGCGAGAGTCCTAAGCTGCTCATGACCGCGAGCATGGCTAGTATACCTGTTTTACACTCTACAGAGGTTGTACCCTTTACCCACAAGTCATGTCATCCGGTTTCCAAGGGGTCTAGAAGTCCCATTCATCTCTACCGAGGAGATGAGGCAAGGTAACACTACGAGGCCTTACAAAGTTCTACTAGATTCAGAAAACCCCCTACAATTTCTAGGGAGCGCAATGCAGGAATCCCTCGTCTGACCGCCATCGCAGCAAAATCAACCCGAGAACCTCCCTACACCGACAACCCCCTGTTGGGGGCCTTCTCCTTCCGAAGGTCCTCAAAACATAATTAACTATTTGTTGTTAGCATAAGCTATTACAAGAAGCTTTGTCTCTAGGAGATAAATCTCTTTCTTATGACGAAGGACACACAGGATGAAGATAGATTCAAAGAAGATAAGAGTAAACGCCGAAGCCATTACCAGACGGAAAAGCTTCGGCTCGCAACGAAGCAAAGGAATGTTGATAATGGCCGAAGAAGGAAAAGACTACTTAGTCCTTTATAATTTGTATTACGATCATGTGTAAACATTAAGGGCATAAATGTACTTTTGCTCGGGCTACGTCTCGTGCCTATAAATAGATGAATAGTAACACCGTACTGTTCACACTGGATTGTAATCACTCTCGCGTCATTCTCGCACTCCCTCCTTCTGGCAAGCCAAAGGTACAATGTAATATGAATATTATTGATGTTTATTCATATTTATGGAACACGAGAATAAATACATTATTGGTACATGATTATTATTATCGTTATTCCTTTGTATTCCTTTACTTTCCTATTTGCATTCATCTTTATATGTTGAAATGATGAAGGTACGTCCTTCATGACCTTTGTCTGAAGATCATTATATCCGAGAGGAAATAATGCTTCAAAGGACGAAGGTCTTTAACCATTAACAATTGTGTTGCCTTGTTCTTGATTTATAGCATTTGAGAACAAGTGAACAACATTGGCGCGCACCTCCGGTGAACTCACTTCCACAAACCTTCGGCAAAGCATCCACCTTCGACATGTCGTCAAAGAAGGCAACGGTGCTAGGGCTGCCCTGCAGCCACTGGACACAAATCAGGATGCACTCTCTCTATGAGAGGCCAGGAGCCAAAAGAGAAAAGCCACCAGCCCAACTCTTCAGGAGGAGCAGATTGACCAGGAAATCCGGGATTTAGAAGCAATCCATCAACAAGTGCAAAGGAAAAAGGAGAAGATGCTTCGCTTGGCTGATCTTCAGAAGAAGATTGACGAAGCTGCTGAGGAGATGCGTCATCTTACTCAAGATGATCAGGACCGAAGGCCTCAGCACAGGGACAAAGATGAATGGTACGATGAGTTTCGTCATGATAACTTTACTTTTGATGATGCTTCTCCTCTGGCAGTAGAGTTGCAGGACACCCCGTGGCGACAATCCTACAAGCCACCTCAGTTGCCCATGTATGATGGGCATTCGGATCCAAAGCAATTTTTGATGAGCTACAAGGCAACAATATCCTCATATGGGGGCAATGCTGCTGTCATGGCAAAATTCTTCGTCATGGCGGCCAGAAGCGTAGCCCAGACATGGTATTCCTCCCTTCGACCAGGAACAATCACATCATGGCAGAAGCCCAAGGATATGCTAGTCACCAGTTTTCAAGGTTTTCAGATGAAGCCAGTCACTGCTCAAGCTTTGTTTCAATGCACACAAGACCGTGAGGAGTACCTTCAGGCGTATGTCCCAAGGTTTCTACGTTTGAGAACACAAGCGCCTATATTGCCCAATGAAAATTGTCATTGAGGCCATGATCAAGGGGCTTCGGCCAGGACCTATAGCCCAATATTTTGCCAGGAAGCCCCCACAAACCCTAGAGACGCTCCTCTAGAAGATGGATGAGTACATCCGGGCCGATAATGATTTTCGCCAAAGAAGGGAGGAAGTGTACAAGTTTTCTAAAATGACCAGGGGCTTCGGAGGAAGACTTCATCCTAGGCATGTCCAGTCAATTCATAACTCCAATGTCAACGATGAAAGGACCAATAATGCTCAGAACAGCCATCATAGCTCACAGTCTTCGAGCATGCAGCATACTTCTTTCAGACCACCAGCTCCGAGAGGCAGTAAAGGAAGAAGCTTCAGTGGAGGAAGGTTCGACAATCAACCCAGAAAGTTATACTACCTCTTTTGTGGCGAGGACAAGGGCCATACAACAAGGACATGTCAGGTCACAATTCAGAAGCAAAAGGAAATTGCTGAAGCTGAGGCGTGGCAGAGTCAGCCGTAGCAAGTCCTCCACACTGCTTCATGCTACTCTCCATACATCCCAGAATATGTAGGAAATCAACAACCTACGGCTTCTGTCGCTTCGGCAAGTCATTCCCGAGCTTCCTGGCCTCAGTTGCCACCACCACCACCGCTGGTTCATAATCAGCAACCAGAAGGGCACAATCATACTTAGCAACAACGCGATCTTCGAGAAGAGCCCGAAGCTCGCACAGTCAACAACACTGTGCCTAAATCGAAGCACATCTACTAAAGGGACTATAGTGGCTCGGCTAAGGAATATGTTGATCTAATGTATCTTAACTCTTTCTGCCTTTATTTTTTCTTGCAAGAAAAACAATACAGGAGGGATTAACTTTCAACTTAATGAAGCAATGCTGTGGTTACACCATCGAGTGTGACAGAATTCAGTTCTGAAGCTACAAAGACGTTCCTAAGAGAATGCAGAGTAAGTTCCGAAGCTACAAAGACGTTCCTAAGGGAACGAAGAGTAAGTTCTGAAGCTACAAAGATGTTCCTAAGGGAGCACAGAGTAAGTTCCGAAGCTCAAAAGTTGTTCCTAAGGGAATGCAGAGCCAAAATGCCACCAAAGTAAAAGGTGAAGAAGCTCCAAAGTCGTTCCTAAGGGGATGCAGAGCTTGAATGCCATCTAAGTAAAAGGTGAAGATGCTCCAAAGTCATTCCTAAGGGGATGTAGAGCTTAGCTCCAAAGTCGTTCCTAAGGGAATGCAGAGCTGAAATACCACCTAAGTAAAAGGTGAAGGGACTCCAAAGTCGTTCCTAAGGGGATACAGAGTCTGGGTGCGTATTCGTGTGGGTTTTTTTATCTTTGGCATTGTTGGGGGCCTTCGGCTTCCGAAGGTCCTCAAAAACATGATTTAACAATGTTTCTAGAGTATAATACATGAACAGGCACCTTCGGGATCGGATCAGAACCACAGTGTGAAGAAGCACAAAGAATACGAAGGCGCAGAGCCGAAGTTATGTGCAGGAGAGCTTCGGCATAATAGCAGAAAAGGAAACCGACTTAAAAAGGAAAAGGCTATTCAGACCTCGATGGGTTACTATAGAGCCATTAGCATATGTAAAGGGCATGGGTGTAATTCTACATGGGCTGCGTCCCATGCCTATAAATAGATGAACAGTGCTTCCGTACTGTTCACGCTGACTTGGCATTTGCTTCTGCTTCACGCTTGTATTTTTACCTTCTTTCAAGCCGAAGGTACATTTGTATTTGTAATTTGATATCATTTCCATTTTCCATAATAATAAAATAGAAATGAGTTGATAATAATAGATGATTATTTATGTTATTTTATATTTCATATGATTCCTTCTTCATCATTATATGTTATGCTGCTGAAGGTATGTCCTTCACAACCTTCGTCCGAAGATCATTATATCCTAAGGGAAATAATGCTTTGAAGGACGAAGGACTTTAACGTTTAACATTTTCTGTGTTGCCTTGTTCTTAATTCATAGCATTTGAGAACAAGTCCCCAACATTGGCGCCCACCTCCGGTGAACTCACTTCTACTTTTTGAGTTTCGAACACCTTCGGCAAGCGTAGACCTTTGTCATGCCGCCAAAGAAAACTTTAGCAACAGGGGCTGCCGCTCTGCAGCCGCTGGACCCCAACCAGAAAAGGAAGGCCATCAGTCCAACGCCTCAGGAGGACGACCTGGACCAAGAGATCAGAAATATGGAGATGCTTCACCAGCAGGTGCAAAGGAAGAAGGAAAAGATGGCTAGGCTGGCTGAACTGCAAAGACAGATAGACGAAGCCTCTGAAGAAGTTCGCCATCTCACTCAAGATGAGCAGAACCGAAGGCCTCAGTATAGAGAGCTTCATCAAGAGGGCTTCTTCAACGAAGATGACTGGTGTAAGAATTTCCATCATGGAAATTTTGCCTTTGATGATGCTTCCCCTCTATCAGCAGAACTGCAGGCTACACCTTGGCCTCCGTCTTAAAAGCCACCTCAACTCCCCATGTATGACGGCCATTCAGACCCGAAGCAGTTCTTGATGAGCTACGAAGCAACAATATCTTCCTATGGTGGCAATACTGCAGTCACGGCAAAATCTTTCGTCATGGCTGTCAGGAATGTTGCACAAACCTAGTTGTTGACGCCTTTTCAGAGCGCCAAACACTCAACAAGAACCGTGGCGGTGCCCTCTGCACAGGGGCGGACGGTCCGCGCGCAGGGGCCGGACGGTCCGCGGCCTGGTGCGAGGCGCGGTGGTGCTCTCTGCGCAAGGGTGGACTGTCCGCGGCCTGGGGCCGGACGGTCCGCGACCTGGTGCGCGGCTAGGGCTCCTGCCTGACGGCCGGACGGTCCGCGCCCTGGGGTCGGACTGTCCGCGCGTACGCAGGGACGGCGGAAGATCGCCGACGGCGCCTGGATCTCGCTCCCGGGAGGGACCCCGTCGGGGAGTAGAGATCCTAGGTGGTGTCTAGGCTCGGGCCGACCGACCTAGACTCCTCTAATCGACGTAGAGCCGAAGAGAGACGAAGAATTTGGGGATTGGATAGCTAAACCTAAACTAGACTAGAACTACTCCTAGGATAAAATGCAAAATAGAAGTTGTATTGATTCGATTGATCATTACAAATCGGTCGTATACCTCTCTATTTATAGAGGAGGGGGCTGGACCCTTTACAAACTAATTCCCGAGCTTATCCCGCGATTTTAGCTAACAACCGTAGCACAAAACTCGGAACCCTAATCTGCTCTGCGCACGCGCAGACCGTCCGGCCCACAGGCGCGGACCGTCCGGACCGCGGACCGTCCGGCCTCAGGGCCGGACAGTCCGCCGGCTCATTTCTGGTTCGAACATATGCCCCCCTGCCTTTTGGTGGAGCTGGGCGAACCAAAAGCAACTAACTCGATGTGAACACATCGGTTTTCTTAGGCATCTTGCCACATACTAGGATGGTACTGTTTGAGGAAACGCCCATTCAAAGCCTTAGGTAAATCCTTGCCTTGTAATGTTTGTAGTAAATAAGCGTTACCAGACATCACCTGTTTCACTTTATAAGGACCCTCCCAGCTTGGCGACCATTTCCTGAACTTTCGGTCTTTATTCCTTAGAGGCAGAATGGTCTTCCACACCAGGTCTCCTACTTGAAATGATTTTGCTTTGACCTTCTTGTTGTAGGCCCTGGCTACCATGATCTTGTCCTTTTCTATTGCTCCCAAAGCTATCATCCTCTTGTCAGTCACCTCATCAATATTATCCATCATTGAATTATAATATTCAGTAGCAGTTAGATCATTTTGTCTGGCAAACCTGACAGCATTCAAACTTATTTCCACAGGTAACACTGCTTCCTGCCCATAGACAAGCTCAAAAGGAGATACTTTAGTAGCACTATGTTTAGATATTCTATGAGCCCATAAAGCTTCAGACAAAATCTTATGCCAATGTTTAGGATTATCAGATACCTTCTTCTTTATCAAATTAATCAACGTCCTATTACTAGACTCGGCCTGTCCATTGGCCTGAGCATAATATGGAGACGAATTAAGCAGCTTAATTCTGTATAATTCAGCAAATTCACGTACCTCCTTTGACATAAAAGAAGTACCTTGATCTGTAGTCAAGGTCTGGGGAATGCCGAATCTATGAATAATATGCTCAGTTATGAAATCAATTACCTCCTTGTGCATCATGTTCTTTAGAGCAACGGCTTCAGTCCATTTGGTGAAATAGTCAGTGGCAACTAACACAAACCGATGCCCCTTTGATGATGAAGGATGAATTTCTCCAATAAAGTCTAATCCCCATCCTCTGAACGGCCAAGGCTTGATGATAGGATGTAATTCGGCTGCAGGGACCAACTGTAGGTTGCCGAATTTTTGACACACTTGGCAACCCTTGTAGTACTTGAAACAATCAGCTATCATACTAGGCCAATAAAAACCAGACCTTCGCAACAACCACTTCATCTTTGGAGCTGATTGATGGGTACCACAAATTCCTTCATGTACTTCGGCCATGGTTAATATAGCATCATCTGGGCCCAAGCACTTAAGCAGGACATCATTAACCGTTCGGCGGTAAAGTTCATCACTCATCAAAACATACTTGAAAGCTATTCGCCGAATGTTCTTATCTGTCCTGATATTGGGATTTTGCAAATAATTAAGTATAGGTGTCCTCCAATCACTTGCATCGGCTTCATTGTCAGCCGAATCGATTAAGAGAACATTTCTGGTAACCTCGGACGGTCCGGCGTCATCACGCGGACGGTCCGCGACCTGGGAATTTGGCTCTGCACTGGTTATCAGATTTTCAGTTTTGTGAAATTTCCCTCTCTTTATCCGATAACCTGATGCATCTTGTGCCAAATCGTTAGCTCTATGATTCTCAACTCTAGAGACATGCCGAATACTGAATTCGTCAAAAGAATGGATTATGCTCCAACATTTCTCAAGATAACTATTTAGAGTACCATCAAGACATTGATATTCTTCTAACACTTGTTGGACAACCAGCTGAGAATCACCAAATACCTTCACATGTTTTACTCACATACTATTTAAAAGTTCTAAACCGAATAGGAGGGCCTCATATTCAGCTTGATTATTAGTGCAATAAGTTTTCAATCGGCTAGAGAAGTCAAAGGAGACATTACTTGGTGAAACAAGCACAATGCCAATTCCTTGCCCTTCATTGCAAACCGATCCATCAAAATATAAAGTCCAAGGAGTAATAGTGAGGTATGACATGTCTAGTTCATGAATATCATTAACCCGATGTTCTACAATAAAATCCGCTACGACTTGGCCTTTCATAGATTTCAATGGTTCATAGGCCAAGTCATATTCTATGAGTGCATAAGCCCACTTACCAATTCTACCACTCATAATTGGGTTATGCAACATGTATTTGATTACATCGGCTTGACCAGAAACAGTGCAATGACTAGACAGTAAATAACATCTACATTTGGTGCATGCATAAAACAAGCATAAGCATAACTTTTCAATAAAAGTGTACCTTGTTTCAGCATCCACCAGCCTTCGGCTTAGATATGTCACCACATGCTCCTTCCCCTCAGTTTCTTGTGTCAGAACAGCCCCAATAACCTTGTCTTCAGCTGCAATGTATAATCTGAATGGTGCTCCTACTTGTGGTGCTTTTAACACGGGAGCCGAAGACAAGTATTTTTTAATGAGATCAAATGCTTCCTGCTGCTCTGCCCCCCAAGTGAATTCAGCATCATTCTTAAGCCGAAGGATAGGGGTGAAGGCATCAATCTTCCCGACTAGGTTAGAAATAAACCTTCGTAAATAATTCACCTTGCCGAGAAACCTCTGCACTTCGACCTTACAAGTCGGAGGCCCCACATTCCGAATAGACTTGATTCGGTCAGGGTCTATTTCTATACCATGTTCATGAATGACAAATCCTAAAAACTTACCAGCCGACACTCCAAAAGCACATTTACGTGGGTTCATTTTTAAACCATACCGACGCATTTTATCAAAGGCTTTGCGCAAATCAGCTATATGAGAACTAAACTTAGCCGATTTGACTACAATATCATCAATGTAGACTTCCACAGTGTTTCCTAACAACTCATGGAAGATCAGATTCATAGCCCTCTGATAAGTAGCACCAGCATTTTTAAGACCGAATGTCATGACAACCCATTCAAATAAACCAATGAAGCCTGGACATATAAAGGCCGTTTTAGACACATCTTCTTCGGCCATGAAAATCTGATTATATCCGGCATTACCATCAAGGAAGCTAATAATTCTATTTACTGATGCATTATTGATTAATGTGTCGGCTATGGGCATGGGATATTCATCTTTAGGAGTTGCTTTATTTAAATTACGAAAATCAATGCATACTCTAAGTTTACCTGACTCCTTCTTCTCCACCGGCACAATATTGGAGACCCACTCTGCGTATCTGCAAGGTCTAATAAAATTAGCTTCTAGCAGCCGGTGGATTTCGTCCTTGATCCGTGGGAGAAGATCTGGACGAAACGTTCTAGCTTTCTGCTTGAAAGGTCTGAAACCAGACTTAATGGGCAGCCGATGTTCGACAATCTCTCGGCTTAGTCCAGGCATTTTAGTGTAATTCCAAGCAAAACAATCTGAATATTCCTTCAATAGACCGATCATCTCATTTCTAGAATCGGTCTCCAGGGACTTGTTTACAAAAGTCGGCCTTGGAGTTTTACCATTTCCTATGTCAATCTCCTCCAAAGGATCAGCCGATGTAAACCCCTGTCCTAGTTTATCAAGATCTCTGAATTCCTCTATCATGTCCCCCACAGAGGAATCAGATGATGTTTGTGTGATGGCGGACTTTCCGGTCTCGGGGACCGGATCATCCGTAATACTATCTTTTCGCTGTGGTAGATGTTCGGTCTTAAAGTCCGAACTGTTCTGTGATAGACCAGACCATCCGGCTTTGAGGGCCGAATTGTCCGTGATCAAAGACTCATGAACTTTGTGTGTATTCATCGTTTAAACTCTATTTAGGATTTAGCCGATTCTCTATCGGCTCTAGCATTACAGGAATGAAACCTTTCTTATCTATACTTATGAACTGATAATCAGAAAAATCTACCCCTGTGAGACATGTAGCAGTCTCATAAGTCCAGAGTACAGGGGCATCGGCCATAGCGATGCAGGCCGATACATCAGCATGTACTTGTTCTACTTCATCGCCTACCCATTGTATTAGCATTTGATGTAATGTAGAAGGTATAAATTGATTGGCATGAATCCAATCTCTGCCTAGAATTAAACTATAATTCCCTTCTACATCAGCGACGAAGAATGCAGCAGCAAGGGTCTTAGTCCCGATGGTTAATTCAATGGACGTGACTCCCCTGGCTTTAATCGAACTATCCCCAACACCGCTGAGGGTCATGTTGGTTTTGACAAGTTCGTCATCTTGTTTACCTAATTTTCTGTATAATGAATAAGGCATTAGATTTACAGCCGCCCCTCCATCCACCAACATCTTAGCAATCGGTATTCCATCAATGTGACCGCGCACGAAGAGCGGCTTTAAATGATTTACCGATTCCTTTGGTTTAGTAAAGGCGGCTTCTTTAGGACCAAAATCAAACTGGGCAGCAACAGGTTTATCGTCGCCAATGATAGTGCAATCGGAAGAAAATGTAATAATATTTACATCCATACCTGGGCGTTCTGGAGAAGCCTCGTAGTCGACCAGGTCTTCTCCTAGCAGGTCGTCCTCTTCCATTGATGTTATCGTGTTGTTGGAGGATTCCTGATGAATGGCGGACGGTCCGCACGCGGGGGCCGAACGGTCTGCGCCTGGTGCAGGTTGTCCAGAGCCTTCCTGGTGAACGGCGGACGGTCCGCACGCGGGGGTCGGACGGTCCGCGCCTGGTGCAGGTTGACTTTCTATTTCTGTGGCCGTTTGTTTTTTCTCAACGGCCTTCGGTCTCCATTTCTTTTGCGGTGGCGGGTATAGTGGATGTGTGTCATTAAATGTCTTTTCCGCCTCCTTCTCCTGGCTCTCCTTTGCTCTTAGGCGCTGTAATTTTCTTTTTTGGGATCGTGTCAATCCCGCTGGGCACCATCGAGGCATGGAGTATTTTGGATCGGGTATTTTGATGGTAGCCGTATCCTTTTCAGTTGTGTTGGCCGATTCGCCGAAAATCATCGGCCCTTTATTGTCTCCCTGTATGACAACATCTGCAGTACCTATTTTCATGATGTCCTTTTTTGTTGTTCTTTGATTTGCTACAGGCATATGCCCCCCTGCCGGATTGGTCGGCCTTGAAGGCCGAGTAGTCCGGCAATCCTGTTGGGTTTGTGCCTGGTGACCGGATTGAGAAGTGCTCAATCGGTCTTGTATTGGTGGCGTCAACCTGTCAAAAACAGATGTTTGGGGTGCCCCCCAGGCGGGGTACTGCGGCATCCCAAATGGATATGGTGGCATGCCCCACATTTGATTTGGGACATATGGCGGAGGTAAATATGTGTATGGATATGGCATAGGTGGATATGGAGGTGGAGGTGTCCATGCAGGTAAGTTAGGTCTCACTTGTATAGTATGACCTTTCATTTCTTCCGATTGGTGGGGTGGTCCAATCGGCCTGACCTGGCGCTGCTCATGAATGGGTGAGTGGGGTCGCTTCGGTGGCCGGTCACTGGGGCCAGCCTTCTTTTTCACATATTTAGACAACAATTGATCGAAAGTCGGGCCAGGCTTGATCAGCCGACCAGCTGCTTTAAATGTATTTGTTTTCCACGTACCTATCTCTGGTCGTCGTGGTTTGAAGGTACGTGGTCGCTGCGAGTCCTGAGCATGGCCGGACCGTCCGCCGGAGCCCTCCGGACCGTCCGGTGGGGTCCCGGACCGTCCGCGCCTACGTGTCGGACCGTCCGGGATACGCAGCACGGGTTCATGTATCTGTCTCCCTGTCTGCGCTTGCCCCCAAGTACTGGAGGTTGTGATGGTCACCTTTAGGGTCTCCCCTCCATCGGGAGTCTTCTCGGCTACCACTTTCCTGCAAGAAACTTTATGATCCTCATCGGCCTTTTTAGAATTGCCGATGATTGCCTCTTTGCCTTTGCCTTTATCGGCCGTGTTTGGCCGAACCAGGACTTTCTTGCCCTCAAAGTCGATCACATTCATTGGAAAGGGCTCTGTATCCACCTGCATTTCCTGAAATTTCAATCGTCCCTCATTAATGGCCGATTGAATCTGTCGTCGGAATACATTACAATCATTAGTGGCATGAGAAAATGAGTTATGCCACTTGCAGTATGCACGACGTTTTAGCTCGTCGGCGGATGGAACAGTGTGATTTATTTTAATATTGCCTTTTTTGAGTAGTTCGTCAAATATTTTATCACATTTACCAACATTAAACATAAACTTAACCTCCTCTTGCCGTTTCTTTTGAACCGGCTGCAAGGAGGAACAAGCCGAAGATTTGGCCTGTTTTGGCCAAACCATTTCAGCAGCATACACTTCTGCTGATTCGTCATCTGAGCTACTTTGGTCGTATTCTACTATATGTACGTTGTGACGCATTGTTTTAGCAGTTTCTTTGCTCCGGCTTTCGCAAGCCAAAGCCCTCTGGTGTAACTGTGCTAGTGTAAAAAATAGGATGCCTTCTAATCTCTCTTTTAAATAATATCGTAGACCGTTAAAGGCTAATCCTACTAGCTGTTTTTCTGCTAAATGAATTTGAAAGCATCGGTTTCTTGTATCGCGGAATCTCCGGATGTAATCATTAACCGATTCGTCTTTTGTCTGTCGCAATGACACTAAATCTACCAAATCCAATTCATAATCACCGGAGAAAAAATGATCATGAAATTTTTGTTCTAGATCCCCCCATGATGAAATGGAATTAGGAGGTAAAGTGGCATACCATGCAAACACGGTTCCTGTTAGCGATAATGAAAATAAACGCACGCAAAATGCCTCTGTGTCTGCCAATTCTCCCAATTGTGCTAAGAACTGGCCTATATGTTCGTGCGTGTTTTTCCCTTGATCACCCGAAAATTTCGTGAATTCGGGTATTCTAGTTCCCTGTGGGTACGGGTGGTGATCAAATCGGCTGTCATAAGGTTTCCGATATGATTGCCCCCTAGGGACCATGCTTACTCTGAGCTTATCTCGGAACGCCCCGGCTATTTCTTCCCTCACTATATCAATGGCAGCCGGTGCAAGACCACCGGCTCTCTGGTCAAACATAGGTGGAGTTGGTTGCATATTAGTATGTTGTCGTTCCCCCCATTGGTTTGAGCTACGTGGTGCATTCCCATTTGCCCTATATGGCTCATAGGTTTGATCGTTTCTTTCCGGCCTTTTAGGTGGGGCCGGAAAGCTTTCCTGGGCTCTGGATCCTGAATTAATGGGCTGGTGCATTGCATAATGTGATGGGAAGTGTTGCTGGGACGGGCGAGGATTCAGGTAATAATCCTCCTCAAAAGACTCATGTGCGGACTGTCCGGATATGTACCCGGACCGTCCGTGGTCATATGCGGATCGTCCGTCATTGTATGCGGACCGTTCGACTGGGTAATTTGGGTTCTGTGTCATATGTGGTGGCTCGGGCGCATATCTAGGTAACTCATTAAAAATAGGCCCAACTGCTGTTGGCCCGGACGGTCCGCGCTCACGTGCGGACGGTCCGGGCATGTGCAGATCGGCTGGTTTGCTGCCGATTTGAGGTTGCTTAGGGTATGTGTCCATCGACATCCTATAAAGGGGTTGTGACTGGTCGTGACAACCTGTAGCCGATGTGTTACGCGCGTTATCTCCTAACTCAACCTCGTGCGAAGGAAAATTTGCGGTACTAGATTTATCGAATGCACGTACTAGTCTCTTAAGATCGCTTTGCATACCCCCTATGATGTTCTGCATTTGTTCACGCTGATCTTCTACATAATTTCTAAGAGATTGCAGATCGTTGGTATTACTTACATTGGGGATATCTGGCGTGGGTTGGAGCGAAGCCGGATCCGTCGCCCGATGTCGGACGACCTTGTTGTTCCTGTCCACTTTGAAGTTGGCCAAGAACTTTGCTTTCGCCTCCTGGATCATCCACTCCTTATGCTCCTCAAACTGGAGCTGCTCGTCAGCCGGCAAGGTTTCCCAAGTCGGCTCTATGATGTTGCTTAAAGAAATATCAGAGTTATCCTTTGAACCGGCCATTGAGGGCCGATCTGATGAGCTTAGATGTGTTATCCCCAGCGGAGTCGCCAAAAAGTATGTTGACGCCTTTTCGGAGCGCCAAACACTCAACAAGAACCATGGCGGTGCCCTCTGCACAGGGGCGGACGGTCCGCGCGCAGGGGCCGGACGGTCCGCGGCCTGGTGCGAGGCGCGGTGGTGCTCTCTGCGCAAGGGCGGACTGTCCGCGGCCTGGGGCCGGACGGTCCGCGACCTGGTGCGCGGCTAGGGCTCCTGCCTGACGGCCGGACGGTCCGCGCCCTGGGGCCGGACTGTCCGCGCGTACGCAGGGACGGCGGAAGATCGCCGACGGCGCCTGGATCTCGCTCCCGGGAGGGACCCCGTCGGGGAGTAGAGATCCTAGGTGGTGTCTAGGCTCGGGCCGGCCGACCTAGACTCCTCTAATCGACGTAGAGCCGAAGAGAGACGAAGAATTTGGGGATTGGATAGCTAAACCTAAACTAGACTAGAACTACTCCTAGGATAAAATGCGAAATAGAAGTTGTATTGATTCGATTGATCATTACAAATCGGCCGTATACCTCTCTATTTATAGAGGAGGGGGGCTGGACCCTTTACAAACTAATTCCCGAGCTTATCCCGCGATTTTAGCTAACAACCATAGCACAAAACTCGGAACCCTAATCTGCTCTGCGCACGCGCGGACCGTCCGGCCCACAGGCGCGGACCGTCCGGACCGCGGACCGTCCGGCCTCAGGGCCGGACAGTCCGCCGGCTCATTTCTGGTTCGAACACTAGTACTCCTCCCTTCGGCTAGGAACAATCACATCATGGCAGAAGCTGAAGGATATGCTGATCACCAGCTTCCAAGGGTTCCAAACGAAGCCGGTTACCGCTCAAGCTTTATTCCAGTGCACCCAAGATCACGAAGAGTATCTTCAGGCGTATGTCCGAAGATTCTTATGCCTGAGGGCACAAGCGCCAACAGTGCCCAATGAAATTGTCATTGAAGCCATGATTAAGGGGCTTTGGCCGGGACCTTCAGCCCAATATTTTGCCAGAAAGCCCCCTCAGACTCTGGAGAAGTTGCTTCAGAAGATGGATGAATACATCCGCGCTGACAATGATTTCCGACAAAGAAGGTAGGAAGCTTACAGGTTCTCCGAAATAGCCAGGGGCTTCGGAGGGAGATTTCATCCCAGACATGTTAGATCGATTCATTCCACTCAGAATGATGACAAGGGAAGTCAGCAGCAGAGGCCGCAATATTCCTCTCAGGCTTCGGGGCAGCAGCAGAGCTATCCTTGACCTCCAGCTCCAAGGGGTAGAGGCGCCAGGGGCTTCGGAGGGAGATTTGGGGATCATCCCAGGAAGATCTATTGCCTATTCTGCGGTGAGGACAAGGGCCATACCACCAGGATGTGCCATGTTACCATCCAGAAACAAAAGGAGATAGCAGAAGCTGCGGCCCAACAGAGCCAGCCGAAGCAAGTCATGCACACTGCTTCGTACCATTCGCCATACATTCCAGAGTATGTAGGCAACCACCTTGCAGCTTATGTCGCTTCGGCAAGCCAACCTCAGGCATCCTAGCAACAGCTTCCCCCCTCCACCGCCAATGCAACAAGGCCAGCAGCCAGAAGGGAGTCAACATCCCCACCTCCAATGGGACTTCAGAGAAGAGTCTGAAGCTCGCACAGTCAATAGTACTGTGCCAGAATCGAAGCATATTTACTAACAAATATCCTACTTCAGCAGCAGTTTTTACATTCAGTATCATTTTCTTTTTTTAATAAGGAACAATTATTGAAAGCCTAAGTGTTTTTGCCATTTTTCAAACCTCTTGTAATAGTTTCGTTTTTTGCCACAATAAAAGTATACCTTCTCCACAGAATAGCGGAATTGCCGAAGCATAAGATTTATGATTGCAAGGGGAATTTCTGAAATAACAAAAAGTTGTTCCTAAGGGAGCGCAGTGTAAGTTTTCTGCTCAAAAGTCGTTCCGAAGGGAATGCAGAGCCTACAGCGAAAAATAAACGCTGATACCGCTGAAAGTAAAAGGCGAAGAAGCTCCTAAGGGAGGCTTACAGCGAAAAATAAACGCTGATACTGCTGAAAGTAAAAGGCGAAGAAGCTCCTAAGGGAGGCTTACAGCGAAAAATAAACGCTGATACCGCTGAAAGTAAAAGGCGAAGAAGCTCCTAAGGGAGGCTTACAGCGAAAAATAAACGCTGATCCCGCTGAAGTAAAAGGCGAAGATCATTTTGCATAACATCACATCATTACATCATTTGCATAGCATAACGTCATACATCATATCGCATCAATGGCGCAAGAAGGGGATCGATATTGATATTTGGAGATTGTTTCGAAGAAATAGTGCCAAGGCACAAAAAAGTAAATTTTGAAGAAGTGTACCCTCATCAAAGCTCCGAAATGAAAAGATTTATCGGTTATTGATTCTACGAAGATTGGACGTTTTTATGGAAATACAGATATTCCTTACGAAGCATGAAAAGAAGGGAAGGTGTTTTTTCGCCGAAGGCTCAAAAAACGGTATGTATAGTTTCATGCATCGTAAAGAATGGAACCATAAATAGCTTATATATTACATTCAAAGTTACAAAATATTACAATAAATATCACATTCCAAATGT
Source organism: Zea luxurians (assembly GCA_029449295.1). Taxonomy (NCBI): domain Eukaryota; kingdom Viridiplantae; phylum Streptophyta; class Magnoliopsida; order Poales; family Poaceae; genus Zea; species Zea luxurians. The sequence continues at coordinate 15,075,279 of JAOPSE010000002.1, forward strand.
TTTTTGCAACATCTAGTCTTCTCTTAGAACAACTTCTGCAGCTTCGTTCAGTAGTTGATCAACAACTTTATCCATGATAGCTTCAGCCATTTTTCTAATTTCGTCGTCCCCCTTCACGTGGGAGTCCGCCGATGGCCTGGCAGGCTCTAAGGGGCGAGAAAGTACGGCTGTGTTACAAAGCGTAAACAAGTTCGAAATCAAAAATTACAGTAGACCCAAAAACTGCTAGTCAATACCTATTTGTACTTCGGCATCTGCACTCTTTTCAGCGGTCTCTGCTACTTTTCTAGCATCATGAATACCTTTCTCGCTCTTTCATATAATTTCTTGGGCCATCTCCTGGCCACCGTTGTCCCAGATGTCGGTGAAAAATTTCCCACCAACCAGGCTCGCTTCGACCGAGGGGTCTTTTATATCTTCAGGAGACAAGGCGGCTTCGGATTGTGCCAAGAAGTTTACATAATCACAGCCTTTCTTCTCCAAAATAGTGGCGATCCCTCTGGCACTTGTAAAGGCACATATGTCTCCATGGCTACTCAAAACTTCTTCAAAAGCTTCAGCTTCGTGGCTGATCCATCCGATTGGGCCTTCGGGGTCACCCCTTATGAAGTTCTCTTCACTTGAGAATGCGCCGACGCTGGCGAAGCTGGTTCTTATTTTCTTAACACATTCTATAGATTTTTCATAACACTTTTTCCTGGATGCACGAAGCTCTTCAACGTTTCTTTCTAAATGATTGGCCCATTGTTCACTAATTTCTCGTTTTGTTTCTTCAAGTGTGCACTCTTCTTTAGCTCTAACTAGTTGTTTCCGAAGATCTTCAATTTCGCGTTTCTGAGCTTCGGCCTGAGTTATGAAAGCAGCTTCGTCTTCTTTTATTTTATTCAATAACGAGTGCAATATTTTATCTTTTTCGAGACCTTCGTTCCTTAGTTCAATTACTTCGGAACGAAGGTTGCTCAAGGCTATGGTATACCCTTCGTCTTCGACGTATTTTTGTGCCCTGAGGGCATTGCTAAGTATAAGACCCTGGGGAAAAATGTGTTTGTTAATAAGTTTAAGCAAACGAAAAACTTTGGTCTCAAGAAATTATTCAGATATTTCATTTTTTCACCTTTAAACTATTATACGCTAAGCTGTCAGCCAGCTCGTTCTTTGACAACACTGAAAGCCCGTCTTCTAGTGTTGGGAATCTGAAGCTTCTGCTCATCTCCCGACAGACTGAAATTTCCTTGCTGTCAGGGAGACAATACAAGAAGTCTTCTTCTCCACTGCCATTGAATATCAATGCCCCCTTGGGATACTTCAGTCTTTGGGCATAGAACTGAGCTTCCTGCCTTTCTTTATCAGTCAATTCTTTCCCCGAAGCATGTCGTAAAATATAGTCGGAAGTTTCAGAAAAGACTTTGGGGGCGGCAATGCCACTTTCTTCAACAAAGAGTTCGTCTGCTGTTTCCGTCTCTTTGGTTTCCAAGAATTTTACCTTGGCGGGCTCTGAAGGCCCTGCTTCAGTTTCAGCTTGGCGCTTTGAAGTTTCGGCCTCAAGGGCTTTGATTTGTATTTCGGGAGTTTTGTCAATTTCCTTCGGAGTAGTGCTTGAAGACTTTATTGTCTCTAGTACATCCAGTACATTAACCATCCTTTTTCTTTTGGGGGTCAATGCTGGACCCTTTTGGCTCTTTGGTACTTCAACTTTTGTTGAAGGACTTAGAATCTCAGATGTCCTTATTTCTTCAGCCGTCGGTTCTTCTACTTTCTTTGTCGCCGGCATCGTGATCGGCTCTTCAATATTCTTCGGGGGAGTCGCATCTTTGACTTCGGGGGTCAAAGAAGATTCACCGACAAACTCGGGCACTATGGCCGGTTCAATATAGCATGGATGGTGTGTAAGAACTTTTATCTTTTTCCTCTTCGGCGCTGGCTCACTGAGAGCAGCTGAGGCGGCTTCCTTTGTAGACGCCGTATCTTTCCTTTTTTGACCCTGTGTTGGGTAACGGTAGTCAGGATACACAAACCCAATGGCATCAAACACTCGGTTGAGCCTTTTCTTCTTTCGGCCTCCGAAGGCTGCGGATAGTGCAGTATCTTCTGCCTTCGAGTATGGACCAAGCAGCTCATCGCTTACGGCCTCAATACTTTTCAGCCAGTCGTCGTCTGGCTCGACGAACTTATCTCCATACTTGAAGGTAAATTTTAACCTAACCAGTCCACCTTCGTTAGGTTCGCCGATGGTTTCTTTCGGCATTTCCCAATTATCTGCAAGTGGCCATACTCTGAAGGCAATGTGTTCCTGGATCAAGTCCCTTGTCCCGATGAAAGAGCAAACTACTCCGAAGGCTCTCCGGCATTCTTCAGCTGCTTCGTCAATTTCTACCTTTGGTTTCCAAAGGCCGAAGCGCTGCCAGATAGGGCGCATAATGATACCTTTAATGTCTTCTCGTGTTTTCAAGTCGTTTTTCACGTAGAACCATTCCTTCATCCAGTCCCCAGGCCATCTTTTCTGAAAAGTTGGCACAGGACAGCTTGACCCAGAACGGGCACCGAAGCTATAACAGCCAAAATTGTTGTGATATTGTTCCTTACCCCATGGTTTCGTCTCATACAATAACTCATGCATATTGCAGAAACTTTTTGCATTTGGTTCCAAACCTTGGCTCTTCACGGCCCATACGAAGATTCCCATCCTTATGATTGCTTCAGGAGTAATTTGATGAAGGTAGATTTCAAATATCTTCAAAACTTCTACCACGAAGCTGCTCAAGGGAAACTGAAGTCCAGCCTTAAGGAAGCTTCGGAATATCACGACTTCATTTTCCTTAGGAGTCGGACAAGTTTTCTCCCCTTCGTTAGCCCTTACAATAGATAAATCCCGAAAATATCTGCCCCTCATATTGACAAGATGACTTTGTTTGATGCTTGATTTTCCAAAAACTGCATGGCTTGGTCGCCAAGGTCGATCTTCGGAATCTTCACCGCCACTTTCTACATCATAGCTGTCGCTATCACCTGTGTCTTCAGACAAACCCTCTAAAATCTCCCTAGTAATCTTCTCTGTATTTGTCTTTCCTATTGATTCAAGGAAGCCGAGATTCATCTCTTCAGAAAGGCTTAGCTTCGACTCAGCGACAGTTTTCTTGTCTTCAGACATCTTCGAAAACGCGAGGAAGGTACTCTCAAAGACGAAGCTTAAAAATGTAGAAAGCCAGGCAAGCGTTGGTGGGAAAAGAGCTAAAAATTAGGAAGACAGGAGCTGGCGGCAAGAGAGCGTGCCAAATGAGCTGGCGATGCCTTCTTATTTATACGCCTAGTACATCGCAAGTGGCAGGGCCCCACTTGTCATTCACTGTTGCTATTCTAGCAAAGGGAAGGTGTTTTTTCGGACCTTCGGCTTAAGGCCTTCGTCCATATCGCAATTTGAATTTGTTATTTCAGCAAATTAATATTGCGAGGGGCTACTGTTGAGGGCCTTCAGCTTCCGAAGGTCCTCAAAAACATGATTTAACAATGTTTCTAGAGTATAATACATGAACAGGCACCTTCGGGCTCGGATCAGAACCACAGTGTGAAGAAGCACAAAGAATACGAAGGCGCAGAGCCAAAGTTATGTGCAGGAGAGCTTCGGCATAATAGCAGAAAAGGAAACCGACTTAAAAAGGAAAAGGCTATTCAGACCTCGATGGGTTACTATAGAGCCATTAGCATATGTAAAGGGCATGGGTGTAATTCTACATGGGCTGCGTCCCGTGCCTATAAATAGATGAACAATGCTTCCGTACTGTTCATGCTGACTTGGCATTTGCTTCTGCGTCACGCTTGTATTTTTACCTTCTTTCAAGCCGAAGGTACATTTGTATTTGTAATTTGATATCATTTCCATTTTCCATAATAATAAAATAGAAATGAGTTGATAATAATAGATGATTATTTATGTTATTTTATATTTCATATGATTCCTTCTTCATCATTATATGTTATGCTGCTGAAGGTATGTCCTTCACAACCTTCGTCCGAAGATCATTATATCCTAAGGGAAATAATGCTTCGAAGGACGAAGGACTTTAATGTTTAACATTTTCTGTGTTGCCTTGTTCTTAATTCATAGCATTTGAGAACAAGTCCCCAACAGGCATAAACATCATTTAGCATCATACCATCAGAACATATCGCATAGGATCACATCATACATCATCTTGCATCAGAAAAAGGCTGAGGAGAAAGAAGGGAGATTGCTCCTTCACAAATACTTGTCGAATTGCAAAAGAATGTGATATGCCACAGCATATATTTTCGGCGGATATAACTTATTATACGAAGTCAACCTTCGTTACCATTGGCATAAGGAAATTCTCTTTGCGAAGCATGAAAAGAAGGGAAGGTATTTTTTCACCGAAGGCTCAAAAGTGGTATGTACACAAATTTCATGCATCACAAAGAAATATATTACATTAGTATACATACAAATATTTGATGTTTGACCCGTACACATGACAGCAACCATACGCAAGCATTACATTTCCTAGTATGCAAGAATTTAATCTTCTTTTAGTATTTTTCAGTGGCTTCATGTAATAGTCTGTCGACGACTTCGTCAACAACTTCGTTAGCAATCTTCATTACATCTAAAGCCTCTTTCATAACTGGGTCAGCCTCAGGGTTGTATGGCTCCTGTGGTGGCGAAAGGCCTACTATAATAAAGAACATAATGGTGAATTTCGAAGCTAGAAACAAACAACAAGACAAAAAAGCTTTAAAAGATACCTATAATCATTGCACGTTCAGCAACTTCTTCAGCTTGCTTTGCCTCTTCTCGGGTGTCGTGAGATTCTTTTTCACTCCTTTTATGGCTTCATCGGCCATCTCACGGCCGCCCTTCATCCAAACATCAGAATATAATTTCCCGCCAATCAAAGAAGCATCGACCGAAGGTTCCTTTGTGTCGTCTGCTGGGAAGATGACTTCTGCCTGGGCTGCAGCCTTAACATGTTCACAGCCGGCTTTCTCCAAAATTGCTGCAACCCCTCGTGCACCGGCGAAGGCACAAAAGTCCCCATGATCACTGAGTATTTCTTCAAAGTCTTTGACCTCTTCGCCGATCCACTAGATAACCCCTTCGGGATCGCCACGGATAATTTTTTGCTCTGATGAGTATGCTCCCACCTTTGCAAAGCTATCTTTCAGTTTCTTTGCGCATTCCATGGATACTTCATAGCATTTTTCCTTGGAATCCCAAAGTTCTTCAATATTCCTCTACACCCTGGCTCTTTCCATTTCACTTATCTCTCGCTTAGCCTTCGCAACGTCGAAATTCTCATTTATTTTAGCAAGTTTTTTCTTTAAATTTTCAACCTCAAATTTGTGAGCTTCAGCTTGTGCGTTAAGCTTCACTTCGCTGGTCTTCAGCCTATCCACTAAGGAGAGCAGTATTTTGTCTTTTTCAAGAGCTTTGTTCCTTAGTGTAATAACATCTAATCGAAGATTTCCAAGAGCTATCTGGCAGCTTTCATCTTCTGCTTTCTTCTGGGCCATTAAAGCCTTGCTCAGAATTAAGCCCTTTAAAAACAAAGGATGAGCACATACTGTAAAGAAATAAGCTACAAAATAATATGTTTTTCAACAAGTTAAAATATTCTTACCTTCAGATTGTTATAGGCAAGGCTATTCGTGAGCTGGTCCTTCGTCATTACTGACAAGCCTAGTTCAAGCTTCGAATATCCTACATTGTCCGCCATCTCCCGACAGACATGTATCTCCTTATTGTCTAGCAAACAATAAAGGAAGTCATCTTCTTCATCGCCACTATACACAAAGGATCCTCGAGGGTACTTCAGATCCTTGCCATTATGTTGCGCTTCGGCAATTTGCTCCTTCGATAATTTTTTCCCCGAAGCATGTTGCACTATGAATTCCAATTCTTCGGTAGGCGCTCCGGGGGCAGGAGATCAAGATTCTTCAGCAGCACCTTCTTTTTCCAACATCAATGGTGCTCAAGCAGCCTCCGAGGGTCTTGTTTCCGTACTTTCTGTAGCAATCTCCGAAGATCTCGCTTCGGCGGGGACTGACGGTCTAGCTTCAGCACTGGTCTACGCCATGATAGCTTCATTAGATTTCTTTAGGGCTTCGCCCTCTACATCAGGTGTCGCAGCAGGAGTCGACGCCTTTACAGATTCTATAACAGCGTCTAGTACGCTGGTCATCCTACTCCTCTTTGGAGTTATTGCAGCAATCTTTGGTACCTTCGGTAGCTCTGTCTCTTGCAATGGACTCAAAGCCTTCAGCTGTTCCGCTGCTATCTCTGGTTTTCGCTCTTCGTCCGATTATGTCTTAGCTTCGATAGGAGCAGAGTGACTTGACTCAAAAACAGAAGAAGACTCTTTAGCAGGACTCAGCTCTTCGGCCGTCTCAGCGCGCTTGGGCCGATGTGTCAAAACCTTAACCTTATTTGGCTTCGACGTATTAGAGATCGCTGAAGCAGCAACTCTTCTTTTCTTTCCTTGCTTTCGTGAAGGATAACAATAATCTAGGTATACGAAACCAATGACATCAAAAACCCTATTCAGCCTCTTCTTGCCTCGACCTCCGATGGCCGCCGTCATAGCATCATCTTCGGCCCTTGAATAAGCACCAAGCAATTCATCGCTGGTTGCTTCAATGGCATCTAGCCAGTCGTCGTTTGGCTCATCAAATTGGCTCCTGTATTTGAATGTATATGTTGGGGGCCTTCGTCTTCCGAAGGTCCTCAAAAACATGATTTAACAATGTCTTCCAAGTGTGACATACATGAATAGGTACCTTCGGACTCGGATCAGGACCACAGTGTGAGAAGCACGAACAATACGAAGGTTGATGAAGCGCCGAAGCTACGCGCAAGGGAGCTTCGGCATGATAGAAGGAAAGAGAACAGACTTAAAGGGGAAAAGGCTATTCAGACCTCGATGAATTACCTTATAGTCATTAGCAAATGTAAAGGGCATGGATGTAATTTCACATGGGCTACGTCCCGTGCCTATAAATAGATGAACAATACCCTCGTACTGTTCACGCGGACTTGGCATTTGCTTTTGCGTCACGCTCATACCTTTGCTTTCTGTCAAGCCGAAGCATTTGAGAGCAAGTCCCCAACATTGGCGCCCACCTCCGGTAAACCGTTTTTTGACCACCTTCGGCAAGCACTGACCTTCGTGAGGCGACCGAAGAAAGCTTCAGCGATAGGGGCTACCGCTCTGCAACCACTAGACCCAAACCAGGAGACCCTTTCTCTTCGAGAGGGCCGAAGCTAGAAGAGGAAGGACACTAGTCCGATACTCCAAGAGGAAGAATTGGACCAAGAAATCAGAAACATGGATATAATCCATCATCAAGTGCAAAGGAAGAAGGAGAAGATGGCTCGGCTGGCTGATCTTCAAAGACAAATCGACAAAGCCACTGAAGTAGTACGCCATCTTGCTCAAGACGAGCAAGATCGAAGGCCCCAACATAGGGAGCTTCATCAAGAGGGCCTGTTCAACGACGACTGCTGGTATGATGATTTTAATCATGATACCTTTACTTTTGACGATGCTTCTCCCTTGGCAGCAGAACTACAGGCTATCCCATGGCCCCCATCATACAAGACACCTCAGCTTCCCATGTATGATGGGCATTTAGACCCGAAGCAGTTTTTGATGAGTTACGAAGCAACTATATCTTCATATGGAGGCAATGCAGCTGTCATGGCCAAGTCTTTCGTCATGGCGGTTCGGAATGTGGCCCAAACATGGTATTCTTCTCTTCGGCCAGGCACCATTACTTTTTGGCAGAAGCTCAAGGATATGTTGGTGACAAGTTTCCAAGGCTTCCAGACAAAGCCAGTCACAGCTCGGGCCTTGTTTCAATGCACACAAGATCATGAAGAGTACCTCCAGGCTATGTCCGAAGGTTCTTGCGTCTTAGATCACAAGCGCCTACAGTGCCCAATGAAATTGTCATTGAGGCCATGATCAAGGGGCTTCGTCTAGGACCAACTGCCCAGTATTTTGCTAGAAAGCCCCCACAGACTCTGGAGAAGCTGCTCTAGAAGATGGATGAGTACATCCTGAGAGCACCTAGAGGGGGGGTGAATAGGTGATCCTGTGAAACTTGAAACTTAAGCCACAAAAACTTGGTTAAGCGTTAGCACAATAATCACCAAGTGGCTAGAGAGGAGTCTCAACAAAACACAATAACCACAAGGATATCAATCACAGAGATGGCACGGTGGTTATCTCATGGTTCGGCCAAGACCAACGCTTGCCTACTCCACATTGTGGCGTCCCAACGGACGAGGGTTGCAATCAACCCCTCTCAAGCGGTCCAAAGACCCACTTGAATACCACGGTGTTTTGCTTGCTTTTCTTAATCCCGTTTGCGAGGAATCTCCACAACTTGGAGCCTCTCGCCCTTACACTTGAAGTTCACAAAGAAGCACGGAGTAAGGAAGGGATTAGCAACTCACACAAGACACTAAGATCACAGCAAATACACACACACAAGACCCAGACTTAAGCTCAAAAGACTAACACACTAGAACGGAGCTCAAATCACTAGAATGTCGAACAAGTGCACAAGAATGGAGTGTGAGTGATCAAGATTGCTCAAGGAATGCTTGGTATTCTCCTCCATGCGCCTAGGGGTCCCTTTTATAGCCCCAAGGCAGCTAGGAGCTGTTGAGAGCAATCCTGGAAGGCAGATCTTGCCTTCTGTCGACTGGCGCACCGGACAGTCCGGTGCTCCACCGGACACTGTCCGGTGCACACCAGACAGTCCGGTGCACCAATGTGACTGTTGGCTCAGCCACGCGTCACACGCGGAATCCTCGGCCGACCGTTGCCCCGGCTGACTGTTGACTCACCGGACAGTCTGGTGCACCACCGGACAGACCGGTGAATTTTAGTCATACGCCGTTAACCATCTCCCGAGAGCGACGAGTTCGCCTGTGAACGGCTCACCGGACAGTCCGGTGCACCACCGGACAGACCGGTGAATTATAGCCATACACCGCCGTCGAAGTCCCAAGAGCATCTTGTTCGCCAAAGCCAGCCTAGCGCACCGGACACTATCCGGTGCGCTACCGGACACTGTCCGGTGCACCACCGGACAGTCCGGTGCACCCAGACCGAGCAGACTTTGGCTGAACAAAGCCATCTCATTTCCAATTCAATTTTTCCTGTTTCCAGCACTTAGACACAATACATTAGTCCATAAAACAATGTACTAAGTCTAGAAACATACCTTTTGACTTGATTTGCGCTTTGTTCACCACTTTACATATATTAACACAAAAGCACTTGTGTTGGCACTCAATCACCAAAATACTTAGAAATGGCCCAAGGGCACATTTCCCTTTCAATCTCCCCCTTTTTGGTGATTTATGCCAACACAACATAAAGTGACTAGAACAAGTGCAATATCAATGCAAATGAAAACCAAAAGTTGTTTTGAATCAATTTTGGCATATATGGATCACTCTTTGCCACCACTTGGTTTGTTTTTGCAAATCAAACTCAAATTCCTATCTCTAAGTCAAATTCACTTGTAGAGACATAAAGAAAGGTATTCCAAAGGAAACTGATCAAGGATTTCAAAAACTCCCCCTTTTTCCCATAATCAACACTTCTCCCCACAAGAGGCCAACTTTTGACACAGAGACAATAAAAGAGTTTTGACAAACCAAAAGCTCTAATCTACTATTTTCAAAATTTTCTCAAGTGGTAGCTGATCCATCTATTGCTTTGGCCTTTATTTTCTCCCCCTTTGGCATCAAGCACCAAAACGGGATCAATCTTGGCCCTAGAACCCCATTGCCTCACCAAAATCTTCAAATAAGAATACAAAGGCAATAAGAGTACATGAGATGAACTTGGAATAAGTTACCCTCTCATCGGAGTGCAGTGGAAGTCTTTTATGGTCCAAGTCCACCTTTTCCCTTTCAAACCTCCTTTGAGACTAAAACAAGCAAACTCAAGCACACGGTTAGTCTCAAAGGGTCAAGTTGTATCACAGCTCCCCCTAAATATGTGCATCACTTGCAAAGAGGACTTGTGAGGTCCAGGGAGTGTTTGTACAACTTGAGCACCATACATAAGCAACAAAATGCATAAGGAACATGATCAAAGGCATAAACACATGTATGCTATAAATCAATCCAAGTTCCGCGAATCTAGGACATTTAGCTCACTACGCAGCCTGCAAAAGGTCTTTTCATCTAAAGGCTTAGTGAAGATATCGGCTAGCTGGTTCTCGGTGCTAACATGAAACACTTCGATATCTCCCTTTTGCTGGTGGTCTCTCAAAAAGTGATGCCGGATGTCAATGTGCTTTGTGCGGCTGTGCTCAACAGGATTTTCCGCTATTCGGATAGCACTCTCATTGTCACATAGGAGTGGGACTTTGCTCAGATTGTAGCCAAAGTCCCGGAGGGTTTGCCTCATCCAAAGTAGTTGCGCGCAACACTGTCCTGCGGCAACGTACTTGGCCTCAGCGGTGGATAGGGCAACAGAAGTTTGTTTCTTAGAATTCCACGACACCAGGGACCTTCCTAAGAATTGGCACGTCCCCGATGTACTCTTCCTATTGACCTTACATCCAGCATAGTCTGAATCTGAATATCCAATCAAGTCAAAGTTAGACCCCTTTGGATACCAGATCCCGAAGCAAGGCGTAGCGACTAAATATCTAAGAATTCGCTTCACGGCCACTAAGTGACATTCCCTTGGATCGGATTGAAATCTAGCACACATGCATACGCTAAGCATAATATCCGGTCTACTAGCACACAAATAAAGTAAAGACCCTATCATAGACCGGTATGCCTTTTGATCAACGGACTTACCTCCTTTGTTGAGGTCGGTGTGTCCGTCGGTTTCCATCGGAGTCTTTGCGGGCTTGGCGTCCTTCATCCCAAACCGCTTTAGCAAGTCTTGCATGTACTTCGTTTGGGAGATGAAAGTGCTGTCCTTGAGTTGCTTCACTTGGAACCCAAGGAAGTAGTTCAACTCGCCCATCATCGACATCTCGAATTTCTGCGTCATCACCTTGCTAAACTCTTCACAAGACTTTTCGTTAGTAGAACCAAATATTATGTCATCGACATAAATTTGGCACACAAAAAGATCACCATCGCAAGTCTTAGTGAAAAGAGTTGGATCGGCTTTCCCAACCTTGAAAGCATTAGCAATTAAAAAGTCTCTAAGGCATTCATACCATGCTCTTGGGGCTTGCTTAAGTCCATAGAGTGCCTTAGAGAGCTTACACACGTGGTCGGGGTACCGTTCATCCTCGAAGCCAGGGGGTTGCTCCACGTACACTTCCTCCTTGATCGGCCCGTTGAGGAAAGCGCTCTTCACATCCATTTGGTACAACCTGAAAGAATGGTGAGCGGCATATGCTAGCAAAATACGAATTGATTCTAGCCTAGCCACAGGAGCAAATGTCTCCTCAAAGTCCAAACCTACGACTTGGGCATAACCTTTTGCCACAAGTCGAGCCTTGTTCCTCGTCACCACCCCGTGCTCGTCCTGTTTGTTGCGGAACACCCATTTGGTTCCCACAACATTTTGCTTGGGACGAGGCACCAGTGTCCAAACTTCATTGCGCTTGAAGTTGTTGAGTTCCTCCTGCATGGCCAACACCTAGTCCGGATCTAGCAAGGCCTCTTCTACCCTGAAAGGCTCAATAGAAGAGACAAAGGAGTAATGCTCACAAAAATTCACTAATCTAGAGCGAGTAGTTACTCCCTTGCTAATATCACCCAAAATTTGGTCGACGGGATGATTCCTTTGAATCGTCGCTCGAACTTGGGTTGGAGGTGCTTGAGGTGCTTCTTCCTCTTCAACTTGAACATCCTGTGCTCCCCCTTGATCATGCACCTCCACTTGAGGTACCTGTTCATCATATTGGGTTGAGGGATGCACCATAGTTGAAGAAAAAGGTTGATCTTGCTCCAATTGTTCATGTGGTCGCACATCGCCAATCGCCATGGTGCGTATTGCGGCCGTTGGAACGTCTTCTTCATCTACATCATCAAGATCAACAACTTGCTCTCTTGGAGAGCCATTAGTCTCATCAAATACAACGTCGCTAGAGACTTCAACCAAACCCGATGATTTGTTGAAGACCCTATACGCCTTTGTATTTGAGTCATAACCTAATAGAAACCCTTCTACAGCTTTGGGAGCAAATTTAGAAGTTCTACCTTTCTTCACAAGAATATAACACTTGCTCCCAAATACACGAAAGTAAGACACATTGGGTTTGTTACCGGTTAGAAGCTCATATGAAGTCTTTTTGAGGAGGCGGTGAAGGTAGACCCTGTTGATGGCATGGCAAGCCGTGTTCACGACTTCCGACCAAAAGCGCTCGGGGTCTTGAACTCTCCAAGCATAGTCCACGCCATATCGATGAGCGTCCTGTTCTTCCTTTCTACCACACCATTTTGTTGTGGTGTGTAGGGAGCGGAGAACTCGTGCTTGATTCCTTCCTCCTCAAGGAACTCCTCCACTTGAAGGTTCTTGAACTCGGACCCGTTGTCGCTCCTTATCTTCTTCACCTTGAGCTCAAACTCATTTTGAGCTCTCTTGAGGAAGCGCTTGAGGGTCCCTTGGGTTTCAGATTTATCCTGCAAAAAGAATACCCAAGTGAAGCGGAAAAAATCATCAACTATAACAAGACCATACTTACTTCCTCCTATACTTAGATAGGCGACGGGTCCGAAGAGGTCCATATGAAGCATCTCCAAGGGTCTTGATGTGGTCATCACATTTTTGGTGTGATGAGAGCCTCCCACCTGTTTCCCTGCTTGACAAGCTGCACAAGGTCTATCTTTTTCGAAATGTACATTAGTTAGACCTATCACGTGTTCTCCCTTTAGAAGCTTGTGGAGGTTCTTCATCCCCACATGTGCTAAGCGGCGATGCCACAACCAGCCCATGCAAGTCTTAGCCATTAAGCATGCATCTAGACCGGCCTCTTCTTTTGCAAAATCAACCAAATAAAGTTTGTCGTCTAGTACACCCTTAAAAGCTAGTGAACCATCACATCTTCTAAAGACAGACACATCTACATTTGTGAATAGACAATTATATCCCATATTGCATAATTGACTAACAGATAACAAATTATATCCAAGCGACTCAACTAAAAACACATTAGAAATAGAGTGCTCGGATGAAATAGCAATTTTACCTAACCCTTTTACCTTGCCTTGGTTCCAATCACCGAATATTATTGAATCTTGGGGATCCTTATTCTTGACGTAGGAAGAGAACATCCTCTTTTCCCCCGTCATGTGGTTTGTGCATCCGCTGTCGATAATCCAGCTTGAACCCCCGGATGCATAAACCTGCAAGGCAAATTTAGGCTTGGGTCTTAGGTACCCAACTCTTGTTGGGTCCTACAAGGTTAGTCACAATTGTCTTAGGGACCCAAATGCAAGTTTTATCTCCCTTGCATCTTGCCCCTAACTTCCTAGCAATCACCTTCTTATTCTTTCTATAAATGGCAAAAGAAGCATTGCAAGCATGATATATTGTAGAAGATTCACTAACTTTCCTAGGAACATTAACAACATTTCTCCTAGGCATATTATGAACAAAATTTCTCTTACCAACATTTCTATCATGCACATAGGAAGAACTAGAAGCAAACATGGCATGAGAATCAAAAGCATCATATGCATTACTACTCCTATAAGTATTTCTAGATTGTCTCCTATCATGGTACATAAAAGCATGGTTCTTTTGCACACTACTAGCCATAGGGGCCTTCCCTTTCTCCTTGGCGGAGATGGGAGCCTTATGGCTTGTTAAGTTCTTGACTTCCCTCTTGAAGCCAAGACCATCCTTAATTGAGGGGTGTCTACCAATTGTGTAGGCATCCCTTGCAAATTTTAGTTTGTCAAATTCACTCTTGCTAGTCTTAAGTTGGGCATTAAGACTAGCTACTTCATCATTTAATTTAGAAATGCACTCTAGGTGTTCACTACAAGTATCAACATTAAGATCTTTACACCTAGTGCAAACATGTTCTACACAAGAGTTAGATTTACTAGCTACTTCTAGTTTAGCATTTAAATCATCATTAACACCTTTTAAAGTAGCAATGGTTTCATGACAAGTAGATAGTTCATAAGAAAGCATTTCATTTCTTTTAACTTCTAAAGCATGAGCTTTTTGTGCCTCTACAAATTTATCATGTTCTTCATACAACAAATCCTCTTGCTTTTCTAAAAGTCTATCCTTTTCATTCAAGGCATCAATTAACTCATTAATTTTGCCAATTTTAATTCTATCCAAACCTTTAAATAAACTAGAATAGTCTATCTCATCGTCATCACTAGAATCATCACTTGAAGAAGCATAAGTGGTATCCCGAGTACATACCTTCTTCTCCTTCGGCATGAGGCATGTGTGATGCTTGTTGGGGAAGAGGGATGACTTGTTGAAGGCAGTGGCGGTGAGTCCTTCATTGTCGGAGTCGGAGGAGGAGCAATCCGAATCCCACTCCTTTCCGATATGTGCCTCGCCCTTGGCCTTCTTGTAATTCTTCTTCTTCTCCCTCTTGTTTCCTTTTTCCTGGTCACTATCATTATCGGGACAGTTAGCAATAAAATGACCAAGCTTACCACATTTGAAGCATGAGCGCTTCCCCTTTGACTTGGTCTTGCTTGGCTGTCCCTTACGACTCTTAAGCGCCGTCTTGAAGCGCTTGATGATGAGGGCCATCTCTTCATCATTGATCCCTGCCGCCTCAACTTGCGCCACCTTGCTAGGTAACGCCTCCTTGCTTCTCGTTGCCTTGAGAGCATCGGGTTGAGGCTCATTGATTGGACCATTCAGTGCGTCGTCCACGTACCTCGCCTCCTTGATCATCATTCGTCCGCTTACGAATTTTCCAAGGACTTCTTCGGGCGACATTTTGGTGTACCTGGGATTCTCACGAATATTATTCACCAAATGTGGATCAAGAACGGTAAAGGACCTTAGCATTAGTCGGACGACGTCGTGGTCCGTCCATCGCGTGCTTCCGTAGCTCCTTATTTTGTTGATAAGGGTCTTGAGCCGGTTGTATGTTTGGGTTGGCTCCTCGCCCCTTATCATCGCAAATCTTCCGAGCTCGCCTTCTACCAACTCCATCTTGGTGAGCAAGGTGACGTCATTCCCCTCATGAGAGATCTTGAGGGTGTCCCAGATTTGCTTGGCATTGTCCAAGCCGCTCACCTTATGGTACTCATCCTTGCACAAGGAGGTTAACAACACAGTAGTAGCTTGTGCATTTCTATGAATCTGTTCATTAATAAAAATAGGACTATCCGAGCTATCAAATTTCATTCCATTCTCAACAATCTCCCATATGCTTGGATGGAGAGAGAACAGGTGACTACGCATTTTGTGGCTCCAAAATCCGTAGTCCTCCCCATCAAAGTGTGGAGGCTTGCCGAGAGGAATGGAGAGCAAATGTGAATTTGAACTTTGAGGAATACGCGAATAATCGAAAGAAAAGTTTGAGTTAACCATCTTTCGTTTGTCGTAGTTGTTGTCGTCGTTGTCCTTATGGGAAGAAGTGGACTCATCACTGTCGTCGTAGTAGCCAATCTCCTTGATGCGTCTCGTCTTCTTCTTCTTTCCATCTTTGCGTCTGTGGCCCGAGCCCGAGTCGGTAGGCTTGTCATCCTTAGGCTCGTTGACGAAGGACTCCTTCTCTTTATCGTTGATCACGATTCCCTTCCCCTTAGGATCCATCTCTTCGGGCGATTAGTCCCTTTGTGAAGAGAACGGCTCCGATACCAATTGAGAGCACCTAGAGGGGGTGAATAGGTGATCCTGTGAAACTTGAAACTTAAGCCACAAAAACTTGGTTAAGCGTTAGCACAATAATCACCAAGTGGCTACAGAGGAGTCTCAACAAAACACAATAACCACAAGGATATCAATCACAGAGATGGCACGGTGGTTATCCCGTGGTTCGGCCAAGACCAACGCTTGCCTACTCCACGTTGTGGCGTCCCAACGGACGAGGATTGCAATCAACCCCTCTCAAGCGGTCCAAAGACCCACTTGAATACCACGGTGTTTTGCTTGCTTTTCTTAATCCCGTTTGCGAGGAATCTCCACAACTTGGAGCCTCTCGCCCTTACACTTGAAGTTCACCAAGAAGCACGGAGTAAGGAAGGGATTAGCAACTCACACAAGACACTAAGATCACAGCAAATACACACACACAAGACCCAGACTTAAGCTCAAAAGACTAACACACTAGAACGGAGCTCAAATCACTAGAATGTCGAACAAGTGCGCAAGAATGGAGTGTGAGTGATCAAGATTGCTCAAGGAATGCTTGGTATTCTCCTCCATGTGCCTAGGGGTCCCTTTTAAAGCCCCAAGGCAGCTAGGAGCCGTTGAGAGCAATCCTGGAAGGCAGATCTTGCCTTCTATCGAGTGGCGCACCGGACAGTCCGGTGCAGATATCCTTCCTTATTTGGCAAAGCCGACCGTTGGAGCCTGAGAGCCGTTGGCGCACCGAACACTGTCCGGTGCACACTGGACAGTCCGGTGCACCAATGTGACCGTTGGCTTAGCCACGCGTCACGCGCGGAATCCTCGGCCGACCGTTGCCCCGGCTGACTGTTGACTCACCGGACAGTCCAGTGCACCACCGGACAGACCGGTGAATTTTAGCCGTACGCCGTTAACCATCTCCCGAGAGCGACGAGTTCGCCTATGAACGGCTCACCGGACAGTCCGGTGCACCACCGGACAGACCGGTGAATTATAGCCGTACACCACCGTCGAAGTCCCGAGAGCAGCCTGTTCGCCAGAGCCAGCCTGGCGCACCGGACACTGTCCGGTGCGCTACCGGACACTGTCCGGTGCACCCAGACCGAGCAGACTTTGGCTAAACAAAGCCATCTCATTTCCAATTCAATTTTTCCTGTTTCCAGCACTTAGACACAATACATTAGTCCATAAAACAATGTACTAAGTCTAGAAACATACCTTTTGACTTGATTTGCGCTTTATTCACCACTTTACATATATTAACACAAAAGCACTTGTGTTGGCACTCAATCACCAAAATACTTAGAAATGGCCCAAGGGCACATTTCCCTTTCACATCCGAGCTGACAATGACTTCCGCCAAAGAAGGGAGGAAGCATACAGGTTCTCTGAAATGACCAGGGGCTTCGGAGGAAGAATCCATCCGAGGCACGTCAGGTCAATTCACAACTCTACCTAGAGTGATGACAGAGGAAGTCAACAACAGAGGCCACAGTATTCCTCGCAAGCTTCGGGGCAGCAACAAAGCTCTTTTTGTCCGCCAGCTCCAAGAGGCAGAGGCGCCAAGATCTTCGGAGGAAGGTTTGGGGATCAGCCTAGAAAAATTTATTGCTTATTCTGTGGTGAGGACAAGGGCCATACTACAAGGATGTGCCATGTCACCATTCAAAAACAAAAGGAAATAGCAGAAGCCATAGCTTAGCAGAATCAGCCGAAGCAGGTCATGCACACTGCTTCGTATCACTCACCCTACATACCAGAGTATGTGGGTAACCATCCTGCAGCTTCTGTTGCTTCGGCTAGCCAGCCACAGGCATCTTAGCCACAACCTCCACCTCCGCCACCACTACAACCTACATATTCACGAGGCCAACAGCCAGAAGGGAGCCAACAGACCCATCAGCATCGAGATTTTAGGGAGGAGTCCAAAGCTCGTATAGTCAACAGTACTGTGCCAGAATCGAAGCATATCTATTGAGAGATATCCTACCCCTAAAACAGTTTTTACATTCATTGTCATTTTCTTTCTTAATAAGGAACAATTATTGTAAACCTAGTTTTCTTGTAATAGCTTCGTTCTTGCCATAGTGAAATATATCTTCTCCACAGACTCACGAAGTCCAAAAATTGCTGAAGCACAAGAAATTGTTCCTAAGGGAATGCGGGGCTACAAAACACATCGCAAGTATCGCCGAAGCTACCAAAAGTCGTTCCTAAGGAACACAGAGTAAGTTCGCCGAAGCTACAAAAAGTCGTTCCTAAGGGAGCACAGTGTAAGTTTTCTGCTCAAAAGTCGTTCCAAAGGGAATGCAGATCCAAATACCACCGAAATATAAGGCGAAGCGCGAAAAGTCAACGCGAATACTGCCGAAATAGAAGGCAAAGAAGTTCAAAAGATGTTCCTAAGGGAATGCAGAACTTACAGTGAAAAGTCAGCGCTGATACACCGAAAAATAAGTGGTGAAGCCGAAAAATAAGTGGCAAAGAGATTGTGTATTCCACCATGGGGGTGTGAGTGTGTGTCTTCGGCATAAATATCATTTCGCATAACATAACATCATCACATCATTTCGCATAACATAACATCATACATCATATTGCATCAATGGCACAAGAAGGGGGATACAATGTTGACCTTCAGAGAATGCTTCGAAAAAGTGAAATTGTGCCAAGGCACAAAATAAGTTTTGAAGAAGTACAACTTCATTAGCCCTGATATGGAGGAAGAAATCTATTGTTGACGAAGCTTTAATGTTTTTACGATGCTGGGAGGATTGTTTATGAAGCATAAAAGCTCTTCTTTACGAAGCATGAAAAGAAGGGAAGGTGTTTTTTCGCCGAAGGCTCAAAAACGGTATGTATGTAAAGTTTCATGCATCGCAAAGAACTGAATTACAAACAATTCATATATTACATTCAAGTACCGAATATTACAAGCATAGTTCAGCAAATGTTACAATAGTATTCTACAAATATTTTTTACAATAGCTACTCTTCTTCCTTCAAAACTTTGTTTGCAGCTTCAGTCAGCAATTTGGTAACAACTTCGTCTACAATAGCTTCGGCCATATTAATAATTTCTATTGCCTTCTTTGTCTCTGGGTCGGCCAGTGGGTCGAATGGCTCTGGGGGAGGAGGTAGTTCAGCTACAGTAGAAGACATAAATTAGTTTGAAGTCACAAAAATAAACAACAAAGTTAAAAGCCATTAAGTAATATCTATCCGTCTTTCGAGTTCCGCAGCTTTTTCAGCTGCTTTTGTTGCTTCTCAAGAGTCATGAATGTCTTTTTCGCTCTTCTTCATTATTTCATGGGCCATCCCTCGGCCACCATTTTCCCAGATATCAGTGAAAAATTTTCCGCCTATTAAGCTTGCTTTGGCCGAGGGGTCCTTCGTATCATCAATGGAGAGGGCAGCTTCGGCCTGGGCCAAGGTTTTAACATGTTCACAACCTACCTTCTCTAGAACGGCTGCAACTCCTCTAGCACCAGAGAAAGCACAGACGTCCCCGCGGTCACTCAAAATCTCCTCAAAGGCTTCGGCTTCACTGCTGATCCATTCGATTACGCCATCAGGATCGCCCAATATGAAGTTGTCTTCGCTTGAGTACGCGCCCACGTTGGCGAAGCTAGTCTTTATCTTTTTTACGCACTCCACAGATTTTTCAAAACATCTCTCTTTTGATGCGCGAAGTTCTGCAACTGTTTTTTCAAAATAATTTTTCCAGTACTCACTGGCATCTCGATCAGCTTCAGCAACAGCGCATTTTAATTTGGCCTCGGCTAGCTGTTTCCGAAGGTCTTCAATTTCATTTTTCTGGGCCTCAGCTTGTGCTTTAGAACTAGCCTCGTCTTCTTTTATTTTGTTCACCAATGAAATTAATATTTTATCTTTTTCGAGACCTTCGTTCCTTAGTTCAATTACTTCTGAACGAAGGTTGTTCAGGGCTATTGTGCATCCTTCGTCTTCAATATTTTTCTGTGCCCTGAGGGCATTGCTAAGGATCAAGCCCTAAAAAAGGATCATAGTATTAGATACAAATGAACAAATTCATTTTTATTAAATACAAAAATTGTTGTACACACCTTTATGCTGTTATATGCTAAGCTGTCGGCCAAATCATCCTTCGACAGTGCTGAAAGCCCATCTTCTAATGTTGGGAATCCGAAGCTTCTGCTTATCTCCCGGTAGATAGATATCTCCTTGCTGTCTGGGAGACAGTACAAGAAATCATCTTCTCCGCTGCCGTTGAACACTAATGCCCCCTTTGGATATTTCAGTCTCTAGGCATAGTGTTGAGCCTCTCATTCTTCTTCTTTAGAGAGTTTTTTCCCCGAAGCATGACGGATGATATATTCAATATTTTCCTTTAAAACATCAGGAGTCGGAGTGACAGTTTTCTCAGGCAAACTCTGCTTTGTAGCCTCTTCCTCTGCGGCCTTTTCCTCAATTTCTGAAGGTTGTTTATCAATAGGCTCTGAAGGCCCGGCTTTGGCACTAGCTTGGTTCACTGCACCTTCAACTTCGACCGGCCTTGATTCAGCTTCAACTTGTATTTTCAAAGCCTCGGAAGTTTTCCCTAAAGGAATAGAACTTGAAGCCTTTATCGTCTCTAGCACATCTAGCACACTGGCCATCCTTTTTCTCTTAGGAGTCGCCGCGAGACCCTTTTGTGCCTTCGGCATTGTCACTTCTGTCGAAGGGCACAAAATTTCTAAAGTTTTTGTCCCTTCGACTCTTGTCTCCTCAATATTATCAGTCTTCGGCTTAGCTAATTTGGCTGAGGGTGCCTTCGGCATTACAGCCGGCTCTTCAATCTTCTGCGTGGGAGGAGCAGGTTCTTTTGCTTCAGTAACCAAAGAGGTTTCCCCGCCAAACTCAGGCACTATGGCCGGTTCAATGTAGCGCGGTTGGTGGGTAAGGACCTTCAACTTTTTCCTCTTCGGTGCAGGCTCACTTGGAGCAGCCGAAGCAGCAGCCTTTCCAGAAGCTGCACCCTTTCTTTTCTGCCCCCGTGGCGGGTAGCGATAGTCGGGGTACACAAATCCAATAGCATCAAAAACCCTATTTAATCTTTTCTTTTTTCGGCTCTCGAAGGCCGCAGACAGTGCATTATCTTCGGACTTGGAATATGCTCCAAGTAACTCATCGCTAGTATTTTCAACACACTTCAGCCAATCATCATCTGGCTCAACAAACTGGTCTCCAAACCTGAAGGTATATTTCAATCGAATCAGACCACCTTCGCTAGGATTAGTAATGGTTTCTTTTGGCATTTCCCAGCTATCTATCAGTGGCCATATCCTGTAGGCCACATGCTCTTAGACTAAGTCCCTTGTCCCAATAAAAGCGCAAACTATGCTGAAGGCCCTTTGACATGCTTCGGCTTTCGGAGGCCGAAGCGCGACCAAATGGGGCGCATGATGATATCTTTAATGTCTTCTCTCACCTTTAAATCATTTTTCACATAAAACCACTCTTCCATCCAGGCCCTGGGCCACCTTTTCCGAAAAGTTGGCACTGGGTAGCTTGAGCCAGAGCGAGCAACAGAAGCTATAGCAACCAAAATTATTATGATACTGTTCTTTACCCTAGGGCTTCGTCTCATACGAAAGTTCATGCATGCTGCAAAAACATTTTGCACTTGGCTCTAGACCTTGACTCCTTACAGCCCAGACGAAGATCCCCATTCTAATAATTGCTTCGGGAGTGATCTGATGAAGAAAAATCTGGTAAGTCTTTAAAACTTCAACCACAAATCTGCTCAACGGGAACCGAAGCCCAGCTTTGAAGAAGCTTCGGTAGATCACAACTTCATTTTCTTCGGGGGCAGGAACGGCCCTGTCTGCGTCAGCCCTCACAATAGACATATCTCGAAAATACCTTCCTCTCATATTATCTAGATGACTCTATTTGATAGTTGATTTCTCGAAGACTGCATGACTTGGTCGCCAGGGCCGATCTTCAAAATCTTCGCCTCCACTTTCTGCATCATAGCTGTCGCTGTCATCAGTATCTTCAGATAAGCCTTCTAGAATCTCTTTCATAATCTTCTCTATATTTGTTTTTGCGATTGACTCAATGAATCCAGTAGTCTTTTCCTCAAGGAGCTTCTCCTCTTCGCTCAGCTTCGTCTCAGCAACAACTTTTTTATCTTGAGACATCTTTTCTTCGGAAATCACGAAAATGTGTCCTTAAAACCGAAGCTTAGGAAGTCTAAGAAACTAAGCAGGCGGTGGCAAGCAAGAGCTAAAAACTGAGTAAACAAAACAAACGGCAAGTAGCGTACCAAATGTGCTCGGGGTGAGTTCTTATTTATACGCTCAGTGCGCTCCAAATTGGAGGGTCCCATCTGTCATTGACTGTTGCTATTCTAGCAAAGGGAAGGTGTTTTTTGGACCTTTGGCTTAGGGCCTTCATCCATATCACAATCTGAATTTGTTATTCTAACAAATTAATATTGCGAGCGGCTACTGTTGGGGGCCTTCGTCTTCCGAAGGTCCTCAAAAACATGATTTAACAATGTCTTCCAAGTGTGACATACATGAACAGATACCTTTGGACTCGGATCAGGACCACAGTGTGAGAAGCACGAACAATACGAAGGTTGATGAAGCGCCGAAGCTGCGTGCAAGGGAGCTTCGGCATGACAGCAGGAAAGGGAACCGACTTAAAGGGGAAAAGGCTATTCAGACCTCGATGAATTACCTTATAGTCATTAGCAAATGTCAAGGGCATGGATGTAATTTCACATGGGCTGCGTCCCGTGCCTATAAATAGATGAACAGTACCCCCGTACTATTCACGTGGACTTGGCATTTGTTTTTGCGTCACACTCGTACCTTTGCTTTCTGTCAAGCCGAAGCATTTGAGAGCATGTCCCCAACAGTATACTTCAAATAAATTAAGCCACCTTGTCTAGACCCAGCAGCAGCCTCCTTCAGCATCTCTCACCCACTTTCGAGTGGCCATACTCTGTAAGCAATATGCTCCTAGACTAAGTCCCTGGTGCCTATGTAAGTACATACTGTGTTAAAAGCAGCTTGGGACGCTTGTATGTCATTCCCAAGGGCAAGGGATTGTCTTCTAATGCCGAAGTGAGACCATATAGGATGTTGGATAATCCCCTTGATGTCTTCCTTTTCAACCAGATCATTCTTCACGTAGAACCATTCTTGCATCCAAGCTCCCGGCCATCTCTTGCGAAATGTTGGAACTGGGTTGCTCACCTCAGAGCGGATTACGAAGCCGTAGCAACCAAAGTTGTTATGATATTGGTATTTTCCGGTGGCCTTCGTCTCATAAGACAATTCATGCAAGTTGCAGAAGCATTTTGCGTTTGGTTCTAGCCCTTGGCTCCTCATTGTCACGGAACCTCCCAAGGTATTAGGCCCACCTACAGATGTCCTTGTCCTAAGGACCTCGGGCAACCATGTAGATGCACATAATCACTCGACAAGTTCGGTCTTTTGTATCATCATCAAATCGCCCAAGCGTGCTTCACCCATCACGCAGACATTACACACATATCCAAAGTAAGAAATAGCAGAAGCGGATTACAATAAAATAATTTACAATAATAAAATATAGCAAGTGTTATTACAGTGCCGAGTGTTACGACTACATAACTTATTATTACAGAACAGGGAGGTAAAACATCCTCCCGCACACACGCAAAGTGTTTTAAACTAGGAGGCAACACATCCTCCCAAACAGTTTACTGATTGGCCTCCTCCTTTGGCACCACCTTTGAGTAGAAACAGCAAAACTCTGTTGTTTCATCACCTACAATAATATGGGTTCAAAAACCCTGAGTACGGAGTGTACTTTCGTAAGTCTTACCCGACAAAGGAAAATACTCTCAAGGATATGCTGCCTTGTGGGAATCAAGGTAAATCTTGTCAAGATTCAAAGACTCTTTTTGCAGAAAAGCTTACTATGAGTGGATCCTTAAGAACTCATTTTACTTGTCAGGTTAAGTAAAGTTACCTGCATCTAGGGTTCTTTCTATCCTAGTTCAAACACTTGGCCTACACTAGCCGTCTTTTATCATCCCTTCAGTTCATTGGATTGCTACGTGTAAGTCAGAGACCAAGTCTTCATGTTCGAGAAGTAACAGCAATCCGAATCAATTAATACCCAGCTGGGGATCTCCAACCACATGACATATGTAGCACTTAACCATTGCATATGTCAACTCGCCACCGGGTTTCTCAAGACCAGACCGGGTTCACGCCAACCGAGAGCATAGATACACCATCGTCCAGCCTCTTGCCACAGAGGGTACACGCTACTCTCGCCATCTCTCCACTCCCATTACGTGTTGGCCTTTCTGGAATTGGTCCGACCGAGGCAAAGCTTACCTATGATGAGGCATGTGGCCAGTTAAAAGGTCATCGATCATCAAGCCTACATCGACACGGTCCTTAATCGACTCAGACGGAGACACTACACCGAGACTTCCTTCTCGTGCAAGTCACCCGCCCGGTCTCTTCTTTATCATTTAAAACCCAAAGTTTGGTACATATCAGAGGTACATCTTTTCCGATGATGAACCCATCATGGCCATGATGGACTCACCATCAAGTCTTTTCTTTTGAAAACTCCCCATCCCATATGAAGCATCATCCTTGTTTAAAACAAAACATTTTGTTTTCTAAGGCAAGACTAAGGATCAGAAAAATTTTAAGTAAAACATGTATCAAGGAATGGTATACAGTTCCAAGGATGGAAATATAGCAATTGTTTATCACTCAACTCCTATCACCTAATGCATCATTTCAAGTGATAAAGAGTTTAAAACAACAAGGTAAGTGGTAAATACACCGGGGCTTGCCTTGTGTTGTAGGAGGCTCATGATCTGTTCCACAGATATCAAAGTAGAAGTTGTTCTCGTCAGGTGGAATTTCAGCTTGCGATGCAACTTCTTCTTAAACTAATACTTCTTCTTCGTTTTCTATACATAACAATACATATACATGAATGCTCATGTGATGCTATGAATATGCAGTTACAATAGAAACACACTAAGTTGTATCTTGAATATAAATTTCCTTCACGGTGCCCACTAGCTACTAGAGTTTCCTAGTTTAGTGTTGTATTAGGGTTATGCGGTTATATTCCAGGAAGCTAGTTTCTTGGGTTTGGGATCAAACAATGTCCAAAGCATGTCAAACTTTACCCAAGGGTTTTAATTATGATATTAAGCTCACCCAAAAAGTTTTACTATTTTTGGAGCTACCAATTTAATTCTAAAATTCTAAAAGACTAGGTTTAGGCATCTTTGAAAACTAAATAATTCATGGTTGGGACTAAAAATCTTGGAACTATATTTATTAATTACTAGAGGAATTTAGGAGTCTAGTTAAATTGGTCCCATGATTTTATCATTTTCTAGAATTTACTATAAATCTCTTAAGTCTGGCTGAAAAAGAAAAAGAAAAGGAAAACTATGAATAGTGATGGGCTCAAACCAGCCCAAGCCAGCCCACGAACAGGGAAGCGCGCACGCCCGCACCCGCGCTGGAGACTTTGCGCAAAGGCCCCCGGTGAAATTAATAACCAGAAAGAAATCCCTGGCACTATTCCTTTGTCTCACTAACGTTTGCACAATACCCCTTGTACTTCTATTTCTTCACCGGTTACGTCCCTGGCGACGACGCGCTCACCCGCCGGCCATCTCCATGCTGGGACCAGCCAGGAATGGCGATGACTGACTAAACCAAGCGCTGGACTAGCGGCTCCGACCCCAGGCGAGCCTAAGCCATGCCCCAATTGTACCAATCTAGCCCTTGGTTCTCCTACCCATGACGACGACGAACACCATACACAAACCGAGGTGTTCCTGATGATTAAGCGCGACCTAGCTCAATTAGTTGAGCTGACGAGCATCACCAGCGAACAGAGGTGTTGAAACATGGACAAGGAGGGCGAGAGCGGACCTAAGAGCGACTAGCCATGGTGAGATGCTAACGATGGCGCAAAGAACCGATTTGGGGAAAATCGCGATTGCTCGGGCTATGGTGAGTAATTGAAGGCGAGAAGCGATGCACTGGGTGCGTAACAAGCTAACGGAGCATGCTGAGCGCTCAATTTATAGAGAGCGACCGCGAGTACGACGAATTTGGATGGAGAAGAGCTTGCGGTGGGAAAGGGGAGGAGTCACCAGTGGCCGCTCAACATGGCATTCATTGGGCTAAGTCCCCAGCGACAGAGGGGCTATCTACGCAATCTACTACGACGTGGTAACAAGGCCAGTAGCGTGGCGTGCCCGGGGTAACGGTGATCATCATGGCGACGGCTGCGCGGCCACGTCGCCAGTCAAGTGGGTACGGCGAAGCTAGTTCTATCCATTCCCTCGATGATCTTTTCATGTCTACGGTAATATCCTGCCTGAGCTGAGCACGAATCGTGGCAGACCGCACGGATCGCGGCACGGCGATCACCGGCGATGAAGTTAAGTGGATCAGATCTTGTTTAGGTCACTGTACCATGGGATCCTCATCAGTGCGCGTGACAGAGCAAATTGAAAGGCTTCGTTCTCCAATTTTTATGTGACAACTCACTAATCCGTCTGTAACAAAGTTGATCTACTACAAACCAGCTTTGATTTTGTTATAAAGACCTTGATCGAATTCTCATCGAATCACATAGAATTCAGCCTCCAAGGTTCATCCGAGCTCACTGTCAGTCCAACCCTAACACCTGATCCGATTGACAGCCTGACTTTGGGTCCATTTTTCTCCAATTTTTGTACAGAACCAATGCTTTGTCACTTAATCAATGTTGTACTCCTATCATAGCTCTACAAGATTTATGCATTGACCTAGGGCAAAATCCTCATGAATTAAGAAATACAGTGCTCCAAAGTTGGCTCAATCTCATTGAAATTCAGAGTTAGCCACATAGGCGTTCTTAGGATTTTTGCAATTAAGTCCAAATTGCTCCACACTACTTGAAAATTCTCCAATGTAAAAGTTGATTGGTTTTTGATGTTCTATCACTTTGATATTTACATTTTGTTCCAAAAGTGCATAGAATTTGAATTCACCCCCCTAGGGTACAAATTAGGGTTTTCTAGGGTTCCTTTTAGGGTTTTGAGCACTCTAGGGTTTTGTGCCATTCAATTCCATCAAACTTGATATCTTATGAACATTTCCAATGACTTTTGAGATATTACTCATTTTGGCTTCACATTTACTCATATGCCTTGATCCCAGGGTTAGGTACCCTACCCTAGGGTTAAGAATACTTCAAATCATCCCATTACATTTGTTTTGAAATTTTACCTAGTGGATGCATTCTAGGTGTAACAAACAACATGAAATGCCAATGCATATGATGTCATGCTCAAGTTTTAGTGCCGGTAACACCAGGGGTGTTACACTCATGGCCCAAATATAAATCCCCATCTTGATGATGGCTTCGGGGGTAAGCTGATGAAGGTAAATTTTGAAAGTTTTCAAGACTTCGACCAACATCTTATCCAGAGGAAACCGAAGCCCTGCTTTCATGAAGCTTCTGTAAATTACCACCTCGTCAGCTTCGGGCAGAGGGACATTACTTTCCCCTCAGCCCTCACAATAGAGATATCACGGAAGTACCTCCCTCTCATAGCATCAATTTGCCCTAGCTTGATAGTTGACTTCCCAAAGACAACATGGCTTGGTCTCCAGGGCCGATCTTCGGTGTCTTCATTCTTGCTTTCTACATCGAAATCTTCACTATCACTAGAACCCTTAGATATCCCAGCTAACGTCTCATGAGCAAGCTTCTCTGTGTTGGTTCTCTCCATAGCTTCGTAAAACCCGGACAACGCTGGGTCGACAATCTTCTTTCCGTCAGCCATCAAACCGAAGGACGTTGAAATGCCGAAGCTTAAAACCCAATCAAACCCAACAAAGCAAGAAAGTTTGAAATGGCGAGCATAGTGCAAGCAACTAGAATGGCGCAAAAAATGTTTTCAATGTGGGCTCCTATTTATATGCCTAACGCCCCACGGTTTGATGGGTCCTGCATGTCAGTGTTATTCGCCATTCTAGCGAAGGGAAGGTGTCTTTTCAGACCTTCGGCTAAAGGCCTTCGTTCACGTCGCAGTATAAATTTGTTACAAAGAATCAAATTAATAATGCGAGGGGCTACTGTTGGGGGCCTTGTCCTTCCGAAGGTCCTCAAAACATAATTAACTATTTGTTGTTAGCATAAGCTATTACAAGAAGCTTCGTCTCTAGGAGATAAATCTCTTTCTTATGACGAAGGACACACAGGATGAAGATAGATTCAAAGAAGATAAGAGTAAACGCCGAAGCCATTACCAGATGGAAAAGCTTCGGCTCGCAACGAAGCAAAGGAATGTTGATAATGGCCGAAGAAGGAAAAGACTACTTAGTCCTTTATAATTTGTATTACGATCATGTGTAAACATTAATGGCATAAATGTACTTTTGCTCGGGCTACGTCTCGTGCCTATAAATAGATGAATAGTAACACCGTACTGTTCACGCTGGATTGTAATCACTCTCGTGTCATTCTCGCACTCCCTCCTTCTGGCAAGCCAAAGGTACCAATGTAATATGAATATTATTGATGTTTATTCATATTTATGGAACACGAGAATAAATAGATTATTGGTACACGATTATTATTATCTTTATTCCTTTGTATTCCTTTACTTTCCTATTTGCATTCATATTTATATGCTGAAATGATGAAGATGCGTCCTTCATGACCTTCGTCTGAAGATCATTATATCCGAGGGGAAATAATGCTTCGAAGGACGAAGGTCTTTAACCATTAACAATTGTGTTGCCTTGTTCTTGATTTATAGCATTTGAGAACAAGTGAACAACACTCCCCTACTGCCCTTGCCCCTTTCGGGTAAGGTAGATGTTGGGGGCCTTCGTCTTCCGAAGGTCCTCAAAAACATAACTAACAATGTTTCCCAAGTGTAATATATGTTCAGGAATCTTTGGACATTGGATAAAGCCATACACAATATGAAAAGCAGGGTAAGGATGAAGGTCGAACCAGTTCCGAAGCTATGCGCAAGGAAGCTTCAGCTCAACGACAGAAAGGGGAACCGACTTAAAGGGGAAAAGGCTATCTAGTCCTTGTTGAATTGTTATTAAGTCAATAGTAAACATAAAAGGCATGAATGTAATTTTACACAGGCTGCGCCCTGTGCCTATAAATAGATGAACAGTACCCCCGTACTATTCATGCTGACTTGTACTCGCTCATGCGTCACACTTGTACTTTTGCCTTCTGTCCAGCCGAAGGTACAAATATTATTCAATATTGTTCTTATTCATCCATGATTATATAACAAGGACATATAAATGATGTTATTTGATTATTCATGTTATTTCTCATGTTTCATATGCTTCTTTCATCAATGTAAACTATGATGACGAAGGTAAGTCCTTCACGACCTTCGTCCAAAGATCGTTATATCCTAAGGGAAATAATGCTTCGAAGGACGAAGGGCATTAACCATTAACTTCTTTCTGTGTTGCCTTGTTCTTAACTCATAGCATTTAAGAACAAGTCTCCAACATTGGCGCCGACCTCCAGTGTACTCACTTCCATAATCTTCGGCAAAGCATCAACCTTCGTCATGCCGCCGAAGAAGATAACAGCGCCAGGGGCTGCACTGCAGCCACTAGACACAAACCAGGAGACTCTCTCTCTCTACAAGAGGCCAGAAGCCAAAAG
Organism: Zea luxurians; assembly: GCA_029449295.1. Lineage (NCBI taxonomy): Eukaryota > Viridiplantae > Streptophyta > Magnoliopsida > Poales > Poaceae > Zea > Zea luxurians. The sequence continues at coordinate 15,104,780 of JAOPSE010000002.1, forward strand.
AGAAAGGCCACCAGTCCAACACTTCAGGAGGAGGAGTTGGACCAGGAGATTAGGGACATGGAAATCATCCACCACCAGGTGCAAAGGAAAAAAGAGAAGATGGCTAGGCTGGCCGATCTTCAAAGGAAGATCGATAAAGCTACTGAGGAAGTGCGTCATCTTACCCAAGATGATCATGACCGAAGGCCCCAACACAGGGAGCTTCGTTAAGAGGGCTCATTCAACGAAGAAGAATGGTACGATGATTTTAATCATGGTACTTTTACCTTTGATGATGCTTCTCCCCTGACAGCAGAATTGCAGGCTATCCCATGGCCACAATCCTACAAGCCACCCCAGATACCCATGTACGATGGGCACTCGGACCCAAAGCAATTCTTGATGAGCTATGAGGCAACAATATCCTCATACAGAGGCAACGCAGCTGTCATGGCAATGTCCTTCGTCATGGCAGTCCAAAACGTGGCCTAGACATGGTATTCTTCTCTTCCGCCAGGGACAATCACATCATGGCAGAAACTCAAGGACATGCTGGTTACCAGTTTTCAAGGCTTTCAGACAAAGCCAGTCGCAGCTCAGGCCTTGTTTCAGTGCACACAAGACCATGAGGAATACCTTCAGGCGTATGTCCGAAGGTTCTTGCGACTAAGAGCACAAGCGCCCATAGTGCCCAATGAAATTGTCATTGAGGCCATGATCACGGGTCTTCGGCCAAGACCTACGGCTCAATACTTCGCCAAGAAACCTCCCCAAACTCTGGAGAAGCTGCTTCAGAATATGGATGAGTACATCCGGGCTGACAATGACTTCCGACAAAGAAGGGAGGAAGCTTACAGATTTTCTGAGATGACTAGGGGCTTCGGAGGGAGAATCCACCCTAGGCATGTCAGATCAATCCACAGCTCTAGTCAGAATGATGACAAAGGAAGCTAGCTTCAGAGGCCACAACACACCTCATAGTCTTTGGGACAGCAGCAAAGCTCCTTCAGGCCACCAGCTCCAAGGGGTAGAGGCGGTAGGGGCTTTGGAGGAAGATATGGGGATCAGCCCAAAAAAATTTATTGCTTATTCTGTGGTAAGGACAAAGGCCACACTACAAGAACCTGCCAGATCACTATTTTGAAGCAAAAAGAGATTGCTGAAGCAGAAGCTCGGCAGAATCAGCCGAAGCAAGTTTTACATACTGCTTCGTGCCATTCTCCCTACATAACAGAATATGTGGGCAACCAACCTGCAGCTTCTGCTGCTTCGGCAAGCCATTCACAAGATTCTTGGCCCCAGCTCCCACCGCCACCACTAATGCAACCTACTTATTCCCGAAGCCAGCAGTCAGAAGGGCGCCAGCACTCCCAACAACAACGTGAATTCAGGGAGGAATCTGAAGCTCGTACAGTCAATAGTATTGTACCAGAATCGAAGCACATATACTGAGCGATATCCTGCTTCTGAAATACTTTTATGTTCTATGCCATTTTGCTTTTTAATAAGGAACAAGCAATGTAAATTTAGTGTTAAATTCTTGTAATAATTTTGCTTCTATCAGAATGAAATATATCTTCTTCACAGAGTTATGAAGCTCAAAAGTCGTTCCTAAGGGAATGCAGAGCCAAATTTGTCGAAGCTACAAAAAAGTCATTCCTAAGGGAGCGCAGCGTGAGTTACGAAGCTCAAAAGTCATTCCTAAGGGAATGCAGAGCCAAATTTGCCGAAGCTACAAAAAAGTCGTTCCTAAGGGCGCGCAACGTAAGTTACGAAGCTCAAAAGTCGTTCCTAAGGGAATGCAGAGCCAAATTTGCCGAAGCTACAAAAAAGTCGTTCCCAAGGGAGCGCAGCGTAAGTTTTCTGCTCAAAAGTCGTTCCAAAGGGAATACAGAGCCAAATACCGCCGAAATATAAGGCGAAGAAGTTCAAAAGTCGTTCCTAAGGGGATGCAGAACTTATACCGTCGAAATAGAAGGCAAAGAAGTTCAAAAGACGTTCCTAAGGGGATGCAGAAGTTATATCACCGAAATAGAAGGTGAAGAAGCTCAAAAGTCGTTCCTAAGGGGATGCAGAGCTTGTGTGTTCCAGTGTGGGCGTGTGGGTGTGTGTCTTCGGCATCCTCAACATTTTGCATCATATCATCACATCATTTCACATAACATCACATCAGACATCATATTGCATCAATGACACGAGGATTGAATACGAAGCTCATCTTCGGAAAATGCTTCGTCAAAATAAAAAGGTGCTAAGGCACGAAGTAAGTTTAGGGAGATACAGTTTTACCAGCCTTGTCACGAGAAGGGATCTCTCTTTACAAAGCATGGATATCTTTCTTTACGAAGCATGAAAAGAAGGGAAGGTGTTTTTTTCGCCGAAAGCTCAAAAACGGTATGTGTGTAAATTTCATACATCACAAAGAAATAAACTGCAATAATTTACATATTCAATTCAACATTGCACACTCCAAATATTACATAGTTTTGTTACAGTAGAAACCTAATCTTCCTTCATTTGTTATACACATCAAGCTTTTCAAAATTTTTATTACAATAAAATCTATTCCTCTTTAAGAACTTTCTCTGCAACTTCATTCAGCAATTTGTTGACAACTTCATCGACGATGGATTCAGCCATGTTTATGATGTCTAGCGCTTCCTTTATTTCTGGATCAGCTAGGGGATCGAACGGTTCCGGTGACGGAGATAATTCAGCTGAAGTAGAAAAAATTAATCTGTCCAAAGCCACAAAAACAGATGCTGAAGCTAAAAACCAAAAAATAATACCTATACGCTTTTTGCGCTCAGCAGCTTCTTCAGCTCGCCTTGCTTCTACTCGGGCGTCTTGGGTGTCTTTTTCACTTTTCTTTATAATTTCATGGGCCATCTCTCGGCCACCATTCACCCAGACATCATTGTAAAATTTCCCGCCCATCAAGGTTGCTTCAGCTGAAGGATCCTTCGTATCATCTACGGAGAAGGCAACTTCGGCCTGAGCCATGGTCTTAATGTGATCACATCCCGCCTTCTCCAAAATGGTTGAAATTCCCCACGCACCGGAAAACGCGCAAACCTCCCTGCGATCACTCAAAATTTCTTCGAAGGTCCCGGCTTCTCCACTTATCCATTCAACAATGCCTTCGGGGTCGCCTCGTATGAAATTTTATTTAGCAGAATAGGCACCCACTTTGGCGAAGCTAGCTTTTATTTTATTCACGCAATCCAAGGATTTTTCAAAGCATTTTTCCTTGGATGTGCGAAGTTCTTCAACATTTTTCTCTAGATGATTTTTCCAATATTCGCTAATTTCTTGGTTAGCTTGTACGAGTTAGCATTTTTCCTTAGCTTGGGCCAGTTGTCTCCGAAGGTCTTCAATTTCAGTCTTTTGGGCTTCGGTTTGAGCTTTGAAACTAGCTTCGTCTACCTTCACTTTGTTTACCAGTGAAATTAAGATTTTGTCTTTTTCAAGACCTTCGTTTCTCAATTCAATCACCTCTGAACGAAGGTTGTTCAGAGCCATTGTATAGCTTTCGTCTTCAATATTCTTCTGTGCCCTCAGGGCATTACTGAGAATCAAGCCCTATAGCAAAAGAGAAGAAAGAATTGAGCATGACAAATAAAGTACGTCATTCTCAAATTTAAAGCTAACTTCTATACCTTTATACTATTGTATACTAGGCTGTCAGCAAGATCATCCTTTGACAAAATCGAAAGACCATCTTCTAGCTTCGGGAATCCCATACTCTTGCCTATTTCCCGGCAAACAGATATTTCTTTATTGTCTGAAAGACAATACAAGAAGTTGTTATCATTAGTGCCATTAAACACTAAATCTCCCTTCGGATATTTCAACTTTTGCACATAGTGTCTGGCTTCTAGAGTTTCGTCTTCAGACAATTTCTTTCCTGAAGCGTGTCAAATGATGTAGTCAATATTTTCGATTAGAGCTTCGGGAGCAGGAGTCTCAATCTTTTCAGGTGCAATCTGCTCTGCCGTCTTTTCCTTAGGCGTGGCAGGCTTCACCGCGGCGGGCGCTGAAGGCCCAGCTTCAGCCTCAGCCTGAGTTTTTGCAGTTTTGGCTTCTGCTTGCCCAGTTTCGGCTTCGGCTTGCGCCATGACAGCTTCAGCAATTTTCTTTATAGGAGCAGGGCTCAAGGCCTTTGTACTCTCCAGCACAGCATCCAGCACGTTAGCCATCCTCCTCTTCTTGGGAGTTGCGACAGAAGCCTTTTGCACCTTCGACGGTTTTGTCTCTGTCGGAGGGCTCAAAATTTTTGGCACCTTTATTATTTCTTCAATCTTTGACTCTTCAGCCTTATCAACCTTAGCCTCGACTAGCTCGGCTATGGGTACCTTCAGCACTACGGTCGCCTCTTCAGTGCTCTGTGCAATCGGAGCAGTTTGTGTTGCATCGGCTGCTAAGGAGGACCCGGCGCCGAATTTAGGCACTACGGCCGGTTCAATATAACGTGGCCGGTGGGTTAGAACCTTCACCTTTTTGCTCTTCGGCACAGGCTCAGCTGGGATGACCGAAGCAGCAATCTTCCTCTTTTTCTCAAATCTCTTGTTACTTGAAGGCTCAGCTGGGACGGCCGGTTCAATATACCATGAAGGATATATGTTCTTGAATCAAATCTCTTGTGCCAATGAAGGAGCAAGCAGTGCTGAAAGCCCTCTGACACGCTTTGACAGCGTCATCAATTTCCACCTTCGGCCTTCGAAGGCCGAAGCGTGACCAGATAGGGCGCTGAATGATCTCTTTAATGTCTTCCTTTGCCTTTAAATCATTCTTCACATAAAACCATTCCTCCATCCAGGCTTCGGGCCATCTCTTCCGGAATGTTGGCACCGGGTGGCTTGCGTTGGGGCGAGCGACAAATCCATAACAATCGAAGTTGTTGTGGTACTGTTCTTTACCAGTGGCCTTCGTCTCATATAAAAGCTCGTGCATGCTACAGAAGCACTTCGCGCTTGGCTCTAGCCCCTGACTCCTTACTGCCCAGACAAAAATACCCATCCTAATAATAGCCTCAGGGGTGATCTGATGAAGGAAGATCAGGTATATCTTCAGCACTTCAACCACAAACTTGCTCAGCAGGAACCGGAGACCAGCCTTAAAAAGCTTCAATAGATAACAACTTCATTCTCCTCCGGGGTGGGGGCAGTGCTGTCTCCTCCAACTCTGACTATAGACATGTCATGAAAGTACCTTCCTCTCATGTTATCAAGATGACTCTGTTTAATAGTTGATTTTCTGAAGACAGTATGGCTTGGCCGCCAGGGCCGATCTTCAGAATCTTCATCTCCACTCTCCACATCATAACTATCACTATCATCAGTATCTTCGGATAAACCTTCTAGAATCTCTTTAGTAATCTTCTCTATGTTTGTTTTTGACATAGACTCAACAAACCCGGCGACAAAAGGATCCGCAGCTTTCTTTTCTTCAAACAACTTTGTCTCCTCAGATAGCTTCGTCTCTGCAGTCATTTTCTTTTCCTCTGTCATCTTCTCCCCAGACATGGTGAAACACGTCCTTAAACCGAAGCTCGAAAAGCTTGAAAATCAGGCAAGAGCTAGTGAGCAAGAGCTAACAATTTGAGACAATAACGCAAATGGCAGAAATGGCGTATAGAATGCCGCCGCTATGGTTTATATTTATATGCCCGGTTCATTGCAACTTGGTGGGTCCTGTCTGTCATTGACTATTGCTAATCTAGCAAAGGGAAAGTGTTTTTTCGGACCTTTGGCTTAAGGCCTTCATTCATGTCGTAGTCTGAATTTGTTGTTATAACAAATTAATACTATGAGGGGCTACTGTTGGGGGCCTTCGTCTTTCGAAGGTCCTCAAAAACATAACTAACAATGTTTCCCAAGTGTAATATATGTAATGGAATCTTCGGACATTGGATAAAGCCGTACACAATATGAAAAGCAGGGTCAGGACGAAGGTCGAACCAGTTCCGAAGCTATGCGCAAGGAAGCTTCGACTCAACGACAGAAAGGGGAACCGACTAAAAGGGGAAAAGGCTATCTAGTCCTTGTTGAATTGTCATTAAGTCAATAGTAAACATAAAGGGCATGAATGTAATTTTACACAGACTGCGCCCTGTGCCTATAAATAGATGAACAGTACCCCCATACTGTTCACACTGACTTGTACTCGCTCGTGCGTCACGCTTGTACTTTTGCCTTCTGTCCAGCCGAAGGTACAAATGTTATTCAATATTGTTCTTATTCATCCATGATTATATAATAAGGACATATAAATGATGTTATATGATCATTCATGTTATTTCTCATGTTTCATATGCTTCTTCTTTCATTAATGTAAACTTTGATGACGAAGGTATGTCTTTCATGACCTTCGTCCAAAGATCGTTATATCCTAATGGAAATAATGCTTCGAAGGACGAAGGGCATTAACCATTAACTTCTTTTTGTGTTGCCTTGTTCTTAACACATAGCATTTGAGAACAAGTCTCCAATAGTAGACCTCCACTACCTTTTTCTAATTAGTCAGCCAAGGGCGTCCCATTCCACCCTTGTGGTGGCACGTGTTTCTCAAGTTAAGCTCCATGTTCCAATTAACATAATAGCCTTATTATGAATAGAATAGGAAAATAATAATAAAGAATGAGCATGTGTAATAGTTATCTCAACACCCAAACCACATATAGCAATAGCAAAGACTACCCAAAAGTCCAGGGGTAAACCAGGTGTAAAGATGACCAAACTAGGGTGACCTATTGGGTCCCATCAAAATTAAGCCTATGCATGCCAAAATGATTATACAGAACATTATTGGGTAAATAAAAGTGGTCAAGGGCACAACTTGCCTTCAATGAGCTCCTGCTCAGCAATTTCCACCTGCTAGGTACCGGGGTCCTCGATCACTTGCTCGTCTACTCGAAACAATACAAAGAAACATAGTACAGGGGAAATTAACATCACACCAAACAGAGAGATATAATGCATGATAATATTCTATACATCGTAACGAGATCGTAGGTTCAAGAATCACTAAATTCGGAGTTATGGATGATAAGTTATGATTTTCCGAAGGTTTTATGTGTTTGGTACAAAATAACCAAGTGATTAATTTTAATCTAGGTTTCATACTAAAACAGAGTTACCAAGTGATAAACAATATTATTACCAAATTAATGCAACTGGAATGGGTTAAAAGGAGTTAAATAAATTTTATATGAATTAAACAAGTTATGGGATTATTTTTACACTAAAAATCATTTTCTATATTAATTCCTTTGATTCATTAAGTGTCTGGACTGCACGCACAAATACCAGGAAGTTCAGGGGCTAACTCATAAAATTCCCAAGACTCAGATTTAAACTTTTTACTATGCTCAATGGACTACAGGTTAGTTCCTATTTTTCTTAGGGTTTCCTTTTGCAAAACGTCTGACTGAAAGGGTATCGGCTGATACTATCCATCTGATCTCCTGTAAACGGCCCAGATTAGATTTATTAACCAGTGAACCGGTACGCGATGTCGACCCTAGGATCCGAAATCTACGGCACGGATTTTATTTGCCCCGGAGTCGCCCCGATCCACCCGATCGGATCTTAACGGTTCTAATCCCCTTGCCCCAATCGTTATGCCAGGGTCCAATCTCAGTCGTCGCTATGGAATCCAACGGTGCCAGCAATACCACGGTCGCCCACGACGCCCCTATTGACCGAACCAGGGTGGCGTCGTCGGCATTCCACGGCAGTGACGATTCCGGTGACCCTGTGATCATCCCCTGGCGCGCCCCTAGTACCCCGACATGAATTATCATGTTGATCCGCCCTTAGCCCATCCATCGAACTCCAGAAGACCACTAATTGGTCACCCGGTATACCTGCCCCTGAGAGACACGGATCACTGGGCACCACTGAACGCTGATGAGCAATTCAAGGCTATCCCGCGAGTTATACCCAGCCTAAGGCTATGTGACATGAAGTCCATTACCAGGATGAGGGCTTGGGTACGTACATACCGAAGGGAAAGCGTAGCGGGTGGTTGTCCACGATATAGGGCGGACGCGCGGGGATCCTTGTCGCCGACGAGCTCCCCCCTGGCGCCCCAGCCACCAAATCGGCCCGCCCCAAGATCCAGGTGTACACCACGCGGCCGACAACGAGTCTCCTATGGCACCGCAGTTGCCACGTCGGTGAAGCGGCCAACTCCGGTGATGCTCTGCCCACCTCTACGCGAGATTGCCGGCGCTGGTGGTTTGGGTAGATAGTGGTGACCGAACGGACACATGGAGAGGGGGCGACCTATTTAACAGTACAAGACGGCCCCGACTGCATCACACGGGCCCAATCCATTGCATGATTGCCGAAATCCGCGGCGGAGAGTTCGGACAAGCGCGGCGTCGTGGTTAGCTGGAAGACGGGAGTTTCTGCCCACCGCGGCCCACTTGTCAGCGAGACAGACACGACGCAGAGTGAAGACCAGCTGGCACGCGGGCCCCATATGCAGTGGCGCCCGGCACGTCTGGCTGACGAGGGGGGGCGAGGTGTCGGCGCATAGGCCCAGTTGGGCTACGCGTGGAGACGCATATGGGCCGGCGCCGGTGAATCTAGTCCAAAGCGCCCATTTCTTTTTTCTTTTCTTTTCTTTTCTGTTTTCTTTTCTCTTTATTTTTGAATCTCAAATTTAAATCCAAGTTTTGTTGTGAGTTTTTGTATCTAGATAAAATGTACAAATTGAACATACCAATATGGAAGGATTTTATTTATTTATATATTTATTTTCTTTATTTTGTTTAGTATTTTCCCTCTCTTTCTCCAAATTATAAATTGCAAATTAGGTCTTAAATTCCAATTTGGACATTAATGTATTTCTAGTAATATTATTGTTATTATTATTAAATGCACACACAAATAAACTCCAACATGATGCATAGATTATTTATGTGTCATTGGTTTATTGTTCAGTTTAATTATGGTTATTCGTATGTTCTAATAAGTAGAGGGCAAAACATATAATGAGATCAACTCTTTTCTTATTACTTACAATCTAGGTATTACACATAGAGGTCAATGACTTTCGTCCCATAAGCCTTATTCACAGTTTTACTAAAATTGCCTCCAAGGTGCTAGCAGTTCGTCTTGCTCCAAAATTGTCCAATTTGGTCGCTGTAAGTCAGAGTGAGTTTGTTAAAGGCAGGTGCATACATGACAATTTTATGTTGGTGCAGCAAACCGCCAAGGCATTGTATTTGCAAAAAGGACAGGATTCTACTAAAGTTAGATATTAGCAAGGCCTTCATTCAGTTTCTTGGCCTTTCCTTTTTGAGGTGCTTAGACATCTGGGTTTTGAGCCTTTTGGTGTGTTGTGGTTTCCAAACTGCTGCTCTCTTCCTCCACCAGGGTCCTTGTAAATAGTGAGCCAGGGGGATTGATCTATCATCAAAGAGGCCTTCGTCAAGTTGATCACTATCTCCTATGTTGTTCATTTTGGTTATGGACATTTTGAATTCCATCATAACTAAAGCTTCGGATCAAGGGTTGTTACGACCTATGTTGAATAGTGATAATGGGTGTAAGGAAAATGGACCACGGGCCATTTGTCTCAAAAGGTTTTGGTGTTTGATGATCAATGTAACATGTGGACTAATGTGTTTGCTAGTGTTTATGTTTGTAGTTCACATGATGCTAAAGTTACTTGAACTAAAGCATTGAGTAAAGCAACACCTCAAAAGAAGACATTACGAAGATCACAAGTGAAGATCAACAAGTATCAAGCAAAGTCCAAGAAACAAAGAATAGTGTTGCCACTGGCGGACTATCCGGCTGAGAGCACCGGACTGTCCGGTGGCACACCGGATTGTCCTGTACCACACGCCGAACTGTCCGGTGCACCAGGGAACTATAGCCCAACGGCTACTTCCTAGTGGCACTGGTGGAGAGAAGCCACCAGATTGTCCGGTGTGACGTCCGAACTGTCCGGTGTAAAAGCCTACAGCGCCAACGGCCACCTGTGTGTAAGGTCCAACGGCTAGGCGACCGGACAGGGGCACCGGACTGTCCGATGCCTCCATCGGACTGTTCGGTGTGTCGCATAGCAGTAGTTTTTCTCCAACGGCTAGAATTGAGTTGGGGCCTATATATACTTTAACCAACCGGCCATTTTAAGGTATGGGAGCCCAAGAAACATACCAAGGCATATAGTAAACATTTCCAAGTGCTCATACACCCAAGTGCTTAATAGAATCACTCGGTGATTAGAGTAGGTGCTTTGCGAAGTGCTTAGGTTAGTTAGACCGCATTAGCGCTTACTCTAGGTGAATCCTAGTTAGTTGAGTGAGTTTAGAAAAACCACACAACCCCTCGACTCTTGCGTGAGCCATTGTAATTGTACTGAGTGGGCGAGAGTCTTGCGAGACCGTGACAACCGCGTTTGTGTTACGGCTACCACCGTGTAACAGAGGGAACGAGGCCTGCGACGTTTTTGGCTGGAAGCTTGATAGTGGAGATGGCGAGGAGCGCCTGAGAGGATCCGAAAGCGGAGCACCACTTGCACATGGAGAAGGCCCACAGCTTTCTACGGAGTTACTCGACCGTGGTGCTTGGCCCTGACGTGGGCTTCTCTTTGCGTAGGGGCACCAACCAGGATTAGTCGAGACCTTGCGTGCTTCCAGATACCTCGGTAAAAATACCAGTGTCATCCACGAGAGTTTGCATCTCTACCTTGCTCTTTAGCTTCCGCATTAAAGCATTTAAGTTTCAATCTTGTCTTTGAACTTGTTGGGGGCCTTCCTCTTTCGAAGGTCCTCAAAAACGTGATTAATCATATGTTTTAGTATGGCATAGACTGTTACAAGAGGCTTCGGCTCTAGGATGAAGGTTTTCTCTCATGATAAAGGCATGCGCGATATGAAGATACAACTCAAAGGTGATATGGATGAACGCCGAAGCTATGGCTGAAGGAGCTTTGGCTTAGTATGATGACGAAGATCAAGGATAGGGGGAAATACTACTTAGTCCTTGATAACTCGCATTATGATTAAGAGTAAATATCAGGGACATGAATGTAATTTTGTTCGGGCTACGTCCCGTGCCTATAAATAGATGAACAGTAGCACCGTACTATTCATGCTGGATTGTAATCACTCACACGTCATTCTCGCATCCTTACTTTCTAGCAAGCCGAAGGTATTAATGTAATATGAATATTATTGATGTTCATTCATATTCATTGTATATAAATGCCAAAGAACATATTGATTTATGTGTATGTTCATCATTATTACCTCGTTGTATCTCATTGCTTTATCACTTATATTCATATACTAAAATGATGAAGCTATGTTTCTCATAACATTCGTCTGAAGATCATTATATCCGAGAGGAGATAATGTTTCAAAGGACGAAGGTCATTAACCATTAACAATTGTGTTGCCTTGTTCTTGATCTATAGCATCTGGGAACGAGTGACCAACAATACTTATATTGTTCAGGATTGAAACTTAAACATTGTGGTAGAGATAGCAACACTTAGACAAAACCTAGTTTGCACATTCTAGATCATTTAAATTGCATAGGTTTTGCTCTAGGGATTTAATTGTGGCCTAGTTTAGAGAAAGTTTTAGAAGTCCTAATTCACCCCCTCTTAGGCTTCACCTGTTTCCTTCAATTGGCAAAGATTATCTTTATACGCCGATGATGTAGTATTATTCATACAACCCCAACCTGAAGAGTTATTGTTGGTCAAGGAAATTATTTGGGTCTTTGGTGAAGCTTCAAGTTTAAAAACTAATATCAATAAGAGTTCTATTACTCCTATCAAGTGTAGTGAGGAACAGTTGGAAGTGGTTTATCAGATAATGCCTTTTAAGGTGGTCCACTTTCCATGCAAGTATTTGGGGTTGCCTCTATCAATCAAGAAGCTTAAGAAGAGTGACCTTTTTCCACTTATTGACAAGATCGTTCATTAGCTCCCTGGTTGGAAGGCAACTCTCATTAATCAAGCAGGAAGAGCTACCTTGGTCAAAGCAGTCCTCACTGCTATTCCTATCTATCATCTCATTGGTATGTAGTGTCCTAAGTGGGTTATTAAAGCTATTAACAAAATCAGAAGGGGGTTCTTATGGAAAGGGTGAAAAGATGTAAAAGGGGGTCATTGTATGGTTGGATGGCAACATGTTTGCAGACCTCATAACTTTGGTGGGCTTAGTATCCATAACTTGGAGGTGTTGGGTTGGTCTTTAAACTTAAGATGGCTTTGGCTCAAGAAAACACAACCAGATCGTCCATGGGCTAGTTTTGACATACAAGTTCTTCCCTACGCAGATGCTATCTTTACTGCATCAGTATGCTCTATGGTTGGTCATGGGGCCTAACCCTGTTCTGGCTTGATTGATGGATGCAAGGCTATTCGGTGGAAGATCTGGCTCCTAATTTGGCTAAAATGGTGCCTAAGCATATTTCCAAGACAATAAAAGTGATGGATGCTCTGCCAAATAATTCATGGGTTAATGACATTAGAGGGGATCTGTCTCATGACGCTTTTTATGAGTTCTTTGTTTGCTGGGATTTGTTGCACACATTTTAGCTCACCCCAAGAGTTCAAGATCGGTTCATTTGGTCCCCCTCTATGTCGGGTATCTACTCTTCCAAGTCGACCTACGAGCGTTTCTTTGTGGGATCGATGGAGTTTGAGCCAGCCAAGCGAATATGGAAGATATGGGCACTGCGTGTAAATTCTTCTTATGGTTGGCCTCCCTTGACTGTTGCTAGACTACAGACCGTCTTGCACGCAGGGGCATGGATCATCCAGCGTGTTGTCCTCTTTGTGAGCAGGAGAACGAAACCGTTCAGCACCTCTTGGTTGGATGCATCTTTGCGAGGCAAGTCTGGTTCAAGGTGTTTTCTTTGTTAGGATTGCAACAGCTCACACCTGAGCCCGGCTCTCGAGTTTTCCAAGAATGGTGGAGGTTGACAGTTCCTAAAGTTCCAAATGAGTTTAGAGAAGCTCTAAATTTGGTGATTGCACTAGTTGCCTCGTGGTTGTAAAAGTATCGCAATGCCTGTGTCTTCGAGGGGGTCTCGCCTTGCGATCACAATATCCTCACGTGCATCAAGGAGGATGTGGGGTTGTGGTGCTTAGCTGGGGCCTCAGGGCTTAGAGGGATTTGGCCTTAATCTATAAGTGGGCCGGGTTTTGTTTGATGTCTTGTAATTGTGGTTTATAACCTTTTGTCCCTTAAAGTGGGTCTATTTTGGGTCTCCTTTCTTAATATAATGATGTGCAGCTCTCCTGCGCATTCGAGAATTTTTTTAAAAAAATACGACAGATTGTGAAAAATACACTAACATCATTTTTAGTATGAAAATAAGAATTTATAATGAATCCAGAGATACTAATCTATATACAATAATAACGACAAAGTCGTTTAGTCTCAACTATGTTGAGATAGGCTAGAGTTAAACCGAACAAAATCCCCAAGTCAAAGTTCAAACACATGGATAGTTGTTTTTCTGTACACTCCTATTCAAGGCTAAATCATTAGGTATAATATATCATTTAAAGTATCCTTTGACTATCTCTTTCCATGTTAATTTCAGTCTTCTTTTTTCTCTCTTCTCATGGCTATTGTGTCTTAGAATCATACTATATACAAGTGCCTCTAGAGGTCTCCATTGGACATATCCAAACCATCTCAACCTATGTTGGATAAACTTTTCGTCAAATGTTTTTTTCTTGATGAATCAAGCCAATCACCCCGGTTTCTGGAACCACGACAGCCAATCACCCGAGGATCCAGTGTCAAGCCAGTGTGAAGGACCCGCCCACAAAAAATAAATTTAAAGTGGATCCTCACCACAGAAAGATAAATTTAAAATTAAAGTGGACATATGACCTACATACCAGATATTAAACTGTAGATAGTGCACTTTATTTTAGCCAAAAGGCTGTGAAAGGCATGAGTTGAAAAGGAGACATGTCATTTTTTATATCTCGTTAGGTCGTTCATCCCCATTCAGCTAGCAAGGTGGTACTATTTGAGAGCGCTACGTTGTGTATGGCTTTGTGTCATGTTGGGTTTGGGTGTTTTTTCGTGACTCACCTGGGAGGTAAAGGCGGTCATTAGGGGAGACGTGAGGGAGAAAAACAGATTTAATCTACACGCGATACAAAAACAAATCTACTCTACGCGCTTTGACGCAAGATGCACGAAAAACTTGAAGGGTACTAAACAAATGGGTGTTCTTTTATATCCTACACATTTTTTTCTTCAATTTTCTGATCTATATATGTGAATAGTAAACATGCATGCCGGGTAAATAAAAGATGATTGTTGTTCAGGTATGCACTGCCTGAACGAGTTAGATGTTTGTTTTGTAGAACGTACTCCTACATAATATGACATGGCGGGTAAGAAATAAATTTAGAAATCTAAGACTCAGTTACTTGAAAATCAGACAGCATGCATACAACACGCAAAACCAAGATTATGCAATTTGCAAACTGAGAACAAAAACTATCACATCGCACCCAAAAAATCGTGGTGAGAGGTTGTCTCCCATGATATACAAAATGGGACTTTTGAAACTTGGTCGATCAATGAAATAACCAAATAACCTTGTTTACAACTTTTTTTTATATCCTAAACAGATTTTCTCTCTTTGAACTACGAACTCAAAAGGTCTTGGTGTGTGGTCTTCTGGTTCCAACCATGCGTGCTTGCTCGTCCGAGTCACGACATGTACCAATGGCGCGAGAGGCCGAGCTCCGCTAGGTCCTCTGGGTATATGGTCTCATCACGCATCGCCGACTTCTCCATCTCCAGCAGCATCTGGCGGAACTCCTCCCTTTCCTTCTGATACAAACACACATTTTCTGCATTGGGTTGCGACGTCGTCGTGTTTGCTATCGACGACACAACAGGAGCCCCTGATGTGGATGACCGTCCTGCAGGTGATGGTGCATAGTTCTTCTTCTCGTTGGCGGCAGGGGACGTGGAAGGGGGCAAGGGCTTCACTTTCTTGAGGAGGCCTTGGAGGACTGGAAGCTCCTCATCCATCCGGACCTGCAGTGCCGACGATGCAGCGTCGACGTCGCGGCCACGCTTCTGAGACGACGAAGTAGACGCCTCGGCTGGTCGCAGCTTGTTATCAGGAACTGCCGGAGGGATTGGGTACGGGTGCTGCTGTTGCTTCGAGTTCGCTTTCGGTGCCGTAATCCGAGTCTGATACGCAGCCTCCGTTGATGCCTTGGGTTGCGACGTCGTCCTCCTTGGTGTCGACGACACACCACGAGCCCTTGAAGGTGATGATCGTTGGCGTCGTGGCGCTAGCGCGTAGTTCTTCGCTCTCTTGAGGTGGCCTTGGACGGCGAGGAACTCCTTGTCCATCCGGACCCACAGTGCCGACGACGCAGCGTCGACGTCGCGACCACACTTCTGAGACGCCGCGGAAGTAGACATCTCGGCGCCGGTCGACGCTGCGCGTTGCGGGATCGGTGGTGCGACGACCGCGGCGACTCCTCACCGCCGGCGCTCAAGCCTAGCGCGTCGCGGCAAGGAGCGAGGCTGCACGTGGCGAGGTGGCAAGCGAAGCAAAGATAGATGGGTTGATGGTGGCAGGAGCGGATAGATGGGTAGAACAGCGAGCAGTAGTACTTATTTATAACCCGCGCGGACGAGTTGACCAGCGGGCCGCGTTTGTTAGAGTAGAGCATGCCGGTTCGAATCGGAGCCGGGGCTTTGGATGGATTTGCATGAAACGCAAGCTGCAACTCTGTAACCGCCATGGTTCGGCTCTTCAATCTTCCTTCTTTCTTCTAGAGAGAGCAGGCGCCGGTACGGTCGGACACTCGGACGTACGGGGCAACGGATCTAGGACCTTGAGAGCTAGGGCCCACAGAGCTAGATAGCTAGTACGAGCAAAGTAGCCCGCATAGGAATACGTACGAGCACACGAGCTAGAAATTAAATTAAGGAGGCATCTAAACACAAAAATTATATCACTCCATAATTTTGCGTAAATCTTAGTTTCATTGTGTGTTTTAATTTCTAGGTCTAAATTCCTAGGCCGGCCCGATTGATGATCCCTGATCTAGTGGCTGAGGTTGCTCGGAGAAACTTTTGCTTCTGCTGCTTCGATCTATTTCCATTCGAGACATAAAAAGATTTATATGAAAAAAATGATAATCTATAGAATATGTAGACTGAAAGTCTGAACACGCGAACTCTTACTTGATTATCAAAAAACTAACAATACAAATTTAGATTATACCTTTCGATATAACTGTTTTTTATTATCAAAATGATTACCAGGTTTCAATATAAAGAGACGTTGTCCAGAGTAAACTAACAATCCAAATTTAAAAAAACAGAAGAACATCTCTTTAGAGCATGTACGGTAGTATTTAATATAAAGGCGTCTGAGTTGTTTAAAGTGGTATTTATAAAAAAAAACTGTGAAGCTGTTTCTCCCTGAAGAGACGTCTCTGACTCGTAACCCAAGTAGTAGCAAACGCATTCACTTCGCTTGAACAAATATGTCGTCTCTTATATTGATCCGATGACATCTAGCACTTTTGCAATTACAAATTTTTATACGAAAGTTGTGTCTTTTAATAAGATCTACTGTAACACCCCAGGTGTTTATCGTCTACTCGACTACGAGTGCGGACTTTAACACGTAATATCAGTGGATAAAACGGACGTTAAATTTTAATCATCTTCGCCTATTGCGATTTTAATATCGCATCTGTTTCATCGATCGCGAGTTCGATATCATTTTTATCTATCCGGGCTCTTCCTAAATTTTCGTGATGTTCGGAATATAGTTGTTCCGAAAATTGGTGCGTCCGATGATTATTTAAAATACATCGCTCGCGCAAATACGAATTCAAAAGCCCGAACCACTCGGATGATTTTATCCCAAACAAATTAATTTGAACTCGACGACTAAAATGTTCAGGGTAAAATAATTCGAATCCCGCGAAATCTTGCGCAAGGTTATGACCCAATTTATCCTTTAGCACGTTGTTTTAGCGACAAAAACGAGTGTACATTAGCGGATCGGGTTTCAGCTAATTTCGGTCGAATCACGCAGAACAAATTACCAGTGCCAAAATCAGTTTATTTCGGTCTGTCGTTTCTTGCCAAAATCGTTGCTTGTTGATTGCATATGGGTATCCGCTAATTGCAAACTCATGATTGCGTGTTGTTCTGCGGGATGCAAATATACTTGATGTGTTTGTCCCCAGGGTGCGGCAAATATTTGGTACAAGGGAAGAAGCCTACCTCTTTTACCTTGATTATGCAAAGTTGGCTGGTTTTAGTGTCAGGACAAAGAGGTGTAATTGCAACTGCTGGTGTGGTGTGATTGCAACCCCGCATTAGGTGTGATTGCAACTGCTGTATAATTCTACCCAAATATCTGTTAAAAAATGTAAACAAAATGATTGCAACTGCTGGTGTGTTGTAATTGCAACTACTGGTGTGGTGTGGATGCAACTGCTGAGTTGCTCTGATGTGATTGCAAGTACTGAATAACTCTGGGAAATTTTGTTAAAAAATATGATTACAGCTGCTGGTTTGGTGTAATTGCAACTGCTGGTCTGGTGTGATTACAACTTCTATATAACTAGATGAAACTGCTGGTCTTATTTGAAAATTGTAGCATTCTGTCGAGAGCGTGCGGGAGGGACGAAGACGAAGCGTCGGTTCGGCCTGGGTGGGGTGGTTGGCTCGAACCAGGTGCTCCTGGTGCGTAGGTTTGGCCTAGGTGCATTCTCTATATTGAATGCACCCAGGTGTATTATATAAATACAGTATATATATATACACTAGTATGGTGCCCATGTGTTGCAACGGAATACAAACTATTCGTTAAATTCTTATAACCTGCGCATATCTATGTTCTTAAAGCGGCGTGGTATGTTAGAGAAATAAGCATTTTCAGTTTTAATTTAATCCAGAAAACCAGAGTGATGTATGTGATGACATGTATATGCATGTGTGTATCACTACTCACATAAACAGTAAACAACAATAAAACATGCACAATTACTAAGAACATAATGTACCATGCGGAGGGACCTATGCTCAAGACGTCAGTGGCTCCATTCACACGAGACATCTCGTGCGTATGTTCGATGTAGTCATACGCAGTCGATGCACGCAGATGTAAGCAGTGCAGTCCCTTGAACGGCGTCGGCGACGAGAAACCTGATCAGTGCTGGTTGAGCGGACGAAGCGAGCAGTCGCGAGTACGCTCCCCAAAAATCTGATCGCCCGCACACCCGTGCAAGTGTAGCTTTGCGGACGGTGATTTCGGAGGCTTGCGCTCCCACACTCTCTGTTCTCGCAAAAGGTGGGACGGGAATGGCTGTGTGCAACGCGTCTGAGACTGTTTGTACGTGTTGTAACCAGAAGCAGCCTCACCTCATCCGTATATGTACACGCGCAGAGGGAGGCGAACGGACAATAACGGTCGCCATCAGAGCTACCGTTACAGCCAGAAACTGACACCATCAGTGACATCCGTTAATAGATGACAGCCATTACAGCCCGTCCGTTACTAGCCATAACACAGGAAACGACCAATAACGGACAACAGTAATGGATGGTCATCACTCCAGGTAAAAAGTGCAACCGTTAGGAAGGAATATTCGGACCAAGGTCCGATCTATCGCGGCCACGACCACGGCCCGGCCCGGCCGGTGGCGCGCGCATGTGGCAGTCCTTCATCCTTTTCTCAACTTCTCAATAGACGCACCAATGGTCCACCTATTTAAGTTGATTGAATTGTCCCTTGAACTTCTGGTATGGTACTAAAGTACTAGTACACCGTAGCATTAAAGTGGGTCTTTAGCATTGACTATTATTGAATATTAATTTGGGTCAGGCCCACATTAATTCAACAATCCCCACCAAATGCTAAGTCACACTAAAATGCTCTCATCATCTCAAACGTTTGATATACTGGTGTTTCGATGGAGACTGTTAAGTTGAACATCCACCTAAAATCTAGACTACACTTAACCATAATTGCACAATGGACTAGGCCTTGAATTGATAGTTTTGCGTGGAATAAGTTTCATCTAAACTCTTTACCAGTACTAGATTGACGAGCGCATCTACTCTGGTTGGAGCATATAAGTCAAACTCCATAGCCTTTTATGGTATCTAGAGACCACCCAGATCTCATAAACTGTGACTAGCAGTTAATCCATATATGTATGTTCCTCTAAAGATGTTCTATAGCACAACATCTTTGCTTCACAAAGCCACTTGGAACATATTAAGGTGTAAACACCAACCTACCTTACAGTAAGGGAAGAGGTGCATCTGAAATGAACCCTATTAAGGGTCTTTTCTCTCTGTCTACCACTAGCTTGTTTCACCATTCTAATTCACGGGATCTCCGATCACATAGAAAAGGTTACCACTATGATAAACTTTAGGTGGGTCTCAGGCCCATCTCACTCGATGCACTATTTATCACACTACGTGATAGCCCCTTAGTAAATTGATCTACTAGATTTTTAGACGTATGGACATAGTCCAATGCTATTACTCCGGAGTTTCTCAATTTCCTGACAGATTTCAAACGCCTCTTTTATGTGCGTTATCGACTTCATATTATCCTTAGAACCCTTTATCTTGATTATCACAGTCTGATTATCACAGTTCATAGAAATATCCGGCACAGGTTTTTCAACCACCGGTAAATCCATAAGGAGTTCAGGAAGCCACTCAGCCTCAACTAAAGCGATATCTAATGCTGTGAGTTATGCTTCCATAGTCAATGTTGGGGACTTGTTCTCAAGTGCTATGAATTAGGAACAAGGCAACATAGAATGTCAGATGTTAAAGCCCTTCGTCCGCTGAAGCATTATTTCCCCCAAGGATTTAATGAACTTCGGACGAAGGTTATGGATAATATATCATGAAGGTTGCACCTTCGTGATCAAAGATAAAACAATGCAAAATGAAATATAAAATATAAAATATAAAACGTTACAGAATAGCAAGAATAAATAAATTCAATTATTTTGTAATGTGAACTTAGATATCAAAACATAATGTTTAGGCACATTTGTACCTTCGCCTTGGCAGAAAACAATAATTCCAGAGTAATTCGTCAGCAATTACAAGATTGCGTGAACAGCAAAGAAGTGTTGTTCACCTATTTATAGGCACAGGATGCAGCCTGTAAGAAATTACAATCATGCCCCTTACAGAAGATCACAATCATAACTCAGACTATTATGGACTAAAAAGTAATTCCATCTTTAAGTCGGTTCGATCCTTTGTCTTTGGATACGCTATAGTGTCGAAGCTTTATGAGCGGTAGCTTCGGTATCACATATAAACAAATTTGCTGAAGGTGTTTTCTTCCTGCAGGACCTTCGGCGACGAAGCATGATCCCAACAGTCGACCTTGTTAAGAATGTCTACTTGCAAGACTTCCATGAAACAGCACCACCTCCAAGTGAAAACACATATCCACTTGTGGCATATATCTCATCAGCATCAAATATCCAATTTGCATCACAATAACCTTCTAGTACTGTTGGGTACCTGGTATAATGGATGCCTAAACTCATAGTACCTTTTAGATAGTGCAGAACTCTCTCAAGAGCACGCCAGTGATCATCTCCCAGATTTGAAACAAACCGGCTAAGTTTGCTCACAACAAATGAGATGTCAGGCCTCGTAGCGCTAGCAAAGTACATGAGTGAACCAATTATTTGGTAATATCTCAATTGATCTCTAGCTATCCTTTGATTTTCTTCAATAGCTTACTAGGATCATAAGGTGTTGGAGCAGGTTCACATTCGCTATAACCAAACCGACTCAAATCCTTTTCCACGTAACGGGATTACACAAGTGTGATGCCACCATTGCCTTCTCTCAGTAGCTTAATGTTAAGAATAACGTCAACTTCTCCCAAATCTTTCATTTCAAAATTATTAGGCAGAAAGTCTTTTGTATCTTTAATCACATCAAGACTCGTTCTCAAGATTAGAATGTCATCAACATACAAGCATAGAATTACTCCCTTGCCCCCACCATACCAATAATATACACATTTGTCTGCTTCGTTCACAACAAAGCCGGTAGATGTCAAAGTTCTATCAAACTTTTCATACCATTGCTTAGGTGCTTGTTTTAGGCCACATAAAGATTTTAATATTTTATACACCATGCCTTCTTGATCGTTTGCTATAAACCCAGTTGGCTGCTCCATATAGATTTCCTCTTCTAGCTCTTTATTTAGGAATGTTGTCTTAACATCCATTTGATAGACGAGAAGACCATGAGAGACAGCTAGAGAAAGTAGCACACGAATTATGGTCAATCGAGCCACAGGTGAGTAAGTATCAAAGAAATCCTCACCTTACTTCTGTGAATAGCCTTTAATTACAAGCCTCACCTTGTACCTTTCAATAGTACCATTAGGCCTAAGCTTTTTCTTGAACACCCATTTACTCCCAATGAGCTTACACCCATAAAGACACTCAACGACCTCCCAAGTTGCATTAGACATAATAGAATCCATCTCGCTCCTTATTGCTTCCTTCCAAAAGTCAACATCAGGAGAGGAATATGCCTCTTCAATGGTACTTGGGATGTCATCCACAAGATATACAATGTAATCATCACCAAAGGACTTTGCAATCCTTGGTCTCTGTCACACCCGAATTTAAGGGATAAAGCCGGGTGCATCTCATATGTGCGCCAAAGAAGAAGAACACATATAATGACAAAGTGTATAGAGATAAATGTCACAAAAATCATAAACGTCATTATTACATAGCGAAATTCTTACAAAAATAAATGATAAATATAAAGCGAACTAAACATCCATCCTTGGCGCCATAACACTGACTGGGAGACGCCACCTAGATCAACTCATACTCCTCATTGTACGGCTCCTCCTGGACCACCTGTTCTTCTCCTATGGGTGTTTATATATCGCAAGGGTGAGCTCACAAAATATCATAGCTCAACAAGTTGTGGGAAATAATGTGCATGAACTCGCCAAAGGTGGGAGTTCATGTGAAGTGTAAGGCTGACCAATAAACAAATGTTAAAGCTGAGCGTTGCTTTTAATAAGTTGGTCAAGTTTTATTAGCAGTTACTAAATGTAAGTAGATACCAAACCAGAGTAATAGTAGATCAAAATTAATAATAAATCCCATGCAATGCAAATGACAAATTGAATTTAATTCCATAAATTAATCATGCGAGAGTCCTGAGCTGCTCATGACCACGAGCACGACTAGTATACCAGTTTTACAGTCTGCAGAGGTTGTACCTTGTACCCACAAGTCATGTATCCCATGTAGCCTGGGTTTGCAAGGCCCTTAGACACTGCCGAGGTGAATGGCTAGGGATCCACTACGAGGCATTTACAAAGTTCCACTAGCTTCAGAAAACTCGCTACAGTTTCTAGGAAGAGCAATCCAGGAATCCTCGTCTAACTGCCATCGCAGCAAAATCAACTCGGTAACCTCCCTACACGCCTACTCCCCTATTGCCCTTGCCCCTATCGGGTAAGGTAGTCCTCCACTAGCTTTCCTAGTTAGTCAGCCAAGGGCGTCCCATTCCACCCTTGTGGTGGCACGTGTTTCTCAAGTTAAGCTCCATGTTCCCATTAAAATAATAGTCTTATCATGGATAGAAATAGAACAATAATAAAGAATAATCATGTGTAATAGTTATCTCAACACCCAAAACCATGTATAGCAATAGCAATGACTACCCAAAAATTCAAGGGTAAACAAGGTGAAAAGATAACCAGACTAGGGTGACCTATTGGGTCCCATCAAAATTAAGCCTATGCATGGATAAATGATTATAAAGAACATTATTGGGTAATAAAAGTGGTCAAGGGCACAACTTGCCTTCAATGAGCTCCTGCTCAGCAACTTCTACCTGCTGAACACCCGGATCCTCTGTGGCTTGCTCTTCTACTCGCAACAGTACAAACAAATATGGTATAGTAGAAATTAATATCACACCAAACATGAATACAAAATATATAATAATAATCTACGCATCGTAACGAGATCATAGGAAAAAGAATCACTAAATTCGGAGTTACAGATTTTTAAGTTATGATTTTCCAAAGTTTTTAAGTGCCTAGTGTGGAATAACTTAAGTGAATAATTTTAATCTAAGTTTCATGGATAAATAGAGTTACTAGGTGATTAAAAATATTAAAACAAAATTAATGCCACTGGAATGGATCAATTTGAAGTTAGATTGAATTTAATATGAATTATACAAGTTTCTAGAATTATTTTTGTTTTAAAAATCAATTTCTATAATTAATTATCTAATTCCTCTGGTCTCTGGACTGCGCACCAAAAATAGAGAAGTGTAGGGGCTTCTACGTAAGAGCGTCGAGACACAGTACATAATCACCACAGACTGCGGGTTGATATTCTACAAATCTAGGGTTTCTTTAGTAAAAGTTCTTGGACGAAGGGTATGGTTTGTTCTCGGCCGTTGGATTAGAAACAGGCGATACAGATTAGACCGATCCAGCCCGTTGGATCGTGATCCGATGGATCCAGATTCATTTGCCTCAGATTAAATCCTACGCGCCAGTCATGCATCAGACGGTCCAGATTAACCAATCCAAGCGGTACTTTAAAGCTGATCTAAACCGTTCATCACAGATCGACGGTTAGAAACCCGTCAGCTACCTTCGCCAACCCGACCGGCGGCGCTAAAACACCGCACGGCGGCGATCATCGCTAGTCACCACTATCTCTTGATCTATCATACTAGGCTACAATCACTCAGTCGCAAAAGATAACAACGAGCGAGTAGAAACAGGAGAACCTCCACTCACCAAGGGTGGCGCGCACAGGACACCAGCCCATGGTGAGCGACGAATTGGTACGATCACCAAACACCGACGAGGAATTCCCCGACGACCCATGTAACACCTGGGTTTTAAGGGACAAAGCCGGGTGCATCTCATACAGGCGCCAAAGAAGACAACATATATAATAACAGAGTGTATAGAGATAAATGTCACAATATAATCAGAGTACTTATTACATAGCGGAAGTCTTACAAAATAAAAGATAAATATAAAAGGATCTAAAATCCATCCTTGGCGCCAGAAAGTCAACTGGGAGACGACGACCTAGACCTCTCACGAACATAGCGCACACCCACCATGCGCCTCATCCAGTGATACCTGTTCTTGACCTGTGGGGTGGTGTGAGACAGCAAGGGTGAGCTCACACATGTTCATCGCTCAACAAGTTGTGGGGAATAATGTGGCATGAACTCACCAAAGGTGGGAGTTCATGGAGTGTAAGGCTTACCAAAGAGAACAGTTAAAGCTGAGCATTGCTTTTAAAGTTGGTCAAAGTTTTATTAGCAATTACTAGTTGTAAGTAAATACCAACCATAATAATGATAATAGAACAAATTTAATAACAAATCCCATGCAATGCATATGACAAATTGAATTTAAGTTCCATAATTTAATCATGCGAGAGTCCTGAGCTGCTCTTGACTGTGAGCTTGGCTAGTATACCAGTTTTACACTCTGCAGAGGTTGTACCCTTTACCCACAACTCATGTTTCTCAAGTTAAGCTCCATGTTCCAATTAAAAATATAATGATCTTGACATGAACATAAATAAAATAACATAATAATTGGAACATGGACATAATGTAGTATTAATCCCAAAACCATATAAAGAAATAGCAGAACTACCCAAGTGATTCAGGGGTAAACAAGGTAAAAGATAAACAAACTAAGGTGACCTATTGGGTCCCATCAAAATTAAACCTATGCTTTGAATAGTGATAATAACGAATATTATTGGGTAACAAAAGTGGATCAAGGGCACAACTTGCCTAGCACTTGAGATTCCAGGTACCAGAGTGATTCTTCAGATCCTCGTGACCGCACTGCCAGTCGTAGCAATACAAACAAACATGGTATAGACAAAATTAACATCACACCAAACATAAGAACAAACTGTATAATAATGATCTACACGTCGCTACGAGATCATGGGATCGAGAACTACTAAGATCGGAGTTACAATTAAGGAGTTATGATTTTATAGAGGATTTATGTGGTTAAAATATTAAACTATATTATAAATTGGTTCATATAATCATATAAGAGGTTATTCTATACATAATTATCTTCAATTTTAATCTAAGTTATAAATTGACCATAGATCATAGTTTAGTAAATAATGATGAACACATTAACAAGACTAACCAACATCAGTTGAATACATATCTAATTATAAAATAATGAGACACGGTATAATAAATGTTGTTTCTGCGTAGTAAATACTTGTACGAGACTAACGCAACTTGAATGGATCAGATCGGAGTTATAGATTTTAAGTTATGAATTTCCAAAGATTCTATGTGTTTTATACTAGATTAAATAGGATATAAATTTTAATGTGACTTTCATGTGAAAACGGTGGTACTAAATGATAAACAATAATATTACAAAATTATAGCAATTGAAATGGATTAATTTGGACATCATACGAATTTTCTATGAATTAAACCAATTTCCATAATAAATTTTGTGTTAAAAATCATTTCTTAAAAGAATTTCTCTGTTTTCCTAGAGGCCAGGATTGCGCATCAATTTCTGGAAAATACAGGTGTTGGGGGCCTTCGGCTTTCGAAGGTCCTCAAAAACATAATTTGACAATGTTTTCCGAGTGAAACATGTGAACAGGTATCTTCGGAGTCAGGTTGCGGGTATACAAGAGCATGGTTAAGACGAAGCTTGGCTGGGATGGAAAGCGACCACGATGAAGGATAAGACGATCACGAAGCTATGTGCAGAAAAGCTTCGGCATGATGGCAGAAAAGAGGAACCGACTTAAAGATGAAAAGCCAAATTAAACCTCGAAGAGTTGCTATAGAGTTATTGATATATGTAAAGGGCATCAATGTAATTTTACATGGGCTGCGTCCCGTGCCTATAAATAGATGAACAGTACTCCCGTACTGTTCAGGCTGACTTGGCATACGCTTTTTGCATCACATCTGTACCTTTACTTTTCATCAATCTGAAGGTACATTTATAATTTGTCTTTATGAATTTGGTAATAAAAATAAGTTGATGATAATATTCGTATCATTATTCATGTTTCATATATGTGTTCTTTTTTACCATCTATCGATCTTACGACGGTCTTTTCCTTCGTAACCTTCGTCCAGAATTCATTATATCTGAAAGGGCATAATGTTTATAAGGACGAAGGAATTTAACATTTAACATTTTTTATGTTGCCTTGTTCTTAACTCTTAGCATTTGAGAACAAGTCCCCAACATTAGTGCCCACCTCCGGTGAACTCACATCCATTTTTTGAGTTTTGAACACCTTCGGCAAGCATCACCTTCGTCATGCCGCCGAAAAAAGCTTCAGCGACAGGGGCTGCCACTCTACAGCCGCTGGACCCCAATCAGGATGTCGTTTCTCTTAGGGAGGCCCGAAGCCAGAAGAGGAAGGCCACCAGTCCAACGCCTCCGAAAGACGACTTGGATCAAGAAATCCAAAATTTGGAGATGCTCCATCAACAGGTCCAACGGAAGAAGGAAAAGATGGCTCATCTAGCTGATCTTCAAAGGCAGATAGACGAAGCCTCTGAAGAGCTTCGACATCTTGCTCAAGATGACCAGAACCAAAGGCCCCCGCGCAGAGAGCTTCATCAAGAGGGCTTCTACAACGAGGGCGACTGGTATGAAGATTTCCATCATGGAAATTTTGCTTTTGATGATACTTCTCCCCTGTCAACAGAACTGCCGGCTACACCTTGGCCACAGTCTTACAAGCCACCTCAGCTCCCCATGTACGACGGTCATTCAGACCCGAAGCAATTCTTGATGAGCTATGAAGCAACCATATCTTCGTATGGTGGCAACACGGCGGTCATGGCAAAGTCTTTCGTCATGGCTGTCAGGAGTGTTGCACAAACCTGGTACTCCTCTCTTCGGCCAGGGACAATCACTTCATGGCAAAAGCTAAAGGACATGTTGATAACCAGCTTCCAATGGTTTCAAACGAAGCTAGTTACTGCCCAAGCTTTATTCCAGTGCACCCAGGACCACGAAGAATATCTTCAGGCGTATGTCCGAAGGTTCCTGCGTCTGAGGGCACAGGCACCAACAGTGCCCAATGAAATTGTCATTGAGGCAATGATCAAGGGGCTTCGGCCGGGACCTTCAGCTCAGTACTTTGCCAGAAAGCCTCCTCAAACTTTGGAGAAGTTGCTCCAGAAGATGGACGAGTACATTCGAGCTGACAACGATTTTCGCCAAAGAAGGGAGGAAGCATTCAGGTTCTCTGAAATGACCAGGGGCTTCGGAGGAAGATTCCATCCGAGGCACGTCAGGTCAATTCACAATTCTACTCAAAGTGATGACAAAGGGAGTCAACAACAAAGGCCACAGTGCTCCTCGCAAGCTTCGGGGCAACAGCAAAGCTCTTTCCGGCCGCCAGCGCCAAGGGGCAGAGGCGCCAGGGGCTTCGGGGGAAGATTTGGAGATCAACCAAGAAAATTTACTGCCTATTCTGTGGTGAAGGCAAGGGCCATACCACCAGGATGTGACATGTTACCATCCAGAAGCAAAAGGAGCTAGCAGAAGCTGCAGCGCAACAGAGCCAGCTGAAGCAGGTCATGCATACTGCTTCGTACCATTCGCCTTACATTCCAGAATATGTAGGCAATCACCCTGTAGCTTCTGTTGCTTCGGCAAGTCAATCCCAAGCATCTTGGCAACAGCCTCCACCGCCACCACCAATGCAACGAGGTCAGCAGCCAGAAGGGAGTCAGCACACTCACCTTCAGCGGGACTTCAGAGAGGAGTCCGAAGCTCGCACAGTCAATAGCACTGTGCCGGAGTCGAAGCATATTTACTGATAAATATCCTACCTCGACAGCGGATTTTTGCATTATTCGCATTTCAGTCTTACTTTCTTTTTAATAAGGAACAACTATGGGAAGTTTAAGTGCTTTTTATCGTCTTTTAATCTCTTGTAACAGTTTCGTTCTCTGTCATAATAAAAATATGTCTTCTCCATAGGCTTAAGTTGCCGAAACATAAGAATTTATGGTGGCAAGAAGGATCTTCGAATTATCAAAAATTTGTTCTAAGAAATACAGTGCAATTTCTTCGAAGCAGCAAAAGTCGTTCCTAAGGGAGCGCAGTGTAAGTTTTCCGCTCAAAAGTCGTTCCTAAGGGAGCGCAGTGTAAGTTTTCTGCTCAAAAGTCGTTCCGAAGGGAATGCAGAGCTTACAGCGAAAAATAAACGCTGATTCCGCTGAAAGTAAAAGGCGAAGAAGCTCCTAAGGGAGGCTTACAGCGAAAAATAAACGCTGATTCCGCTGAAAGTAAAAGGCGAAGAAGCTCCTAAGGGAGGCTTACAGCGAAAAATAAACGCTGATTCCGCTGAAGTAAAAGGCGAAGAAGCTCCTAAGGGAGGCTTGCAGTGAAAAATAAATGTCGACCTTCGGCAAATATCATTTTGCATAACATCACATCATCACATCATTTGCATAGCATAACATCATACATCATGTTGCATCAATGACGCAAGAAGGGGATCAATGTTGATATTTGGAGATTGTTCCAAAGAAACAGTGCCAAGGCACAAAAAAGTAAATTTTGAAGAAGCATACCTTCGTCAAACTCCGAAATGAAAAGATTTATCGGTTATTGATTTTGCGAAGATCGGATGTTTTTATGAAAATATGGATATTATTTACGAAGCATGAAAGAAGGGAAGGTGTTTTTTCGCCGAAGGCTCAAAAACGGTATGTATATGAAGTTTCATGCATCGTAAAGAATAGAACAATAAATAGTTAATATATTACACATGTTTCTCAACAAATATTATATTCTAAATGTTTTTACAGCAGCATTTAATCTTCCCTTAGAACTACTTCTGCAGCTTCATTTAGTAGCTGATCAACAACTTTATCCATGATGGCTTCGGCCATTTGTCTAATTTTGTCATCCCCCTTCGTGTGGGGGCCCGCAGATGATTCAGCAGGTTCTGAGGGAAGAGTAGATACGGACTTATTACTATTACAAACCGTCAACATGTTCGAAATCAAAAAATTACAACAAAGAGACAAAAACCACTAGTTAATACCTATTTGCCCTTTGGGCTCTGCGCTTTTCTCAGCAGCCTCTGCTACTTTTCTAGCATCATGGATGCCTTTTTCGCTTTTTTGAATAATCTCTTGGGCCATTTCCCGGCCACCATTATCCCAGATGTCGGTGAAAAATTTTCCACCAACCATGCTAGCTTCGGCCGAGGGGTCTTTTATATCTTCGGAGGATAAGGCAGTTTCCGATTGTGCTAAAACTTTCACATGCTCGCAGCCTTTCCTCTCCAAAATAGTAGCAATCCCCCTGGCACCCGAAAAAGCACATATGTCTCCACGGCTATTCAAAATTTCCTCAAAGGCCTCAGCTTCGTGATTAATCCATTCGATTGGGCCTTCGGGGTTACCCCTTGTGAAGTTTTCCTCGCTCGAGAACGCGCCAACGCTGGCGAAGCTAGCTTTTATTTTCTTAACGCATTCTATAGATTTGTCATAGCACCTTTTCTTGGATGAACGAAGCTCTTCAATGGTTCCTTCTAAATGATTTGCCCATTGATCGCTAAGTTCTCGCTTCGTTTCTTCAAGTATGCGTTCTTCTTTAGCTCGGGCTAATTGTTTCTGAAGATCTTCAATTTCGTGCTTCTGAGCTTCGGTCTGAGCTTTAGAAGTAGCTTCGTTTTCCTTTATCTTATCCACCAATGTAAGTAGAATTTTGTCCTTTTCCAAGGCTTCGTTTCTTAGCTTGATAACCTCTGTTCGAAGGTTATTGAGAGCAATAGTGCAGCTCTCATCTTCAGCATTCTTTTGTGCCCTTAAGGCATTGCTGAGTATTAAGCCCTATTCAAAAGAATGAATGGATTAACATAAGAACAAAAGACTAATTCAAAATTCATAAACTTCAAAATTCACAATTTTTGTACCTTCAGACTATTGTATGCAAGGCTATCCGCAAGATCGTCCTTCGTCATGGCGCAGAGGCCAGCTTCAAGCTTCGGGAACCCCATGCTTCTAGCCATCTCCCGGCAGACGGATAATTCCTTGTTATCTGGGAGACAGTATAAGAAGTCGTCTTCGTCTGTGCCATTGAATACTAAGGCCCCTTTTGGATACCTCAGTTCTTGGGCATAGTGATTAGCTTCAAAAATCTCTTCTTCAGATAATCTTTTTCCCGAAGCATGTCGAACAATATAATCGAGGGCTTTGGAGGATGCTTCAGGGGCAGCAGTGCCAGTTTCTTCAACTAAAATCGGCTCTGTCATTTTTGCTTCTTTGGCTTCCAAGGATTTTACCTTGGTGGGCTCTGAAGGCCCAGCTTCAGTCTCAGATTGTTGCTTTGGAGCTTCGGCAACAAAGATTTCAGTTTGCAATTCGGAAGTTTCAACAATTTTCTTCGGAGTTGTGTTTGAAGACTTAATTGTCTCCAAAACATCTAGCACAATAACCATCCTTTTTCTTTCCGGGGTCACCGCTGGGCCCTTTTGGTTTTTTGATGTCTCAATTTTTGCTGAAGGACTTAAAATTTCTAATGATTTTGTTTCTTCAGTCCTCGGTTTTTCTGTTTTTTCTGTTGATGGTGCTTCGACCATTTCTTCGATTTTTGGCACTAGAGGTGGTTCTTTAGCTTCGGTGGCCGAAGAGGTCTCACCAATAAATTCAGGCACTGTGACCGGTTCAATAAAACGTTGCCGGTGTGTGAGAACCTTTACCTTTTTTCTCTTCGGCGCTGGCTCGCTAGGAGCAGCTGAATCAATTTCCTTTGCAGAAGAAGTATTCTTTCTTTTTTGACCCCGCGCTGGGTAATGGTAGTCAGGGTAGACAAACCCAATTGCATCAAATACTCGGTTAAGTTTCTTCATCTTTCGGCCTCCGAAGGCCGTTGATAATGCAGTATCTTCGGCCTTCAAGTACACTCCAAGCAATTCGTCACTTATGGCCTCAATACTCTTTAACCAGTCATCATCTGGCTCAACAAACTTATCTCCGTATTTGAATGTGTATTTTAGCCTAACTAGTCCACCTTCGTCAGGTTCCTTGACGGTCACCTTCGGTATTTCCCACTTTTCTACAAGTGGCCATATTCTGAAGGCAATATGCTCTTGGACCAAATCCCTTGTCCCAATAAAAGAGCAAACCACGCCGAAGGCTCTCTGGCATTCTTCGGCTGCTTCATTCATTTCCACCTTTGGCTTCCGGAGGCCGAAGCGTTGCCAGATAGGGCGCATAATGATACCCTTGATATCTTCACGTGATTTCAAGTCATTTTTCACATAAAACCATCCAGTCATCCAATCACCGGGCCACCTCTTTCGAAAGGTTGGCACAGGGCAGCTTGACCTAGACCGAGCGCCGAAGCTGTAGCAGCCGAAATTGTTGTGATACTGCTCTTTGCCCCAGGGTTTTGTCTCATACAATAACTCATGTATGTTGCAGAAGCTTTTTGCATTAGGTTCCAAACCTTGGCTCCTCGTGGCCCACACAAAAATGCCCATCCTCATGACTGCTTCGGGAGTAAGTTGATGAAGGTAGATTTCAAATATCTTCAGTATTTCCACGACAAATCTGCTCAAGGGAAATCGTAATCTAGCTTTTAAGAAGCTTCGGAATATCACGACTTCATTTTCTTCGGGAGTCGGGCAAGTCTTCTCTCCTTCGTCAGCCCTCACAATAGACAAGTCCCGAAAATATCTGCCCCTCATATTGACAAGATGATTTTCTTTAATACTCGATTTACCAAAAACTGCATGGCTTGGTCGCCAGGGTCGATCTTCGGAATCTTCACTGCCACTATCCACATCGTAACTTTCACTGTCGCCAGTATCTTCAGATAAACCCTCCAAAATCTCCCTGGTAATCTTCTTTGTATTAGTCTTTGACATTGATTCAAGAAAGCCCAGGTGCATCTCCTCAGAAAGGCTTAGCTTTGAAGAACCAACAACTTTCTTATCTTCAGACATCTTCGCAAATGCTGACAAAGCGCACTCGAAATCGAAGCTTAAAAATTTAAAACCAAGCAAGTGTTGTTGCGTGCAGGCTAAAAAGTTGGGTGAGTAAAAGCAGGTGGCAAGGGAGCGTGCCAAATAGGCTGGTGCTGAGCTCTTATTTATACAACTAGCGCATTGAAAACTGGAGGGTCCCACTTGTCAATGACTGCTGCTATTCTAGCAGAAGGAAGGTGTTTTTTCGGACCTTCGGCTTAAAGCCTTCGTCCATGTCACAATATGAATTTATCATTACAGTAAATTAATATTGCGAGGGGCTACTGTTGGGGGCCTTCGTCTTCTGAAGGTCCTCAAAAACATAATTTGACAATGTTTTCCGAGTGAAACATGTGAACAGGTATCTTCGAAGTCAGGTTGCGGGTATACAAGAGCATGGTTAAGACGAAGCTTGGCTGGGATGGAAAGCGACCACGACGAAGGATAAGATGATCACGAAGCTATGTGCAGAAAAGCTTCGGCATGATGGCAGAAAAGAGGAACCGACTTAAAGATGAAAAGCCAAATTAAACCTCGAAGAGTTGCTATAGAGTTATTGATATATGTAAAGGGCATCAATGTAATTTTACATGGGCTGTGTCCCGTGCCTATAAATAGATGAACAGTACTCCCGTACTGTTCAGGCTGACTTGGCATACGCTTTTTGCATCACGTCTGTACCTTTACTTTTCATCAATCTGAAGGTACATTTATAATTTGTCTTTATGAATTTGGTAATAAAAATAAGTTGATGATAATATTCGTATCATTATTCATGTTTCATATATGTGTTCTTTTTTACCATCTATCGATCTTACGACGGTCTTTTCCTTCGTAACCTTCGTCCAGAATTCATTATATCCGAAAGGGCATAATGTTTATAAGGACGAAGGAATTTAACATTTAACACTTTTTATGTTGCCTTGTTCTTAACTCTTAGCATTTGAGAACAAGTCCCCAACAACAGGGTTCCTGGGGTAAGATTGCCTAAGACACAGATCTATCCCGCGGGGGATGGCGAGTTCAATTTCATAAAAGTACATGGACTCATCTGCAAAACAGTGGATGAAGGGGTATGAGGGCTTCCTAGCCATTGGATTAAATTCGGACGGACATGGTTAGATCCGCATAACACTGATCCAGAACGCAATCGTGTCCGTTGGGTTTACGACCGACGATCGAGGATTGACCATGCCACGCACCTAATCTGACCCGCCCATATTCTATCACACGGCCCGGATTTGATCTCGCGAATGGTTACGCTCTCATCTAATCGCAGCCATCGATGCACAGATCCATGGCCCAAACAATCTGACCGAACTTGTATGCGGTACTTAATCACAGTCGTACATTCGGAATCGAAGGCCACTGTGTCACCTTCATCCTCCCGACAGCGCCCGGTGATGTTGCCCATTGCCGCCACCCCAAATCCCCAGTCCGGCCATCGAACTCCACCCAGGAATAGAGCTATACGAAGCAAAGCTCAAAGCAAGCACAGAGGGAGGCACCATGATTAAAGCGAGCCGGTTGTCAACGATGTGGAGGGATTGTAGGCCACGATGGCGTGCGGTACAACGCCGAGACGTCCCTCCAAGAGCTCGGCGGGCACCGAACTGCATGGTCACCATCGGGGGGAAGGGTGGACGCGCAGTGCTCGGCTTGACCCGAGGTGGGCACCGGCCAGGAATGGAGTGGTTCACGCCGGCGGCACGTCACGGCTTGATGATTATGTAGGAGCAGGGGGAAATAGGGAGGGGAAAGGATAGCCGCGAGGGAAGATTTTTATGTCGATGGGGAGACACGTCCATAGCGAGACTCACGGGCGGTTGATGAATTAGCCTACTAGCTTCTCCGAGCGTTTCGGCGAGGCCGTTGTGGGGTGGAGGCTAAGCTAGGCCGGGTGGATCCTCTGTCGTTGTCGGTTTGTTGCGCCAGTCAACGCGACAAAGACGGCACGGAGAAGACGATCTACAGGAGCGCCGATGAGGACCCACCTGTAAGTCTCTGTGAAAGCTGGGAAGGTAATTCGTGGTTGTGACTGACCAAAGGGTCCCAGCCATACAGCGACACATCCAACACTGGAGTCGCGTGTGGTGGCGGCTAGGGTTTGTAGGCACGCTGGTGGGCTTCCGGCCGGTGCAGTGTGGGCCGCGCAATTAGTTGGGCCGAGGGGAGAAAATCGGCCCAGGTAGGCTAATAGCTTTATCTTTTTTTATTTTAGAGTTCTTCCTCCAAATTCAATTCAAATTCAAAATTCCTATTTAAAATCTCCCAAGTGTCAAAATTAATACTAATATCAATACGACCTCTAATATTTTCAGTATTACTATTTATTATTTTCCTTATTATTTATAGGAAGAATAAATGGTTTTATCAAAATTCCCTCTCTCATTTTCTTAATTCCTTTTCTATTTTTCAACTTCAAATTCAATCTTCGAATCCCAAATTATATTTGAGCGGATACTTTAAAATCTAGTTAATTACACAATCAAAGAGATACTCAGCATGATGCATGTTCCTATTTTTGTCAATGTTTTTATATGCACATTTCATACACACTAGAAATAGGGAATAGGTAATTTAAGGAATAAATTCTCTAGCTTATAAAATTCCTTAGAAAATAAATATAAATGTGTATATATCTTTTAACAAATGGAGAGCTAAAATCATACAGGGATATATTTTTAAAAAAATATATTCATTTTTAGTATGAGTAACTTAAAAAATCTTTATTGAATGATATTTTAGTTTAACTCTTCTCAAGAAACTCTCATAAATCCTAAAATACGATTTTTGGGTGTTACAACCCAGCACCGCCGAAGCTCACGGATCCCACAGCCCCCAAGCCCCTCAAAGGATACCAGCGACGGCGCACGGACGCGACGGCGGCGGTGGCGGGTTTACTTCCATTGTTCCCAAAATTATGCTCTCGCCGAGGACGGTGGAGGTGCGATGGGGAGAGGGGGAAGGTCTGGGCCCCGGTGACTCGGTACTTAAGTACCCGTAGGCTGGTCCACGCGCACGAACCGAGCTTCCTCGAGATTGCCGGCCGAGGTGCCACCATGCCCGGATGATAGTTGGAAGAGAGAGAGGTTGACAACTTGGGACCACGCGGCAGTGACATAGAGCGAGGCGCTCACAACAAGGGCGTGGGGCCAGCGGCGCAGTGTCTGTTGGCGCTTGGACGTCGGCTATGCATATGGCAAGTGGGGCCCACCTGCCAGTGCGTACCAGTGGCGAGGGAAAAGTGGGAATGGGCCGCGCGCAGTGATGGCAGAGCGGGCCAGATTCGAGGGTCAGCGGCCCACGAGGGTTTTCTCTCTTTATTTTTTTTCTTTTCTTCTCTTATTTTTAGATTTCAGATTTAAATCCAAATTTGACTATGATCTTGTACTCAATTTAAATGTACAAATTTGAACATACTAATTTGGAAGTATTATATCTATTTATGTATTTATTTCCTTTGCTTTGCATAGTATTATCCTTCTTTTTCTCCAAATTCCAAAATTCAAGGTAGTTCTTAAATTCAAATTTGGTACTAATGTATTTCTATTAATATTATTTTTATTGTTACCAAATGCACACACAAATATATCCCAGCATGATGCACAAATTAGTCATGTGTCATATGTTATTTATTTATTTTTAAACATAGTTATTCCCATGTTTTAATGAATAGAGGCAAAACACTTAAAGCATTCATCTCTTTTATAAGGTTTACAAACTTGGGTATTATAGTCTCTTACTCTTTTGAGTTGATACATTGTCATCTTCCACAGGATTATGTATATGGGATTCCTCGGTGTGTTCTACCAGAATAAAATGCTCATGGGGTATCGTTGGTTCATCGTTAGATGTATCATGTGTAGCTTTCATGGGAAATTCGCCCTCAAAAAACGTAGCATCTCTGGACTCCATAATAGTACCAACCAACATGTCCGATACTCCAGAGTTTATAATTATGAACATATATTCAATGTTGTGGAAAGCATACCCAAGGAAAACACAATCAATAGTTTTCGGTCCTAATTTGCGCTTCTTGTTAATTGGCACATTCACTTTAGCTAAACAACCCTAGGTGCGCAAATAGGAGATATTTAATTTCCTCTTTTTCCATTCCTCGAATGGTGTGATTTCTTTGTTCTTTGTGGGAACTTTATTTAGGACATGACATGTCATCAAGATCGCCTCACCCCGCCATTACTTAGATAGTCCCGAAGTCTCTAACATAGTGTTAACCAAATCAGTTAGAGTACGGTTCTTTCTCTCAGCAACCCAGTTGGATTGTGGTGAGTATGGTGGTGTCCTCTTATGAATAATACCATGTTCCACACAAAAAATAGAAAAAACACCTGAAAAATATTCTTCACCACGATCAGACCTTAACCGTTTAATTTTCCTCTCGAGTTAATTTTCAACTTCAGCTTTGTAGGTCTTAAAATAATGCAAAGCTTCGTCTTTTGATTTTAAGAGATAGGATTTTGGAGGTTTCCTAATTTTCAACTTCAGCTTTGTAGGTTTTCTAATTTATCTAGAATAGGATTTTGGAGTGTTATAAATTCTACCCCTTAAAAATAATCTCGTCCTCGAGATTAGTAAGAAAGGGATGTAAAAAGCCTTATTTATAGTTTAGCTTTTAGTTTCTAATTAGTTTAAGAATAAGAAGTTTCATGTTAATTAGAAAGTGATTAGGAAAGCATGGGTATCTTCTATGCCTAGCCACTTTTTAGGCAATACTAGTCGGTTGCCCGTGCG
Organism: Zea luxurians; assembly: GCA_029449295.1. Taxonomy (NCBI): domain Eukaryota; kingdom Viridiplantae; phylum Streptophyta; class Magnoliopsida; order Poales; family Poaceae; genus Zea; species Zea luxurians. The sequence goes on from JAOPSE010000002.1 coordinate 15,141,596, forward strand.
TTGCGATGGCATAAAACAATACCCACGTAAACTATCCACCAAAAAAATTCAAGATTTTTTATTGATTGTCTCCGCTCTCCATATAATATTTTTTTGATTTGGCTAACTGATGTTATTGTTTACTCCATACAATATGTCATGGTACAACATGGCCAATGAAGTGAATGATTAGAAGAGAGTTCACAACGACTGACTGAACGAACAGAGATTATAAAATGACATAATTCCACCATACATAGACCAAATAAGAGAAAGTTTGTGAGCTCAAGTTTCTAAAATAAGTCACATGAACTCAAACTTATAAAAAAGATGATCAAAATATGGAGTGATTGCTAAAGTCGGGCATTAATAAAAATTGGATATGCTCCATATAAATTATGCTAATTCGTAGCAATTACTAACGTTTAAAACCAACAAATAACCTTTCATTTTACTATTAGTGTAACAAATCATCATTGCTCCATCCAATTCAGCAACCTCAAACACCATGGAGTCCATTATGCCAATGTGGTCTCAGAAATGACCTGATGCTTGCAAGAGCCAAGAACGTTGTGTCGTGCTTGGGCTGTAGCCTCGGCCCGACACGATTATATTTTTTATTTTAAAAAAACGTATATACATATATACAATTTATATTTAATATTAAAACATATGAGCTTGATGTTCTACTGCTTAGACAGCTTCACTCAGTGTCTCTCGTCCTTCTTCCATCAAGGCATGGGTTCGAACCCTACCTTCTGCACTGTTTTTAACATTTTATGTTGATTTAATCAAATGGTGACTGGGCCAGAGTTGTGGCCCGCGTGCGTCTGGCCCGTGCCGGGCCGCCGTTTAGCTATAGGAGTGCTGCGAATTAATTTGAAATAGCTGTGAGGGGTTATTTGTAAAAAGATGATGTGGGACGACCATTGAAACTGGTGCTTTAAGTATAGTATAGATGAGATTTGGTTAGAGCAAGGATAGATGATGGTAAGAAGTACTGGGTAAGGAAAGACTTCATCCTAGTTGGTGGATCATGACTACTTTCGTGATCCAGATGACTCTTTTATCCTTTGCTGATGAGGTTAATCTCTTTCCTTCTTGGGTCTTGGTGTCTCCATCTGAGTTAAAAACATGTGGTTAAGATAGATTTGTAGGTGACAAGTAGGTAGAGCAGCTAGTTTAGTAAGTGGCTATGAGTTAAATGAGATTAGTCAGAATCTGGTTTGGTTGTTTGCTTCTAGATTGGTTGAATAGGTTATGTAACCTATTATGTAGGTCAAGTTGGTGTTCATGGCCGAGTTAGTCTATGGCCCCAAATTTAGGTTAAAACAGGTTTATAGGAGTAGGGTCTAATCTTTTCACCAGTATTAACTAACATGTTTAAGTAACCCACATTAGATTTGATTATATTAGGTTAGATATGATCTAGATTAGATTGGTATGGCTAGTTTGGACTAGATAAGATCTAATTAATTTGGTTTAGATCTTGGTTGTTACTATAGGATGGGATAAGCAAATTGGTTAAAATAAGATAAGATAGAATCTTTTAAGATGAGAGGAATCTATTAGACATTCTTTTCCTTTAATAGATAATATTCTAAGTTGTCTAGTCATTTTATAAGCATTTTTATGCCTACATGTATGTGCAAACGAAATTGTGGATATTACTCCACAATTCATCACACTTAATCAAAGAACAAAATGAAACAGTTATCATAAGAACAAACATTCAATACTATAGATACTTACAAAAATAGTTCATTTTTGTTCCTAAGATTAGGTCTCCTATTCCTAAGGGTCACTTTAGGTACAGGATTTTAAAGTGTGAAATCCACTTTTGTCTTTAGAAGTGAAAAGGTAAGAGTAATCAGAGTAAAGCAGCAATAGATGAGAAAAGATTAAGAAAAGTTTAGAAAGAATCAGAGTAGCAAGGTAAGTAGGTAGTGGTTGTCCAGTTCTATCTAGGTTTCGTCTACAGTCGACCTTGCTCTGATACCACTTTTAACACCCCGTCCAATCCCTGGACCGGTGGTACTTGCTCCTGGCAGCTCTCTAGGATCATATATTGTCTCCATGGACCAACACAAGTCTTTTGTGCATACTTTGTCCTCACTCATGCGCACCCGAGAAAACTTTCCAGTCGGTCACCCATACCAAATTGATCTAAGCCAAGCACGCTTAAATTGGAGGTTCTTACGAGATAGGCTTCCGAAAAAAGATGCACCTTGTTGTTATGATACTCTATTAATTCTATTAAGCCTTGGGCCAAGATATCACCATCACAGGGGCCAGGATATCATAGGTGCTGGGCGAGCCATCCGTTGACATGTGCCACAGTTGGGCGGAGTGGTCGTCTCACTACACCAAAATAGTGAACTTCTTAGAGCCTAAACTCTAGGAAGTTAGCACTAAACTCTAGGAAGTTAGCTAAACCCTTGGAAGTAAAGCCATCCCGTCAGAAGTTTGGCTCTCGAAAATTTTTTGTCGGAAGTTAGCTTAACTTCCTAGAGCACTCTAGGAAGTTAGCTAACTTCCTAGAGCCAGCGGGCCCTCTTGGAAGTTAACAGGTTCACGACATTAAGTTTTGTAGCGTCGTTAGCCAGTTAACTTCCTACAGCTTATTGTAGCCCCTAGGAAGTTAGCCAGTTAACTTCCTATGGCTTACTGTAGCCCCTAGGCTAACTTCCTACGGCTTATTGTAGCCTCTAGGAAGTTAGCTGGCTAACCTCCTAGAAACTCAGTAAGCCTCTAGTAAGTTAATTTGACTAGCATTACAAAATACTGTTTATTTTCATTTTACGCCACATTCCACAACATAAAAAATATATCAATAGCTATAGCACAACATATTTTCACATAAAACATCTCACACACAATCACATAACAATAATTAAATCCATAGTCTCATCAATTACATCACAAAAGTCTCATCCATAGTCATAAGACACATCTCACCCAGTCATAATAAGGGACAATATCACAACATCTCATACATAGTCATAAGAAAAGTCTCAAGTATCATCACAACACATAAAATGGAGGCTCACGATCGTCGATCACCATCGGGGTACAACGACGAGTGATGGTTGATACCTCCACTAGCGAAGAGGGCTTCGACAAAGTCTAACCCATCATCTCGTTAAAAATAGTAGTACCATTACAAATATCATCCACAACTTAATTCTACACAATGTGTGAATCGACATATTTTCTATGACACTATGAAACGAACAAAGGATGACTCATAAACTGAGCTCATTAGTAGACTCATAGCTCTCATCATTAATAACGCCAAACTAAAGAAAAATCACAGTCATAGCGCTCATATTGATTTGTTGTTGTTCAATGGTTGAGATTAAAGAACTACTTTTCTATCTGCAATTAAAATCAGAAAACTTTAATGAAATACAGTAGTTTGTAAAATAGTGTATGTCTTTATGAGAGAATTGAAAGAACTTACACAACTTAAAGGATATGCTATAGGACTGTTGTCTATGTCTCCAAGAACCACATATTTGTTGTAGGGTCGTATTAGTGGTTTGTCATGCACAAGTATAAGACCGAGACGAACCATCCAAAATTCTTTGCCCAATGGGGCTGCTCCAACTTGTATCTTTTGAACCATCCAAAATTATGTTTCTTGTCCACCTTCATCACCGTCATTTTGAACTTTGAAGGCATCTGGGCCGTCCTCCGAAAGCTGGAGCTCCTTTAATATAATGCAAAGCATCAAGTGAAACGAGCAAGGTCATTAGTAAATTAAGCGAACCGGCTACATCAATTACACACACAGCTCGAGCTGCAACAAATGCACACCCAACCAATCCGATCTAATCAAATCAAATAAAATTTAGTATTAATCTGAATAGGGGAGTAAGAGTCTTGATCTAATCCTATCAAATAAAAATTAATACTCATAGGCCTAGTAGTATGAACAAAACGAGCAGCACATAGGTTCAGACATGAAAATTTAGACATGCTTGTCAATTGTTCACAAGTCTATTAAGGGGATTATGAAGATATTGGAAGGCCCAATGGAAAACGTCCACAAGTCTGTTCAAGGGGAGTATAATACAGATTTATATAGTTGTGTTGATTGAGATGGATGTGAGTAGCATACCAGTTATGGTGACAAACAACATTAGAGCAAATGTGTTTATGAGAAAACTACAAAACAAGAAATGAAGGGCTCTAAAATCAAAACAGAAATGAAGTGCAAAGGCATTAGAAATTAGAATATAAAGAGAAGTAGAACCTGCATGAGCGTTGTAGCCACTAGGAAGAAGAGCAATGAACCTGCAGAAGTAGTCTTAGCCCCACCTCTACCTTTGTCGCATCAGGTTTGCCATAAAGAATATTGTCAAGAATTGTAGTTGCAAAAGAGCAGGTTCCTGATTCACCAAGCCGATCTGGTCTCTAAGTCACTTCAATTGCAGCGTCTTGACGTCCACATTATCAAGTAAAACTTGCCCTACAACAACAATCATGACCACTTATTAAAAATCAAATGGACTGATAAGTTACAACAACATAAGGCGCACAATTCATTTGCTCACCCTGATTAACCTAATCCCTAATGTAACCCATCAGTCCTCTCCCAACACAAGAAACTTTCAGATTTCTTATGCTTTTCCAAGCCCAAATCCTCAGAAACTACCACGCGTATCACTCACCCAGTAAAAGAAACAATACATAGAGCCATGTGCCACGCATATCACTTACCCAGCAAAAAGCAACTACCATGGACCTGCAAGTAACTTAATTTCAAAGTAAAACTGAGTCACTGATCATACTGCCATGTGCCACACATAACACAATGCAAGACCAGTCTAAGATTCGAACCAAACATATTAAATAGGGGTAGATAGAGCTACTGGTTGTGATGGCAACTAGGAATCACCAACATATGCAAAGATATGTTAATTGACAGCACTTCTAGGCATTTAAGGTTTATTATTAGAGTTAGGTTCTAATATTTGTGCTGACCAAAGTGTTGTCTCGGCACAATTACAAAGGCAATAGACAATTAGTAACTTTGTATGGGGATGCAGCTTAGGCAATAGAAGCATACATTACCCGAGTCTGCTAATTCATTAGCTCATCTATAACCAGTATATATAATTCCTAAAAAGCAATAACAAATTCCTTAGGGCTAACAGATCAGCCACAACAAAAATTGTTTTATCCCCTAGCCAAAAGTACTACAATCACAATATATTAAACTGAATCATGCCATTAGAAAGGCAAAAACAATTAGTAACTTTGTGTGGATATGCAGCTTAGGCAATAACACATGTTACCTAGGTCTGCTAATTCAGTTGATCATCTATAACCAGTATATATAATTCCTAAAGTATCCACCTTCAAACCACTAATCATGCTTTGATACGACACTATGAGTTCTCAAGGATGTTGAAAGGATGGTACATCAAACAGATTGTTTGAATCATCAGGTAGCTTAGTGCCAAGATCATCAGCATTTGAATTGATTCCACCGGTCCTCAAACCTTCCCTGATATCACTAATCGCATACTGATTGTTGCTGGCATTTTCCTCCAGACTTTTCTTTGGTGGAGATGTACTGACACCAGCAGGAAGTGTCCCTTCAACATAGAAGGCATCCTTCTCTAAGATTAAATTCGAAGACCTTTCTTGACCTACAGGATCTGGGAGGAGGATGAAGAGGGGAAGGAGGCGGTGGCACCTACGAAAGCAGCCGCAGTCGCCGGCGCTGGAGTGGGTCACGGGAGAGGGAGTTCTGAAGGATGCTCAAAGGATGCAGCTTAAGCAATAGAAGCACATGTTACCTCGGTAGACCTCGCCGTAGACGTCCTGTAGCCTGGGCGCGTGGCAGGTGGCCTCAATGGAGTAGACACCTGGCACTCGTTGATGGTGATGTCAACTCAGTTTGATTTAGGCATGGGAGGAGTGGGCACTGAACCGCTGAGGATGAGGATGGGGGTGTAGTCGTGGTGGAGGCATGGGGCGGGCAACGTGCGATCGGAGGGGACCATGGAGTTGGGCTCGCGGCAGCCACCGAAGCTCGTTGTCCCCCGTGGCCAGCGCCGGCAGCACGGCACACTTAACGTTCACGGCGCATTGGAGATCCTCCGGCGGCGGGGCGCCATGAGCTGACCAGCGATGGGGGAGGCACAAATCCCCACCAAGCCACCACAGTGAGGAAGGGGAAGCTCTGGTGAGGGCAAATGGGGGTGGAATGGTAGATGCGCGCGAGAGCGGTCGGTGGAGCGGGGAGGGGCCCAACCGATGGAGATTGAACGACGGGATGAAGAAAGATGAGAGTAGACTTGGGGATGAAGCTAACAAATATTACTTTAGAGAAAAGCCGTAGAAAGTTACTTTAACTTCCTAGACGCTGTACATGTACTCTTGGAAGTTACTTCACTTCCTAGAGGAGGCCGTAGAAAGTTAGCGGCTCGTTTGACCACGTTCATTGGTCAACAGCTGAAAGCTAACTTTCTAGAGGCGACCGTAGAATGTTAGCAGTCGCGACTAACTTCATAGAGGCGGTCGTAGGAAGTTACCAGGGGTCGCTAACTTCCTAGAGGAGGCCATAGGAAGTTAGCGGCTCGTTTGACCGCACACGTTAGTCAGCAGCTGAAAGTAAACTTCGTACAGCTTTATAACAAACCGTAGGAAATTATAGTTATTTGCTAGAGCTACCAGTAGCCTCTCGGAAGTTGGTAATTTCCTACGGTTTATTATAAAAGTTGTAGGAAGTTAAGAAACTATAGGAAGTTTATATTTTTGGTGTAGTGTCTGCGGGACTCGAGGTGTAGTAGGTGGCCGAGGCCAAGCTCGGGCGAGGCGGAGAATTTGCCTGAGGGTCAAACTCGTCGTCGAGCAACGCAGAGAAATTGCTCGAAGGCTGGACCCAGGGTCGGGCGAGGCGGAGAGATTGCGCCCGAGGGCCTGTCTGCTCTGCTTGTCATATTAGGTGTCCCATCGGAGGGTGGCAGGCAGCGTGCGTGCACTGTAGCATAGACGTAATCATGATGTTGCGCCAAGCGTGATTGTCGTCTTGTCAGCTATTGTGCTCTGCTGCCGCTGCATAGGGTAGGTACACGCATTAAATGTGGGTGTTCCCTTCCTGTTTTCGGGTGTCCCTGTCTTATCTGCCTGAGGTTGGCTCGAGCGAGACGGACGGAGCGGCGGCAACCTTGGGCGAGGCAGAGTTTCACCTGAGGCAGGAGACTCTCGGGGGGGGGGCTCAGTTTTAACAGGTTCCTCGGTTGTTTCACCTCGGGGGTTTCCTCCATGTCTCTCTGAGTATGTTTGTTCAAGGGATAATTCAGGTATCCCTAATTATTACCCCCGACAAGACAAATCATGCCTTAATTGTTTGTAGGGTCAACTGTTTGTATGTTGTCTTCATGTAACTAGTACTATAGAATTCAGTTTGAGTTTACTTTGTACTAAGTGCTTGCATGTTCAGTCTTTCAGTCCATACATTCAACAAACAAGCATCTTTTCATGTAAATTTTTGGCATCTAAACTAAAGGCTGCTAAACAATCTCAGCCACTAGATTGGGGCTCGCTGGACAAGCCAGAAAATATGGGGTGGCATGGACACCGCTTCTCCATACAACGAGCCACGGAATTCGGGGTGACATAAGGCCTTATTCGTTTACATCGGATTGCACCCGAAATCGTTCCGGCTAATCAAAGTTTATATAAATTAGAGAAGCAATCCGGCTCAAAATCGTTTTGATCCACCAATCCAACACAAACGAACAAGGCCTAACGGAATTCGAGGTGACATGGAACCTTCCGGCGAAGCACGCCTTATGACTTGCTTAGAGGTTGATTAAAGGGGATTGAAGGAAATTAAATCACTTCCTATTCAAAATTATATAGGAAGAGGTTTAAGCCTTTAGGCCTAGTTTGGTTACTCTAGTATTGATCCCAATCCACATGTATAGAGGTGGATTGGGGTGTAACTTAAACTAATTTATAACTCAATCCACCTCAACACATGTGGATTGAGGTCAACACTAGAGTACACAAACAAAGCCTTAGAGTGTGTTTGTTTTCCTCCTAAATTATATTAGTTGGATTATGGTGAAAGTGTAGAAGGATAAAATATCATTTTGGAACTACAAATAATCTAAAATAAGCTAGCAATGGGTAGCTTATTTTAATTTATTTGTAATCTCAAAGTGATATTTTATTCTTCTACACTTCCACCATAATCTAACTTATATAATATAGGAGATAAAACAAACATGGCCTTAATCCAGATAAAGTATACAACCGAACAAGGCCTTAGGGGGTGTTTAGTTTATATATACTAATTTTTAGCCCCTCCGTTTTATTCTATTTTAATCTCTAAATTACGAAATATAAAAACTAAAATAGAGTTTTAGATTCTGTATTTAACAATTTAGAGCTAGTTTGAGAACTCCATTTTCATAAGGGGTTTCCATTTTTTAAGAAAAATCAATTCATTTTCCTTTAGAAAAATAGAAATCCCTTAAAAAATGTAGTTTCCAAACTAGCTCTTATTGACTAAAATGTAATAAAATATAGAGATTAAAAATTAGCTCCTATAAACCAAACATTCCCTTAATTAGTGAAGAAAGAACTCGTTCTGGCTGTGTATACCATCCATTTCATTTACCCGTGGTGTGCTCACTGTTCAGCACGTCAGGTAATTGATAAACAAAACAGGAATAAAAATTACAAAACATTACAATATCAGCAACGGTAGTTTTAAGTTAGCTGATGACTCATTATAATCATATATTCATACTGTGTAATACACGTAATAATAATGGCTGATATGATTGCATAGCTGTTCCAGTGCCACTCTCATCCTGATGGAGCTATCGGTTGAAGAATCTTGTAGGCCACTCAACAACCAATTACAGCATCTGTTGGTACACACTGACAACTGTAGATACAACAAGTTACAGATAGCTGGGCACCTGATCTCTGCCCAGCTGTGCCTCGAAAATGGGGGAAGACGAAGAGAAAACCGGCCGACAAAAAAAGGGAACCTCACGCTGTTGCAGATGACCCATCAGAGTGATCTGAAACTTTCTACAGGATCCGAGTCCTCGAGCATTGAGGCCGCCTGGAAGCAGTCGGCGGCATCAGCTAGCCTGCTGTCCTGCTTGTGAACCTCCCCCAGGTAGAACCAGGCCATGCGGTTCGTGGGTTCGAGCCTCAGGGCATCGGAGAGGAAACACCTCGCCACTGGTAGGAACTTGGGCCCTTGTTTAGAGAGGAGAGCACCGATAGAGACCTTGGATGGGACGTGCTCTACCTCCATAGAGATGGCATTGAAGTATGCAGCCACCGCGTCCTGTATCTTCTCATGCAGTTCGTGTTTGTTTCCTGGGGAAATGCGACGAATCATGGGATCAGATGTATGGCACAACAAACACAAGATATATTCAACTTCGGCTTACAAATATTTGGCCTATATGAACATTAAAGTTCACCCAAAAAATGGACAGTATGCATTTCAAATGAATTATTATTTAACAGTCATTTATGAGAACATACAAATATACATTTCAAACTTCAACACATTCCCAATAGCCAGACATAGGCATGACAGCCATGGACTAATGAAACATGAATAGCAATAGAAGTTTCATCACCTTCTACATGAAGGGTTGTCGCAGAGTATGTTTTGAGGGCTTTAGCCTTCTGTAAGCAAATTTCTGCATCTCTCCAATAGGAAAGACTAGAGTACAGGTTGGCAAGACCATGCCAAACTTCAACTTCCCTCACTTTATCCTCATTATCCTGAAAGCGTTCACATAGAATATGAAATCAAGAAGATATGCTAAGGTATGTGAGATGTAATTAGATGAAATTAGACTCTAGACAGGGTGCATCCATGTTAGTCCACTTCAGCAGTTAATACAAATACCAAAACAGCTCTGGTTCGGGCAAACACAAATGCAGTTTCAAGAACAAATCTTTTGGGCAGCACTTTCCAGTGTGAGAATCTGGAATTCTGGGCACCTTGGGGAAAAGTTAGTGTTTCTACATCTAAGAATCTCAAAAATGTTTCTTTTACAAGCAAATGAGGATTTTGAACAATTTCACATAAACCTCAAACATCCCATTAAAATAAAAACAATGTGCAAATTAAAAAATTGTTCATTTGTATTTGAGAAGACAAACCTCTGTGCCATTTTTGGCAGATCCATAAGCCTTCCGTTGTGCCTGAACAAGAGCAAGAAGGGTGCGATATGCTTCAACTGCTTCCATGGGCAATGCTTGAGCAACCTTCAGTTTAGCCCTTATTCTAAGCAATGGTCCTTGTTCCCACTTCGCGGTCTCATCTAATGCAGCATCAGTTACAACTTCAGCTTCTGAATACCTTTGTTGTGCAGAAAGAACCAACAATAGCAACCTCCAGCCTTTAGAGACAGATCCACCAGTTACATCAATGAACTCCTTTGCACATTTCAAGGCAGCATGCATATTCCGCTGCTCAGCATACTCTATCCCCAATTCAAATAATAATTCTGGGTTGTGACGGTCGAGAGAAATTGCCTCATTAAGTGACTTCAAAGCCTCAGCCTGCAAGACAGACCTTTGGTGATCAGATGAAGCAACCTTAGACTTCCTGGACAGGCAACTCCCGAGAACATGGAGGGCCACACTCTTTAAATGCCCATCTGATGATTCGGCATCTCTGACTGCTCTCTTTGCATACTCTACACCCTCAGAAGAAAGAAGATTATTGGAACTACATATCTTAGCAGCTAACAGGAGGGCCATTATGTCATTTGGACTCTCATTCTTATTCAAAGATTTCCTCAACAAGTTTAATGCAGCTTCATTATGAGAAACTGCAAAATAGCACAACGCTAGACTATACCATCTCTCAGTTCGAGGGTATATTCCAGGTAAAACCTCTTCGAGGTGCTTGGCAATAATAGATGTCTGGCCACACAGTGACAATGCAAAGGTTAAATGCTCCATAACAGATGGATCCCAATGTGTCTTCCCAAGGAACCACTTCTTCAATAGTATCATGAGCAGTAGGATTGCCTCTTCTAAGTTATTCCTAGGAACAAATGAACCTTCAGTTTGTGAAGCCAAGCTTGGAGGGGCCGCCTCTACACCACCGTACAACAAGAAAACAGCAAACCTCTTCTGAATCCTTGTGCAGCATTCATCATCAAGATTCCATTGACTTAGAAGAGCACGGCGGTATGAAGCAAGTGCTTCTTGATAGGCCCCAGCTTGCTTCCAAAGTTCTGGGAGAAGCTCAACAGATTTACTGACAGTTTCCTGCAGTTTTTGTTCAACCATAACACCAGGTATGCCACATTGGAAGATACTTTCAACAGCATCAAGGACACTTTTACACTGTTTAGCAGCCTCTGCAAGTCAATGGCTTCAGAAAGTCAGATAAGCCCAACTGATATGATTATAACGCAAAATGAACAATTCATACCCATTGCCTTGCCCAACTTTTGAAGAGACATTGATTTCAAGTAAATGGCTTCAAGAACAAGGCTAGCAGCATGCTGTGATCCTGAATTTGATGAATCTGTCCGTAATTTGTTACTTCGCTTCGAGAGTGGTTTATCAGAAAGAGAAGGTTGGAAGCGCTGAATAGCAGCTTGAAGGTCAATTCCATCAAATACTCGCAGAGCAGCTTCCACATTGCCTCTCTGATATTCCAGTCTCCCAAGGAGAGCTCTAGCTTCCTAATATTGACAGAAAACTCAGTTAGCTTCCTAATGTAACTATAATTTAGTATATCCCAGATAGAAATTTTTGTAGGATGTTGATAAAATGTTAATGAATACAAATATAGGAAAGCAGACTACAGAAATAAAATTAATGAGTACAAAGATTGTCATGTACAAAAAAAAACCAAATGCACAAATTTCACTGGGTACACGCTAAGACCGTTTCTCTTTCTTTTCTCCTCTTGTTGGTGGCTGATGATGGGTTTCGTTTCTAGACTATCCCAACTTGCTTGGGACTAATATATATTTGTGTTGCAATGGTGGCGATGCTTTCAAACAATCTTAGCTTGTATACATACAATTATGCAAAAGGGCCTCTAGTCTAGCGGTTAAAGGCTTCCGAGTAGCACCTCCAAGTCCCGGGTTCGATTCCCCTTAGGGGCGAATTTTCCGGGTTGGTTAAAAAAATCCCCTCGTTGTGTCCCATTCGCTCTCGAGTTACGATGTCATGTGTGCCACCCTCCGGTTGGACAGTTGCAGAGTGAACGGTTGACGTCGACTCGTTAATGATAGGAGTCAGGGTTCGGGAATTTTCTCGGCCGAGACCATTGTTTCGGTCTATTCTTAGTATAATACCGGGAGGGCAGTCATTCCATCCCCGGACGAGTTTATTTAGTATACATACAATTATCAATGTTGAAAAAAGATTTTGGAGCAAATTATAAGGATACAAATAAGTGTATTGATTTCTTTTATTATCTGAACAACACAGGATTTAATTTGATATGGATGAAACAGTGCATAAAGTAACTCAGACCACAGTGTAGAGAATTAAAGATTCTGAAATCTCGGCATCAACAGCATCACCGTCGTCCTACAAACTGTGTCAAGATTCTCTGGTTAGTTCGTGGTGCCTGATGCTTTCGAATTCGAACTATAAGAGAAGCAGATTCAACATTATCTGGAACCAAAACTGCATTTTCATTTTATAGAGAAAAAAATGAAGAAACTGAAGGGAAAATCCTCTCGCCACAACAAACATTAAGGAAGAACAGTACCAACTTGAACTAAACAAAAAATAATCATCCCACGATGCTTTGAAATTCCAGCATAAAACAATAAAACTACAGCATCAAAATTGAATGTGCACACTTATCTTTACATTACGGTTTTTGAGAACAATAGAAAACAAGAGGAATGGTCATCCTTTTGTCTGTTGCCACAAGAAACATCAACATAAGATCATGCCACTATCCAACCAAACAAAGAGCTATTATTTTCCGTGTTCAATTCTCATTTGTAGATAGTGCAAATTATTTCTAAATTCAACAAAAAAAATCACCTTACTATAATACTATCTGATTTGAACTCCAAAAACAGCACCACCCTTGCTAGTTCTAGAATGACATGTAGCTTCTAACACCAAATAAAATCACAGGCCACTGGTGAATCAATCCTACAGCTAAACCAACAGACACATATGCTATCTCCCAACAAGTTGCCAAGTTCACAAGACAGCACCACATAGCCAGAACTCAGTGACTGAATCATGATCTCATAGTTACACAGTGAGCCACAAATTGACACAATAACATTACCCTCGAATTAAACAGTAATCATAATTCAAATGATTAGCCCATTGCTCACATGGGCTTCTGTTGGGTTTCAATTCTAGGTAGCCCTAACTTGCTTGGGAGTAAAAGGCTTTGTTGTTGTTATTGTTGTAGACCATTGCCACATAACTTAGCAAAAAGAAAAGATCATTTACAAACTTATCCTCACTTGAATTCTGACAATTATGTATATGAACAACACAACAACTTATATATTACTTTGTTTTTTAATATTGGAACTCTCCACAAAAAATAGAAATTTTGATTGTATGCAATAATTATTCCCACCATTTACCAGATGAATGCATCTTCACGAAAGTCCAATCTCTCCCAGTACAAATTCAGGATCGCAACACCAAAAATGGTGCTCAACTAGACCAATCCACTCGACGTTCTGAAAAACATTCCCATTAGGATGGTCACCATAACCCATGAAAAGAGCTTCATCGATCTCCCAGAAGTAGCCCCTTCCAGATGAAATGAAAGAAACCAAACACAAAAACACCATTTTTTGAGAGCGTGTAGTTTTGGAGCGCAAAATTTCGCCACATCCCGATCTCCCCCCAAGTGCAACAAAGAGCGTCGTACGGACTCGCATTCACCAAAAAAGATTCCATCTTCCCACACCATTTTGCCCAAACCGCGCCGCAAATAACTGGATTCATATTCCCAGATCAAGCCAAGAACGAGCTACAGGGCCGAAGAGATTTCGAGACCTCGTAGTTGAGGGAGAGACCCTCGCGGAGCGACGACTCCGCCTCCTGGATGTTGCCATCATCGACCTTGGCCTCCGATGAGCCGGACGCCGAGGCACCTCCATCCGACTCCGGCAGCGCCGCCTTCCCCTTTATCGGGGATGCGGCGGCCGCCGGTGGCCAATCCCCGGTGGGGCTCGCCACGCTCCGGCTGTCCCACTCCGCCGCCGCCATCGCTGCCGCCGATCCCGATACGTCACCGCTGCCGCCGCGGTAGCTCGAATCCTCCGGCGAGCATGATAGGACAATGTAGGGGGAAACGCCGTTGGGTACGACAGGGAGAACCGGAGAAGGCGAGATCCAACTCTACTCTTGGGACCTTGGGCGCTTTGTTTTGTTTTTTAGTTTTGTTTCCCTCGTGAGGTGTTTGGTAGTGGCTGACCATGTCTTGAGGAAAACAACATTCTATTTGAGGTATTTCTAATGTGAATTTGGCAGTTTATTTATGTAAAATTTAACAGTTAAAATTTGGCCAGGTTGCAAAAGACCTCCTACAAACCAGCGAGAGTTGCTAAAGTAAATAAAGAGTAAATTACGTTAAAGCATCTCTAAGATACTAGCTAAATAGTTTGTCAAACTAAATTTTAGCTACTTAATAATAAAATAAATCTCCAACAGACTAATTATTTAACTTGTCAAACTATTCGGCTCTCTAAATTGACTTTCTTACTAGCTAAATTTGGCTAGCAACTCTGGCTAGCCAAGCTAACTTGCATGTTGGAGAGTCTGTTGAAATAAGATATTATATATATATAGTTTAATTTTTATAAAGAGACAAATAAAAAGTCAAATAGAGAGTAAAAAATAAAGAGTATCTTGGAGATGCTCTTATCGGTCATTAAACTTATATAGCTTATAGCATTGTATTATTTCGGTACCTAAACTTTTAAAGTGTACATCTAGATTTCTAAACGTGTAAAGTTGTATCATCTCGTTTTCTAAACTCTCAACATACACATTCTAGTCCATATACTTCTAAGGTCGTATCATTTGGGTCTATAATTTTTTTTATGTCATCATATGTTCAAATAGTTTGGACCATTGATGACACCAAAAACAAATTTAGAGACTTAGATGCATGGACCAAAATGTGCATGTTAAGAGTTTAGAGACTAGAATGATACAACTTTATAAGGTTAGAATTTAGATATATATTTTGGTAGTTTAAGAACCGGAATGATACATTGCTATAAATTTAGGAACCGACAGTGTACTTTACTCTAAAATAAATGTCTTTAAATTGCTCATTCTCTAATTATAAAATTTTAGAGTCGGTTTGGCTCAATTATTACAAAAAACTAAGGTAAGTTGTCTCCTATTAGAGCTAGTTTTTTAGCACCTCCAACCCCCTCTGGTTTTATGACTCTCAAACTAGCCCTTAGATGTATACTGCTTACGATAAACATAATCTATACACCACAACCAAAAAAAGATAGTTTGGATACCTTTATTTTATATTACTGGACTACTTAATAGGATAGACTATTTGGTTTGGAATTTAACATTTCATCACTTTTTAAAATTTAGATATAAGTCTATTTTACATTTATAAAGTGATGAATGAAAATTGATTTTATGTATCACCAAACTTTGTTTCCACTCTATAATAATACGCTCTTCAGCTCGCTCACCTATAGAAATGTATTAGACAAATATCTATCTCGTAAAGCCAACAGTAGTACATGAATATTTTTCACATAAATTATATTAGCTTAATTGATGTGTGTCTAAATTATGATTATTATAATGGAATTCAATTTAAAGTATTCAAATGGGGCTTAACCTGAATCTAATGTATGGCATGCAAGCTAAAACTCGGGCGAGGAGGATAAGACCACCCTCACGGTATTTCATTAATAGAAGGTTGTGACAACGCTATGGACCGAGAAACCCTTGAACCCTGTTCTCCCATCACTGATGGGTGATGACAATGGCGCATCTACATTTTTATTATAGAGTATGTCATCTAAAATTTAGATATTCATTTGATCAAACTACAAGAAAATTAACACGATATGTTTTCTATGTTGAACATTTTTAGATATTTTTTTATTCTTTCAATAAATATATTTATATATATCGTGTATATGATGGACACGTGGCTACCATTGGCTGACGGGCCAATTCATAAGGCTGAGGGTGGCGCACATCCGAATCGAAGCCTAAGAGCAGATGAGGAACACAAAGGGATTTTTGTGGAGAGTACCTTGTGAAAAGGGTTGTGTCGCCTTCGTCATTGGGGTATTACCCCATCTGCGTATGGCATGCAAGCTTGTTTGGCGTTAGAGCAGCATCGGTGAGATGTGTTGGTCTTTTGATTTGTTGCCGTAATTGTTTATTCATTTATTTCTGACATGTGCATGTGCAGCTGTTTCATTATCAATTGTTTAATCTCTAACTTACTAGCTGCTATAATTGTGCATCTCCGTCAGGCGGCGCGTGGACTCTATTAATTTACCTTTGCTGCAGAATGAGGAAAAGGCGTCAAAATAAAAAATGTGTCGGTTTTTATGTTTGAGGAGTTGGTAAATGGTTGCCAAAGGTAGAGAGAAAATAAGGTTAGATAAAAGCCGGCTAAATTTAAAAAGTTAATTTAGAGAGCTATTAAAGAAGAGCTTTTAGGTTAACTACCTAATACTGATTTAGTGAGTCTTTTAGAGAACTACCGAAGTTGCTCTTAGAACCAAATAGGCATATTCTCTATTTATGTACTTTAAAATAGATATGAAACTCTCTATATTTCCACTTATTTGGAACAAGCTAAAAACCAAAATGCTATACAAATTATACTATGCATAAACATTTTATTTAATTAGTGTCCTGGTTCTAGATTGTACAAACACTTTTTTAGAAGCTCAACTAAATATCACTTTCAAATAACTGATCTCTTTATCCTAAAATAATTAACGCTTTGGCTATAAATCTGGACAAACGACAAGTGTATATAAGACCTTTCCCAATCCTCATTTCAAACTCCACTCTACAAACGGTGTATCTACAGTGCAAAATCGTATTTTGCACGTCCATATAAACTCCCTTGCTAGAGTTGGCCCAAACTATCTCCCAAATATCCATCGAAATAATCAAATTACTAGGTGTATGTCTGTGCCTTGCTACGGAGTCAATATGTAATGATAACATACATTGAGATGTAAAAGAATTTTTATTGTTACATGCTCTCATTATTAAAATGTTAGTGTATAACGATTACATGGAGATAAAGAACACATAATTTATCATCCACCTCAATATCTCACATTATTTGAAGAGAAGAGATAAATCATTATCGTACACATTGAATTCTAATTATTCAGCAGCAATGGGTTCTAGTTGCATGTCAATTATATGAATCTTATGATGATGCCCAATACTCATCACAAGAAAGAAAATGGGTATGATGACGGTCAGCTTCTCATAATGCTCCATCATGTTGTTGTAGTCCTCCGGGTATGAGATAGAGATGAGCGAATCGAGATCCTCCTTGGAGCTGAGTTGAACAACTTTGGCACATTGAGAATTGGGAGCACACTTGCTGTCAGAGAAGACCGAGCCCAACCAAACATTGGTATATCCCCCCCCCCCCCCCGTACAGAGCATCCCATGGACCTGCTCTAAGTGAGACTCATGTGGTAGCTGCTAATCCACGGAACCACGATAGGCAGATTGAGGACTCATGTGGCTAAACCTAGAGATGGGGCACAAACAATATTAACATTGTGGTTCACAAGGCCGCAATAAATAAGAGAGATAATATATATGCAACACGAATCTTCTCCACCTTCTATACCGGCAGTCAGCTTGGCGGTTACAGAACATGAAACGTTGTAAGTGATCTGTAGTGCTTAAGCATAAGACAACTTCCAACTTCAGTCCATTAAGAACATGTTGAGTCTTGTTTTGATACATAAAGAGTGGCAATTTGATAAGAGAGAAAACTATCAATGTTGTAATCTTGACTTTTTATTTTCCTCGATGATGTGCTGAAGTTTGCCTAAGTACAAATCAGAAGAGATCCAACTTAGTACCATGTAGCCATCAAAACTCACAAGCCCATCAATATACAGATCCCAACAGACCTTTCCATCAATAACAATTAGGGATGACAGATCAATGGCAACACCTGAAATGAGAATGTTGTTACTTAACATCGATAGATGTATTATCAATTCAATGTAGCATAGTCAATTAAATGACAACAAAATATTTTTGGTGTAAATTTGAATTAAAAGAAAACCATATATAGCAAATAGATGGATAACAACATGAGAATAAGGAAAGGGAAAAATGATGTTTAGAAAAATAAGGAAAGAAGGATTATTGGGGGAGATGGTTTTGATTACCTGCAAGATTAGTGATGGCATTGGATCGGGCAACGACAGAGGTAACCCTTTTACTGGCGTCGGACATGTCCTTATCAACAGTAGAACTTAGTAAAAGTATACAAATAAAAATGTTTAGTTGCCATATACAAATAAAAATGTATAAGCTTTTATCAGAATTAGGACACTATTATGCTATATACATCTAGGATCATCCGTTGAACCATATTACATGAGAATGAGAAAACAGAAAATGTTCAGAACTTAGTATATCTGGGAAATATTTCATGGGTTGCTACTTTCCGGTCTCTCACAATTACACAAACTCACTAGCAATTTACTGTCCAACAATACCTACATGGTGCAAAAACGCTTTATGTTGGCATGCTAGAATAGAATGAGCAAAGAACTACCTCTCCTCACCTAGTTTATAGAGCAAGAACATCATCCATTTCACATGAGCAAAAAGACTGCCTTGATTTATGGTTTATTATTTCCAATAACAGAGGTTGTGGCATGATAGAAAAAGAAACTAACTTTCCAACATGCTGATATGGACCTGAAAATGTCATAATGGTTGTCAGGTTTTCCTGTAATCATCTAGTATGCAATATGCTTTTTATTTTCGCTTAATATGTAACATGCTCATAATTAAATGCGAGGAAGAGTATCGTGTACCAATAACAATTGAGCCTAGTGTAAAGATGTAATATGTAATCATGCTCTAGAACTGCTACATATGGCTAATCAGTTACTTGGAAAGCATGTTTCTCAGCTACAGCTAAACAGTCCACTAAAGGAATGAGGGGAGACTCCTTGATTAGTTTCTTGCCACCCGACGATGAAAATAGAACCAGAGTTCACCTGCAAAACAAAATAAAGAGAATAATTAACAAATGAAAATAAGTTAGCAATATAGTTATATAAAGAAGAACAAAACATTTTCCAAGAACGATTAGAACCTAGATGATCCTGCATACAACAAATGTTAGGGGGGAAATAAGATAAAAAATATCATAAGGAAAACATTAAGGTTAGAAACATAACCTGTAAAAAAGTGTTAAGCAACAAATAAATTGAGCTATATGAGAACAGACGTAAATGATTCAAGCTTGATTAGGAATTTCACAAGCAAAACATTAGTAACAGCTCCCTATGCCTGGATTATAGGGCCAAAAAATATTTCACATATTTACATTGACGAACAAATGTAGTGTTAGAAATATAACATGTAAAAAAGAGTTAAGCAACAAATATAATTGAACTATATGAGAACAGACCCTAAATGATTCAAGATTGATTAGGAACTTGACAAGCCAAACATTAGTAACAGTTGTACAAAAACTTCAGTCAGCAAAAGTAGGTCAGTTTCATGTGCCTGGATTACAGGGCCAAAAGATCGTTCACATATTTACATTATGGACAAATGTACACCTCAATTATATTAAATTACACCAAAGAATCAAAATTAGAAGTAAGCTTAGTTGAACATAAAGTAAAACACATAAAATAACTAAATTGTAAGTGTGAAAAAAGAGAAGTAGAGATTGACTTTCTGAACGTACTACTAAACAGAATATACGCTCAATCATGTATGTTCTAAACATTCCTTTAGCCTAAGTCTACATTTCAATATCAGACAATTTCCTCGGTACTATTTTAGACATATAAAAACGATTCTCCTTTAACAATAGTTCCAACCTTGGGGTGTTGTAGCAGTATAAAATAGTTCATTAGATAAACCAAATAGTTGCAACCTCAGCTCCTCGTCCAACTCGTGGAAGTAGCGCGCGTACGGATAAGACATCTCATCATAGCCCTGGATGGAGTCTTGAGTGCCTCCGCGCTGGCCACGAGCCCCTCGAGATCCTTATCGGAGGCGCGGACGTCGAGGAGGCAAAGGGAGAAGGTGAGGGAGGGGACCAAGGGGGGTCTGTCGCAGTGGGGTAGGGGGCCGGGGAGGCAGAGGCAACACGCGAGAGCAGGCGTAGGGCGGGGCTGAAGTGGAGGGATGCGATGATGGTGGGCGTTTGGCGCGGGCGTAGAGGAGGCAAGGAGCGCGGGATGTGTAGCGGTGCGTGGAGCGCAGGATGTGCGAGGCTACGGTCGACGATGGCGCGAATGGGGGTGTTGTCGGTATAGATGGCCAAATGGGTCGTGTCTAGTGGGCTGGCCCGAGGCGCGGGCTCCATTTAATAGTGACGTGGCCTGGGCAGACACTATTAAAATGGGGTGCGTGCCGACCCCATCCCGAGATGTGTGCCATGCTTGGGCCACTGTCTCAGGCCACAGTGTCGGACCGTCCTGACATGATTATTTTTATTATTATTTTGAAAACTCGGTCTACACATATTTATAACACCTATTGACTATTAGACACAAACTTGTTTGGGCTCAAGTGACTAGCAGAGAACAACAAGTGTCGTGCCTCTACCAGGACGCACGGGTTCAATCCCCCTCTCCAGTGCAATAATTTTGGATGATTTTCCTATCGACGTCGGGACGGGGACATGTTTCCACATGTGATCTACACTATCGTCTTAATAGGTAGATGATGTCATTAGAAGCTATGGTCATGTTCGCTTGCAAGCCACGGGCACTCTAGCTCTTTTTATCATTGTGTTAATCAGTACTGAAAGCTCTGTAGCCGCAGCAAACAACCCTATATAAATATTTAGATCGCATAAATGATATCGTTGAAACAATGTTATGCATAAACATTTATCAATGAAGTCATGTATGGTAGTTTAAGAGAAATAAGATCGCTAATTTTGTGTTATGCACATTTATTTTATTCGTGACAAGTTTACATATCAGTCAAAATGAGAACCCATGTAAGCTGTTAAACAATGGTTAATGAGTATATTTACTCGTCTGGTTGGAGAGTCAACTAAAAATGGAACAACTGCATTCTAGTTTTTGAGAATGAGGTCATTCTATTCGCGCGGGGAATTTGCTATTTTGTCACTCTCAGTTGTGGACTTCTCTATTTTAGCAACAGGCCCACAAATAATAGACACAGATGGTCCCACAAGCCATAGACAGAGGGTCACATAATAGCAGAGAGCCCACGTTAAAAGGGCTAAAATAGCAATTTTTTTGTCCGCTTGTGGTTGGTTAGAGAGTCATATGAGTGTTGAGAGGAGGAGAGCGAGGAGAACGCTCACGTTCGGGAGAGCGTCCGCATCTAGTCGTTTTGCTGGAGCGAGAACATTCCTACAATTAATAATAAATTTTAATATAGAAACTCTATGAGCCACTTTATTCATCTTTTGTTGGAGACCAAATGTCAAGAAAATAATAATAGAACGTCTTAAGGTCTGTTTGTTTATTTCAGCTTATAGATTATATAATCTGGATTATAATCTAAATTATATAATCCAGATTATAATCTAAATATATTATAATCTATATGTAATTGGTAGTTTAGATTATACAAATACAGATTATTTACAAAGATAATAATACCCTTGTTTGTTTATTTGAGGTGAGAAAAGAAGGATGTCATATATTGTAATTTCTATTTACATAATCATAGGTAATGGGTCTTTTACCAAAATAATCTCAAATAAGCTACTCTTGAGAAGACTATAAGATTAGCATAATCTAGGTTTTAGATTATATAATCTGAACCTATAATCTAGTTGTTTGTTTACCTACTGTATTATTTGCGCTGTATTATATAATCTGAAGAGATTATAATCCGAAATAAATAGGGCTTTATTCTTCTTACTACTCGACCAAACACCCTAGGTAGCTGGATCGGTAGAGGCCTGTTAACGTAGTAATCAATTCCTCCAGCATCTGCAATTGCAAGCAACGACACAACCCCTCACAGCCTCTGACTAATCGCAAAGATGCTGCTGCAGGCTGCAGCCGGCATTTTCTCCCTGTCACGACGCTGCCAGGTTGGTAAAGCTTCCAATGTCCCCCCGGGCAAAGCGTCCTCATGGCCAGGAGCTTTGGGAGACGGGAAGTGCAATTCAGCTGGAGTTTTCCGGGAGGTGGCCCCCATCCGTTTCATACATTGCCTTTTTTTTTTTCTCCCAGTGGCAGTGGTCACCTCTGTCCGTCTCAGAAAAGTCGGATGGATTCTGATGCAGGAAGCAAAAGAGAATGGCCCTGGCCAGTGGGCGCTGGAGTAAAATTCGATTACGAACGCTAACGTCCTATTGGACTTTGGACTAAGCCAGGTCCAATCCCAGGTCTAGAGGTTATTGCCCAAGAATAATATTCAGAATACAAATTTAGTCCAAATTTATGTTGCAATCGTGTAATTGTGGTACCATTTTGTCTACGCAACCAAAAAATAATTTAGTTATATATAGTGGTGGTAGTGGATAGTGATCCAAATATTTCTTTCCGATTCGTTTGAACCTTTAATTAATTTTAGTTTCAAAATGAATAGAAATAGAGCTCGATTCTAATTTGATCTGATGCTTAAATTTTATAGTGTGAAATTTAGAGTCCATTACTTCCTCTATGTATATATGCTACTTACTATTAATAATTAATCTAAATTGATTATAGTCCGATATTTAGTTGAATAATCTTTATTGATGGAAACAAAGTTCTTGATCTTCCGTCAGATTGAAGATAACTATCGATTTAGGGCGAGACACATGTTCGCCATAAGATCATAAAGATCCAAACTATGTAACCTTATGGGGCGATTCCACATTCCTTGTGTGCCACTGGCCCCATATGTCGTACACACAAAAGAATTGCCTATATACCATTTAGTGGCATACAAGGAATGAGTATAAAATTTGTTGGCATACAAAGAATTTTTCTTAACCTTTTCATCACATCTCTAGCCACCAACTGTATCACAATCCGATTGACTACACCAAGAAGGATCAATCCCTACTGCGAATCGAAGAACACAAGCAAGAAAAAGATAAAACACAACTCAAGTATAGTAATAATTGCGGCCCTATGATTAAGCACTCTAATTTAGGGTTTCAAAAACTGATAACAATGATTGTTTAAAGACATTGATCTAAACTAAAATCGAAATCCTAATGTAGGTGGTGGCTATAGAATATATAGTCTAAGGGGCAGCCAAGAACCCCTATTTGTGCTCCCTAATGGGCATATACAATACATGGCCCAACGCTCTGAAAGACGGTGACACAACATCGTGATAGATTCTGCATGGTAACTTATTTTGATAATATCTATTAATTTTGGTAGAATTTTGATTTAAAACCGAAGCAGCTAGCTTATTAAATTAATTTTCCATCATAGGTGCATCAACGAAAACGTGATTTGTATGTGTCCAAGGCTTCAATTTTACTATAGGTAGGTTGAAAGTCGCCTAGAGGGGGTGAATAGGCGAAACCTAAAATTTATAAACTTTAAACACACACTAGAGCCAGGGTTAGCGTTACAATTAAATTCAAGTCCGAAAGAATATTTCTCTTGCTAAGAGTTGCTCAAATGATGTGGATGCCGTAAGGGAGCTAACTCAAATTAATATTAGCAAGGAAACATTAGAGAGAGGAAAGAGGGCAAACAAATCAAGCGAGAATCAAAGCAAGTAGACACGATGATTTGTTTTACCGAGGTTCGGTTCCAAAGAACCTAGTCCCTGTTGAGGAGGCCACAAAGGTCGGTTCTATTTCAACCCTTTCCCTCTCTCTCAAACGGTCACTTAGGCCGAGTGAGCCTTCTCCTTAATCACATAGGTCACTAAGACCCCGCAAGGACCACCACACACTTGGTGTCTCTTGCTTAGCTTTACAATCACTTAGAAAAAGAGTGAGGAAGGAAGAAAGGCAATCCAAGCAACAAGAGCAACAAAAGAACACAAAACACCCTCTCTCAAGTCCCTAATGGAATTGAGTTGATTTGGAGGCTTGGAAAAGATATTGAATGTGTCTTGGAGTGAAGTATTTTGCTCTTGCAATGAATGGGATGTTCAGAAAACTTGGATGCCAATGAATAAGGTGGTTGGGGGTATTTATAGCCCCAACCACTTCCTAGCCGTTGGCAAGGGCTGCTGGCGATGGGCGCACCGAACAGTGCGGTGCGTCACCGGACAACCATTGTGCACTATCCCGTGCGCGCCACGTCAGCGCAACCGTTAGGGTTCGGAGCAGTTGACTGTTGGAGTCGCTTGTCGTCTTGCTGCACCGGACAGTCCGGTGCCCTCTGACTTCTGCGCGGCACTGTTGCGCACTGTAGCTCTGCACAGTCGACCATTGGCGCGCAGGTTGCCGTTGCTCCGCTGGCTCACCGGACAGTCCGGTAAATTATAGTGGAGCGCGCCTGACAGAAACCCGAGAGTGGCTGGTTTGCTGACTGCCTCTACTAGCACCGAACACTGTCCGGTGCGCCAAATTCCAGCACACTCAAGTCCTTTTCGCTCCAAATAAATTTTGTCCCCTAACTGAATTCTTTCTTGGTTTGTGTTGAACCTTATGCACCTTAGATAAATCATATCTAGCCAAACTAGTTAGTCCACATGGTTTGTGTTGGTCGTCATCCACCAAAATCTATTTATAGGAAATGGTTAACCCTATTTCCCTTTCAATCTCCCCCTTTTTGGTGATTGATGCCAACACTAACCAAAGCAAATATGAAGTGTAGAAATGTAACTAGTTTGCAATTGAGATAGATGTGCATAGGTTACTTAGAATTTATACCAATTGAAAGATTTTAAACATATGACTAAGAATGAATGGATTGCTTTTCCTTATTTGACATTTTGGACCACATTTGCACCACGTGTTTATTTTTTCAAATCTTTTGTAAAAGTCTTTTCAAAAATCTATTGCAAATAGTCAAAGGTATAGGAATAAGTGAAAGAGAAATAGGGTCAAACCTTTTCCTAAATGATTTTGGTGGTTGAATTACCCAACACAAACAATTGGACTAACTAGTTTGCTCTAGATTATATGCTCTACAGGTGCCAAAGGTTCATCTACAACTATTCTAAGTCGACTGTCCGGAATACCGTAGATTATTTCGGACAGGAGAAGCTTTTTGGAAAAACAGACTAAGCGTGGACCGTCCGGGCCTTTGCGGCGGACCGTCCGCGATACCTAAATGACCCTTGGACAAAACCAATGCAAAAACACATGTCTCTACTGCGAACCATCCGATGGAAGAGCAAGCACCGTCCGAGACCACGCGCGGACCATCCGACCTCAGGCGCGGACCGTCCGGTAGGTGAGGAACCAAAAAACCCGAAGGTGATGGGTTCGGTAAAATGAATTATAGCGTCCTCGCGGACCGTCCGGGGTGCACGACCGGACCGTCCGCGACTGCCTTTATCTGACATATGACGACGCATTAAATGCATTATAGCCGTTGATATAGCCGTTACTGCTGACCATTGCGTTTTCAGCCGTTGATGTGCAGGGGCGGACTGTCCGGACCAGGGGCACGGACCGTCCGCGGTTGGCAAAATTGGAGCAACGGCTAGGAAGTGGTTGGTGGCTATAAATACAACCCCAACCACCTCCATTCACTTCATCCAAGCATTCCAACCTTCTAAATTCAATACAAGAGCTAGCAATCCATTCCAAGACACAACCAAAGCCTCGAATCTCTCCAAGTTCCACAATTGAGACAAGTGATCATTAGTGATTAGTGACTTGAGAGAGAGAGAGAGTGATCCGTGTGTTATTTGTCGCTCTTGTCGCTTGGCTTTTGAAATCGTGCTTTCTTCTTCCCCATTCTTATTCTCAAAACACTTGTAATCAAAGCAAGAGACACTAAGTTTGTAGTGGTCCTTGTGAGGTCTAAGTGACCCGTTTGATTAAGGAGAAAGCTTACTTGGTCTAAGTGACCGTTTGAGAGAGGGAAAGGGTTGAAAGAGACCCGGTCTTTGTGACCACCTCAATGGGGAGTAGGTTTGCAAGAACCGAACCTCGGTAAAACAAATCACCGTGTCATCCACTCTTATTCGCTTGTGATTTGTTTTCACCCTCTCTTTCGGACTCGATTATATTTCTAACGCTAACCCCGACTTGTAGTTGTGCTTAAAGCTTATAAATTTCAGATTTGCCTATTCACCCCCCTCTAGGCGACTTTCAATTGGTATCGGAGCTCGGTGCTTCATTAGAGCCTAACCACTTGAAGTGATGTCGGGAGCATCCGCTAAGAGGGAGATCAGGACCGGTGACAAGTCCGCAAGCTCGGAGAGAACGCACTCAAGGGAGTCCGCCCACAAGCACAAGGAGGAATCCTCTTCCTCCATCAAGTCCCAACGGAAGGGTGATAAGAAGAAGAAGATGAAGAAGGTGGTCTACTACGAAACTGACTCTTCGTCACCCTCCACCTCCAGCTCGGAATCGGCATCCGTCACTTCTAAGCGCCATGAGCGCAAGAAGTATAGTAAGATGCCCCTTCGCTATCCACGTATTTCAAAATGCACTCCATTACTTTCTGTCCCATTAGGCAAACCACCTATGTTTGAAGGTGAAGATTATTCAATGTGGAGTGATAAAATGAGGCATCACCTAACCTCACTCCACAAAAGCATATGTGATATTGTTGAGTATGGAGCGCAGGTACCAAAGAAGGGAGACAAGGATTACGACTCGGAGGAGGTCGAACAAATCCAACACTTTAACTCCCAAGCCACTACTATACTCCTCGCCTCTCTAAGTCGAGAGGAGTATAATAAGGTGCAAGGGTTGAAGAGCTCAAAGGAAATTTGGGACATGCTCAAGACCGCGCACGAAGGAGACGAGGTGACCAAGATCACCAAGCAGGAGACGATCGAGGGGGAGCTCGGTCGCTTCATGCTTCACCAAGGGGAGGAGCCATAAGCAATGTACAACTGGCTCAAGACCTTGGTGAACCAAGTGCGCAACCTCGGGAGCACCAAATGGGATGACCATGAAATGGTCAAGGTTATTCTTAGATCACTCGTTTTCCTTAACCCTACGCAAGTTCAATTAATTCGTGGTGATCCTAGATACACACTAATGTCTCCCGAGGAAGTGATAGGAAAGTTTGTGAGCTTTGAACTAATGACCAAAGGCTCCAAACAAATCATCGAGCGAGGCGCCACCTCCACACCCGAGGTGCAACCCGTCGCCTTCAAAGCAACGGAGGAGAAGAAGGAAGAGTCTACATCAAGTAGGCTCCCCATCGACGCCTCCAAGCTCGACAATGAGGAGATGGCTTTAATCATCAAAAGCTTTCGCCAAATCCTCAAGCAAAGGAAGGGGAGAGATTACAAGCCCTGTTCCAAGAAGGTGTGCTACAAATGTGGTAAGCCCGGTCATTTTATCGCTAAATGTCCTATGTCTAGTGATAGTGACAGGGATAACGACAAGAGAGGAAAGAAGAAGGAGAAGAAGAGATATTATAAGAAGGGCGGTGATGGTCATGTTTGCCGGGAGTGGGACTCCGACGAGAGCTCCACTGACTCCTCCTCCGACAAGGACGCCGCCAACATCGCCGTCAACAAGGGACTTCTCTTCCCCAACGTCGGCCACAAGTGCCTCATGGCAAAGGACGGCAAGAAGAAGAAGGTAAAATCAAGATCCTCTACTAAGTATGCAACCTATAGTGATGAGGATAATTCTAGTGATGATGAGGATAACTTTCTCACTCTTTTTGCCAATCTTAACATGCAACAAAAGGAGAAATTAAATGAATTAATTAGTGCTATTCATGAGAAGGATGAACTCTTGGATAGCCAAGAGGACTTCCTTATTAAGGAAAACAAAAAGCATGTTAAGACTAAAAATGCTTATGCTCTAGAGGTAGAAAAATGTGAAAAATTAACTAGTGAGCTTAGCACTTGCCATGACACTATTTCTAGCCTTAGAAATGAAAATGCCAAATTAGTTGCTAAGGTTGAGAAATCAAATGTTTGTGATGATTCAATTATTAATCTTAGAAATGATAATGCTAGTTTAATTGCTAAGATTGATAAATTGAATGCATCCCTCTCTAGCCTTAAAATTGAAAATGAAAAATTAATTGCTAAGGCTAAAGATCTAAATGTTTACAATATTTCTATTTCCAATCTTAAGAATAAAAATGCTATTTTACATGCTAAGATTGATGAATTAAATGCATGCAAACCCTCTACATCTACCGTTGAGCATGTTACTATTTGTACTAGATGTATAGATATTAATGTTGATGCTATTCATGATCACCTAGCTTTAATTAAACAACAAAATGATCACATAGCTCAACTTAGTGCCAAAATTAATGAGCATGACTTAGAAAATGAAAAATTTAAATTTGCTAGAAGCATGCTCTATAATGGAGACGCCCTGGCATTAAGGATGGCATTGGCTTCCAACAAGGAGACAATGTCAAGCTTAATGCCCCTCCTTAAAAATTGTCTAACTTTGTTAAGGGCAAAGCTCCCATGTCTCAGGATAACGAGGGTTACATTTTATACCCTGCCGGTTATCCCGAGCACAAAATTAGGAGAATTCATTCTAGGAAGTCTCACCCTGGCTCTCATCATGCTTTTATGTATAAGAGTAAGGCATCTAGTTCTAGGCAATCCACTCATGCTAAATTGCCTAAAAAGAAATCTCCTATTGCATCAAATGAGCCTAACATTTCATTTAAGACTTTTGATGCATCCTATGTGCTCACTAACAAATCAGGCAAAGTAGTTGCCAAATATGTTGGGGGCAAACACAAGGGATCAAAGACTTGTGTTTGGGTACCCAAGGTGCTTGTTTCTAATGTGAAAGGACCCAAGACCGTTTGGGTACCCAAGAACAAGGCCTAAAATTGTTTTGTAGGTTTATGCATCCGGGGGCTCAAGTTGGATAATTGATAGCAGGTGCACAAACCACATGACTGGGGAGAAAATGATGTTCTCCTCCTACGAGAAAAACCATGATCCCCAAAGAGCTATCACATTCGGGGATGGAAATCAAGGTTTGGTCAAAGGATTGGGTAAAATTGCAATATCACCTGACCATTCTATTTCCAATGTTTTTCTTGTAGATTCTTTAGATTACAATTTGCTTTCCGTTTCTCAATTATGTAAAATAGGCTACAACTGTCTTTTTACAGATTTAGGTGTCATTGTATTTAAAAGAAGTGATGATTTAGTAGCATTTAAGGGAGTGTTAGAGGGTCAACTATACTTAGTAGATTTTGATAGAGCTGAACTCGACACTTGCTTAATTGCTAATACTAACATGGGATGGCTCTGGCATCGCCGACTAGCCCATGTTGGGATGAAGAATCTTCATAAGCTTCTAAAGGGAGAACACATTTTGGGACTAACCAATGTTCATTTTGAGAAAGATAGGGTTTGTAGCGCATGCCAAGCAGGGAAGCAAGTTGGTGTTCATCATCCACACAAGAACATCATGACGACTGACAGGCCGCTTGAGCTACTCCACATGGACCTATTCTGCCCGATCGCTTACATAAGCATCGGCGGGAGTAAGTACTGTCTAGTTATTGTGGTTGATTATTCTCGCTTCACTTGGGTGTTCTTTTTGCAGGAAAATCACAAACCCAAGAGACATTGAAGGGATTCTTGAGACGGGCTCAAAATGAGTTCGGCTTAAGGATCAAAAAGATTAGAAGCGACAACAGGACGGAGTTCAAGAACTCACAAATCGAAAGCTTTCTTGAGGAGGAGGGCATCAAGCATGAGTTCTCTTCTCCCTACACGCCACAACAAAATGGTGTAGTGGAGAGGAAGAATAGAACTCTATTGGACATGGCAAGAACCATGCTTGATGAGTACAAGACTTCGGATCGGTTTTGGGCCGAGGCGGTTAACACCGCTTGCTATGCCATCAACCGGTTATATCTACATCGAATCCTCAAGAAGACATCTTATGAACTCCTCACCGGTAAAAAGCCCAATGTTTCATATTTTAGAGTCTTTGGTAGCAAATGCTTTATTCTTGTTAAAAGAGGTAGAAAATCTAAATTTGCTCCTAAGGCTGTAGAAGGCTTTTTACTTGGTTATGATTCAAACACAAGGGCATATAGAGTCTTTAACAAGTCCACTGGACTAGTTGAAGTTTCTTGTGACATTGTGTTTGATGAGACTAACGGCTCTCAAGTAGAGCAAGTTGATCTTGATGAGCTAGATGATGAAGAGGCTCCGTGCATCGCGCTAAGGAACATGTCTATTGGGGATGTGTGTCCTAAGGAATCCGAAGAGCCTCCACAAGCACAAGATCAACAATCTTCTTCCATGCAAGTATCTCCACCAACTCAAGATGAGGATGAGGCTCAAGATGATGAAGGAGAAGATCAAGAAGATGAGCCACCTCAAGAAGACGGCAATGATCAAGGGGGAGATGTAAATGATCAAGACAAAGAGGATGCACAAGATCCAAGACCGCCACACCCAAGAGTCCACCAAGCAATCCAACGAGATCACCCCGTGAACACCATCCTCGGCGACATTCATAAGGGGGTAACCACTCGATCTCGTGTTGCTCACTTTTGTGAACATTACTCTTTTGTTTCCTCTATTGAGCCACACAGGATAGAGGAAGCACTTCAAGATTCGGATTGGGTGTTGGCGATGCAAGAGGAGCTCAACAACTTCACAAGGAATAAGGTATGGCATTTAGTTCCACGTCCTAACCAAAATGTTGTAGGAACCAAGTGGGTCTTCCGCAACAAACAAGATGAGCATGGTGTGGTGACAAGGAACAAAGCCTGACTTGTGGCCAAGGGATATTCACAAGTCGAAGGTTTGGATTTCGGTGAAACCTATGCACCCGTAGCTAGGCTTGAGTCAATTCACATTTTACTTGCCTATGCTACTTACCATGGCTTCAAGCTTTATCAAATGGATGTGAAGAGTGCCTTCCTCAATGGACCAATCAAGGAGGAGGTCTATGTTGAGCAACCTCCCGGCTTTGAAGATAACTTTAGTAGGATCATGATTCAAAAATTCGAGATGTCTATGATGGGGGAGTTGAAGTATTTCTTAGGATTTCAAGTCAAGCAACTCCAAGAGGGCACCTTCATCAGCCAAACGAAGTACATTCAAGACATACTCACCAAGTTTGGGATGAAGGATGCCAAGCCCATCAAGACACCCATGGGAACCAATGGGCATCTCGACCTCGACACGGGAGGTAAATCCGTAGATCAAAAAGTATATCGGTCGATGATAGGATCTTTACTTTATTTATGTGCATCTCGACCGGATATTATGCTTTCCGTATGCATGTGTGCAAGATTCCAAGCCGATCCTAAGGAAGTTCACCTTAGGGCCGTGAAACGAATCTTGAGATATTTAGTTTATACTCCTAAGTTTGGCCTTTGGTACCCCAAGGGATCCACTTTTGACTTAATTGGTTATTCCGATGCTGATTGGGCAGGGTGTAAGATTGATAGAAAGAGCACATCAGGGACTTGCCAATTCTTGGGAAGATCTCTGGTGTCTTGGGCCTCTAAGAAACAAAATTCTATAGCTCTTTCTACCGCCGAAGCCGAGTATATTGCCGCAGGCCATTGTTGCGCGCAATTGCTTTGGATGAGGCAAACCCTTAGGGACTATGGTTACAAATTGACCAAAGTTCCTCTCCTATGTGATAATGAGAGTGCAATTCGCATGGCGGATAATCCCGTTGAGCACAGCCGCACTAAGCACATAACCATTCGGTATCACTTTTTGAGGGATCACCAACAACGGGGAGATATCGAGATTGCTTACATTAACACCAAAGATCAATTAGCTGATATCTTTACCAAGCCATTAGATGAGAAATCTTTTACCAAACTTAGGCATGAGCTAAATATTCTTGATTCTAGGAATTTTGATTGATATTTTGCACACATAGCTCATTTATATACCATTGATCATATCTCTTTCATGTGCTATGACTAATGTGTTTTCAAGTAAATATTATGCTAAGTCATAGATTGAAAGGGAAATGGAGTCCTCGGCAAAGACAAAAGGCTTCCACTCCACTCCATCGAATTATTCATCCTTCGCCGTCGCTCCACAACGCTCTCCAATTTGGTATAATCTTCACTCCTATATTATTTACCAAAGGGGGAGAAGGTTTGAATAGGGCTTATATTTCACTCACAAGTATCCATTTTTGGTGATTCATGCCAAAGGGGGAGAAAGTACTAGCCCAAAGCAAAAGGACCGCACCACCACCAATTTCAAAAATTTGTAGTCTTTCAATTGGTATTAAAGAAGTGTTTTTTAAAGATTTTCAAGTTGGTATCTTATTTTTGATATAATTTCAAATTGGTATATCCTCTTCAAAATTAACATCTAAAACCCTCTTGAACACTAAGAGGAGGATTTCATTAAGGGGGAGTTTTGTTTAGTCAAAGGAAAAGCATTTGAAACAGGGGGAGAAAATTTCAAATCTTGAAAATGCTTCTCGAAATCTTATTCATATACCTTTGACTATTTGCAAAAAGACTTTGAAAAGAATTTGCAAAAACAAAACAAGTGGTGCAAGTGTGGTCCAAAATATTAAAAGAAGAAAGCCATCCATGCATATCTAGTAGAAATAATTATTGGTTTCATTCCAAGCAACCTTTGCACTTACCTTATGCAAACTAGTTCAATTCTGCACTTATATATTTGCTTTGGTTTGTGTTGGCATCAATCACCAAAAAGGGGGAGATTGAAAGGGAAATAGGGTCAAACCTTTTCCTAAATGATTTTGGTGGTAGAATTACCCAACACAAATAATTGGACTAACTAGTTTGCTCTAGATTATATGCTCTACAGGTGCCAAAGGTTCATCTACAACTATTCTAAGTCGACTGTCTGGAATACCATAGATTATTCCTGACAGGAGAAGCTTTTTGGAATAACAAACTAAGCGCGGACCGTCCAGGCCTTTGCGGCAGACCGTCCGCGACACCTAAATGACCCTCGGACAGAACCAATGCAAAAACACATGTCTCTACTGCGGACCGTCCGATGGAAGAGCAAGCACCGTCCGAGACCACGAGCGGACCGTCCAGCCTCAGGCGCGGACCGTCCGATAGGTGAGGAACCAAAAAACCTGAAGGTGACGGGTTCGGTAAAATGAATTATAGCGTCCTCGCGGACCGTCCTGGGTGCACGACCGGACCGTCCGCGACTGCCTTTATCTGACATCTGACGACACATTAAATGCATTATAGTCGTTGATATAGCCGTTACTGCTGACCGTTGCGTTTTTTGCCATTGATGTGCAGGGGCGGACCGTCCGGACCAGGGGCGCGGACCGTCCGCGGTTGGCAGAATTGGAGCAACGGCTAGGAAGTGGTTAGTGGCTATAAATACAATCCCATCCACCTCCATTCACTTCATCCAAGCATTCCAACCTTCTACATTTAATACAAGAGCTAGCAATCCATTCCAAGACACAATCAAAGCCTCCAATCTCTCCAAGTTCCACAATTGAGACAAGTAATCATTAGTGATTAGTGACTTGAGAGAGAGAGTGATCCGTGTGTTATTTGTCGCTCTTGTCGCTTGGCTTTTGCAATCGTGCTTTCTTCTTCCCCATTCTTATTCTCAAAACACTTGTAATCAAAGCAAGAGACACTAAGTTTGTAGTGGTCCTTGTGGGGTCTAAGTGACCCGTTTGATTAAGGAGAAAGCTTACTCGGTCTAAGTGACCGTTTGAGAGAGGAAAAGGGTTGAAAGAGACCCGGTCTTTGTGACCACCTCAACGGAGAGTAGGTTTGCAAGAACCGAACCTTGGTAAAACAAATCACTGTGTCATCCTCTCTTATTTGCTTGTGATTTGTTTTCACCCTCTCTTTCGGACTCGATTATATTTCTAACGCTAACCCCGGCTTGTAGTTGTGCTTAAAGCTTATAAATTTCAGATTTGCCTATTCACCCCCCTCCAGGCGACTTTCAATAAGATTGCAAGAAGCATTTTAAGATTTGAAATTCCTCCCCCTATTTCAAATGCTTTTCCTTTGATTAAATAAAAGCTCCCCTGAATGAAATTCTCCTCTTAGCTTTCAAGAGGGTTTTGAAATCGATACCAAGTGAAATTATACCAATTGAAATTCTTTCATACTTAATGTGAAGTTTCAAAGATGCCAATTTGAAAAAAAGTTTTGAAATATCAAATGAGATACCAATTGAGAAAGTCACTTCACATACCAATTGAAAATTCATTTTGATCAAGTACCAATTGAAATACTTATTTGTGAAATTTTTGAGATGGTGGTGGTGCGGTCCTTTTGCTTTGGGCTTAATTCTTTCTCCCCCTTTGGCATTATGCGCCAAAACAGAGAACTTGAGAGCCCTTTGACAATTTTCCTAATACTTTCTCCCCATTGGTAAAAAGAAATATGAGTGAAGGGTCATACCAATTGAGAGTTTGTAGGAGTAACGACAAAGGGTAAATGATACCGTCAAAGTTGGAGTGGTAGCCTTGTTTTTGCCGAATACTCCATTTCCCTTTCAATCTAAGATTAAGTATAGAAATACACTTGAAAGCACATTAGGCTTAGTCTTGGCACAAGAAGAATAAGAAATATGTATTTGTACCAAATGAAAGAAATATGATCAAAGGTATATACTTGAGCTATGTGTGCAATGTTTCAATCAAAATTCCGAGAATCAAGTATGTTTAGCTCATTCCTAAGCTTGCTAAAGGTTTTCTCATCTAGTGGCTTGGTTAAGATATCGGCTAATTGGTTATGGGTGCTCACATAAGCAATTTCGATATCCCCCTTTTGTTGATGATCTCTCAGAAAGTGATATCGATTGTCTATGTGCTTAGTGCGGCTGTGTTCAACGGGATTATCCGCCACGCAGATTGCACTCTCATTATCACATAGGAGAGGGAATTTGCTCAATTTGTAGCCATAGTCCCTAAGGGTTTGCCTCATCCAAAGTAATTGCGCACAACAATGTCTTGCGGCAATATACTCGGCTTTGACGGTGGAAAGAGCTATGGAGTTTTGTTTCTTTGAAGCCCAAGACACCAGGGATCTCCCGAGAAACTAACAAGTCCCTGATGTGCTCTTTCTATCTATTTTACATCCGGCATAATCGGCATTAGAATACCCAATTAAATCAAAGGTAGATCCCTTGGGGTACCAAAGCCCAAACTTAGGAGTGTAAACTAAATACCTCATGATTCTTTTTACGGCCCTAAGGTGAACTTCCTTAGGATTTGCTTGGAACCTTGCACACATGCATACAGAAAGCATAATATCTGGTCGAGATGCACATAAGTAGAGTAAAGAACCTATCATCGACCGATATACCTTTTGATCCACGGACTTACCTCCTGTGTTGAGGTCGAGATGCCCATTGGTTCCCATGGGTGTCTTGATGGGTTTGCCATTCTTCATTCCAAACTTCTTAAGTATGTCTTGAATGTACTTAGTTTGGCTGATGAAGGTGCCCTCTTGGAGTTGCTTGATTTGAAATCCAAGGAAATACTTCAACTCCCCC
The DNA here is from genome assembly GCA_029449295.1 of Zea luxurians. NCBI lineage: Eukaryota > Viridiplantae > Streptophyta > Magnoliopsida > Poales > Poaceae > Zea > Zea luxurians. The sequence goes on from JAOPSE010000002.1 coordinate 15,177,317, forward strand.
ATCATAGACATCTTGAATTTCTGTATCATGATCCTACTAAACTCTTCACAAGTTGACTTGTTAATAGACCCAAATATAATATCATCAACATAAATTTGGCATATAAACAAGTCTTTTGCAACAGTTTTAGTGAAGAGAGTAGGATCGGCTTTACCAACTTTGAAGCCATTAGTGATAAGAAAATCTCGCAGGCATTCATACTATGCTCTTGGGGCTTGCTTGAGCCCATAAAGCACCTTTGAGAGCTTATACACATGGTTAGGATACTCACTATCTTCAAAGCTGGGAGGTTGCTCAACATAGACCTCTTCCTTGATAGGCCCATTGAGGAAGGCACTTTTCACGTCCATTTGATAAAGCTTAAAGCCATGGTAAGTAGCATAGGCAAGTAATATACGAATTGACTCAAGCCTAGCTATGGGTGCATAGGTTTCATCAAAATCCAAACCTTTGACTTGTGAATATCCTTTTGCCACAAGTTGGGCTTTGTTCCTTGTAACCACACCATGCTCATCTTGCTTGTTACAGAATACCCACTTGGTACCTACAACATTTTGATTAGAACGTGGAACTAAATGCCATACCTCATTCCTTATGAAGTTGTTGAGCTCCTCTTGCATAGCCACCACCCAATCCGGATCTCTTAATGCATCCTCTATCATGTATGGCTCAATAGAAGACACAAAAGAGTAATGTTCACAGAAATGTGCAACTCGAGATCTAGTGGTTACCCCCTTGTGAATATCACCAAGAATGGAGTTGATGGGGTGATCTCTTTGAATTGCTTGGTGGACTCTTGGGTGTGGCGGTCTTTGATCCCTAATTTCTTGATCATCTTCCTTATCTTCATCTCCCCCTTGATCAATGTCCTCCTCTTGAGGTGGCTCATCCTCTTGATCTTCGTCTTCACCATCTTGAGCCTGGTCCTCATCTTGAGTTTGTGAAGATGCTTGCATGGAAGATGATGGTTGATCTTGTGTTTGTGGAGGCTCTTCGGATTCCTTAGGACACACATCCCCAATGGACATGTTCCTTAGTGCGACACATGGAGCCTCTTCATCATCTAATTCATCAAGATCAACTTGCTCCACTTGAGAGCCGTTAGTCTCATCAAACACAATGTCACAAGAAACTTCAACTAATCTAGTGGATTTGTTGAAGACTCTATATGCCCTTGTTTTAGAGTCATAACCTAATAAAAAGCCTTCTACTGCTTTAGGAGCAAATTTAGATATTCTACCTCTTTTAATAAGAATAAAGCATTTGCTCCCAAAGACTCTAAAATTTCAAACATTGGGATTTTTACCAGTGAGGAGTTTGTATGATGTCTTCTTGAGGATTCGGTGAAGATATAACCGGTTGATGGAGTAGCAAGCGGTGTTAATCGCCTCAGCCCAAAACTGGTTTTGGTGTCTTGTATTCATCAAGCATGGTTCTTGCCATATCCAGTAGAATTCTATTCTTCCTCTCCACTACACCATTTTGTTGAGGGGTGTAGGGAGAAGAGAACTCATGCTTAATGCCCTCCTCCTCAAGAAATCCTCCGATTTGAGAGTTCTTGAACTCCGTCCCATTATCGCTTTTTATCTTTTTGATTCTCAATCCGAACTCATTTTGAGCCCGTCTTAAGAATCTCTTTAAAGTCTCTTGGGTTTGTGATTTTTCCTGCAAAAAGAATACCCAAGTGAAGCAAGAGTAGTCATCCACAATAACTAGACAGTACTTACTCCTACCGATGCTTATATAAGCGATCGGGCCAGATATGTCCATGTGGAGTAGCTCAAGCGGCCTATCCGTCGTCATGATATTTTTGTGTGGATGATGAACTCCAACTTGCTTTCCTACTTGGCATGCGCTACAAATCCTGTCTTTCTCAAAATGAACATTGGTTAGTCCTAAAATGTGTTCATCGTTTAGAAGTTTGTGGAGATTCTTCATTCCAACATGGGCAAGTCGGCGATGCCAGAGCCAGCCCATATTAGTCTTAGCAATTAAACAATTGTCTAGTTCAGCTTGATTATCATTAAAATCAATTAAGTATAGCTGACCATCTAGCACTCCTTTAAAAGCTATTGAATCATCACTTCTTCTAAAGACAGTAACACCTATATAAGTAAAAAGACAATTGTAGCCCATTTTGCATAATTGAGATATAGAAAGCAAGTTGTAATCTAATGAATCTACAAGAAAAATATTGGAAATAGAATGGTCAGGAGATATAGCTATTTTACCCAAACCTTTGACCAAACCTTGATTTCCATCCCCGAATGTGATAGCTCTTTAGGGATCTTCGTTTTTCTCATATGAGGAGAACATCCTTTTCTCCCCTGTCATGTGGTTTGTGCACCCGCTATCGATTATCCAACTTGATCCACTGGATGCATAAACCTACAAAACAAGTTTAGGCCTTGTTCTTAGGTACCCAAACGGCCTTGGGTCCTTTGAAATTAGAAACAAGCACCTTGGGTATCCAAACTCAAGTCTTTGGACTCTTGTGTTTGCCCCCAACATATTTGGCAACTACTTTGCCTGATTTGTTAGTTAACACATAGGAAGCATCAAAAGTCTTAAATGAAATATCATGCTCATTTGATGCATTAAGAATTTTCTTTTTAGACATTTTAACATGAGTGGAATGCCTAGAACTAGAAGCCTTATTTTTGTACATAAAAGCATGGTGAGAAATAATATGAGGTTTCCTAGCATGAGTTTTCCTAATCTTATGCCCAAGATAGTTTGCAGGATATTAAATGTAGCCCTCACTATCCTGAACCATTAGAGCCTTATCCTTAACAAAATTAGGCAATCTTTTGGGGGCATTAAGCTTGACATTGCTTTGGCTCCCTTGTTGGAAGCCAATGCCATCCTTAATGCCAGGACGTCTCCCATTATAGAGCATGCTTCTAGCAAATTTAAAATTTTCAATTTCAAGTTCATGCTCGGCTATTTTGGCATCTAATTTAGCTATGTGATCATTTTGTTGTTTTATCATGACAAGGTGAACATCAACAACTTCTATATTAACATCTCTACATCTAATACAAATGATGACATTTTCAACAGTAGATGTAGATGACATGCAAATGTTCAATTCATTAATCTTAGCTTTTAGACTAGCATTCTCATCTCTAAGACATGAAATTGAATCATTGCAAACATTCAATTTTTCAATCTTAGAAACTAAACTGGCATTTTCATCTCTAAGACAAGAAATTGAATTATTGCAAATGCTAAGCTCTTTAGACAAGTTTCCACATTTATCTACTTCTAGAGCATAAGCATTTTTCAACTTAACAAATTTTTTATTTTCTTTAATGAGCAAGCCCTCTTGGCATCCCAAGAGATCATCCTTCTCATTAATGGTATCAATTAACTCATTTAATTTTTTTCTTTTGTTCCATGTTAAGGTTGGCAAAGAGAGAAATTAAATCATCTTCATTATCGCTAGAACTACCCTCATCACTAGATGTAGTATATTTGGGGGTACTTCTAGAATGTACCTTCTTCTTCTTGCCATCCTTTGCCATGAGACATTTGTGGCCGACGTTTGGGAAGAGGAGGCCCTTGTTGACGGCGATGATGGCGGTGTCCTCGTCAGAGGAGGAGTCGGTGGAGTTCTCGTCGGAGTCCCACTCCTGTCCCATGTGCGCCTCGCCGCCCTTCTTCTTGTAGTATCTCTTCTCCTTCTTCTTCCCCTTCTTGTCTTCGTCCCTGTCACTTTCAATAGAATATGGACATTTAGCGATAAAGTGACCAGACTTACCACACCGGTAGCACACTCTTTTAGAGCGGGGCTTGTTGTCCTTCCCCCTCCTTTGATTGAGGATTTGGCGAAAGCTCTTGATGAGCGCCATCTCCTCGTTGTCGAGCTTGGAGGCATCGATTGGAAGCCTACTTGGTGTAGACTCCTCCTTTTCTTTCGTTGACTTAAATGCACTGGGTTGCACCTCGGGTGTGGAGGTGGTGCCTTGCTCCAAGTTGACAATGTGTTTGGAGTCTTTGATCATAAGTTCAAAGCTCATAAACTTGCCAATCACCTCCTCGGGAGACATCTGCTTGTATCTAGGATCCCCATGTATTAATTGAACTTGAGTAGGATTGCAAAATACGAGGGATCTAAGAATAACCTTGACCATTTCATGGTCATCCCATTTTGTGCTCCCGAGGTTGCGCACTTGATTGACCATCGTCTTGAGCCGGTTGTACATGGCTTGCGGCTCTTCCCCTTTGTTGAGGACGAATCGACCAAGCTCTCCCTCGATCGTTTTGCGCTTGGTGATCTTGGTCACCTCGTCCCCTTTCATGTGCAGTTTTGAGGACGTTCCAAATTTCTTTGGCGTTCTTCAACCCTTGCACCTTGTTTTACTCCTCTCAACACAAGGAAGCGGAGTATAGAAGTTGCTTGGGAGTTGAAGTGCCTAATTTGGGCGGCCTCGTCCGAGTCGTAGTCCTCGTCCCCCACCTTTGGTGCCTGCGCTCCAAACTCAACAATATCCTAAATACTTTCGTGGAGTGAGGTTAGATGGTGCCTCATTTTATCACTCCACATGCAATAGTCTTCACCATCAAAATATGGTGGTTTGCCTAGGGGTATGGAAAGTAATGGAGCGCGCTTTGAAATACGGGGATAGCGTAGGGGCATCTTACTATACTTCTTGCGCTCATGGCGCTTAGAAGTAGCCAACGACTCGGTGCCGGATGTGGAGGGTGACGAAGAGTCGGTCTCGTAGTAGACCACTTTCTTCATCTTCTTCTTCTTCTTGTCACCTCTCCGATGTGACTTGATGGAGGAAGAGGATTCCTCCTTACACTTGCTGCCGACTCCCTTCAGAGAGTCCTCCCCGAGCCCGTGGGCTTTTCGCCGGTCATGATCTCCCTCTTGGCGTGATCTCCAGACATCACTTCATGTTTGTTAGACTCTTATTGAAGCAATGGCTCTGATACCAATTGAAAGTCGCCTAGAGGGGGGAGTGAATAGGCGAAACCTGAAATTTATAAACTTTAAACACACACTAGAGCCAAGGTTAGCGTTACAACAATTAAATTCAAGTTCGAAAGAATATTTCTCTTGCTAAAAGTTGCTCAAATGATGCAGATGATGTAAGGGAGCTAACTCAAATTAATATTAGCAAGGAAACGTTAGAGAGAGAAACGAGGGCAAACAAATCAAGCGATAATCAAAGCGAGTAGACACAGTGATTTGTTTTAACGAGGCTCGGTTCCAAAGAACCTAGTCCCCGTTGAGGAGGCCACAAAGGCCGGGTCTATTTCAACCCTTTCCCTCTCTCTCAAACGGTCACTTATACCGAGTGAGACTTCTCCTTAATCACACAGGTCACTAAAACCCCGCAAGGACCACCACACACTTGGTGTCTCTTGCTTAGCTTTACAATCACTTAGAAAAAGAGTGAGGAAGGAAGAAAGGAAATCCAAGCAACAAGAGCAACAAAAGGACACAAAACACCCTCTCTCAAGTCCCTAATGGAATTGAGTTGATTTGGAGGCTTGGGGAGGATTTGATCAATTGAATGTGTCTTGGAGTGAAGTATTTTGCTCTTGCAATGAATGGGATGTTCAGAAAACTTGGATGCCAATGAATGAGGTGGTTGGGGGGTTTTTATAGCCCCCAACCACTTCCTAGCTGTTGGTAAGGACTGCTGGCGATGGGTGCACCGGACAGTCCGGTGCGCCACCGGACAGCCACTGTGCACTGTCTGGTGCATGCCATGTCAGCGCAACCGTTAGGGTTCGGAGCAGTTGACCGTTGGAGTCGCTTGTCGTCTTGTTGCATGGGACAGTCCGGTGCCACACCGGACAGTCCGGTGCCCTCTGACTTCGGCGCGGCACTGTTTCGCATTGTAGCTCTGCACAGTCGACCGCTGGCGCGCAAGGAGCCGTTGCTCCGCTGGCTCACCGGACAGTCCGGTGAATTATAGTGGAGCGCGCCTGACAGAAACCTGAGAGTGGTGGAGCGCGCCTGACAGAAACCTGAGAGTGTCCGGTGCGCCAAATTCCAGCACACTCAAGTCCTTTTTGCTCTAAAATTGTATCCCCTAACTGAATTCTTTCTTGGTTTGTGTTAAATCTTATGCACCTGAGATAAATCACATCTAGCCAAACTAGTTAGTCCACATGGTTTGTGTTGGTCGTCAACCACCAAAATCTATTTATAGGAAATGGTTAACACTATTTCCCTTTCACAGGTCCTAGATTCTGAGATAGACTCCAACTTGAAACAAATTTGTAACACCCTAATTTTTGAGCCGGCAAAAAATCTCAAGATTTAGTATAATTTGATAAGATCTGAGTAATTTAGAATCACACAACACAATTATATATATATTATTTTATTATAAATCAACTAAAATGAATCATAAGATTGAACTTGGTATGTTGCATTAATGTCATTGCATAGAATTTCTAAGCGAAAAAACCATTTGAATCATGTTAAGGTACCTCGTAGAAGTTTCTGGTAATATTCCATATTTCTATATTTTCTGAAGTTTTCCCTTTTCCTAAAATCAAATACTATTTATTAGACTATATCCAGCATCTTACCCATCATACCTCCCATCCCATCTTTTATTTTAAACTCCACTATACAAAACAGTGCAATATACAATGCAAGACAGTGTTTTTGGGTGACTATATGGGTAACATGTTGGACACAGTCTTATAGACACTTAAATCTTTTTATAAGCTCTAAATATTTTATTTGAGTTTGTTGGGTGCCAAAACATGTCTAGAATTTTTTCTAAAATTTTTGGAGCCTTTGGAACATTTTTCAGGCATTACAAATGAATTTTAGCTTTTTCTATAATTAATAAATCCTTAAAATTGAATATTTTCAAAATTTAATATAACTTAGACTCCTCACTATATATGCTGGTCTTCATCTGGTCGAGCTCGTTCCATACCAAGAAATTGTTTCCCGAGATTCTTTTTCTAGCACTCCCAGTTCGTCGCCGAAGTTCGAAATTGGTTTCATCTTAGTAAGAACTCCTAGAGCAATTACTCACAATCTGTGCATCTTCGGTGGCATCCGAGGACATTACGATATACGTTTCGACGAGACCTTCAATGCCACGCTCTCGTATTTTTGTTTGCATCTCTAGTTCGATGCCAATTAACAAATCTCCTCCAACCCCGACAAATCTTTGCTTTATTATAATGTGTTTTCTAAATTAACTATTTAAATATTATAAATCTTACATAATATTTTTATAAATATAATTTGCTAGTTTTAAATGTGACTTCCAATCAAATTATAATTTAGATTAAAGTTAAATTAGATATTTCTCTAAAATACCTTTCCCACATGATTTATATTAATTAAAACCAACATAGAACATAGTTTTTCATGTTTAATCATGTTAATCTTTCAAAAGTTGTATCTCTTCAAACGTAGCTCTGTTTTCAGCGGTTCTTTTTCACATGTGACCATAGCAACGAGTCCTATCGTTTGGTATGTGTTGGGGACCTTCTTCTTCGCCGAAGGTCCTCTAAACAAAAAACACCTTCGGCAGGACGATATGCAAACAGATATGACATGAAGATATATGCCGAAGCTACAATTGAAAGAGCTTTGGCATGATGGCATACTTAAGACAAAGGATGGCACCGACTTAAAGAGGAAAAGACCACGTAAATCCCTGACAATTTATACTATGATTATGATTAGTTATCAAGGATACAAATGTAATTTTGTCCGGACTGCATCCCGTGCCTATAAATAGATGAACTGTGCCGCCGTACTGTTCACGCAGAATTGTAATCACTCGCACATCACTCTTGTTTTGTCATCTTCTGTCAAGCCGAAGGTACAATGTTATATTAATATCATTGGTATTTATTCATGTTTATATAATAGAAAATATGAATAGTTTAACGATTCCAAATGATTATTCATATTCCCTTTGTGTTTTATATGCTTATTTTTATATTCTTATTTATTAAAATGATGAAGCTTCATCCTTTATGACCTTCGTCTGAAGGTCATTATATCTTAAGGGAGATAATGCTTCGAAGGATGAAGGTCTTTAACCATTAACACTTGTGTTGCCTTGTTCTTGATTTATAGCATTTGAGAACAAGGGACCAATAGTATGTGCTTTATAATCTTTTATTTTGTTTGATGTAATGTTATTATGCATGTACATTTATTGCTTTATGTCTGCTCGTGTTGACTGTGTTTTATTGCGAAGAGGACGCGATGTGTTCCTAAGCTTCTAGGAATCAATGTTCAAGCTTTGAAGATGAAGAGATCAATCGCTTGAAGATCTATAAGGTTTGGGTTGTGATGTTTAGCTTTAATACTAGTTCTCAAACATAATAAATGAACATGATGAGATGATGATGTTATGATATGATGTTTTGATGGTTTGTATATGAATTTATGGTAACCTACAGGCTTGGGTTGTTTCCCAAGTGCTTCACCTGGGAAAATAGTGCATCCATGAGGGTAGTATGGGACACCATAAGCTAATTAATTAGATGAACATGAGGTGTAATTTGCTCTAACATCATGCCATAAATGGGGCATGTGGCATAGTCCTTGCTCCATCAAGGTTGGGTGTTGAGGTTTATTCATTTGGTTTTTGTTAGTAACCACCTTGTATAGGAGTACTACACTGTGGATCTGGGGAACCCTAATAGGTGACTATACCTTTGGGGAATCTTTATAAAGGCTTCATAGTGACACACTGCCAGTTCACCTTAGAAGTGATCAAATGGTGAGTCGCGATGCTCGGGCAGAAAGGGTATCATGGCTCATGGGTAAAGTGTGCAACCTCTATATAGGGTTAATCAAAATTAGTATATCAGTTGTGCTCACAATTAAGAGAAGCCTTGGGAGTCTCATTGATTAGATATATTATGGTTCTTGTTATGATATTGGTAATGATGTTCCTTAATGAGGATATGTTTCATGGGTTGATAATTACGGGATAATGCTAAAACTTGTATTATATTAACAACAAATACCTAATGAACTAAAAGCAACTATTGTTAGCCTAACCCACATAAAAGCTAGTTCACTTTAGCCAAACAGGGGACCTGTTGAGTATATTATGTGCTCACCCTTTCTTTCATACAAACACTAGGTTGCCCTCGGTGCAACGATTACTCAGGTGAAGAAGAAGCTGAAGGAGCAGACCTCTAAGAGTTCCAAAACTTTGATGAGATCAAGGATTAGGCTAGTGATCTCCCCCAGTCAGATGACTATGGATGTTCTAGTTATCTTAGATTGCATTTCTGCTTGAGTTTGTTGAACTATGTGATGTTTAAGACAATGATATTTAATTAGTTTAATACTCTTCATTATTTGAGCATTGTGCAATGGTAATTGTGTATGTGATTTGGATCCTAGCATGTACATAGTTTGCATTCGGTTGTGAAGTCTATGTTCGAGTCAGTCGAGCGCAACAGAACCGTCCAGAAGAAATAGTCATATCTTTTGATTCCCAAAAGATATTGTTGGGGGCCTTCGTCCTCCGAAGGTCCTCAAAAACATAATTTAACAATGTCTTCCAAGTATGATTTATGGACAGGTATCTTCAGATTCATGTTAAAGGCACACACGAGGAGAAGCTTGATCGTGACGAAGGTTGTTGTCGCTCCAAAGTTGTACGAAAGGGAGCTTCGGCTAAATCGCAGAAAGGGGAACCGACTTAAAAGGGAAAAGGTTGTTCAGTCCTCATAGATTTTTCTATAAGTCAATAGTAAATGTAAAGGGCATAATTGTAATTCCTCATAGGCTGTATCTTGTGCCTATAAATAGATGAACAGTACCTGTTCACGCTATCCTGTAATCGCTCACGTGCAACACTTGGATTTTTGCCTTCTGTCAAGCCGAAGGTATATATGTAATTAAATATCATATTTAAATATTCAAGTTTGTATAACGAAAACATATGAATGATATTATGTGTTTGTTCGTGTCATCTTTCATGTTTCATATGTTTCATCTTTCATTATCTTATAATCGTGATGATGAAGGTACGTCCTTCATGACCTTCGTCCGAAGATCATTATATCCTAAGGGAAATAATGCTTCGAAGGATGAAGGACTTTAACATTTAATACTTTGTGTTGCCTTGTTCTTGATTCATAGCATTTGAGAACAAGTCCCCAACATTGGCGCCTGTCGGCGTTTCGACCCCGGGGGGTCCCTGGACCGACGAGTAAATTGTCGCTATGTGTCCCAGCCCAGATGGGTCGGCGCGAGACAGAGACACAAGGGGGAAAAAACAGTAAGGGGGAACCCGCGGCCTCGTGTTGTCCTGCGCCCAGGGCAAATGCGCTTGCAGTAGGGGGTTACAAGCGTTCGCGAGGGAGAGAGAGAGACAGGGGGCGTGAGGCTACCCGTTCTCCCGCGCGGCCACCTTTTTTTGTATGAGAGCCCTGGACCTTCCTTTTATAGATGTAAGGAGAGGGCCCAGGTGTACAACGGGGGTGTAGCAGTGTGCTAACGTGTCTAGCAGAGAGGAGCTAGAGCCCTATGTATGTGCCGACGTGGCTGTCGGAGAGGTGTTGGAGCCCTGTTCATGTGGCGTCGTGGCCGTCGGAGGAGTGCTTGAGCCCTGTAGAAGCACAGCTGTCGAGGCTGTCGGATCCTTGCTGACGTATCCTTGCTTCCGTAGGGGGCTGAGAACCACCGTTGTCATGGAGCACGCGGGGCGCCATCATTACTTGATTTACTGGGGCGAGCCAGATGGGACGCCAGTCTTGTTCCCCGTAGCCTGGGCTAGCTAGGGGTAGGGTAATGATGGCCTCCCCTTATGGCGTGGTCGGCCCGAGCGAGGTGGTGACTCCTCCGAGGTCGAGGTCGAGTCCGAGCCCTGGGGTCGGGCGAGGCGGAGACCTTCTTCAGGAGTCGAGGTCGAGTCCGAGCCCTGGGGTCGGGCGAGGCGGAGATCGTCTTCCGGAGTTGAGGCTGAGTCCGAGCCCGGGGGTCGGGCGAGGCGGAGATCGTCGTCCGAGTCGAGGTCGAGTTCGAGCCCGGGTTGGGTGAGGCGGAGATTGTCGTCCGAGTCGAGGTCGAGTCCGAGCCCGGGGGTCGGGTGAGGCGGAGATCGTCGTCCGAGCCGAGGTCGAGTCCGAGCCCGGGGGTCGGGCGAGGCAGAGATCGTCGTCCGAGTCGAGGTCGAGTCCGAGCCCGGGAGTCGGGCGAGGCAGAGATCGTCGTCTGAGTCGAGGTCGAGTCCGAGCCCTGGGGTCGGGCGAGGCGGAGATTCCTATGGCGCCCGAGGCTAGACTTGATTGATGTCAGCCTTACCCTGGCGGGTGGCACAGCAGTCGGAGTAGCGTAGGCGGCGCTGTTTTCCTGTCAGGTCAGTCAGTGGAGGGGCGAAGTGACTGCGGTCACTTCGGCCTTGTCGACTGGAAAGCGCGCGTCAGGATAAGGTGTCATGCGATCCTTGCATTGAATGCTCCTGCGATCTGGTCGGCGGGCGAGGCGATCTGGCCAAGGTTGCTTCTCCGTGAAGCCTGCCCGAGCCGGGCCTTGGGCGAGTCGAAGGTGCGCCCGTTGCTTGAGGAGACCTTCGGGTGAGGCGTGAATCCACCTTGGTCTTCCGTTCCTGCCCGAGGCTGGGCTCGGGCGAGGCGAGATCGTGTCCCTTGAGTGGACGGAGCCTTAACCGGAATTGCGTCCATCAGGCCTTTGCAGCTTTGTGCTGATGGGGGTTACCAGCTGAGATTAGGAGCCTTGGGGGTACCCCTAATTATGGTCCCCGACAATAGCCCCTGTGCCTCAAAGGGAGTATGGGTACTCGCTTGGAGGCTTTGTCGCACTTTTTTGCAAGGGGACCGGCCTTTCTTGGTTGTATTTTGTTCCGGTGGGTGTGCGCGAGCGCACCCGCCGGGTGTAGCCCCCGAGGCCTCGGAGGAGTGGTTTGACTCCTTCGAGGTCTTAATGCCTTTCGTGATGGCTCGGCCGGTCTGGTCGTTCCCTCATGCGAACTGGTCGTTGCCCAGGTGCATAGTCAGGTTCCGAGTTCTCGGGCTGGTATGTTGACGCTGTCAACGGTTTGGCCGGAGTCGGGTTTGCGAGAGCAGCCCCTGAGCCTCTGCACAGGGCGAGAGGACGGTCAAGGGCAGACTCGGCTTTTTTCATACGCCCCTGCATCGCCTTTCCGCAAGGAGGAGGGGGGAAAGCGCCATGTTGCCCTCGGTGGGCGCCGAACATGGTGTCTCCAGTGAGTTGCTAACGGGTGATCCGACTGGGCGCCCGTGCCCTGTTCGATAAGGGTCGGCTAGTGGCCCAGAGGCGCGCTCCAAAAGTACCTGCAGGTGATTTGCCGGACCCGGTCCCGTTCGATAGGGTCCGAGGGCTCGAGGCCTCTCTCTGATGGGATTCCGTTACAGAATCGTTCCTGCTGGTCTCGGAAATGTCTTAGGGTACCTCGAGCGCGTAGCCCGAGCCTTGGTTATGTATCGAACGTACCCAGATTCATCCCTCACTTTGCGTGCTCTGGGGCGACTATCGAACCCGTCGGGGGGCCAGTCTACGAACCCCTGATCAGTAGTGGGCACGGAGCCCGAGTGGCCTGAGGCGGCTGTCGAACCCTTTTGAGGGGCCAGCCTTCAAACCTCTAACCAGTAGTAGACGCGGAGCCTGAGTGCTCTGAGGTGGCTTTCGAACCCTTCCGAGGGGCCAGCCTTCGAACCTCTGATCAGTAGGGGGGCTCGGGGCCCGCTTCCTTCGCGGAGAAGGATTCCTTTCAGAGTATCCCCTTTCCCGGTCCCTGTAGCAAGAAAGAGAAAAGGGGAAGAGGAAAAGGATACGAAATTGAACGACGTGGCGCACCTTTTTTGACGCGGTCATTATGGCGGAGGTGAAGCGTCGCCCGCTTCGCCTGCCAAAGGTGTCGCCTGTCCTGCCGCAGAGTTAATGCGATGGGACGAGTGATTCGCGGGGCAGCCGTTGTGCATGCACGAGCCGTTTGAGGAATGGAACACGGGCGCGTCGTCTTCACGCCGTGGGAGAGAGCTCTCTCGCTGTTCCAGGAGGGGACGTGAGCCGGTAGATGATTTGACTGCTGCTTCCGCCCGCCTGCCACCGCCATTACTGCCAGCTCACTTTTGGCCATGTTGATGTCGCGCCTTCTCCCGCGGCTGACTGACCCATGACCGGCGTGCCCGGTTGGCACCGCTGGGTCGTGCTCAGGGTTGCCTCGAGTCGCGGCACCGGTTCTGTAGTCGAGAAGGCGCGATGCTGGCGCAAGTGGCACTGCAGTTTTTTGCACGTAGTAACCAGCGCGCCGGTTCCGTGACGTGTGGGCCTGGGCCTCCATGCTGGATGCGTCGAAGTCGAAGGGGTGCGCCCCCTTGGTGTAGTTGCATGCCGCCTGCATGGCGGTCCGCCCTTTCACCCGCTGGTTTGGGCGAAGACGGAGGAATGCTTGTAACCGCTGGGCGGTTACACGCTCCGCGCGTGGCAGTTTGGCTTCTTCTGTCCTAGGGCAGCTTGCACGACGCGTGGGGCCCAGCCCCCGTGTCGTAGGGGGAAGACCTTGGAGCGTGTTGGTGAAGACTCCGTCCGCGACGGCTGAAGACGCAAGTGGGGAGAGTCGCCTTTAAAAGGAGGGTGACTCCCTTGGATGGCAACCATGTCTTCGCACTCCCTTCATGCATCGCGTCCTTCCACCTTCAGAGCCCCCGGATGGGGAGCGCTTGCGTCGCTTTCGTCTTGTTGTGGAGGGAGCGCAACCTTGTGGAGGTTGGTACCTTTCAGCCATCGCCCGGCTTCAAGGATTTTCGTCAGGTAGCCCGGCTGCATCCCCTCGCCGGTGGTCACCCAAGACGGTGACCACCAGTTCGATGGTGGGGAGGAGCAAGCTGGGCTGCGGCCTCTGCCCCGCCCTCAGCTTCAAGGATCTTCGTCATCCTTGCTGGGGCAGAGGGCGAGCTGAGCCGGAGCTCTACCTCCCGTAGGGTTCATGGGTCACCTTCTCCTTCAGCATTCATGGGAGAGGGCGCTCACCGTCCTAGCGGAAGGGGCGGACTTCGACAATGTGGGGCCAAGCGGCCGCAAGCGTCGTCAGCTCCCGTGTGCCTGGTTCACTGGCTCAGCTGGCTCTGGCGCAGCTTCTGGTGCCACCTTCCACCGCTGGGCGGAGTGCGGCTATCTACCTGTCGTGCGGGCGGCTATCGCGCCGCGTGCACCAGGGGACCGCCCAAGACGTCGCGCGTTGCTAGGGCGGCGTTCGTGTTCTTGGGCTGTCCTGCCTTTGCTTCGGTACGACACCCCTGCGCGGAGGTCGGTGTTCGCCCGTCCGAGAGGACTTGAGTGGGGATCTGCCGGTGGGCAGGTGGCCGGAGAAGTCCTCGTCATCGACGGGGTCATCGCTGCCATCTGCGCTCCAGGCCTCCGGCTATTTGGCTTTGATAGCTTGTCCTCACCCCTCGAGTGAAGACGAGGGCGAGGACCTTGTCGCAGCAGCGTCTGCCCTGAGGTCATAGCTGCTGCTGTTTGGCCACCCGGAGCAGAGGTCGTCGTCGCTGCTGCCGGAGCGGGCGGCGGTGAGCCGCTTGGAGTTCGTCGTCCCGCGGGCCTCCTAGTATGGAGGGTTGTTCGTACCTGCGGGGGTGGAACCGGAGTCCCATTTGTAATGGCACCTTGAGTGCTGGCGTATGTTCATTGTGGCTATCGGGGCCTAAACACTTGTGTATTTGGGTGTAAAGTCGTGTTTCTTCTCCATTTTGCGCACCAAAACTCGCCTGTCGGCTAGCTGGACCGCTTAACCAAGCGTGAGTTGCCCTGTGCGGAAGGTGACGAGTGAGGTATCCGTATCTCGGAGGCGTAGGAGTCCCTCGGCTCGGTCGGCCTTGCCGCTCGAGGCTCCTCTTGCTTAGCGAAGGAAACCTCAGCTGCTCTATGATGAGCCGAAGCCGGAGGCAGCGACGTCAGCATGGACAGAGGCAGAGTTGGCTGGAGAAGAAACTTTGTCGGCCCAGGAGTAGGGGACTTCCCAGGCCGACGAGGCGTCGCAGTGGCGGCTGGGACTTGGCCAGGTCATCCGCTGGCGGGACCAACCCTGGAGTCGGGCTGTCGAGGCCATGAGCCGGGCTGGCGTCCTCAGGGGACAGCTGGCTGAGGCTACAGAGCGGCCGGTCCAGCCGTCTGCTTGGGCCGAGTTCGTGGAGGACACCCTGGCGGCGATGGCCCAGGCGCGGTGCTGACATCTTCCTTCGAGGTGGAGATCCTCCGACCATGTTGCTTGTTCGAGGCCGGGTCGGATTCCGCCGAGGGTGGAGTCGATGCCGAGGGTGCTGCTGCTCCCCCTGCTAACGTCTGAACCTGCAGGAACAGTTTGTCTGTAGCGTGCGTATGTTTTTTGCGGCCGCCGAGGCCAAAACATACCGTTCGTCGGTAACAGAATCGTTTATCCGAGCGTGAGTTACTTATCGCAGAAGGTGATGAGTGAGGTATCCGTATCCCGGAGGCGTAGGAGTCCCTCGGCTCGGTCGGCCTTGCCTGCTTACGTGTACTCTTACTCGTCCGTAGGATTCTGTTATCGATATAGTCGAGACAGCACGAAAAATCGTTTTAGCAAAAGAAGTTTTCGAGTGTTAAGACTTGCTCGGACAGCGTAATCCCTTATCTGAGCGTGAGTTACTTATCGCAGAAGGTGATGAGTGAGGTATCCGTATCCCGGAGGCGTAGGAGTCCCTCGGCTCGGTCGGCCTTGCCTGCTTACGTGTACTCCATCGTTTTCAGGACTCCACTATCGAAGTAGTCGAAAAGCACGAAAGATGTTCTGGCAGAAAGACTTTTTCCAAAGAAAATTTTGACGCAGAGGGGGTTCCCCCCTTCTAGCCCCCGAGGGAGGGTTGGGCTTTGCCAAGGCAAGGCTGACCCTTCCTTGAAGATTAGACTTTGCTTGTGTATGTAAACGAGGTACATGAACGACTTGAAAACATCTTAAGGGTAGAAGCGACGTAGCTGTCGGATGTTCCAAGCGTTGCTGTAGACCTCGCCTTGACTGTTGGCCAGCTTGTATGTTCTGGACTTCAGAATCTTGGCGATGATGAACGGCCCTTCCCAGGGAGGCGTGAGCTTGTGGCGCCCTCGGGCGTCTTGTCGTAGCCGAAGCACCAAGTCGCCCACCTGGAGGTCTTGGGACCGAACCCCTCGGGCGTGGTAGCGTCGCAGGGACTGCTGATACCACGCCGAGTGTAGTAAGGCCATGTCCCGAGCCTCTTCCAGCTGGTCCAGTGAGTCTTCTCGGTTGGTTCAGTTGCTTCGATCTTTGTACGCCCTCGTCCTTGGGGAACCGTATTCTAAGTCTATGGGCAAGATAGCCTCGGCCCCATAGACTAGAAAAAACGGCGTGAAGCCCGTGGCTCGGCTCGGCGTTGTCCTCAGACTCCAGACCACCGAGGGGAGTTCCTTCATCCACCGCCTGCCCATTCGTCATGGGGTGAGCTATGGCGGCCCAGTCCACCCGGATGTGGTGGTCCTCACAGAAGTCCAGGAACTTTCTTCCGGTGAACTGGGCGCCGTTGTCGGTGATGATGGAGTTCGGGATCCCGAAGCGATGGATGATGTTGGTGAAGAACGCCACCGCCTGTTCGGACCTGATGTTGTTTAGGGGTCGGACCTCAATCCACTTGGAGAATTTGTCGATGGCGATCAACAGGTGTGCGAAGCCCCCGGGTGCCTTCTGCAAGGGACTGACGAGGTCCAGACCCCACACAGCAAACGGCCAGGTGATGGGTATTGTTTGCAGAGCCTGAGCGGGTAGGTGGGTCTGCCTTGCGTAGAATTGACACCCTTGGCAGGTGCGTATAATCCTAGTGGCGTCGGCCACCGCGGTCGGCCAGTAGAAACCCTGTCGGAAGGCGTTTCCCACGAGGGCCCGAGGTGCTGCGTCGTGACCGCAAGCCCCCGAGTGTATTTCTTGCAATAACTCCTGACCTTCAGCGATGGATATGCATCGTTGGAGGATGCCTGAGGGGCTGCGGTGGTAGAGCTCCTTTTCATCACCCAGCAAGACGAACGACTTGGCGCGCCGCGCCAGTCGCCGAGCTTCGGCTCTGTCAAGGGGTAGCTCTCCTTGGTGGAGATATTGCAGGTATGGGGTCTGCCAGTCTCGATTAGGCGTGACCCCGTTCCGCTCTTCCTCGACGCGCAGTGCCTCACCCTCGAGGGCCGAGGGTGCCTCGGGCGGGACCGAAGCTGCCTCGGGCTGAGCCGAGGGCGCCTCGGGCTGGGCCGAGGGCACCTCGGGCAGAGCTGAGGCCTTCTCGGGCTCGGGCGTGTCGTCGGTCTTGACGGAGGGTTGATGTAGGTCTCGGGAGAAGACGTCCGGAGGAACCATTGTCCGCGCCGAGGCTATCTTAGCCAGCTCGTCTGCAGTCTCGTTGTATCGTCGAGCGACGTGGTTGAGCTCGAGCCCGTAGAACTTGTCCTCCAGGCGCCGAACCTCATCGCAGTAGGCTTCCATCTTTGGGTCGCGGCAGTGGGAGTTCTTCATGACTTGGTCGATGACAAGCTGCGAGCCGCCACGTGCGTCAAGGTGTCGGACCCCTAGCTCGATGGCGATGCGCAACCCGTTAACCAGACCTCGTACTCAGCCACGTTGTTGGACGCTGGGAAATGGAGGCGCAGCACGTAGCAGAGGTGCTTCTCGAGGGGTGAGATGAAGAGCAGGCCCGCGCCTGCCCCCTGTTTTCATCAGCGACCCGTCGAAAAACATGGTCCAGAGTTCCGGTTGGATCGGAGCTGCTGGAAGCTGGGTGTCGACCCATTCAGCCACAAAGTCTGCCAAGACTTGGGACTTGATGGCCTTCCGAGGGGCGAACGAGATTGTCTTGCCCATGATCTCCACCGCCCACTTTGCAACCCTACCTGAGGCCTCTCAGCACTGGATGATCTCCCCCAGGGGGAAGGATGACACCACAATCACCGGATGAGACTCGAAGTAGTGTCGCAACTTTCGCCGTGTCAGAATCACCGCGTACAGCAGCTTCTGAATTTGCGGGTAGCGGATCTTGATCTCGGACAGTACCTCACTGATGAAGTAAACTGGCCTCTAGACGAGCAGTGCGTGCCCTTCTTCTCGTCTCTTGACCATGATCGCGGCGCTGACCACCTGAGTGGTGGCGGCGACGTAGATCAAGAGGGCTTCTCCGGTAGCGGGGGGCACCAGGATGGGCGCGCTTGTAAGGAGCGCCTTCAAGTTTCCGAGGGCTTCCTCGGCCTTGGGGGTCCAAGTAAAGCGCCCGGTCTTCCTTAAGAGGCGATACAGGGGCAGACCTCTTTCGCTGAGGCGTGAGATGAAGCGACTCAGAGTCGCAAGGCATCCCATGACCCTCTGTACTCCTTTCAAGTCCTTGATAGGCCCCATGTTGGTGATGGCTGTGATTTTCTTCGGGTTGGCCTCGATGCCCCGCTCGGAGACAATGAAACCCAGGAGCATGCCTCGGGGGCTCCGAAGACACACTTCTCGGGATTGAGTTTTACGCCTTTTGCTTTGGGACACTTGAATGTCGTTTCAAGGTCAGAGAGGAGGTCGGATGCTTTCCCGTCTTGACTACGATGTCATTGACGTAGGCCTCGACCGTTCGACCAATGTGTTCTCCGAACACGTGGTTCATGCACCTTTGGTATGTCGCACCCGCATTCCTCAAACCGAATGGCATGGTAACGTAGCAGTACATGCCAAAGGGTGTGATGAAAGAAGTCACGAGCTGGTCAGACTCTTTCATCCTGATTTGGTGATACCCTGAGTAGACATCGAGGAAAGACAGGGTTTCGCACCCAGCAGTGGAATCCATGATTTGATCGATGTGAGGCAGAGGGTAGGGAACTTTCGGACATGCTTTGTTTAGACCAGTGTAGTCTACACACATCCGCCATTTCCCTCCTTTCTTTTTCACAAGCATAGGGTTGGCTAGCCATTCGGGATGGAATACCTCTTTGATGAACCCTGCAACCATCAGCTTGTGGATCCCTCGCCTATGGCTCTGCGCTTTTCTTTGTCGAATCGGCACAGAGGCTGCTTCACGGGTCGGGCTCTAGCTCGGATATCCAGTGAGTGCTCGGCGACTTCCCTCGGTATGCCAGGCATGTCCGAGGGACTCCACGCAAAAACCTCGCGTTCGCGCGGAGAAAGTCGATGAGCACTGCTTCCTATTTGGGGTCGAGCTCGGAGCTGATCCGGATCTACTTGGAGGCGTCGTTGCTGGAGTCGAGAGGGACGGACTTAACTGCCTCTGCTGGTTCGAAGTTGCCGGCGTGGCGCTTCGCATCTGGCACCTCCTTGGAGAGATTTTCCATGTCGGCGATGAGGGCCTCGGATTCGGCGAGGGCCTCGGTGTACTCCACGCACTCCACGTCGCATTCGTACGCGTGTCGGTACATAGGGCCGACGGTGATGACCCCGTTGGGGCCTGGCATCTTGAGCTTGAGGTAGGTGTAGTTGGGGACGGCCATGAACTTGGCGTAACATGGTCTCCCCAGCACTGCGTGGTAGGTTCCTTAGAACCCGACCACCTCGAACGTGAGGGTTTCCTTTCGGAAGTTGGACGGAGTCCCAAAGCAGACGGGCAGATCGAGTTGTCCAAGGGGCTGGACGCGCTTCCCGGGAACGATCCCATGAAAGGGCGCCGCACCGGCCCGGATCGAGGACAATTCGATCTGCAAGAGCCCGAGGGTGTCAGCGTAGATGATGTTGAGGCTACTGCCTCCGTCCATGAGGACCTTGGTAAGCCTGACGTTGCCAATGACGGGATCAACAACGAGCTGGTACTTCCCCGGGCTCGGCATGCGGTCGGGGTGGTCGTCTTGGTCGAAGGTGATGGGCTTGTCGGACCAGTCTAGATAGACTGGCGCCGCCACCTTTACCGAGCAGACCTCCCGGCGCTCTTGCTTGCGGTGCCGAGCCGAGGCGTTCGCCACCCGCCCACCGTAGATCATGAAGCAGTCATGGACCTCAGGGAACTCCTCTACCTTGTGAGCTTCCCTCTTGTCGTTGTCGGGGGCCCTGCCACCTTCCTTCTGTGGCTCAGCCTTGTGGAAGTAGCGCCGAAGCATGACGCACTCCTCAAGGGTGTGCTTGACGGGACCCTGATGATAGGGGCACGACTCCTTGAGCATCTTGTCGAACAAGTTGGCGCCTCCAGGAGGTTTCCGAGGGTTCTTGTGCTCGGCGGCGGCGACAAGGTCTGCGTCGGTGGCGTCGCGTTTCGCTTGCGACTTCTTCTTGCCCTTCTTCTTCGTGCCGCGTTGAGCGGACGCTTCGGGGGCGTCATCCGGCTGGCGCCCCTGAGGCTGCTTGTCCTTCTGGAAGATGGCCTCGACCGCCTCCTGGCCAGAGGCGAACTTGGTGGCGATGTCCATCAGCTCGCTCGCCCTGGTGGGAGTCTTGCGACCCAGCTTGCTCACCAGGTCGCGGCAAGTGGTGCCGGCGAGGAACGCGCCGATGACATCAGAGTCTGTGATATTGGGCAGCTCGGTGCGCTGCTTCGAAAATCGCCGGATGTAGTCTCGCAGGGATTCTCCCGGCTGTTGGCGGCAGCTTCAGAGATCCCAGGAGTTCCCAGGGTGCACGTATGTGCCCTGGAAGTTGCCTGCGAAGGCTTTGACCAGGTCGTCCCAGTTGGAGATCTGCGCAGGAGGCAGATGCTCCAGCCAGGCTCGGGCGGCGTCGGAGAGGAACAGGGGGAGGTTGCGGATGATGAAGTTGTCATCGTCCATTCCACCCAGCTGGCAGGCCAGCCGGTAGTCCACGAGCCACAGTTCAGGCCTCGTTTCCCCCGAGTACTTGGTGATGGTAGTCGGGGCCCGGAACCGGGTCGAGAAAGGCGCCCGTCGTATGGCCCGGCTGAAAGCTTGCGGACCGGGTGGTTCGGGCAAAGGGCTCCGATCCTCCCCGCTGTCGTAGCGTCCCCCACTCCTGGGGTGGTAGCCTTGGCTCACCCTCTCGTCGAGGTGGGCTCGACGGTCACGGCGATGGTGCTCGTTGCCAAGGCGGCCCGGGGCCGCAGGCGCTGTGTCCCGCGTGCGCCCGGTGTGGACCGAGGCCTCCCGCATGAATCGGGAAGTCGCGGCGCGATGCTCCGGGGGTATCCCTGCCCTCGGGAGGCAGAGCTTTCGGCCCGTCGGACCACGACATCCTCTTGGAGATTCCTGAGTTCTCCCTGGATACGCCGCCCCTCGGTGGTGGATGGTTCTGGCATCGCTCGGAGCAGTATTGCTACTGCAGCCAGGTTCTGGCTGACCCCACTGGAAGCCGGGGGCAGCCTTGCCCTAGCATCGTCAGCGATGCGGCGCTGGACATCCTGGGGCAGATGACACACTTCTCCGGCCGGTGCTCGGCCTGCCCGCTCCTGCCCGATGTTCTGCCGGAGCTGCACAAGTTGTCCTGCTTCCTCGTCGAGCGTGGCCTACATCTCGCGGATTTGCTCGAGCTGTGTGTCCTGACCCCCCGCAGGGACTAGGACCACAGCTACCTCCCGAAGGATGTCAACGCGAGGCGCAGGAATAGAGGGATCGCCGACCTCCGGCATACCAAGGTGGTTGCCTTCGTCGAGACCCTCTAGATCGACGTGGAAACATTTGTGACTTGGGCCACAGTCCTCGTCGTCGAGGCTGTGGCTATCATCGGAGCAATCAGAGAGGCAGTAGTCACATGCGGTCATGAAGTCCCGCATGGCACTAGAGTTACCGATCCCAGAGAAATCCCAACTAGAGTCGGGCTCGTCGTCTTCCTCGGAACCCGGGGGCCCGTAGGTCGAGACGACCGTCAATCTGTCCCAGGTTGACCACATATGGTACCCCGGGAGGTTTGTATATGCCTTTATGAAAGCGTCCACCGAAGCAGGGTCGCTTGGTGGGTCGAAGCTGAATCTAAAAGGCACTGGATGGGAAATGGACGGTACCTCTTGATCGATGGACGGTGACAGAGTCGCGTCGGGGACGTACTGCACCGTTATCTCAGGTACAGGGCTAACGCCCAGCAAGTTCTTCGCGAGCATGCTGGCGTCGCCCGTCGTTTGCTTGGGGTTGGCGTGTTGCGGGGAAATGACGCTCGTCTTCGTCTCAGGCGCGAGGTCAACACCCGACGTACCCCTCGTTGGGGCGCCGGTGCCGTCGACTCGCTCGACAGCCGATGAGGTGCCGCCTCCTGCTTGGCCATGCCTGCCCCGTCTCCTCCTCCGTCGGCGGGGAAGGTGATGGGACAGACCCGGATGTTGCTCTTCCGCCACGTGGGGGAAGACGTCGTCGATTCCGCCGTCGGCGGGCGGGCTAACGGCCGCCATTGTCGTTGTCGCGCGGCGGAGGAAGGAGTATCATGTCGTAGCTGCCGTCAAGGGACATGAACTCCAGGCTCCCGAAATGGAGCTTCGTCCCGGGTTGAAGAGGTTGCTGGAGACTCCCCATCTGGAGCTTGACGAGAAGCTGTTCATCAACACGCAGCAGGCCCCTACCTAGCGCGCCAACTGTCGGCGTTTCGACCCCAGGGGGTCCCTGGACCGACGAGTAAATTGTTGCCGCGTGTCCCAGCCTAGATGGGTCGGCGCGAGACGGAGACACAAGGGGGGGAAAACAGTAAGGGGGAACCCGCGGCCTCGTGTTGTCCTGCGCCCAGGGCAGATGCGCTTGCAGTAGGGGGTTACAAGCGTTCGCAAGGGAGAGAGAGAGACAGGGGGCGTGAGGCTGCCTGTTCTCCCGCGCGGCCACCTTTTTTGTATGAGAGCCCTGGACCTTCCTTTTATAGATGTAAGGAGAGGGCCCAGGTGTACAACGGGGGGTGTAGCAGTGTGCTAACGTGTCTAGCAGAGAGGAGCTAGAGCCCTATGTACGTGCCGACGTGGCTGTCGGAGAGGTGTTGGAGCCCTGTTCATGTGGCGTCGTGGCCGTCGGAGGAGTGCTTGAGCCCTGTAGAAGCACACCTGTCGGGGCTGTCGGATCCTTGCTGACGTATCCTTGCTTCCGTAGGGGGCTGAGAACCACCGTTGTCATGGAGCACGCAGGGCGCCATCATTACTTGTTTTACCGGGGCGAGCCAGATGGGACGCCGGTCTTGTTCCCCGTAGCCTGGGCTAGCTAGGGGTAGGGTAATGATGGCCTCCCCTTGTGGCGTGGTCGGCCCGAGCGAGGTGGTGACTCCTCCGAGGTCGAGGTCGAGTCCGAGCCCTGGGGTCGGGCGAGGCGGAGACCTTCTTCCGGAGTCGAGGTCGAGTCCGAGCCCTGGGGTCGGGCGAGGCGGAGATCGTCTTCCGGAGTTGAGGCTGAGTCCGAGCCTGGGGGTCGGGCGAGGTGGAGATCGTCGTCCGAGTCGAGGTCGAGTCCGAGCCTGGGGGTCGGGTGAGGCGGAGACCGTCATCCGAGTCGAGGTCGAGTCCGAGCCCGGGGGTCGGGCGAGGCGGAGATCGTCGTCCGAGCCGAGGTCGAGTCTGAGCCCGGGGGTCGGGCGAGGCGGAGATCATCGTCCGAGTCGAGGTCGAGTCCGAGCTCGAGGGTCGGGCAAGGCGGAGATCGTCATCCGAGTCGAGGTCGAGTCTGAGACCTGGGGTCGGGCGAGGCGGAGATTCCTATGGCGCCCGAGGCTGGACTTGATTGCTGTCAGCCTTACCCTGGCGGGTGGCACAGCAGTCGGAGCAGCGCAGGCGGCGCTGTTTTCCTATCAGGTCAGTCAGTGGAGTGGCGAAGTGACTGCGGTCACTTCGGCCTTGTCGACTGGAAAGCGCGCGTCAGGATAAGGTGTCAGGCGATCCATGCATTGAATGCTCCTGCGATCCGATCGGCGGGCGAGGTAATCTGGCCAAGGTTGCTTCTCCGTGAAGCCTGCCCGAGCCGGGCCTTGGGCGAGTCGAAGGTGCGCCCGTTGCTTGAGGAGACCTTCGGGCGAGGCGTGAATCCGCCTTGGTCTTCTGTTCCTGCCTGAGGCTGGGCTCAAGCAAGGCGAGATCGTGTCCCTTGAGTGGACGGAGCCTTAACCGGAATTGCGTCCGTTAGGCCTTTGCAGCTTTGTGCTGGGGGGTTACCAGCTGAGATTAGGAGCCTTGGGGGTACCCCTAATTACGGTCCCCGACAGCGCGCACCTTCTGTGAACCTTTTTCGACCACCTTCGGCAAGCACTGACCTTCGTCATGTCACCGAAGAAAGCTTTAGCGCCAGGGGCTACCGCACTGCAGCCACTGGACCCAAACCAGGAGACCCTTTCTCTTCGAGAGGCCCGAAGCCAGAAGAGGAAGGCCACTAGTCCAACACTCCAGGAGAAGGAGTTGGACCAAGAAATCAGAAACATAGAGATAATCCATCAGCAAGTGCAAAGGAAGAAGGAGAAGATGGCTCGACTGGCTAATCTTCAAAGGCAGATCGACGAAGCCACTGAAGAAGTACACCTTCTTGTTCAAGACGCACAAGATCGAAGGCCCCAACACAGGGAGCTTCATCAAGAAGGCTTGTTCAACGATGATGGATGGTCTGATGATTTTAATCATGATACCTTTACTTTTGATGATGCTTCTCCCTTAGTAGCAGAACTACAGGCTATCCCATGGCCCCCATCATACAAGCCACCTCAGCTTCCCATGTATAATAGGCATTTAGACCCGAAGCAGTTTTTGATGAGTTATGAAGCAACTATATCTTCATATGGAGGCAACGCAGCTGTCATGGCCAAGTCCTTCGTCATGGCAGTTCGGAATGTGGCCCAAACATGGTATTCTTCTCTTCGGACAGGGACCATTACTTCGTGGCAGAAGCTCAAGGATATGCTGGTGACAAGTTTCCAAGGCTTCCAGACAAAGCCAGTCACAGCTCAGGCCTTGTTTCAATGCACACAAGATCATGAGGAGTACCTCCAGGCATATGTTTGAAGGTTCTTGCGTCTTAGAGCACAAGCGCCTATAGTGCCCAATGAAATTGTCATTGAGGCCATGATCAAGGGGCTTCATCCAGGACCTACTGCTCAGTATTTCGCTAGAAAGCCCCCACAGACTCTGGAGAAGCTGCTTCAGAAGATGGATGAATACATCCAGGCTGACAATGACTTCCGCCAAAGAAGGGAGGAAGCATACAGGTTCTCTGAAATGACCAGGGGTTTCGGAGGAAGAATCCATCCGAGGCATGTCAGGTCAATTCACAACTCTACCTAGAGTGAAGACAGAGGAAGTCAACAACAGAGGCCGCAGTATTCTTCGCAAGCTTCGAGGTAGCAACAAAGCTCTTTCCGGCCGCCAGCTCCAAGAGGCAGAGGCGCTAGGGGCTTCGGAGGAAGATATGGGGACCAGCCCAGGAAGATCTACTACTTATTTTGTGGTGAAGACAAGGGCCACAATACAAGAACGTGTCAAATCACCATCCAAAAGCAAAAGGAGATTGCAGAAGCCGAAGCCCGGCAAAGTCAACCGAAGCAGGTCCTGCATACTGCTTCGTGTCATTCACCCTACATACCAGAATATGTGGATAATCATCCCGCAACTTTTGTTGCTTTGGCTAGTCAGCCGCAAGTTTCTTGGCCACAACTTCCACCTCCACCACCACTACAACCTGCCTACTCACGAGGTCAGCAGCCAGAAGGGAGCCAACAGACCTATCAGCAGTGAGATTTCAGGGAAGGGTCCGAAGTTCGCACAGTTAATAGCACTGTGCCAGAATCAAAACACATATATTGAGAGATATCCTACCTCTGGCACAGTTTTATATTCACTGTCATGTTCTTTTTAAATAAAGAACTATCAATGTAAAACTAGTTTTCTTGTCATTTTTAATTTCCTGTACTAAGCTTCGTTCATGTCAAAATGGAATATACCTTCGTCATAGACTTATGAGAATGACGAAGCTATAAAGAAATATTCCTTCAGGAATGCAGAGCCAGAAATCGCAGTGAAACCAAAGCCACAAAAAGTCGTTCTTAAAGAGCGTAGCGTAAGTTTGCCGAAGCTTCAAAAAGCCGTTCCCAAGGGAGCGCAGTGTAAGTTTTCTGCTCAAAAGTCGTTCCTTAGGGAATGCAGAGCCAAATACCACCGAAATATAAGGCGAAGCGCGAAAAGTCAACACGAATACCGCCGAAATAGAAAGAAGTTCAAAAGACGTTCCTTAGGGAATGCAGAACTTACACCGAAAAATAAATGGTGCAGCCGAAAAATAAAAGGCAAAGAGATTTCAGTCATTCCTTAGGGAATGAAGGTTGTGGATGAAGCTTCGGATATGTGTGTTTGGGCATTTATTGGCACGATACGTTAGCATCATTCTTTGAATCATATCATCGCATCATATCGCATAGCATCACATCATACATCATGTCACATCAATGACATCAATTGAAAATGAGGCCGATCTTCGGGCAATGCTTTACAAAAAATGAAAAGATGCCAAGACACAAAGTAAGCTGAGAATCACAGCTTCATCAGTTCTGATGCGGAAAAAGGGATTTATTGTTTACAAAGCATTGATGTTTTACAAAGTATGGATGATTTTTACGAAGCATAAAAGCTCTTCTTTATGAAGCATGAAAAGAAGGGAAGGTGTTTTTTCACCGCAGGCTCAAAAACGGTATGTATAAAAAGTTTCATGCATCGCAAAGAACTGAATTACAAACCACTCATATATTACATTCAAATCCATAAGCACTGAATATTACAAATATAGTTCAGCAAATGTTACATTAACATTCTAGAAAATGTTTTTACAATAGCTACTCTTTCTTCAGAACTTTTTCTACAGCTTCGATTAGCAGCTTGGTAACAACTTCATTTACAATAGCTTCGGTCATATTAATAATTTCCATTGTTTTCTTTGTCTCTGGGTCGGCCAGTGGGTCGAATGGCTCTGGGGGAGGAGATAGTTCAGCTGCGGTAGAAGACATAAATTAGTTCGAAGTCACAAAAAGAAACAACAAAGCTAAAAGCCATTAAGTGATACCTATTCGTCTTTCGAGTTCCGCAGCTCTTTCAGCTTCTTTTGTTGCTTCTCGAGCGTCATGAATATCTTTTTTGCTCTTCTTCGTTATTTCATGGGCCATCCCTCGGCCACCATTTTCCCAGATATCAGTGAAAAATTTTCCGCCTATTGAGCTTGCTTCGGCCAAGGGGTCCTTTGTATCGTCGATAGAGAAGGTAGCTTCGGCCTGGGCCAAAGTTTTAACATGTTCGCACCCTGCCTTCTCCAAAATAGCTGCAACTCCCCTCGCACCAGAGAAGGCACAGACGTCCCCGCGGTCACTCAAAATCTCTTCAAAGGCTTCAGCCTCACCGCTGATCCACTCGATTACGCCTTCAGGGTCGCCCCATATGAAGTTATCTTCGCTTGAGTACGCGCCCACGTTGGCGAAGCTAGTTTTTATCTTTTTTACGCATTCCACAGATTTTTCAAAGCATCTTTCTTTTGATGCGCGAAGTTCTGCAACTGTTTTTTCGAAATAATTTTTCCAGTACTCACTGGCATCTCGATCAGCTTCAGCAACAACGCATTTTAATTCGGCCTCGGCTAACTGTTTCCGAAGGTTTTCAATTTCACTTTTTTGGGCCTCAGCTTGTGCTTTGGAGCTAGCCTCATCTTCTTTTATTTTGCTCACCAATGAAATTAATATTTTATCGTTTTCAAGACCTTCGTTCCTTAGTTCAATTACTTCCGAACGAAGGTTGTTTAGGGCTATAGTGCATCCTTCGTCTTCGATATTTTTCTGTGCCCTGAGGGCATTGCTAAGGATCAAGCCCTGCAAAAGGAGCATAGTATTAAGCATAAACAAATGAAAAAAATTGTTTTTAAGTACAAAATTGATTTTCACACCTTTATACTATTATATGCTAAACTGTCGGACAATTCATCCTTCGACAGTACTGAAAGCCCATCTTCTAATGTCGGGAATCCGAAGCTTCTGCTCATCTCCCGACAGACAGATATCTCCTTGCTGTCTGGGAGACAGTACAAGAAATCCTCTTCTCCGCTGCCGTTGAACACTAATGCCCCCTTTGGATATTTCAGCTTCTGGGCATAGTGTTGAGCTTCTTGTTCTTCTTCTTTAGAGAGTTTCTTTCCCGAAGCATGACAGATGATATATTCAATACTTTCTTTTAAAGCTTCGGGAGCAGGCGCGGGAGTTTTCTCAGGCAAACTCTGTTCTATAGCCTCTTCCTCTGCTACCTTCTCTTTAAATCTTGAAGGTTGTTTATCAGCAGCCTCTAAAGGCCCAACTTTGGCGCTGGCCTGGCTCATTGTAGCTTCGGCTTCGGTCAGTTTTGTCTTGGCTTCAATTTGCACTTTCGAAGCCTTGACAATTTTCCCTGGAGTAGAGCTTGAAGCCTTTACCGTCTCCAGCACATCTAGTACACTTGCCATCCTTTTTCTCTTGGGGGTCGCCGCAAGACCTTTTTGTGCCTTCGGCATTGTCACTTCTGCCGAAGGGCTTAAAACTTCTAATGTTTTTATTCCTTCGATTCTTGGCTCCCCTTCGATTCTTGGCTCCTTAGTTTTATCAGTCTTCGGCTCAGCTAACTTGGCTGAGGGTGCCTTTGGCAAGGTGGCCGGTTCTTCAGCTTTCTGCGTAGAAGAAATGGGCTCCTTTGGAGCAGCAGCTGAAGAAGTTTCCCCGCCAAACTCGGGCACTGTGGCCGACTCAATGTAACGGGGCCGGTGGGTGAGGACTTTTAACTTTTTACTCTTTGGCGCAGGCTCGCTTGGAGCAGCCGAAGCAGCAACCTTTCCAGAGGTTGCACCATTTCTTTTCTGCCCCCGTGGCGGGTAGCGATAGTCAGGGTACACAAATCCAATAGCATCAAAAACCCTATTTAATCTTTTCTTTTTTCGGCTCCCGAAGGCCGCAGATAGTGCATTATCTTCGGACTTGGAATATGCTCCAAGTAACTCATCGCTAGTATTTTCAACACACATCAGCCAGTCATCATCTGGTTCGACAAACTGGTCTCCAAACCTGAAGGTATACTTCAATCAAACTAGGCCGCCTTCGCTAGGGTTAGTAATGGTTTCTTTCGGCATTTCCCAGATGTCTATCAGTGGCCATATCCTGTAGGCTACATGTTCTTGAACTAAGTCTCTTGTCCCAATAAAAGAGCAAACTGTGCTGAAGGCCCTTCAGCATGCTTCAGCTGCCTCATCCATTTCTACCTTCGGCTTACGGAGGCCGAAGCGGGACCAGATGGAGCGCATGATGATTTCTTTAATGTCTTCTCTCAACTTCAAATCATTTTCACGTAAAACCATTCTTCCATCCAGGCCCCGGGCCATCTCTTTCGAAACATTGGCACTGGGTAGCTTGCGCCAGAGCGAGCAATGAAGCTATAGCAACCAAAATTGTTATGACATTGTTCCTTACCCTAGGGTTTCGTCTCATACGAAAGCTCGTGCATACTGCAAAAACATCTTGCGCTTGGCTCTAGACCTTGACTTCTCACAGCCCAGACGAAGATTCCCATTCTAATAACTGCTTCGGGAGTGATCTGGTGAAGGAAAATCTGGTATGCCTTTAAAACTTCAACCACAAATCTGCTCAACGGGAACCGAAGTCCAACTTTGAAGTAGCTTCGGAAGATCACAACTTTGTTTTCTTCGAGAGCAGGAACGACTCTGTCTACATCAGCCCTCACAATAGACATATCTTGAAAATACCTTCCTCTCATATTATCAAGATGACTCTGTTTGATAGTTGATTTCCCGAAGACTGCATGACTTGGTCGCTAGGGCCGATCTTCAGAGTCTTCGCCTCCACTCTCCACATCATAGCTATCGCTATCATCAGTATCTTCAGACAAGCCCTCTAAAATCTCTTTAGTAATCTTCTCTGTATTTGTTTTTGCTATTGACTCAACAAATCCAGCAGTCTTCTCCTCAAGGAGCTTCTCCTCTTCACTCAGCTTCGTCTCAGCAGCAACCTTTTTGTCTTGAGACATCTTTTCTTCGGAAATGGCGAGAATGTGTCCTTAAAACCGAAGCTTAGGAAGTCTAAGAAACTAGGCAAGCGTTGGTAAGCAAGAGCTAAAAAAATTGAGCAAACAAAGCAAGCAGCAAGTAGCGTACCAAATGTGCTCGGGGTGAGTTCTTATTTACACGATCGACACACTCCAAATTGGAGGGTCCCATTTGTCATTGACTGTTGCTATTCTAGCAAAGGGAAGGTGTTTCTTCGGACCTTCGGCTTAAGGCCTTCGTCCATGTCGCAGTCTGAATTCGTTATCTTAAATAAATTAATACTGCGAGGGGCTATTGTTGGGGGCCTTCGTCCTCCGAAGGTCCTCAAAAACATAATTTAACAATGTCTTCCAAGTATGATTTATGGACAGGTATCTTCGGATTCATGTTAAAGGCACACACGAGGAGAAGCTTGATCGTGACGAAGGTTGCTGTCGCTCCGAAGCTGTACGAAAGGGAGCTTCGGCTAAATCGCAGAAAGGGGAACCGACTTAAAAGGGAAAAGGCTATTCAGTCCTCATAGATTTTTCTATAAGTCAATAGTAAATGTAAAGGGCATAATTGTAATTTCTCATAGGTTGTATCCTGTGCCTATAAATAGATGAACAGTACCCCTGTACTGTTCACGCTATCCTGTAATCGCTCACGTGCAACACTTGGATTTTTGCCTTCTGTCAAGCCGAAGGTACATATGTAATTAAATATCATATTTAAGTTTGTATAACGAAAACATATGAATGATATTATGTGTTTGTTCGTGTCATCTTTCAAGTTTCATATGTTTCATCTTTCATTATCTTATAATCGTGATGATGAAGGTACGTCCTTCATGACCTTCGTCCGAAGATCGTTATATCCTAAGGGAAATAATGCTTCGAAGGACGAAGGACTTTAACATTTAATACTTTGTGTTGCCTTGTTCTTGATTCATAGCATTTGAGAACAAGTCCCCAACAGATATGAAGGCCCATAAGTACTTTTTGGAAAGCTCTTGAAGTCTAGTTTCCAATGCTTCTAAGGCCGATTTAATCAAATCTACCAGAAAGGCGGATGACCTACTTTAGTGCTGACTGGTCAGAAGGTCAACAGTCTGTTTGATGACCAAGTTTCCGTATTAAACTGCATCATTCTATGAAGTTTCATTAATCATGCTATACATGGTGAGAAAGCTTATCAAGTCAGATTTCCAACGCATCCAGCCCCACATCATTTAGAGATTCCTAGGAGAAGTTATTATCAAAATACTGAAGGCTGCGTAGAAGTAAAACAGCCACACAGAATTCAGCTATGCAGATCTCCCAAAGAGGCCCCTTCACATTAGCACGTTAAACTACTTTCTTTACGTGTTTACGGCGGCTTCACCCACTCCCAAGTGGTGCTCCTACTCCCTTTTGAAGTCTCCTCAATTGATTGTAGGCTGTGTTGGTTGGTTCTTTGAGAGTGTGGTTGGGTGAATCCTTGGCTCAGGTTGCCAGTTAAAGACGGTGGTTAGCTTCGAGTTTTATTTGTCAGGTTGCACTAGTTATCGCTGCTTGCAGCAAGTTATCTTGGCTTCTTCGAAGCTAGTTATCTGAAGATTGATCCTACGTCCTGAAGATCGGGCATCGTGACGCATTAGTGTGCAAGGTGATCTAACTTACATGGAGCATCCTATCGAGATCATTGACACCTTAACTCGGGTTACAAGGAATAAAGTGATCAAAATGTGCAAAGTGTAATGGAGTCATCATGGAGAAGATGAAGCTACTTGGGAGAGAGAAGAAGAGCTACGAATAGAATTTCCCCACCTCTTCCCTAGTTCCTCTTAATCTCGAGGTCGAGATTATTTTTAAGGGGGGTAGGATTTGTAATACCCAAATATTTGGAGTTCCAAAAATACATGAGTATGGGGAGATTATAAAAAGAATTATGTGATTAATTATTTTTTTCCTTTTCATATTCAACTAATGGAATTGAGTTAGTCAAATGATAAATAAATAAATAAAGTGACATGCATATCATGCTAGCATATTTGTATTGTTGCATTTGTATTCAAATGTGTGAGACAAACTTAAGTTTGAAAATTAGAATTTGAAAACAGAAATTATAAAAGAAAAGAAAACAGAAAAGAGAAAAAAAGAAAATACAAAGAAACAACCAAACTCATTCTGACCCATACTACCTTCCCCTTGGCCCAGTTTTTTCGCATGGCCCAGCCTAACCACACGCGTCACGGCCCACTCGAGCAGTGGCGATCGGCTCATTGCTGACGCCGTGGGCCCACTGGCAGTCTCAGCCTCGCGGCCCACCCTGGGGTACTTGCGCCGACTACTGGGGCCCTGTTGTCAGCCTCTTCCCTCCTCTTCCCCTTTCTCCTTCTCAGCGACTTGTGTGTGGGCCTGCGATGTCAGCTGCCACCCAAACAACCCGCGCGCGCCCGTCGGCATGCATGTCGCCGAAGATCCTACCACTGACCTCACCGAACGAATCTCCGAGTTCCCTCTTCCTGTGTATATATATGATAAGGAGTCTTCTCGGTCGCGCTTGCATTGCCCTCAAACCATCGAGAACCTACCACCAATTGAATCCGTGGGTGAACAAACTGGGCCACCGCCTTCATGGATCTCCACCGTCGCTCGTCGAACGCAGCCTCGATTGGAGCCTTGTGCATGGTCGAGAGTTTTCGCCTAAGCACAGAGAACGCGTTGGGGCGGTAGCGAGAAGGGTGGGTGATCAGGGCAAAAGCAATTCTTCACCGTCGCCGCGAATCCGCCCCGTGCCATGGTCGGGTGACCCCGTGGCACTAATCACCGGTGAGGACCTTTCCCCTGCTTTACCTAATTACTGTGCAATGAATAGCACCGATTGGACTCGTGTTCGGATCACTGTGGCATCGAACCACTGTTCGCCGGCAATGGCGCCGCCTTGGCGGGCCCTGCGCCCCCGTGTTCTGGGTCGTGGAGGGGTGGGGCACGCATGTGCCGTTGGATCCATCAGGGACGGTCCGGATTAGAATTCGGGCGTACTGTATCAGGGGCTATCGGGGACCTTAGATCGGCGATCCGAAGGCCAAGGTAGGTCATAGGCGGGTCATGTTTCTGACCATCGGACTGTGGTCGGTCAGACGAAAGTCGATCGTGGTTACTTTATATCCGGACCATAGATCTTAGATCGGATGGTGGGGATAGTATACCTGAAAGTTGCCTAGAGGGGGGTGAATAGGGCGAATCTGAAATTTATATACTTAAGCACAACTACAAGCCGGGTTAGCGTTAGAAATATGAACGAGTCCAAGAGAGAGGGCAAAAACAAATCACAGGCAAATAAAGAGTGAGACACAAGGATTTGTTTTACCGAGGTTCGGTTCTTGCAAACCTACTCCCCGTTGAGGTGGTCACAAAGACCGGGTCTCTTTCAACCCTTTCCCTCTCTCAAACGGTCACTTAGACCGAGTGAGCTTCTCTTCTCAATCAAACGGGACACTAAGTCCCCGCAAGGACCACCACACAATTGGTGTCTCTTGCCTCGGTTACAATTGAGTTGATCACAAGAAAGAATGAGAAAAAGAAGCAATCCAAGCGCAAGAGCTCAAATGAACACAAGTCACTCTCTCACTAGTCACTATTTGATTTGGAATGAACTATGGACTTGGGAGAGGATTTGATCTCTTTGGTGTGTCTTGTATTGAATGCTATAGCTCTTGTAAGGTGTAGGAAGTCTGAAAACTTGGATACAATGAATGGTGGGTGGTTGGGGGTATTTATAGCCCCAACCACCAAACTAGCCATTTGGTGAAGGCTGCTGTTGCATGGCGCACCGGACAGTCCGGTGCGCCACCGGACACTGTCTGGTGCGCCTGCCACGTCACCAAACCGTTAGATTCCGACCGTTGGAGCTTCTGTCTTCTGGGCCACCGGACAGTCCGGTGGTGCACCGGACAGGCACTGTTCAGTGTCCGGTGCGCCATCTGCCTCTGCTCTGACTCTGGCGTGCACTGTAGCGCATTTAATGCCTTCTGCAGACGACCGTTGGCGCGAAGTAGCCATTGCTCTGCTGGCACACCGGACAGTCCGGTGCGTCACCAGACACTGTCTGGTGCTTCATCGGTCAGTCCGGTGATTTATAGCGGAGCGACCTCCAGAATTCCCGAAGGTGAGCAGTTCGGAGTTGGAATCCCTGGTGCACCGGACACTGTCCGGTGGTGCACCGGACAGTCTGATGCGCCAAACCAGGGCACACTTCGGCTGACTTTGCTCCCTTGTATTTGAATCCTTTCTCGGTCTTTTTATTGGTTTGTTGTAAACCTTTGGCACCTGTAGAACTCATAATCTAGAGCAAACTAGTTAGTCCAATTATTTGTGTTGGGCAATTCAACCACCAAAATCAATTAGGAAAAAGGTGTAAGCCTAATTCCCTTTTAATCTCCCCCTTTTTGGTGATTGATGCCAACACAAACCAAAGCAAATATAGAAGTGCATAATTGAACTAGTTTGCATAATGTAAGTGCAAAGGATACTAAGAATTGAACCAATAAATTCTCATAAGATGCGCATGGATTGATTTCTTTATTTTTAACATTTTGGACCACGCTTGTACCACATGTTTTGTTTTTGCAAATTCTTTTCAAAGTCTTTTTGCAAATAGTCAAAGGTAAATGAGAAGCATTTTCAAGATTTGAAATTTTCTCCCCCTATTTCAAATACTTTTCCTTTGACTAAACAAAACTACCCCTTAATGAAATTCTCGTCTTAGTGTTCAAGAGGGTTTTAGTTTTGAAGAGGGTGTTCCAATTTGAAATTCTATCAAAAAATAAGATACCAATTGGAAACACATCATGGAAAATCACCATTTGAAAAATCTTTTCTTAACTCAAATTTTTTAAAAATGGTGGTGGTGCGGTCCTTTTGCTTTGGGCTAATACTTTCTCCCCCTTTGGCATGAATCGCCAAAAACGGACACTTGAGTGAAATATAAGCCCTTTTATAACGACTTTCTCCCCCTTTGGCAAACAAAATGTGAGTGAAGATTATACCAAAGACGGAGAGCGGCGCGGAGCGACGACGAAGGGTGAGTAATTCAATGGAGTGGAGTGGAAGCCTTTGTCTTCGCCGAAGACTCCAATTCCCTTTCAATCTATGACTTGGTTTAAGATACACTTGAAAATACATTAGTCATAGCATATAAAAGAGATATGATCAAAGGTATATTAATGAGCTATGTGTGCAAAACATCAAAAGAAATTTCGAGAATCAAGAATATTTAGCTCATGCCTAAGTTTGTTAAATGTTTGTTCATCTAGTGGTTTGGTAAAGATATCGGCTAATTGTTCTTTGGTGTTAATATATGCAATCTCGATATCCCCCTTTTGTTGGTGATCCCTTAAGAAATGATACCGAATGGCTATGTGTTTAGTGCGGCTATGTTCAACAGGATTATCCGCCATGCGGATTGCACTCTCATTATCACATAGAAGAGGAACTTTGGTTAATTTGTAACCATAGTCCCTAAGGGTTTGCCTCATCCAAAGCAATTGCGCGCAACAATGGCCTGCGGCAATATACTCGGCTTCGGCGGTAGAAAGAGCTACAGAATTTTGCTTCTTTGAAGCCCAAGACACCAGAGACCTTCCCAAGATCTGGCAAGTCCCAGATGTGCTCTTTCTATTAATTTTACACCCTGCCCAATCGGCATCCGAATAACCAATTAAATCAAATGTGGATCCCCTATGGTACCAAAGACCAAACTTAGGAGTATAAACTAAATATCTCAAGATTCGTTTTACGGCCCTAAGGTGAGCTTCCTTAGGATCAGCTTGGAATCTTGCACACATGCATATGGAAAGCATAATGTCCGATCGAGATGCACATAAATAGAGTAAAGAACCTATCATCGACCGGTATACCCTTTGATCTACGGATTTACCTCCCGTGTCGAGGTCGAGATGCCCATTGGTTCCCATGGGTGTCTTGATGGGCTTGGCATCCTTCATCCCAAACTTTGTGAGTATGTCTTGAATGTACTTTGTTTGGCTGATGAAGGTGCCCTCTTGGAGTTGCTTCACTTGAAATCCTAAGAAATACTTCAACTCCCCCATCATAGACATCTCAAATTTTTGAGTCATGATCCTACTAAACTCTTCACATGTAGATTCGTTAGTAGACCCAAAGATGATATCATCAACATAAATTTGGCATACAAACAAATCATTTGCAAGTGTTTTAGTAAAGAGAGTAGGATCAGCTTTTCCGACTTTGAAGCCATTAGCAATAAGAAAATCTCTTAGGCATTCATACCATGCTCTTGGGGCTTGCTTGAGCCCATAAAGCGCCTTAGAGAGTTTATATACGTGGTTAGGATACTCACTATCTTCAAAGCTGGGAGGTTGCTCAACATAGACCTCTTCCTTGATTGGTCCATTGAGGAAGGCACTTTTCACGTCCATTTGGTAAAGCTTAATGCCATGGTAAGTAGCATAGGCAAGTAAAATACGAATTGATTCTAGCCTAGCTACGGGTGCATAGGTTTCACCGAAATCCAAACCTTCGACTTGTGAATATCCCTTGGCCACAAGTCGGGCTTTGTTCCTTGTCACCACACCATGCTCATCTTGCTTGTTGCGGAAGACCCACTTGGTTCCTACAACATTTTGGTTAGGACGTGGAACTAAATGCCATACCTCATTTCTAGTGAAGTTGTTGAGCTCCTCTTGCATTGCCACCACCCAATCCGAATCTTGAAGTGCTTCCTCTACCCTATGTGGCTCAATAGAGGAAACAAAAGAGTAATGTTCACAAAAATAAGCAACACGAGATTGAGTAGTTACCCCCTTTTGAATATCGCCGAGGATGGTGTTCACGGGGTGATCTCGTTGTATTGCTTGGTGGACTCTTGGGTGTGGTGGTCTTGGAACTTGCTCATCTTCCTTGTCTTGATCATGGGCATCTCCCCCTTGATCATTGCCCTCCTCTTGAGGTGGCTCATCTTCTTGATCTTCTTCTTCATCATCTTGAGCCTCATCCTCATCTTGAGTTGGTGGAGATGCTTGCATGGAGGAAGATGGTTGACCTTGTGCTTGAATGGGCTCTTCGAATTCCTTGGGACACACATCCCCAATGGACATGTTCCTTAGCGCGACGCACGGAGCCTCTTCATCATCTAATTCATCAATATCAACTTGCTCTACTTGAGAGCCGTTAGTCTCATCAAACACAATGTCACAAGAAACTTCAACTAGTCCAGTGGACTTGTTAAAGACTCTATATGCCCTTGTGTTTGAATCATATCCTAGTAAAAAGCCTTCTACAGCCTTAGGAGCAAATTTGGATTTTCTACCTCTTTTAACAAGAATAAAGCATTTGCTACCAAAGACTCTAAAATATGAAACATTTGGCTTTTTACCGGTTAGGAGTTCATAAGATGTCTTCTTGAGGATTCGGTGTAGATACAACTGGTTGATGGCGTAGCAGGCGGTGTTGACCGCCTCGGCCCAAAACCGATCTGAGGTCTTGTATTCATCAAGCATGGTCCTTGCCATGTCCAATAGAGTTCTATTCTTCCTCTCCACTACACCATTTTGTTGTGGCATGTAGGGAGAAGAGAACTCATGCTTGATGCCCTCCTCCTCAAGGAAGCCTTCGATTTGTGAGTTCTTGAACTCCGTCCCGTTGTCGCTTCTTATTTTCTTGATCCTTAAGCCGAACTCGTTTTGAGCCCGTCTCAAGAATCCCTTTAAGGTCTCTTGGGTATGAGATTTTTCATGCAAAAAGAACACCCAAGTGAAGCGAGAATAGTCATCCACAATAACTAGACGGTACTTACTCCTGCCGATGCTTATGTAAGCAATCGGGCCGAATAGATCCATGTGTAGGAGCTCGAGTGGCCTATCAGTTGTCATAATGTTCTTGTGTGGATGATGAACACCAACTTGCTTCCCTGCCTGGCATGCGCTACAAACCCTATCTTTCTCAAAATGAACATTTGTTAGTCCCAAAATTTGTTCTCCCTTTAGAAGCTTGTGAAGATTCTTCATTCCAACATGTGCTAGTCGGCGATGCCAGAGCCAGCCCATGTTAGTCTTAGCAATTAAGCAAGTGTCAAGTTCAGCTCTATCAAAATCTACTAAGTATAGCTGACCCTCTAACACTCCCTTGAATGCTATTGAATCATCACTTCTTCTAAAGACAGTAACACCTATATCCGTAAAAAGACATTTGTAGCCCATTTTACATAATTGCAAAACTGAAAGC
Source organism: Zea luxurians (assembly GCA_029449295.1). Lineage (NCBI taxonomy): Eukaryota > Viridiplantae > Streptophyta > Magnoliopsida > Poales > Poaceae > Zea > Zea luxurians. The sequence continues at coordinate 15,215,426 of JAOPSE010000002.1, forward strand.
AAGTTATAATCTAAAGAATCTACAAGAAAAACATTGGAAATAGAATGGTCAGGAGATATAGCAATTTTACCCAATCCTTTGACCAAACCTTGATTTCCATCCCCGAATGTGATAGCTCGTTGGGGATCTTGGTTTTTCTCACAGGAGGAGAACATCTTCTTCTCCCCTGTCATATGGTTTGTGCACTCGCTGTCGATGATCCAACTTGAGCCCCCGGATGCATAAACCTACAAAACAAATTTAGTTCTTGATTTTAGGTACCCAAACGGTTTTGGGTCCTTTGACATTAGGTACAAGAACTTTGGGTACCCAAACACAAGTCTTTGATCCCTTGTGTTTGCCCCCAACATACTTGGCAACTACCTTGCCTGATTTGTTGGTTAGCACATAAGAAGCATCAAAAGTTCTAAATGAAACATTATGATCATTTGATGCTTTAGGAGTTTTCTTCTTAGGCAATTTAGCATGGGTTGATTGCCTAGAACTAGATGCCACACCCTTATACATAAAAACATGATTAGGGCCAGAGTGAGACTTCCTAGAGTGAATTCTCCTAATTTTGTGTTCGGGATAACCGTCAGGGTATAAAATGTAACCCTCGTTATCCTGAATCATGGGAGCCTTGCCCTTAACAAAATTGGACAATCTTTTAGGTGGGGCATTAAGCTTGACATTGTCTCCCTGTTGGAAGCCAATGCCATCCTTAATGCCAGGGCGTCTCCCACTATAGAGCATGCTTCTAGCAAATTTAAAATTTTCATTTTCTAAGTCATGCTCATTAATTTTGGCATTAAGTTGAGCTATGTGATCGTTTTGTTTCTTAATTAAAGCTAGGTGATCATGAATAGCATCAACATTAATATCTCTACATCTAGTGCAAATAGTAACATGCTCAATGGAAGATGTAGAGGGTTTGCAAGTATTTAATTCAACAATCTTAGAATGCAAAATATCATTTTCATCTCTAAGATTGGAAATAGAAGCGTTGCAAACATCTAGTTCCTTAGCCTTAACAATTAATTTTTCATTTTCAATCTTAAGGCTAGAAAGAGAAGCATTCAATTTGTCAATCTTAGCAATTAAATTGGCATTATCATTTCTAAGATTAACAATTGAATCATCACAATCATTTGAATCAACCTTAGCAATTAATCTAGCATTCTCATTTCTAAGGTTGGCAATTAAATCATGGCAAGTGCTTAGCTCACTAGTTAATTTCTCACATTTTTCAACTTCTAGAGCATAAGCATTTTTAACCTTAACATGCTTCTTGTTTTCCTTAATTAGAAAGTCCTCTTGGCTATCCAAGAGTTCATCCTTATCATGAATAGTGCTAATCAATTCATTTAATTTCTCTTTTTGTTGCATGTTAAGATTGGCAAAAAGAGTTAACAAATCATCCTCATCATCACTAGAATTAGCCTCATCGCTAGATGTCGCATATTTAGTGGAGAATTTAGATTTAACCTTCTTCTTTTTGCCATCCTTTGCCATGAGACACTTGTGACTGACGTTGGGGAAGAGAAGACCCTTGGTGACGACGATGTTTGCGGCGTCCTCGTCGGAGGAGGAGTTGATGGAGCTCTCGTCGGAGTCCCACTCCCGGCAAACATGGGCATCGCCGCCCTTCTTGTAGTACCTCTTCTTCTCCTTTCTTCTCCCCTTCTTGTCATCGCCCCTGTCACTGTCACTAGATAGTGGACATTTTGCAATAAAATGACTAGGCTTACCACACTTGTAGCAAACTTTCTTGGAGCGGGGCTTGTAATCCTTCCCCCTCCTTTGCTTGAGGATTTGGCGGAAGCTCTTGATGATGAGGGCCATTTCCTCGTTGTCGAGCTTGGAGGCGTCGATGGGGATTCTACTTGGAGTAGAATCTTCTTTCTTCTCCTCCATTGCTTTGAATGCAACGGGTTGTGCTTCGGGCATGGAGGAGTCGCCTTGCTCGATAATCTTTTTGGAGCCTTTGATCATTAGCTCAAAGCTCACAAATTTACCTATGACCTCTTCGGGAGACATTAGCGTGTATCTAGGATCACCTCGAATTAATTGAACTTGCGTAGGGTTAAGGAAAATGAGGGATCTTAGAATAACCTTGACTATCTAATGGTCATCCCATTTGGTGCTCCCGAGGTTGCGCACTTGGTTCACCAAGGTCTTCAAGCGATTGTACATGGCTTGTGGGTCCTCCCCTTGGTGAAGTCTAAATCGACCGAGCTCCCCCTCGATTGTCTCCCTCTTGGTGATCTTGGTCACCTCGTCTCCTTCGTGCGTGGTCTTGAGTACATCCCAAATCTCCTTGGCGCTCTTTGACCCTTGCACCTTGTTATACTCCTCTCGACTTAGAGAGGCGAGGAGTATAGTGGTGGCTTGGGAGTTGAAGTGTCGGATTTGGGCGACCTCGTCCGAATCATAGTCTTCATCCCCCGGTGATGGTACCTGTGCTCCAATCTCAACAACATCCCAAATGCTAGTGTGGAGTGAGGTTAGATGATGCCTCATTTTATCACTCCACATATTATAATCTTCACCATCAAACATAGGTGGTTTGCCTAATGGGACGGAAAGTAATGGAGTACGTTTGAAAATGCGAGGGTAGCGTAGGGGAATCTTACTAAACTTCTTGCGCTCATGGCGCTTAGAAGTTATGGACGGCGTGTCGGAGCCGGAGGTGGATGGCGACGAAGAGTAGGTCTCATAGTAGACCACCTTCTTCTTCTTGTCACCGCTCCGACGCGACTTGTCGTGTGAAGGAGATCCCTTCACCTTGTTGGCGGACTCCCCGGATGGAGCCTTCCCATGGCTTGTGGCGGGCTTCTCGCTGGTCCCGATCTCCCTCTTGGCGGATGCTCCCGACATCACTTCGAGCGGTTAGGCTCTAATGAAGCACCGGGCTCCGATACCAATTGAAAGTCGCCTAGAGGGGGGGGGGTGAATAGGGTGAATCTGAAATTTATATACTTAAGCACAACTACAAGTCGGGTTAGTGTTAGAAATATGAACGAGTCTGAGAGAGAGGGCAAAAACAAATCGCAGGCAAATAAAGAGTGAGACACAAGGATTTGTTTTACCGAAGTTCGGTTCTTGCAAACCTACTCCCCGTTGAGGTGGTCACAAAGACCGGGTCTCTTTCAACCCTTTCCCTCTCTCAAACGGTCACTTAGACCGAGTGAGCTTCTCTTCTCAATCAAACGGGACACTAAGTCCCCGCAAGGACCACCACACAATTGGTGTCTCTTGCCTCGGTTACAATTGAGTTGATCACAAGAAAGAATGAGAGAAAGAAGCAATCCAAGCGCAAGAGCTCAAATGAACACAAGTCACTCTCTCACTAGTCACTATTTGATTTGGAATGAACTATGGATTTGGGAGAGGATTTGATCTCTTTGGTGTGTCTTGTATTGAATGCTATAGCTCTTGTAAGGTGTAGGAAGTCTGAAAACTTGGATACAATGAATGGTGGGTGGTTGGGGGTATTTATAGCCCCAACCACCAAACTAGCCGTTTGGTGAAGGCTGCTGTCGCATGGCACACCGGACAGTCCGGTGCGCCACCGGACAATGTCCGGTGCGCCTGCCACGTCACCAAACCGTTGGATTCCGACCGTTGGAGCTTCTGTCTTCTAGGCCACCGGACAGTCCGGTGGTGCACCGGACAGGCACTGTTCAGTGTCCGGTGCGCCATCTGCCTCTGCTCTGACTCTGGCGCGCACTGTAGCGCATTTAATGCCTTCTGCAGACGACCGTTGGCGCGAAGTAGCCGTTGCTCTGCTGGCACACCGGACAGTCCGGTGCGTCACCGGACACTGTCTGGTGCTTCACCGGTCAGTCCGGTGATTTATAGCGGAGCGACCTCCAGAATTCCCGAAGGTGAGCAGTTCGGAGTTGGAGTCCCTGGTGCACCGGACACTGTCCGGTGGCACACCGGACAGTCCGGTGCGCCAAACCAGGGCACACTTCGGCTGACTTTGCTCCCTTGTATTTGAATCCTTTCTCGGTCTTTTTATTGGTTTGTTGTGAACCTTTGGCACCTGTAGAACTCATAATCTAGAGCAAACTAGTTAGTCCAATTATTTGTGTTGGGCAATTCAACCACCAAAATCAATTAGGAAAAAGGTGTAAGCCTAATTCCCTTTCAATACCGGTTCAGTGTTTTAATCCGACCCGTTGGATCAGGATCTGGCGACCCTGATTTCCAGATACCCTTTTGGCCTGGAAATCTTGCAAAAGACCCCTTTGTTTTATTAAAACCAGCCCGTCGTCCCTGTCTAGCTAGAATGAACTACATTGAGTCCAGATTATTTGCGTCTGAACACCTGGATTCTCTGGTAAATGTGCCTTCAGTCCAGAATAATTAGAGATATTCGAAATAAATAAAGAAAATGAATATATGTATGAAAATAAATCTACTAATCTTGAAAAATCCATATCTTTCATAATTTAGCTCCTTTTGATCCATTCCTGTTGCATTAATTTTGCACTAATATTGTTGATCACCTGGTAACTCTATTTTATCATGAAACATAGATTAAAATTATCCACATAGTTTATTCCATACCAAACACTTAAAACTTTGGAAAATCATAACTTGTTATCCGTAACTCCAAATTTAGTGATTCTCGAACTCGTGCTCTCGCTACTATGTGTGGAATATTATCATGCATTACATCCCTCTGTATGGTGTGATGTTAATTTCTCCTGCACTATGTTTGTATTGCTTCGAGTAGACGAGCAAGTGATCGAGGACCCCGGTACCCAGGAGTTGAAAAATACTAAGCAGGAGCTCGTTGAAGGCAAATTGTGCCCTTGACCACTTTTATTTACCCAATAATGTTCTTTATAATCATTTTGGCATGCTTAGGCTTAATTTTGATGGGACCCAATAGGTCACCCTAGTTTGATCATCTTTACACCTTGTTTACCCATGAACTTTTGGGTAGTCTTTGCTATTGCTATATGTGGTTTTGGGGAATTGAGATAATTATTACTCATGGTCATGCTTTATTATTGTTGTTCTATTTTGTTCATGATAAGACTATTATGTTAATTGGAACTTGGAGCTTAACTTGAAAAACACGTGCCACCACAAGGGTGGAATGGGACGCCCTTGGCTGACTAATTAGGAAAGCTAATAGAGGTCTACCTTACCCGAAAGGGGTAATGGCAGTAGGAGAGTTGTCGGTATAGGGAGGTTCTCGGGTTGATTTTGCTGCGATGGTTTTTTAGATGGGGGATTCCTATATTGCGCTCCCTAGAAACTGTAGCGGGTCTTCTGAAGCTAGTGGAACTTTGTAAAGGCCTCGTAGTGTTACCCCGCCTCGCTTCCTTGGTAGAGGTGTACGGGGCCCGTACAACCCCATGGCAGATGGGTAACATGACTTATGGTAAAGGGTACAACGTCTGCAGAGTGTAAAACTGGTATACTAGCCGTGCTCGCGGTCATGAGTAGCTCAGGACTCTCGCATGATTAACTTATGAGATTAAATTCAATTTTTCATTCACATTGTGGTTTTATTATTAATTTTGATCTATTATTACTTTGGTTTGGTATATACTTACATTTAGTAACTGCTAATAAAATTTGACCAACTAATTAAAAGCAATGCTCAGCTTTAACCCTTATTTGTTGATCAGCCTTACACTTCACGTGAGCTCACACCTTTGGTGATTTCATGCACATTATTCCCCACAACTTGTTGAGCTATGATCTTTTGTGAGCTCGCCCTTGTGATATATAAACCCCCACAGGAGAAGAACATGTGGTATAGGAGGAGGTCTATAATGAGGAGTTTGAGCTAATTTAGGTGACGTCTCCCAGTTAGCTTTATGGCACCAAGGAATAATTATTAGTTCATTTTATTGTTATCATTTATTTTTGTAAGACTTCCACGATGTAATATTATTTGTGACATTTATCTCTATACACTTGGTCATTATATGTGTTGTTCTTCTTTGGCGCACATATGAGACACACCCGACTTCATCCCTTAAATTCGGGTGTGACAGTTTCCTGTCTTATGGCTAGTAACGGACGTCGGTTTCTGTCTCTAATGGCACGTCGGTTTCTGGCTGTAATGGCTTGTCAGTTTCTTGCTCTAATGGCGTGACCGTTACTGCCCGTTGCCCTTCTCCCCTTCCTTTGCACGTGCATAAATACGAAGGAGGTGGACGCTCTTCCGGTTACGCGAACAGTCTCTCAGATGCATTGCACTCAGCCCATTCTCGTCCCACTTTCTGTGAGCACAAAGAGAGTGGGAGAGTAGGCCTCCAAAATCACCGTCCACATAGGTACACTTGCACGGGTGTGCGAGCGATCAGGTTTTTGGGGAGCGTACTCGCGACTACTCGCTTCGTCCGCTCGACCAGAGCTGATCCCGTTCTTTGGCGTCGTTCGAGGACTGCATAGCATACACCTGCCTGTATCGACTTTGTACAACTACATCGAGATGTCTCGTGTGAATGGAGCCATTGATGACTTAAGCATCAGTCCCTCCATAGGGTACATTCCGTTCTTCGTATTTATGCATGCTTTACTGTTGTTTACTGCTTATGCGAGTAGTGATACACACATGCACATACATGTCATCACATGCATCATATTGGTTTTCTGGATTAAATTAAAACTGATAATACCTAGTTTTTTAACAAATACCTTACAATTCAAAATTACATAATAAAGGATTTTGACCCCCTCAATCCCCTCCATTAGACTTGGTCCCAAATAAGCCCTGGAAGTTTCAACGGGGTTCCTCCTGGATGTGTGGCAGCGTGTGCGTTCCCGGGAAGGTTCCTCCAACGACGTGTCTTACATAACACGTTTATCATCACTGAAGGTACAAGGTTCATGTGCGAACAAATCTTAGACGCTGGCCAACTTAAAAACTAGACCCTATATCTATATCGAGCTAGACCTGATCACGGGCCATCCGACCCGATTAACCAGACCCCACCGATCAATGCAACGGACGGGTCTGGGCCGTAATTTTCGACCCGCAATAATTTACGGTCCAGATACGGGCCATGATTTTTTACCAAAAATCCGACCAAACTCGAAAAAACTCTACCCAAAGCCAAAAAAATCTGAACCAATTCGAGAAAATCCGATCCGACACGTCAAACTGAGAGGCATGGGCCAACTTGACCCGACAATAGACACGAATCAAGTACGGGCCGTGCTAAATGACCCACGATCCAACTTTAATCCGGCTCGAACCCGACCTGATGTTTGAATAGGTCTATATCGAGCCTACCATGCATCTGTGGTGACTCAACTTGTTCCTTTCGTGCCATGCCACCACTGTCGTTATTTGCCTAGCGTCTCGATGTATGCAACGATTACCTCCATGGCCCACTTTATTCGGCAGCTATAGATGCGGCGTGTTGTCTGCCACTAAAAAAGGCTTAATTTTGTGTTATATGCAAAACTAGCTGGTGCTTTACTACGGTTTTTATATATATCATATAAATATATATTAAGATATTTATTTAAATATAATTATTATTTATTTTAAATACTAAGGTACATATGGTCTGGTGATTAGCTCTAAATTTTCGAAGCTGGGGGTGTGGGTTCGAGTGTTCGCTCTGCACTTTTTTTGCGTGGTGTGGTAGCTGTGTGGGCGCTGGGATTAGCTGAGAGAAGGGCGGAAGAACCAGTCAGAGAGTATGGGGCGGGCCTAGAGTGTCAGCGTGTCTATAGCGCAGTAGCGGAGAGACGGACGAGACAACCAATTGGGATGCTTGGGGCGGGCCTAGAGTGCCAACGTGGAGGGTAAAGCTGTGGTAGCACCAGTTGCCCACATTAGATTTTTAATAGAGTAATATAGATAAATATGTATTGAGATATTTATTCAAATATAATTATTGTTTTTTATAAACACCAAGGTATGTGTGATTACTCTAAAATGTTTGGAGCAAGGGGTGTAGGTTTAAGTGCTCGTTTTGCACTATTTTTTGCACGGTGTGGTAGCACGGATGATGAAGATGTGGTATCACCATGTGCTCACGTTAAGTTCTTAATAAATTAAGTATATATATAGAAGTATAGATTAATTTTACGGGTTGTCTGCCCCGTCATTTACTGCTGGAGTCCGCTAGTGCCCTATTTACGACCGGCCAAGCTTCTTGCATCGCCATCAGCCATGGGAATGTGGGATACACCATACATATAGCTCTGTCATACTGCTTCATGGGTGCAGGTTCGGTCAGAGGAGGAAGGCGGGGCGTGGCCATGCGTATCACATCCAAGAGCAACAAGTCAAGGATCCTCTTCTGCTCTCCTCTCTGGTCTCCACTCGTTGCCTTTGGCTCGGCACGCTCTGGAATCGCTATTGTTGTCATGCTGGCAAGTTTTCTGCTTGTGATTTTAAGTTATACTAGATAAGTACCAGTGCGTCGCTGCAAGCTACAGTTTATATATATAATCCGTACATCAGTAGTGATATATGATTTTGTTAGATATACCACACCTCTTTCCATAATAATGTAATTTTATTGCTGCAAATATGGTACACTAAACGTACGGTACGTTAATTTGCTTGCCACGGTCGATGGACATTGTGGTTTATCAATTATCATTCGTGGTGACCGTTGGATGCGATTGAGTCAGGAGGGAGGAGGTAAATGAAGCGATCCAGAGCGTTGGTTTTAATGGTGAAAGAGCCTTGGGTTATTTTTATGTGTGCACTTAGCGTTGTTTCATGTGGTGTATTATATAGTGGTAAAGATAAACAGTCACATGTCCAGTATAGATGAAAACGAAACCGGTAATTTTCTATTATCAAAAAATGTTTCTAAAATTTTACAGAAATTTAAGGCTAGACAGAAACGAAAATGGGTACCGAAAAATAGAAACGAAATCGATAGAAAAAATTCTGAAAACAGAAAAGGAAACATATTGGGTCTCTTTCAACCGTTTCCGAAAATTACCGTATTTATTCGGTTTGGTAACGAAATCGGTATTTTTCAGACAAAATAAATCTAAATTAACCTTTATGAGTTTACAATAAATTTATCTTAACTTAGATAAATATGAAAGCAATTTCATTATTCTTCTAAAAGCAAGATATATCTAGTGGTACATAGTTTAGAGTTGTTTGAAGCGTTTATGGTTCTTATTTATAGTTTCTAACTAATTGTTCCTTTTGACACATATATTCATAATTTGTGTGAGAACTAATGAAGGATCAGAAGGACACTAATTACATTGACTATTTCAAGTTCCAGGAGTACGATAAGAATGCAGACGCTATGTAATTATATACACATCTCGATTCTATAACCATATCCTACTAGACATGCTAGTGCTTTATTTAAGTATATGATGATGATTTTATTATTATAATACATTGTCTTATATTGATTACGACCTCCTACCTTCTATTAAAATGCCTTATACATTATTACTTATATTAGAAGATGGGTCAAGTTATATGACTAGTTCTATGCTCCATAGTTTGATGTGTGATATTGTTCTATGGTTTTTCAAGTTTATTGATGTGCTTTCAATCGAATAGTTTCGTTTTGTGAGGTACCAATCTATGAGTTTCTAACTATATATATGTGCGTATAATGCATGTTACTTGTATTTATGAGATATTGCTTTAATGCTTTTGTGAGGTATGCTTTAATCATACATGAATTTGTGAATATTTATATATTATTATTATTTTCTATATGGATGTATGATTTGTGCGAACTTTTTATGTGAATTGAGTGTGTATCGTATTTTAGATTTCGATTGTGACACATGTATTTTCCATATTGAAGTTTTGTTTATGATATTTTTGAATTATCGATGTTGTTTTTGTTTCCAGAGTTATCATTTATTATTTTGTTTTCGACGAAAAAATATGAAAACAACAATAGTTCTAGTGTTTATCGATTGTTCGCGACCGTTTTGATCCTTAATGTTCAGCTATGTACCATCACCAAAAAATAGACCTAAAACAACTTTGTTTCACTATCTAAAGAAAAAAGTCCTGATTACTCCTCCACCATGCAATGGACGACGTCCATATAAACCCTTAAAGTATTTTTAGTTTAAATTACCCCTTCATATGTTTGAGTTGGTTCTATCTACCACTTAACAAAATTTGTTCTTTATTTATTTATGTACAAACCGAGTTTTTAGTTTAAATTTTGTTGGCTAGTTGTTAATGTCATAAATTTCCCTAGAAAAATATATTTTGATTTTTTATAATTATTTTGATAGGTTAAAAAGAATATACATTAGTAACTTTAATGGTAAAAATTAAATGTGAAATAATGATAAAAATTCTTAACAAAATTTTTTAACATAAGTTTTTATGTCCTCGATACCTTAAAAAATATGAACTTGAAATCCAACTTTTACGTGGAGAAATAAAAAAGACGAATCTTACTATCGGGATATTTGTATCTTTTAGTTTCTCTACTTAAATGTTGAATTTCGAGTTCATATTTTTAGGTGATTGATGACATGGTAACTTATGTTAGAAAAACATGTTAAGAATTTTTATCATTAGTTCACATTTAGTTTTGTACCATTAAAGTTATTATCTTATATTATCTTTAACCTATCAAAATAAATATGTACGATCATAATATATTTTTCTAGGCTGAGTTATGTCATAGGCTACTAACCAATAAATTTTGAACTAAAAGTTCATTTTGTACATAAAGAAATAAAAAAGATAAATTTTGTTAAGGGGTAGATTGAACCAACTCAAACATATGGTGGAGTAAATTAAAAAAATACTTTAGGGGGTTATATGGACATCTTCCATAGGTGGGGGGTGAGTAGTTTGAACTTTTTCCATATCTAAAAATGAACAAGCACGTGTAATGCTTTGGTTCTACTCTCAGTTGAATAGTGTTAGAGCCTATTTGGTTGAGTTCCGAAAAAATCTCAACAAAATAACCTTTTTACTAAAATGATACTAATTTTTTATTCAAAACTAGACAAATAATTTTGTAGCAATAGAGACATTTTAGATAGAGGCAACTCAATCAAAACTTACCTCTTAACAATGGTTTCTAAGAAGGCATGTCTCTAGAAATTGATTTATAAAGGCACTCACAAACTAAACCATCTCTAAAAGTAGTATTTTTAGTAGAGTTTTGGCTTGGCAACTGACTCTACAAATAGAGAAATAGAGGCATTTCTAGAAGTGGTTAGATTCCATCGGCCACTAAAAATGGATTTATATAGGTGCTAACAATTTGGACCATCTCTAAAAATATGTGGAGCACATATAATTTGTAACTTTTACAAACCAAGTAGAATATTAGAAAACTTTATATAGAAGTTATAGTTTTCAAAAGAGATCTACAACTTAATGACTTTTTCATTTGAATCCATTAAGTGCATCAAAAAATTATTTAAACTTTTTATATTTTGAAATAGATTTTTTTATTTTCTAAGACTTTCTTGTTCAAAGTTTTCCTTTATTTTAATTTATTTAGAATCTCAAATATGTGTCACAATATTTAATTTGACACTATTTATTTGAGCTTTTAGCCAATTTAGACTACTATCTTTTAGACTCTCCAAAAGCCCAAAAATCTTCTAGCTTTTGCCGTTCGAGACGTTTTTGTCTTTAACAAGATCTAAAAGCCGAGGTCCAAAAGCTTTGTAAGAAACCCAAATAAACAACCCTAAAGTGAATACAAAAGAAATGCATCTACTAGTCAGTCTTAACTAACTTTGAGACACAATAGTAAGGTAAGAGACATATGAGGCTAAGGTTGTGTGTTTGATCCCCTACAATCACACATGTCTGCTAACTTATGACATGGGACTAAGAGGGTGTTTAAATGAACTAGAAATAATAGTTAGTGGCTAAAATTATTTGAGACATCCAAACACCCTAACTAATATTTTAGCTATTAGCTATTTTTGGTAAATTAGTTAATAGTTGAGTAGTTATTTGTTAGCTAGCTAATTCTAGTAACAATTTTTAGCCAACTAACTATTAGTTCTAGTGCATTCAAACATCCCCTAGATGTTGTGTCTCTCCTAGTTTTTTATGGTTTCAAACGATTTACAAACTATTGAAAATGATTTTTTTGTGACGACTAGGTTCTAGACCGTCTTAAAAAAATTGATTTCTAGAGGTGGTTCAGATTTCGACTACTTCTAGAAGTTGATTTATAAAGACAATTGGATACCTGCCTAATTTCTAAAGATAGTAGATATCGTGAACACAAGGTTGATATATGCCATTGTGGTTTGGATTTGTGATGAGTGATTATCAATGGAGTAACATATTAGGTTGAGTCACGTGGACTAACTTGGGTGTCTGTATATGCAACATGAGAGATTTGTGGTGCACAAGTATGGGTCTAGAGGTAGTGGTCAATGCAAAGATGAAGGTCCTACGAATTTGTACCAATGGACTAGAAGGGGTGAAGAACGAACACTGAGACCTGACTAAGGGACTAGAGAAGCCAGTTACTAGCTATGGTGGCTAACACCTATAGACACCAATAGGATCAAGGACTTGGCAGAGCATATTGTGTCATCGACGCGATCGAGGACTAGCAGGACACATGTCCAGGACATATGGGACGTGTATGGACTATACTACCTACAGAGGTTTGGTGGTTGAGCCTCAAAACCACCCAGCATCAATTTCATGGGTTTAGACTCAAGAACTTGGCAGCACATTTCTGGATGGAATCATAGGTGGCACATGGAGCCATCATGGAGGTTGTGTCAAGGCAAAGCAAATCTATGAAGGAAGTGTGGCCAATAGATCATCAATTTGAGAGTTGGACCATCAGACCCCTGACCAAATGTCTTAGCTCTAAATATCTAAGGATATGTTAGGAATGTAAAAACACTCTATAAATAAAAGGATAGCTGCCCCAACCAGCCATCTCTCGAATCTTTAGGTTTGGTTTTCACTTAGTCTATCACCTTTCATTAGGGATATCCATATATGTTTTAGGGAGACTTTTTGCATGTCTGTTTTTTAATTTGGGAAGCATGGCCCTAACCATGGTAGCTCTGAGATTATTTCATGTGCCAAACATAATGCTTTGAATTCCTCTTGTGGTTTGTTTCTCCTGTGCTCTTTTTATTTGAGTTTTGGATGATTTTATGAATCTGAATTTGGGGGAAGTTTTGCCTAGTTTGAGATATAGGAGACACTCCTAGAATCACTAGTGCCAGTTGATACGGGTTGATTCATCTTGAGATTTAGTCACCAACTATTTGAACTCTTTTGGGAAAACCCTAGTTTGGGTTTGAATTTTTTGATCTGAGTGTCTAGTTTTGATCTTTCTAAGTTCAAAACTTTGAGAACACCTTCGAATCATCCTTGTAAAGGAGTCCTCAAAGTTTCATCTCAATCCAAAGAGATCATGTCAAGCGGCACTACCACACAATAGAAACGACATTACTGGCCAGGAGAGTGACACTGCAGCATTGTCTAGAAAAGTTTTTGCTTCTGCCTCTTTTAGAATTTTGTGTGTCCAAATTACATTCTGATTGTTTTTCCAAGTCCATATCCGAATCAGGAACTTTCTCAAGGCATCTAACCATAGTTAGTTGAGGTGTTCTTGAATAGGGATCTTCTTTGTTGGTTGTGGTATTTTTGAGGTTTAGGTGAAGTTCTTGGGATGGACGCCAAGTGATTGATATTATACCTCCCGGGCCAGAACTTCTTGTTTCAGAGGGGGAATCAATCAAGCTTGATCAACCATTAACAAGCAATCCCAATGCAGGAGGGTTTGGTCACGGGGATGCAGAAATAGTGCTTCAGGATCCATTGCACGTCCAAGGCCTTTTGTTTGTCTTCGCATCTGTTATTTTGGCACAAGTTTTTTTGGTTCTCAAAAAGAAACACTTTGAAAAGGTTCAATTCTACGAAATGAATTTCTAGATCCTGGGATTTCTTACCATCAAGTGAGAAAAAAGCCTCAATTTCTAGAATTCCTTATTTCTATATGTCAAGATTGTCTAGAGCAAACTTTTTATTGGCTCACATTCATCTCCCTCTAGTTGCTGAATTCGATACTTCAGAGATGGTTGTAATATCTATATTTACAAATGGTTCCTGAACTACTCTAAAAACTATATATGTAGTAGTGGAAACAATTATATGCTAATTCTAAGAATTGATTATCTGAAATGGGCTAAAGGGTTGGGAAGTGAAAATGTAATTTCTCTCGACTCACTTAATGTATGGATTCATTGCGTCTAGAGTTTATCTTAAAAAGTTACGAAAAATATACTTTTAGTTAGAGAAGCACTTCTATCAAATAACCAACGTTCACGAAAAATCTCAAGTAGAATGAGATATGTCAAACACACTTTATGCCTCATCTCATTTTCTTAGGTCGAGAAATCGAATCTATAACCTATCACTTATTACTTCTCTACCACTACACATTCATTTATGTCTATATGTAATATACCATTTTTGTACTAAATATCTTAATTACCAAATAAACTCAAATAAAAAACTTATAAAGTTTTATATCTTGTCAAGCACTGCAATTTTGGTATACGATCTATCCATCCTGTTTTTTTTGAAAAAATCCAACAAAAAATGGATATCAAAATAAATGAATTTAAAACAAATATTTGAGACTTTAATTGGTTTCAAATGAAAAAACTTATCAGCAGTAAATGTGTGCTAAGGTTGGCCAATCAAACTTTTGTATTAATTATGTGATTTTTAGGACGTTTAGAAACTTAGCATCCTAAAATTTAAAAATTATAAATAGAGTACAAATACCTAGGGCTTTAAAAGACTTCAAATAAAAACAAATTTGAAGTACAAAGTGGTGGTTTGAATTGAGAACTATGACTTTTGTATAGATTATGTCAACATTGTTTGATCATTTCAAATTTCAAAATTTGTATAGTGCATGAAAAATATAACATGATGCAACATGATATGCTAGTCACTACCACCTTCAAATTTCACCCAGTCTTCCTCGTCCCAATCCTTGTTGCCATCTTGCAAGAAAATATTCATGTGACTGGGCTCATCTTCCTTAGCCTAAACTACCTTTTGCCTAAAGTAATGGGCCTCTAATTTATTAGCTGCCAAGGACAAGAAAGCATCCTCCTCCTCTTTGTCATTTTGTGTGTAGTAGTTTGCTTCCACTAAATTGATGTGCTCCCAAAAGCTAAGTGTTGTCCTCTTCGTCTTCCCAACCTTTATGTACCTCCATAATCTGAGATGACATAGGACGTGTAGATTTATTTTTTGCTCCTCTATCTTCCTTTTTTCAAACATGGCTTTTTCTACCTTAGCAGCAATCTCATTTCTATGTGGTCGCTGCATTGGCACATACAAAAATGTTAGCCACACCAATTAAAATAATAAATGTGTAATGAAACAATTACAATATCGCTGCACTCACAAGTAAATCTAGCCAAAAACATGCTCCTTCATGGTCTACAATTGAACTTTTTTCACCTCCATTTCCCACTCCTCATCTTCCTTTTTCTCAGCAGCCACCCTCTTTTGGTCCTCTCATGTAGACCACTATAGGCTAGACCTGAGCATTTCTCGGGTCGGGTCAGGTCGGGTTCGGGTCGGGCCAGAAAAATTAGATAGAAAATCAGTCAGCCCGAGCCTGCCCATGGCCCGACCAATAACCTGAAATCATGGCCTGAGCCCGCCCACAACCCGACACGAGGGCCCGCGGAGCCCGATGGCCCGACAACAAGGTGGCTTCCTGCTGACGTCATCTTGCTGCTACATTGAAACTAACCAATCTAACACTTAAAAATAGGTATGGCTGTAGGAGTTGTGATGGAACCTCCCAAGTCATTAGGCCCACCTACAGTTGTCCTTGTCCATTGGACCTCGGACAACCCTGCAGGTGCACCTGATCACTTGACAAGTTCGGTATCTAAATTCTTTACCTTGCCCAAGAGCGTTTCACCCGTCACGCAGATATTACAACACATCAGAGGAACGAATATGCGGAAGCAGTTACAACAACTTATTTTATATTAAAGTATGGAAAGAGTATTATTATTACAGACCAGTAATATAAGAGTGCAGGGGTAATATTATTACAAACCTAGGAGGCAAAAACCCCTCTCGCTTAACAGTAAAAAGTTCTTAAAGGAGGACACTTCCTCCCGAGGCTTCAATCCTGGTTTTCTTCCTTTGGCACCACCTTGGAACAAAAGCAACAAAAATTTGCTGCTTCCTCACCTACAACAACATGAGTTCGAAAACCCTGAGTATGAAGTGTACTTTCGCAAGTCTTACCCGTCAAAATAAAAGACTCTCAAGGATATGCTGGCTCAAGGGAGTCAAGGTAAGGC
Organism: Zea luxurians; assembly: GCA_029449295.1. Classification (NCBI taxonomy): domain Eukaryota; kingdom Viridiplantae; phylum Streptophyta; class Magnoliopsida; order Poales; family Poaceae; genus Zea; species Zea luxurians. The sequence continues at coordinate 15,231,704 of JAOPSE010000002.1, forward strand.
TTAATCAATAATCAAGACTCTGTTTGCAAAAATGCTTACTAATAGTGGATCCGTAAAAATCCAGTTTTATTAGCAAGTTAAGTCATTACCTGAATCTAGAGTTCTTTCTACCCTAGTTCAAGCACTTGGCCTATACTAGCCATTTTCTTATCAACCCTTCTTGTTCACTGGAATGCTACGTGTAGGGAAGTGACCAAGTCTTCATGTTCGAGAAGTAACGGCGATCCGAATCGATTAATACTCAACTGAGGATCTCCAATCACACGACATATGTAGCACTTAACCCTTGCATATGTCAACTCGCCACCGGGGTTCTTAAGACCAGATCAGGTTCACGCCAACCGAGAGCACAGATACACCACCGTCCAGCCTCTTGCCACAGAGGGTACACACTACTCTCGCCATCTCTCCACTCCCATTGTGTGTTATCTTATTCTGGTATTAGTCTGCCCGAGGCAAAGCTTACCCATGATGAGGCATGTGACCAGTTAAAAGGTCCTCGAGCAACAAGCCTACATCGAGACGGTCCTTAATCGACTCAAACGGAGACACTACACTGAGACTCTCTTCTCGTGCAAGTCACCCGCCCGGTCTTAGCTTTATTACTTTAACCCAAAGTTTGGTACCTGACAGAGGTACATCTTTTCCGATGTTGAACCCATCACGGCCATGATGGATCCACCATCAAGTTTTATTTTGAAAACATCCCATCCCACTTGAAGCATCATCTTTTGTCAAAACAAAACATTTTGTTTTTCTAGAGCAAGACTAAGCAAAAGAAAAACCTTTTTATAAAACAGGGGATCAAGGAAAGGTAATCAAATTCTCAAGGAAGGAAATGCATCAATTTGTTTAGCACACAACTCCTATCACCTAATGCATCAAGCAAGTGAGAAAGATTTTTAAAATAGCAAGGAGGTGGCAAATGCACCGGGGCTTGCCTTGTGTTATAGGAGAGTCGGGCTCTGCTCCACAAATGTCAAAATAAAAGCAGTTCCCGGTAGGGTGGTCTTTAGGTGGTGGTGGTGTAGCTCTTACTTCTTCAACTTCTACTTCTTCTTCGTTTTCTATATATATCATATATACAAACATGAATGCTCATGTAATGCTTATGAAAATGCAAAGATAATAAAGGTATATTATCTTAGGTTTTGAATATAATTTTCCTTCATGGAACTCCAGGAAACTAGGGTTTTTGGAGTCAGAACTGTAATCCCTAGGGCAAGCATCACTAGAAGACTAGGGTTTTGGGGTTTAGGCACCAAACATTGTCCAAATCATGCCAAACTTTATCCAAAGCTTCTAAATAATATTTAAAGCTTATCTAAAAAGTTTAGTGATTTTTGGAGTTATTAATCAATTTCTAAAATTCCAGGAGTATAGGTTTTAGCTGTTTTAAATACTCCATAATTCCTTATTTGGACTAATAATCATAAAACTATTTTTATTAAATAGTATAGAATTTTAGGAGCCTAGCAAAATTGGTCTTGCATTTTTAGCAATTTTCTACAATTTTCTATGAATTCTCTAACCCTGGGAGAAAAAGAAAAAGGAAAAACATGAATAGTACTGGGCCGAAACTGGCCCAATACAACCCATGCCCGGGCGAAAACACGCGCGCCCGCGGCCGCGGTGCCGACTTTGCACAGAAGTCCCTAGCTTTTTAAATAACCCGAAAGAGTCTGCGACACTATTGTTTTGTCTCACTGACATTTGCATCAAGGTCCCTCCCTTTCTAATTCTTTACAATCTACGGTCCTCAGCGGCGAACCGTGCCAGGCCGAGCTCCGGCGAGCCTGCACTTGCCGGAATATGCAACGGCTAGCTCTCCCCTTTGCTGGACACCGAATTCAACCCTACGCGACCATTTCCCCTCACTTAATTACTGGAATTGGGCTCTAAATCACCCCGTCCACGGAGACAGCGCGAACTACGGATGAACAGAAGTGTTCCCGGTGATCTAGCGTGTCTAGCTTAATTGAACGGGTCGAGGAGCATCAGGAGGACATATGGGTACTGAAACAGGAGGGCAAAGAGCATGAACAGACCTGGAACGAGCTAGCCACGGCGAGGTCACTATGCGCAGTGTTTCAGACCGATTTGGGGGAAATCCCAAATTGGAGCTCTCTGGTGAGTAATTGGAGGCACAAGCGGGTGGATTAGATGCTGGACTACCTTGCGGAACCGATGGCAGGCACAATTTATAGGATCCATGAGCGGTGGCGACTAATTTGTGGAAAGACGCGCGGCGGCCGGAGAGAAGGGGGTGCTTTGGCGCAAGCGATTGGTGGCATTTATCGTGGCAGGCTCACCGGCGATGATCGGGTGGGCTAAGATGACTCACTGCGGCATGGTTAAAGCACCAATGCACGTGGCGCAAGGTCGCGAGGTGGCTAACTCCGGCGAGCCTATCCAAAGTGGTCGTGACTTAGGCGGGTACGACGGCCGGAGAAGAATAGTGGTCGGAGTTCATCTACGGTGCGATATTTCTTACCCTCTGACGTTATCCAACTGCGCTAGGCACGAATCACCGCGGCGGGTGCGAATCCGGGCGCACGGTCACCGGCGGTGAGTTATCTGAACTGACGTTCTGATCTGGACACTGTACCATTGAAAACCCGATTCAGAGCGCCTGACAGAGCCTGTTTGGGGGCAATTTGCTCCAAATTTTGTATGGTGACCAGATCAACATCCTGTATCAAAGTTGTAGCCTAACAAACTAGCTCTAACTTTGTCACAGAGGTTTTGGTTAAACATTCATCAAATTGAGCTCCACAAGGTCCCAAAGTTGATCCAATCTACTGCCTTCTCTGAATATAATGGAGTCTTAGTCTGACAGCCAGACTTCAGGGCTGATTATCTCCAATTTTTGTATGTCAACAATGCTTAATCACTTAAGCAAAGTTGTGCTCCTATAGTAGCTCTAGACTTTTGATGTGTTGACCCTAGGCAAACTCTTTGTATTTTTAGAACTACAGAGCTCCAAAGTCAGCCTTGTTCTCTGGTTTTCAGACTTTGCCACATGAGTGGTGTAGAGTGGCTTTTTTGCAAAAAAGCCCCAAAGCTCATCTTTTGACTTGGAAATCCTCATATGTGTGAATCTTATGCTTTAGGGTACGCTAATTCCTTGGTTTTTTGCACTTGGGTCCAAAAGTATGCAAAATTTACATATAACCCCTAGGGTTTCAACTCAGGGTTTTCCAGGGGTCTTTTAGGGTTTTTTGTACTTCTAGGGTTTTGGTGCTATCAAAGTCCATTAAAGGTGATATATTGTGACAATTTCTAATAAGTTTTGAGATTTTAACTCATTTAGGCTTTATTGACACTCCTAAGCCTAGTTTAGGGCTAAGTACCCTACCTTAGGGTTTCACCCATAACAAGTCACATCAATACAACTTGTTTGAAATTTTTGCTTAGTGAATGCACTCTAAATGTAACAATCACATGATATGCTAATGCTCAAGATGTTATGCTCAAGTTTTAGTGACAGTAACACCAGGGGTGTTACATCCTTCCCCCCATAAAAGAATCTCGTCCTGAGATTTAAAAGTCCTAGGGCAAGTAATGGAAAAGGAAACACGTCATATTTTTATTTCCTTATTTCTTGTACAAGGCAGGGGGTGGTATGGGGTCTACTCCTTTATTACAACAATTGTACATACCTCACAATTTACATGAAGCTAAAAAGCCTAGGAAATTCTTTTCTAGAAAGTCTTGAGTTTCCCATGTAGCTTCATCTTTCGTGTGTTGGTTCCATTGTATCTTATAAAACTTGAGAGTTATTCTTCGGGTAATCCTGTCCTTTTGATCCAGGACTCGAATAGGATGTTCTGAATATGTCAAGTCTGGTTCTAAGACAACATCCGTCACTTCAACGGTTCGATCTGGAACCCGAAGACACTTCTTCAACTAGGATACGTGGAACACATTGTGCACTGCAGATAATGTTTCGGGTAATTGGAGTCAGTATGCTACTGGTCCACATCTTTCAAGGATAGGAAAAGGACCAATGTACCAGGTGAAAGGGAAATGTGCCCTTGGGCCATTTCTAAGTATTTTGGTGATTTAGTGTCCAACACAAGTGCTTAAGTGTTAAACTATGCCAAATGGTGGACAAAGTGCAAATCAATACAAAGGTATGATTCTAGACTTAGTACATTGGTTTTTGTGTACTAACATATTTGTCTAAGTGCTAGAATTAGAGAAAATTCAATTGGAAAAGACTTGGCGCGAGCAGCCAAGACTCTGCTCGGTCTGGGTGCACCGGACTGTCTGGTGGTGCACCGGACAGTGTCCGGTGCGCCAGGCTGGCTCTGGTGAAAAGGCTGCTCTCGGGTCTCGATGGCGGCGTATGGCTATAAATCACCGGACTGTTCGGTGGTGCACCGGACAGTGTCCGGTGAGTCGGCTGCGGCGAAGTCGCCGCTCTCGGGAACCAAGTCAACAGCGTACGGCTATAATTCACCGGACTGTCTGGTGAGCCAACGGTCGGGCGCACCAACGGTCGGCCGCACAATTCGTGCGTGACGCGTGGCCGAGCCAACGGTCGGTTGGGAGCATAGGACTGTCCGGTGTGCACCGGACAGTGTCCGGTGCGCCAACGGCTCCAAGTCTCCAACGGTCAGCTGCGCCAGAATATGAATGAAATCCGCACCGGACAGTGTCCGGTGGTGCACCGGACTGTCCGGTGCACCAGTCGACAGAAGGCAAGAATTGCCTTCCTGGATTGCTCTCAACGGCTCCTAGCTGCCTAGGGACTATAAAAGGGACCCCTAGGCGCATGGAGGAGGAGACCAAGCACACTTTGAGCATTCTTGATCATTCACACTTCGTCTTTGCACACTTGTTCGACATTCTTAATGATTTGAGCTCCGTTCTAGTGAGAACTTTGTGATATTCATTAGAGCTCAAGTCTTGGCCGTGTGTGTGCGTATTTGCTGTGGACTTATGTGTGTTGCTCATCCCATCCTTACTTCCGTGTTCATTTGTGATCATCTTTTGTAAGGGCGAGAGACTCCAAGTTGTGGAGATTCCTCGCAAACGGGATATAGTGAAAGGAAAAGAAACACCATGATATTCAAGTGGATCTTTGGATCACTTGAGAGGGGTTGAGTGCAACCCTCGTCCATTGGGACGCCACAACGTGGAGTAGGCAAGTTTTGACTTGGCCGAACCACGGGATAAACCACTGTGCCTCTCTATGTTGATATCTTTGTGGTTATTGTGTCTTGCAAGAATTCCTCTCTAGCCACTTAGTTTTATTGCTCTAACACTTAATCAAGTTTGTGGCTTCAAGTTTTAAGTTTTTACAGGATCACCTATTCACCCCCTCTAGGTGCTCTCAATTGGTATCGGAGGCGTTCTCTTCACGTAAGGGACTAATCGCCCGAAGAGATGGATCCTAAGGGCAAGGGGATGGTGGTCAATGATAAGGAGAAGGAGTCCTTCGTCAATGATCCAAAAGATGACAAGCCTACTGATTTGGGCTCGAGCCACAAAAGAAAAGATGGGAAGAAGAAGAAAACAAGGCGCATCAAGGAGATAGTCTACTACGACAGCGACGAATCTTCCTCTTCCCAAAAGGACGACGACGACAACGACTACGAGAAAAGGAAGACGGTTAATTCAAACTTTTCCTTTGATTATTCTCGTATTCCGCAAAATTCCAATGCTCATTTGCTTTCCATTCCCCTCTGTAAACCCCCTCACTTTGATGGAGAGGACTACGGATTTTGGAGTCACAAAATGCGTAGCCACTTGTTCTCTCTCCATCCAAGTATATGGGAGATAGTAGAAAATGGAATACACTTTAATAGTACGGATAGTCCCATGTTCATGAATGAACAAATTCATAAAAATGCACAAGCTACTACTGTGTTGTTAGCCTCATTGTGCAGGGATGAGTATCATAAGGTGAGCGGCTTGGACAACGCCAAGCAGATTTAGGACACCCTCAAGATCTCATATGAGGGGAACGACGTCACCATGCTCACCAAGATGGAGTTGGTGGAAGGCGAACTTGGAAGGTTCGCAATGATTAGGGGGAGGAGCCAACCCAAATATACAACAGGCTCAAGACCCTCGTCAACAAAATAAGGAGCTATGGAAGCATGCGATGGACGGACCACGACGTCGTCCGCCTAATGCTAAGGTCTTTCACTGTTCTTGATCCACATCTTGTAAACAATATTCGTGAAAATTCTAGGTACACCAAGATGTCACCCGAAGAAATACTTGGAAAGTTCGTAAGCGGGAGGATGATGATCAAGGAGGCAAAATACGTCGATGAGGCGTTGAATGGTCCAATTCATGAGCCTCAAGCCATTGCTCTCAAGGCAACAAATAGCAACGAGGCGCTACCTAGCAAGGTGGCACAAGTTGAGGCGACGGGGCTCAATGAGGAAGAAATGGCCCTCATCATTAAGCGCTTCAAGATGTTGCTAAAGGGTCGCAAGGAGAATCCCAAAAAGAGCAAGACGAAGGGAAAGCGCTCCTGCTTCAAGTGTGGTAAGATTGGTCACTTTATTGCTAACTGTCCCGATAATGATAGTGACCAGGAACAAGGAAAGAATGGGAAAAGAGAGACAAGAAGGTTTACAAGAAGGCTAAAGGCGAGGCACACCTTGGAAAGGAGTGGGATTCGGATTGCTCTTCGTCCGACTCCGACGACGAAGGACTCGCCACCACCGCCTTCAACAAATTGTCTCTCTTCCCCAACGAGCATCACACTTGCCTCATGGCAAAGGAGAAGAAGGTAAGTACTCGAAATGCTACTACATATGCCTCTTCAAGTGATGACGAATCTAGCGATGATGAAGTAGACTATGCTAGTTTATTCAAAGGATTAGATAGAACTAAAATTGATAAGATCAATGAATTAATTGATGCTTTGAATGAGAAAAATAGACTTCTAGAAAAGCAAGAAGATCTTTTATATGAAGAGCATGATAAATTTGTAAGTGCACAAAATTCTCTTGCATTAGAAGTTAAAAGAAATGAAATGCTTTCATGTGAATTGTCTACATGCCATGAATCTATTTCTAGCTTAAAGAGTATCAATGATGACTTGAATGCTAAAATAGAAATAGCTAGTAAATCAACCTCTTGTGTAGAACATGTTATGATTTGCAATAGGTGTAAAGATTTTAATGTTGATGCTTGTAGTGAACACCTAGTCTCCATCTCTAAACTAAAGGATGAAGTGGCTAGTCTTAATGCTCAACTTAAGACTAGCAAAAGTGAATTTGATAAACAAAAATTTGCAAGGGATGCCTACACGACTGGTAGACACCCCTCAATTAAGGATGGACTTGGCTTTAAGAGGGAAGCCAAGAACTTAACAAGTCATAAGGCTCCCATCTCCGCCAAGGAGAAAGGGAAGGCCCCTATGGCTAATAGTGCTCAAAAGAACCATGCTTTCATGTACCATTATAGGAGATATTCTAGGAATGTTCATGATGCTTTTGATTCTCGTGCCATGATTGCTTCAAGTTCTTCTATTATGAATGATAGAAATTTGGCTAGGAAAAATATTATTCATCGTATGCCTAGAAGAAATTTTGTTCATGTACCTAGGAGAGTAAGTAATGAACATTCTACAATTTACCATGCTTGCAATGCTTCCTTTGCTATTTGTAGAAAGGATAAGAAAGTAGTTGCTAGGAAATTAGGGGCAAAATGCAAGGGAGACAAAACTTGCATTTGGGTTCCTAAGACTATTGTCACTAACCTTGTAGGACCCAACAAGAGTTGGGTACCTAAGACCCAAGCCTAATTTGCCTTGCAGGTTTATGCATCCAGGGGATCAAGCTAGATTATCGACAGCGGATGCACTAACCACATGACGGGGGAGAAGAAGATGTTCACCTCCTACGTTAAGAATAAAGATTCCCAAGATTCAATCATATTCGGTGACGAGAATCAAGGCAAGGTTAAAGGCCTAGGCAAGATTGCCATCTCAAATGAGCACTCTATCTCCGATGTATTTTTAGTAGAGTCGCTAGGTTATAATCTTTTATTGGTTAGTCAATTGTGTAATATGGGATATAATTGCTTATTCACAAATGTAGATGTGTCTGTCTTTAGAAGGAGTGATGGTTCATTAGCGTTTAAGGGTGTACTAGACGGCAAACTCTATTTAGTTGATTTTGCAAAGGAGGAGGCCGGTCTAGATGCATGCTTAATCGCTAAGACTAGCATGGGCTGGCTGTGGCATCACCGTTTAGCACATGTGGGGATGAAGAACCTTCACAAACTTCTAAAGGGAGAACATGTGTTAGGTCTAACAAATGTGCATTTCGAAAAAGATAGACCTTGTGCAGCTTGTCAAGCAGGTAAACAAGTGGGAAGTGCTCATCACATCAAGAACGTGATGACTACATCAAGACCCTTGGAGCTGCTGCATATGGACCTCTTCGGACCCGTCGCCTACCTCAGCATCGGGGGAAGTAAGTATGGTTTAGTAATTGTTGATGATTTTTCCCGCTTCACTTGGGTATTCTTTTTGTAGGATAAATCTGAAACCCAAGGGACCCTAAAGCGCTTCCTAAGGAGAGCTCAAAATGAGTTTGAGCTCAAGGTGAAGAAAATAAGGAGCGACAACGGGTTCGAGTTCAAGAACCTTCAAGTGGAGGAATACCTTGAGGAAGGAATCAAGCACGAGTTCTCCGCTCCCTACACACCACAGCAAAATGGTGTGGTAGAGAGGAAGAACCGGACGCTCATAGACATGGCGAGGACGATGCTTGGAGAATTCAAGACGCCCGAGCGGTTTTGGTCGGAAGCTGTGAACACGGCTTGCCACGCCATAAACCGAGTCTATCTCCATCGCCTCCTCAAGAAGACGTCATACGAGCTACTAACCGGTAACAAACCCAATGTTTCGTATTTCCGAGTTTTTGGGAGTAAATGCTACATTCTAGTGAAGAAGGGTAGGAATTCCAAATTTGCTCCCAAAGCGGTAGAAGGGTTTTTGTTAGGTTATGACTCAAATGCAAAGGCGTATAGAGTCTTCAACAAATCATCAGGTTTGGTTGAAGTCTCTAGCGACGTTGTATTTGATGAGACTAACGGCTCTCCAAGAGAGCAAGTTGAGCTTGATGATGTAGATGAAGATGATGTTCGAACGGACGCGATTCGTACCATGGCAATTGGAGACGTGCGACCGTAGGAACACAAGGAACAAGATCAGCCTTCTTCCTCAACAATGGTGCAATCCCCATCTCAAGATGATGAATAGGTTCCTCAAGAAGTGGCGTGTGATCAAGGGGGAGCACAGGATGTCCAAGTTGAAGAGGAAGAAGCACCTCAGGCCCCTCCAACTCAAGTTCGAGCGATGATTCAAAGGAACCATCCCATCGACCAGATTTTGGGTGACATTAGCAAGGGAGTAACCACTCGCTCTAGATTAGCTAATTTTTGTGAGCATTACTCTTTCGTCTCTTCTATTGAGCCTTTCAGGGTAGAAGAGGCCTTGCTAGATCCAGACTGGGTGTTGGCCATGCAGGAAGAGCTCAACAACTTCAAGCGTAATGAAGTTTGGACACTGGTGCCGCGTCCCAAGCAAAATGTTGTGGGAACCAAGTGGGTGTTCCGCAACAAACAGGACGAGCACGGGGTGGTGACGAGGAACAAGGCTCGACTTGTGGCAAAAGGTTATGCCCAAGTCGCAGGTTTGGACTTTGAGGAGACTTTTTCTCCTGTGGCTAGGCTAGAGTCGATTTGTATTTTGTTAGCCTATGCCGCTCACCATTCTTTCAGGTTGTTCCAAATGGACGTGAAGAGCGCTTTCCTCAACGGGCCAATTATGGAGGAGGTGTACATGGAGCAACCCCCTGGCTTTGAGGATGAATGGTTCCCCGACCACGTGTGTAAGCTCTCTAAGGCGCCCTATGGACTTAAGCAAGCCCCAAGAGCATGGTATGAATGCCTTAGAGACTTTTTAATTGCTAATGCCTTCAAGGTTGGGAAAGCCGATCCAACTCTTTTTACTAAGACAAGTGATGGTGACTTATTTGTGTGCCAAATTTATGTCGATGACATAATATTTGGTTCTACTAACCAACAGTCTTGTGAAGAGTTTAGCAGGGTGATGACTCAAAAGTTTGAGATGTCAATGATGGGCGAGTTGAACTAATTCCTTGGGTTCTAAGTGAAGCAACTCAAGGATGGCACTTTCATTTCCCAAACAAAGTATACGCAAGACTTGCTCAAGCGATTTGGGATGAAGGACGCCAAGCCCGCAAAGACTCCAATGGGAACTGACGGACACGTCGACCTCAACAAAGGAGGTAAGTCCATTGATCAAAAAGCATACCGGTCCATGATAGGCTCCTTGCTTTATTTATGTGCTAGTAGACCGGATATTATGCTTAGTGTATGCATGTGTGCTAGATTTCAATCCGATCCAAGGGAATGTCACTTAGTGGCCGTGAAGCGAATTCTTAGATATTTAGTCGCTACGCCTTGCTTCGAGATCTGGTATCCAAAGGGGTCTACCTTTGACTTAATTGGATATTCAGACTCCGATTACGCTAGATGTAAGGTCGATAGGAAGAGTACATCAGGGACGTGCCAATTCCTAGGAAGGTCCCTGGTGTCGTGGAGTTCTAAGAAACAAACCTCTGTTGCCCTATCCACCGCTGAGGCCGAGTACGTTGCCGCAGGACAGTGTTGCGCGCAACTACTTTGGATGAGGCAAACCCTTCGGGACTTTGGCTACAATCTGAGCAAAGTCCCACTCCTATGTGACAATGAGAGTGCTATCCGCATGGCGGACAATCCTGTTGAGCACAGCCGCACAAAGCACATTGACATCCGGCATCACTTTTTGAGAGACCACCAGCAAAAGGGAGATATCGAAGTGTTTTATATTAGCACCGAGAACCAGCTAGCCGATATCTTTACCAAGCCTTTAGATGAAAAGACCTTTTGCAGGTTGCGTAGTGAGCTAAATGTCTTAGATTCGCGGAACTTGGATTGATGTGTAGCATACATGTGTATTATGCTTTGATCATGTTTCCTTATGCATTTTGTTTATTTATGGTGCTCAAGTTGTACAAACTCTCCCCGGACCTCAAAAGTCCATGTGTGAGTGATGCACATATTTAGGGGGAGATGTGCTACAACTTGACCCCTTGAGACTAACCATATGTTTGAGCTTGCTTGATTTAGTCTCAAAGGTGGATTGAAAGGGAAAAGGTGAACTTGGACCATGCAAGACTTCCACTGCACTCCGATGAGAGGGTAACTCACTCCAAGTTCATCTCCATATTCTTATTGCCTTTGAACTCTTATTTGAAGATTTTGGTGAGGCAATGGGGTTTAAGGGCCAAGATTGATCCCGTTTTGGTGCTTGATGCCAAAGGGGGAGAAAATAAGTCCAAAGCAAGAAATGGATCAGCCACCACTTGAGAATTTTGAAAATAGAAGAATAGAGTTTTGTTTTGTCAAAATACTCTTGTTGTCTCTAAGTGCTAAAAGTCTGTCTCTTGTGGGGAGAATGCTTGATTATGGGAAAAGGGGAGTTTTTGAATCTTTGATCAATTTCTCTTGGAATACCTCTCTTTATGTCTCTGCAAGTGAATTTGACTTAGAGATAGGAAATTGAGTTTGATTTGCAAAAACAAACCAAGTGGTGGCAAAGAATGATCCAAATATGCCAAATTTCAATCGAAATCATTTCTTGTTCGAAATTGCATTGATATTGCACTTCTTTTAGTTGCTTTATGTTGTGTTGGCATAAATCACCAAAAAGGGGGAGATTGAAAGGGAAATGTGCCCTTGGGCCATTTCTAAGTATTTTGGTGATTTAGTGTCCAACACAAGTGCTTAAGTGTTAAACTATGCCAAATGGTGGACAAAGTGCAAATCAATACAAAGGTATGATTCTAGACTTAGTACATTGGTTTTTGTGTACTAACATATTTGTCTAAGTGCTAGAATCAGAGAAAATTCAATTGGAAAAGACTTGGCGCGAGCAACCAAGACTCTGCTCGGTCTGGGTGCACCGGACTGTCCGGTGGTGCACCAGACAGTGTCCGGTGTGCCAGGCTGGCTCTAGTGAAAAGGCTGCTCTCGGGTCTCGACGGCGGTGTACGGCTATAAATCACCGGACTGTCCGGTGGTGCACCGGACAGTGTCCGGTGAGTCGGCTGCGGCGAAGTCGCCGCTCTCGGGAACCAAGTCAACAGTGTACGACTATAATTCACCGAACTGTCCGGTGAGGCACCGGACTGTCTGGTGAGCCAACGGTCAGGCGCACCAACGGTCGGCCGCACAATCCGTGCGTGACGCGTGGCCGAGCCAACAGTCGGATGGGAGCACCGGACTGTCCGGTGTGCACCGGACAGTGTCCGGTGCGCGAACGGCTCCAAGTCTCTAACGGTCAGCTGCGCCAGAATAGGAAAGAAATCCGCACCGGACAGTGTCCGGTGGTGCACCGGACTGTCCGGTGCGCCAGTCGACAGAAGGCAAGAATTGCCTTCCTGGATTGCTCTCAACGGCTCCTAGCTGCCTTGGGACTATAAAAGAGACCCCTAGGCGCATGGATGAGGAGACCAAACACACTTTGAGCATTCTTGATCATTCACAGTTCGTCTTTGCACTTGTTCGACATTCTTAGTGATTTGAGCTCTGTTCTAGTGAGAACTTTGTGATATTCATAAGAGCTCAAGTCTTGGCCGTGTGTGTGCGTATTTGCTGTGGACTTGTGTGTGTTGCTCATCCCATCCTTACTTCCGTGTTCATTTGTGATCATCTTTTGTAAGGGCGAGAGACTCCAAGTTGTGGAGATTCCTCGCAAACGGGATATAGTGAAAGGAAAAGAAACACCGTGGTATTCAAGTGGATCTTTGGATCACTTGAGAGGGGTTGAGTGCAACCCTCGTCAATTGGGACGCCACAACGTGGAGTAGGCAAGTTTTGACTTGGCCGAACCACGGGATAAACCACTATGCCTCTCTGTGTTGATATCTTTGTGGTTATTGTGTCTTGCAAGAATTCCTCTCTAGCCACTTGGTTTTATTGCTCTAACACTTAATCAAGTTTGTGGCTTCAAGTTTTATGTTTTTACAGGATCACCTATTCACCCCCCTCTAGGTGCTCTCACCAGGGTGCAAGCTTCCCTTTTACCCCGAAACGAGACACACCCTTCATTGGTGAGACTTTCAGGTAGACATAATCCTCAACTTGAAAGTACAAGGGTTGGTGTTGTTTGTCTGCATAACTCTTTTGTCAAGCTTGTGCTTCTTTCAAATTATGTATAATTTGTTGAACTTTTTCTTCCATTTCTTTAACCATATCAGGCCTGAAAAACCATCTTTCTCCTAGTTCAGACCAATTTAATGGGGTACGACACCGTTGTCCATATAAAGCTTCAAAAGGTGCCATCTTGATACTTTCTTGATAACTATTGTTGTATGAGAATTCTGCCAACGGTAAACAATCATCCCATTTTTGCGAAAACTCTAAAACACATGCTCGCAACATGTCTTCAAGTATCTGGTTCACTCTCTCAATCTTCCCACTAGTTTGAGGATGATAGGCCGACCTATGGAGCAACTTAGTACCCAAAGATTTGTGGAGTTCCTCCCAGAATTTGGATACAAATTGTGGTCCACGGTCCGACACAATTGTTTTCGGAATCCCGTGCAGACTGAGAATACGAGCAATGTAAAGTTCCGCATATGTGATTACTGGATACTTTACCTTAGCTGGGAGGAAGTGGGCAATCTTTGTAAGTCGATCAATGATAACCCAGATGGAATCAAACCCTTTTGCTGTCCTGGGTAATCCCATAATGAAGTCCATGCTTATGTCTTCCCATTTCCATGTTGGGATAGGTAAAGATTGCAATGGACCAGTAGTTTTCATATGTATGGCTTTGACACGTCTACAGGTGTCACATCTCGCCACATAGCGTGCAATTTCGATCTTCATTTTGGTCCACCAATAATGTTGCTTTAGATCATGATACATCTTAGTGCTTCTGGGATGAATAGAATAGCAACTAAGATGTGCTTCATCTAAAATTTGCTGGCGGACTTCTTCATTCTTGGGCACAACTATTCGGTTGTTAACCCATACAACGCCTTGATCATCTTTTCTGAAACAGTTTGCTGTACCGGCCTTTATTTTCTCATGAATATGTTTCATACCCTCATCACTTCTTTGTGCATCAATTATCCCTTGCAGAAGAATCGACTTAAGCTTCAATTGATTCAATGTTCCTTGTTGAATCATTCTCAGGTTTAACTTCTCCATTTCTTGGCATAATGCGATATTAGAAGTTTTCACTGTAAGACCCCATAGTTCCTTGCGACTTAGTGCATCTGCCACCATGTTGGCCTTGCCTGGGTGATAGTGAATTTCCAATTCATAGTCCTTAATCAGCTCAAGCCATCTCCTCTGCCTCATATTTAGTTCTGACTGGGTGAAAATGTACTTCAAGCTTTTATGATCCGTGTATATATGACAGATATTCCCCAGCAGATAATTACGCCATATTTTCAGGGCATGAACCACAACAGCTAATTCCAGGTATGAGTTGGATAATGTTCTTCATGCCGGCACAACTGTCTTGAGGCATACGCTATAACTTGGCCTTCTTGCATCAAGACACAACCTAAACCACTGTCTGATGCATCACAATACACATCAAAAGGCTTTTCAATGTCCGATTGAGCTAATTCGGAGCAGTGGTCAATAACACCTTCAGATGCTCGAAGGCCTCATTGCATCTTGAGGACCAGTTAAACTTTGCATCGTTCTTCAATAAACTTGTGATTGGCTTCACAAGCTTAGAAAAATCCTAGATAAATGGGCGGTAATAACCAGCTAGTCCAAGGAAACTTCAAACTTGATGTACAGTGGTTGGTGGTTTCCACTCTAAAATATCCTTGACCTTGCTGGGATCAACCACAATCCCCTTGGCAGACAATACGTGTCCCAGAAATTGGATTTCCTCCAGCCAAAACGCGCATTTGCTGAATTTAGCATATAGTTGATGTTCCCTTAAGCGCGTTAATATGATCCATAGATGCCGAGCATGCTCCCCTTCATTCTTGGAATATATCAAGATATCATCAATGAAGACCACCACAAATTTGTCCAACTCAGGCATAAATACCAAGTTCATCAGATATGTGAAGTGGGCAGGAGCATTTATTAATCCGAAAGACATAACCAGATATTCGAATAATCCATACCGCATGGTAAATGTGGTCTTGGGTATATCTTCGGGTCAGATACGAATCTGATGATAACCCAACCTGAGGTCAATCTTGGAAAATACCCTGGCTCCAGTAAGCTGATCAAATAAGATATCAATCTGGGGAAGAGGGTACTTATTCTTGATTGTGACTTCATTAAGGGGTCTGTAGTCCACACACATTCGAAGTGTTTGATCCTTCTTCTTGACAAAGATTGCTGGACAACCCCAGGGTGACGAGCTAGGTCGAGTGAATCCCTTTTCTAGCAGATCTTGTAATTGAGTCTTGAGTTCTGCCAACTCATTTGGAGGCATTTGGTACGACCTTCTAGAAACAGGAGCCGTACCAGGCTTCAATTCAATCACAAATTCTACATCTCTCTCTGGAGGCAATCCAGGCAGATCTTCCGGAAAGATGTCCGGGAATTCACATACTACCAGAATATCTTGGATTTCCGATATGATGGCTTCGTAGACTCTGCCCAATGGTTTAGCTGGAATAGCTACAAGGATGGACAAGAGAACCTCTTCCTGGCCATAGCTCAACCTGATGGTTTTCAGATCAATGTTGAGGATAGCTTTGTGCTGGGCTAACGAATTCATGCCCAGAATTACATCTATATCTTGGCCTTTCAGAACAATCATATTTGTGGGAAAGTCCCGTTCAGCCAATGTTACAGGCACATGGAAAGCCACTTCTTTAGTGAATATTTGTCCCCCTGGCGAATGAATAATAAACCCTTCCCTTGATTCAATGCAAGGAATGCAATATTTCTCCACAAACTTCTTGCTTATGAATGTATGCGAAGCACCAGAATCAAAGAGAATGACTGTAGGGTGTTTGGCCACGAGGAAAGTACCCATCGTAACCGGCTCTCCCTTCAGTGTAGTGGCCACTTGTGTATAGTAGATTCGCCCAGTCTTCTTTACATTTTTTCCCACTAAATTATTTGTCGTGTTTCCATTGCCTTGGCTTGAACTCCCTGGGTTCTGCTGATTATTGGATTTGTTCTGCCTCGGATATGGGCAGTCTTTGATAAAATGTCTAGACTTCCCACAATTGAAGTAGCCAGTTGAAGAGCTCGGGAGGGCGGGGAAACGAGCACCAGGGGCACTCGGCTGAGTTGTTGAAGTGGGGGCAGTGACAGGGCGGATGAATATAGGCTGTTTGAAGGGGTAGGAGGGTGGACGAGGTAAAGAACGATTTTGAATAAAAGGTCAGATTACCAACCTTTGTCGCTTTCAAGCCCCTGGTTGGACCTGTCACCTCCAATACCCTTTGATTTTCCTGGGCCTGTATGCTTAGCTTCAACTGCCAGCGCTGTGCTGACAGCCCTGCTGTAGGAGAGATCAAGGTAGGTGGCCATCTTTCGTTGTAGCCGGTCATTGAGGCCTCGCATGAAGCAGTTCTTATTTTTAGGTTAGTATTGACCTGATTGATTGCATACTGGGACAGATGATTGAATTTGTTGAGATACTGCCTAACAGTATCTCCCCCTTGCTTGAGTCTCATGAATTCTTCCTACTTCATGTGCAGCACTCCTTCTGGATTGTAGTGCTCACGAAACGCCAATTTAAATTCGTCCCATGTGACCTGATGTCCGGCAGGTTGGATGGCCACATAATTTCCCCACCAGGTGCTGGCAGGGCCTCTTAACTGTTGAGCCACAAACAACGGCTTCTGGGTCTCCATGCATCGGATGAGTCCAAATTTCTGCTCAATGACCCGAACCCATTCATCGGCTTCGAGAGGATCTTCGGCTTTGACGAATAGTGGGGACGGCTTTTTGAGAAATCCAAGTACGAAGTTTCACGGGGTCCCTGCGGATAATCCCTCTGAGAGCACCTAGAGGGGGGGGTGAATAGGTGATCCTGTAAAAACTTGAACCTTAATGCTACAAAACTTGATTAGGAGTTAGCACAACAAAGCCAAGTGGCTAGAGAGGAGTTCTTTCAAAACACAATAACCACAAGGAGATCAACCCAGATAGGCACAGTGGTTTATCCTGTGGTTCGGCCAAGTCAAAACTTGCCTACTCCGCGTTGTGGCGTCCCAATGGACGAGGGTTGCACTCAACCTCTCTCAAGTGATCCAAAGATCCACTTGAATACCACGGTGTTTCTTTTCCTTTCACTATATCCCGTTTGCGAGGAATCTCCACAACTTGGAGTCTCTCGCCCTTACAAAAGATGATCACAAATGAACACGGAAGTAAGGATGGGATGAGCAACACACACAAGTCCATAGCAAACACGCACACACACGGCCAAGACTTGAGCTCTAATGAATATCACAAGGTTCACACTAGAACGGAGCTCAAATCACTAAGAATGTCGAACAAATGCGCAAAGACAAAGTGTGAGTGATCAACAATGCTTAAAGTGTGCTTGGTGTACTCCTCCATGTGCCTAGGGGTCTCTTTTATAGCCCCAAGGCAGCTAGGAGCCGTTGAGAGCAATCCAGGAAGGCAATTCTTGCCTTCTGTCGACTGGCGCACCGGACACTGTCCGGTGCAGATTTCTTTCCTATTCTGGCGCAGCCGACCGTTGAAGAGTTGGAGCCATTGGCGCACCGGACACTGTCCGGTGCACACTGGACAGTCCGGTGCACCCTTCTGACCGTTGGCTCGGCCACGTGTCACGCGTTTATTCCACGGCTGACCATTGGCTCAGCCGACCGTTGGCTCACCGGACAGTCCGGTGCACCACCGGACAGTCCGGTGAATTTTAGCCATACGCTGTTGACATGGTTCCCGAGAGCGGCGACTTCGCCGCAGCTGACTCACCGGACACTTTCCGGTGCACCACCGGACAGTCCGGTGATTTATAGCCATACGCCGCCATCGAGACCTGAGAGCAGCCTTTTCACCAGAGCCAGCCTGGCGCAGCGGACACTGTCTGGTGCACCACCGGACAGTCCGGTGCACACAGACCGAGCAGAGTCTTAGTTGTTCGAGGCAAGACTTATCCAAATATATTTTCTCTGATTCTAGCACTTAGACAAATATGTTAGTACACAAAAACCAATGTACTAAGTCTAGAATCATACCTTTGTATTGATTTGCACTTTGTCCACCATTTGGCATAGTTTAACACTTAACCATTTGTGTTGGCACTTAATCACCAAAATACTTAGAAATGGCCCAAGGGCACATTTCCCTTTCAATCTCCCCCTTTTTGGTGATTTATGCCAACACAACACAAAGAAAACACAAACCATGCAACATCTATGCAATTGAGAACACAAATTTGTTTTGATTCAAATTTGGCATATTTGGATCATTCTTTGCCACCACTTGGTTTGTTTTTGCAAATCAAACTCAATTTCCTATCTCTAAGTCAAATACGCATGTTGAGACGTAAAGAGAGGTATTCCAAAAGAAATTGATCATGGATTCAAAAGCTCCCCCTATTTCCCATAATCAACCAATCTCCCCACAAGAGACCAACTTTTGACAATTAGAGACAATAAGAGTATTTTGACAAAACAAAAGCTCTAACTCTGCTATTTTCAAAATTCTCAAGTGGTAGTTGATCCATTTCTTGCTTTGGCCTTATTTTCTCCCCCTTTGGCATTAAGCACCAAAACGGGATCAATCTTGGCCCTTTAACCCCACTGCCTCACCAAAATTATCAATTAAGATCAAAAAGGCAATATGAGCATGGAAATGAACTTGGAGATAGTTACCCTCTCATCGAAGTGCAGTGGAAGTCTTTCATGGTCCAAGTCCATCTTTCCCTTTCAATCTACCTTTGAGACTAAATTAAGCAAACTCAAGCGCACAGTTAGTCTCAAAGGGTCAAGTTGTAGCACATCTCCCCCTAAATATGTGCATCACTTGCAAAAGGACTTGTGAGGTCCGGGGAGTGTTTGTACAACTTGAGCACCATAAGTAAACAACAAAATGCATAAGGAACATGATCAAAGGCATAAACACATGTATGCTATAAATCAATCCAAGTTCCGCGAATCTAAGACATTTAGCTCATTACGCAGCCTGCAAAAGGTCTTCTCATCTAAAGGCTTGGTAAAGATATCGGCTAGCTGGTTCTCGGTGCTAATATAAAACACTTCGATATCTCCCTTTTGCTGGTGGTCTCTCAAAAAGTGATGCCGGATGTCAATGTGCTTTGTGCGGCTGTGCTCAACAGAATTGTCCGCTATGCGGATAGCACTCTCATTGTCACATAGGAGTGGGACTTTGCTCAGATTGTAGCCAAAGTCCCGGAGGGTTTGCCTCATCCAAATTAGTTGCGCGCAACACTGTCCTGTGGCAACATACTCGGCCTCAGCGGTGGATAGGGCAACAGAGGTTTGTTTCTTAGAGCTCCACGACACCAGGGACCTTCCTAAAAATTGACACGTCCCTGATGTACTCTTCCTATCAACCTTACATCCAGCATAATCGGAGTCTGAGTATCCTATTAAGTCAAAGGTAGACCCTTTTGGATACCAGATCCCGAAGCAAGGCGTAGCGACTAAATATCTAAGAATTCGCTTCACGGCCACTAAGTGACACTCCCTTGGATCAGATTGAAATCTAGCACACATGCATACACTAAGCATAATATCCGGTCTACTAGCACATAAATAAAGCAGGGAACCTATCATGGACCGGTATGCTTTTTGATCAACAGACTTACCTCCTTTGTTGAGGTCGACGTGTCCGTCAGTTCCCATTGGAGTCTTTGCGGGCTTGGTGTCCTTCATCCAAAACCGCTTGAGCAAGTCTTGCGTATACTTCGTTTAGGAGATGAAAGTGCCATCCTTGAGTTGCTTCACTTGGAACCTAAGGAAGTAGTTCAACTCGCCCATCATCGACATCTCGAATTTCTGCATCATCACCCTGCTAAACTCTTCACAAGACTTTTGGTTAGTAGAACCAAATATCATTCATACTAGTCTCTTGGGGCTTGCTTAAGTCCATAGAGCGCCTTAGAGAGTTTACACACATGGTCGGGGTACCGTTCATCCTCAAAGCCAGGGGTTGCTCCACGTACACCTCCTCCTTGATCGGCCCGTTGAGGAAAGCGCTCTTCACATCCATTTGGAACAACCTAAAAGAATGGTGAGCGGCATATGCTAGCAAAATACGAATAGACTCTAGCCTAGCCACAGGAGCAAAAGTCTCCTCAAAGTCCAAACCTACGACTTGGGCATAACCTTTTGCCACAAGTCGAGCCTTGTTCCTTGTCACCACTCCGTGCTCGTCTTGTTTGTTGCGAAACACCCACTTGGTGCCCACAACGTTTTGCTTGGGACGAGGCACCAGTGTCCAAACTTCATTTCTCTTGAAGTTATTGAGCTCTTCCTGCATGGCCAACACCCAGTCCAGATCTAGCAAAGCCTCTTCTACCCTGAAAGGCTCAATAGAAGAGACAAAAGAGTAATGCTCACAAAAATTAACTAATCTAGAGCGAGTAGTTACTCCCTTGCTAATGTCACCCAAAATTTGGTCGACGGGATGATTCCTTTGAATCGTCGCTCGAACTTGAGTTGGAGGGGCCTGTGGTGTTTCTTCCTCTTCAACTTGGACATCCTGTGCTCCCCCTTGATCACACGCCTCTTCTTGAGGAACCTGTTCATCATTTTGAGTTGGGGGGGGGGGGGTGCACCATCGATGAGGAAGAAGGTTGATCTTGCTCCTTTTGTTCCTGTGGCCTCACTTTTCCAATCGCCATGGTGTGTATTGCGGCCGTTGGAACGTCTTCTTCATCTACATCATCAAGATCAACAACTTGCTCTCTTGGAGAGCCATTAGTCTCATCAAATACAACGTCGCTAGAGACTTCAACCAAACCCGATGATTTGTTGAAGACCCTATATGCCTTTGTATTTGAGTCATAACCTAACAAAAACCCTTCTACAGTTTGGGAGCAAACTTAGAACTTCTACCTTTCTTCACGAAAGTATGACACATTGGGTTTGTTATCGGTTAGGAGTTCGTACGACGTCTTCTTGAGGAGGCGATGAAGGTAGACTCGGTTTATGGCGTGGCAAGCCGTGTTCATAGCTTCCGACCAAAACCGCTCGGGCGTCTTGAATTCTCCAAGCATCGTCCTCGCCATGTCGATGAGCGTCCTGTTCTTCCTCTCTACCACACCATTTTGCTGTGGTGTGTATGGAGCGGAGAACTCGTGCTTAATTCCTTCCTCGTCAAGGTACTCCTCCACTTGAAGGTTCTTGAACTTGGACCCGTTGTCGCTCCTTATCTTCTTCACCTTGAGCTCAAACTCATTTTGAGCTCTCCTTAGGAAGCGCTTGAGGGTCCCTTGGGTTTCAGATTTATCCTGCAAAAAGAATACCCAAGTGAAGCGGGAAAAATCATCAACAATTACTAAACCATACTTACTTCCCCCGATGCTTAGGTAAGCGACGGGTCCGAAGAGGTCCATATGCAGCAGCTCCAGGGGTCTTGATGTAGTCATCACGTTCTTGATGTGATGAGCACTTCCCACTTGTTTACCTGCTTGACAAGCTGCACAAGGTCTATCTTTTTCAAAATGCACATTTGTTAGACCTAACACATGTTCTCCCTTTAGAAGTTTGTGAAGGTTCTTCATCCCCACATGTGCTAAACGGTGATGCCACAGCCAGCCCATGCTAGTCTTAGCGATTAAGCATGCATCTAGACCGGCCTCCTCCTTTGCAAAATCAACTAAATAGAGTTTGCCGTCTAGTACACCCTTAAACGCTAATGAACCATCACTCCTTCTAAAGACAGACACATCTACATTTGTGAATAAGCAATTATATCCCATATTACAAAGCTGACTCATAGACAAGTTATATCCAAGCGATTCAACTAAGAACACATTAGAAATAGAGTGCTCGGATGAAATAGCAATCTTCCCTAGTCCTTTGACCTTGCCTTGATTCCCGTCACCGAATATGATTGAGTCTTGGGAATCTTTGTTCTTGACGTAGGAGGTGAACATCTTCTTCTCCCTCGTCATATGGTTTGTGCATCCGCTGTCGATAATCCAGCTTGATCCCCCGGATGCATAAACCTGCAAGGCAAATTAGGCTTGGGTCTTAGGTACCCAACTCTTGTTGGGTCCTACAAGGTTAGTAACAATGGTCTTAGGGACCCAAATGCAAGTTTTTTCTCCCTTGCATTTTGTCCCTAATTTCCTAGCAATCACCTTCTTATCCTTTCTACAAATTTCAAAAGAAGCATTGCAAGCATGATAAATTATAGAAGGTTCATTAATTTTCCTAGGAATATGAGCAACATTTTTCCTAGGCATATGATGAATGACATTTCTCCTAGGCATATCTCTACCATGCACATAGGAAGAACTTGAAGCAAACATTGCATTTGAATCATAAGTATTACAACTCCTATCATGATGAACATTTCTAGAAAATTTCCTATCATAAATAAATGCATGATTCTTTTGAGCACTATTAGCCATAGGGGCCTTCCCTTTCTCCTTGGTGGAGATGGGAGTCTTATGACTTGTTAAGTTCTTGGCTTCCTTCTTAAAGCCAAGCCCATCCTTAATTGAGGGGTGTCTACCAATAGTGTAGGCATCCCTTGCAAATTTTAGTTTGTCAAATTCACTCTTGCTAGTCTTAAGTTGGGCATTAAGACTAGCCACTTCATCATTTAACTTTGCAATAGAAACTAGGTGTTCACTACAAGCATCAACATTAAAATCTTTACACCTATTGCAAATCACATGTTCTACACAAGAGTTAGATCTATTTGCTACTTCTAGTTTAACATTTAAATCATCATTAACACTTTTTAAACTAGAAATTGTCTCATGGCAAGTAGATAGTTCACAAGAAAGCATTTCATTCCTTTTAACTTCTAAAGCAAGAGATTTTTGTGCCTCTACAAATTTATCATGTTCTTCATACAAAAGATCCTCTTGCTTTTCTAACAATCTATTCTTATCATTCAAAGCATCAATCAATTCATTAATCTTATCAATTTTAGTTCTATCTAAGCCCTTGAACAAACTAGAGTAATCTATTTCATCATCGCTAGATTCATCATCACTAGAAGAAGCATAAGTAGACTTTCGAGTACATACCTTCTTCTCCTTCGCCATGAGGCATGTGTGACGCTCGTTGGGAAAGAGGGATGATTTGTTGAAGGCTGATGCGGCGAGTCCTTCGTTGTCGGAGTCGGACGACGAGCAATCCGAGTCCCACTCCTTGCCAAGGTGTGCCTCGCCCTTAGCCTTCTTGTAAGCCTTCTTTTTTCTCTCTTCTTATCTTGTTCCTGGTCACTATCTTTATCGGGACAATTAGCGATAAAATGACCAATCTTACCGCACTTGAAGCAGGAGCGCTTTCCCTTCGTCTTGTTCTTTTTGGGATGCTCCTTGCGGCCCTTTAGCGCCATCTTGAAGCGCTTGATGATGAGGGCCATCTCTTCCTCATTGAGCCCCGTCGCCTCAACTTGCGCCACCTTGCTAGGTAGCGCCTCCTTGCTACTCGTTGCCTTGAGAGCAATGGCTTGAGGCTCATGAATTGGACCATTCAACGCCTCATCGACGTATCTTGCCTCCTTGATCATCATTCGCCCGCTTATGAACTTTCCAAGTATTTCTTCGGGCGACATCTTGGTGTACCTAGGATTCTCACGAATATTGTTTACTAGATGTGGATCAAGGACAGTGAAAGACCTTAGCATTAGGCGGACGACGTCGTGGTCCGTCCATCGCGTGCTTCCATAGCTCCTTATTTTGTTGACGAGGGTCTTGAGCTTGTTGTATGTTTGGGTTGGCTCCTCCCCCCTGATCATTGCGAATCTCCCAAGTTCGCCCTCCACCAACTCCATCTTGGTGAGCATGGTGATGCCATTTCCCTCATGAGAGATCCTGAGGGTGTCCCATATCTGCTTGGCGTTATCCAAGCCGCTCACCTTATGGTACTCATCCCTGCACAATGAGGCTAACAACACAGTAGTAGCTTGTGCATTTTTATGAATCTGTTCATTGATAAACAAAGGACTATCCGTGCTATCAAATTGCATTCCATTTTCTACTATCTCCCATATACTTGGATGGAGAGAGAACTTTTGTGACTCCAAAATCTGTAGTCCTCTCCATCAAAGTGTGGAGGTTTGCCAAGAGGGATGGAAAGCAAATGTGCATTTGATCTATGCGGAATACGAGAATAATCAAAGGAGAAGTTTCAATTGACCGTCTTCTTTTTCTCGTAGTCGTTGTCGTCCTTTTGGGAAGAGGAAGATTCATCGCTGTCGTAGTAGACTATCTCCTTGATGCGCCTTGTTTTCTTCTTATTCCCATCTTTTCTTTTGTGGCCCGAGCCGGAGTCAGTAGGTTTGTCATCTTTTGGCTCGTTGACGAAGGACTCCTTCTCCTTATCATTGACCACCATCCCCTTGCCCTTAGGATCCATCTCTTCGGGCGATTAGTCCCTTCGTGAAGAGAACTACTCTGATACCAATTGAGAGCACCTAGAGGGGGGGGGGTGAATAGGTGATGTAACGCCCCGAATTTTGCAGTTGAATTTTTTCTCTTTTCTTCACTCGCCAAATTCGGGCGTTACCTTTTCTTTTTCTTTTTCCCTCGCTAGACCTTGATTTTTTTCCCAAAGCTAGCGGGATTCGGTTTGGAATTCCCGTGTAAAGAAAAACCCTAAAATTGTTTTATGTTGTTTGATGCACCATGCCGAACTATGCATTCTTTGATTGTTTGAAAGTGCAAATGCATTCATTTAGGAAGATCGGATTTCGAAAATAAGGAGAAAACCTTTCCTTTTTTTTCTTTTTCTTTCTCTCTCCTCTTTTTCTCTCTCTCCCGCGCCGTGGGCCGTCCCTGGCCGGCCCAGCCGCCCCCCCCTGCGCGCCCCCTTTGGGCCTAATTGGCCCAACCGCCCCCCTCCCCTTTTCTCCCCAACTCCCTCTCTCTCTCCCTCCCATTCTCCCTCTCCCCACCCTAGCCGCCGCCGCCCCCTGCCCTAGCCCCGCCCCTGCAGCTCGGCCGCCGCCCCCTGCAGTTCGGCCGCCCGACCCCGGTGAGCCCCCCCTCCCCCCTCCTCCCTCCCTCTCCCCTCTCCCCTCCTCTCTCCCTGGCCGCCCCCCCGGCCGCCCGGCCGCGCCCCAGCCGCCTGGCCGCGCCCTGGCCGGCCCCAGTCGCACCCCCAGCCGGCCCCCAGCCGCGCGCCTGGCCGCGCCTGGCCGGCCCTGGCCGCGCCCTGGCCGCCCGCCTGGCCGCGCCCCCGCCCCTGAGCCGGCCGGTTCAACCGCCCCCCGGGCCGGTTCAACCGCCCCGGCTCAGCCGCCCCCCACCCCTCGCTCGGCCGCCCCTGCTCGGCCGGCCCAGCCGCCGGTTCAACCGCCCCCCCCTTTTTTTATTTTTTTTTTATTTTATTTATTTTTGTTTTACTTTCTGTTATCATAGCTATTTTATTTTAGGTAGGCTAATCATTGTTCATGTTATTGAAATAGGAAGCTTAATTTAGAATTTCGTTGCGCTAGTTGATTCATTTAGTTAATTGTTTATCTCGTTCAATGTTGATCAACTTAAAATGACTAGGTTTCCATTAGTGTATATAACAGAATTCTTTTGTTAAGAACCAGTTGTAACTAATCATTAGTGCATAAGCTTTAACCCCCTGCGAGACCCTTTCCCGTTTCTTTCTAACCTTAATGAATGCGATATCGAATGTCGTACTTGATGCATATTCGCTTTACTCGTTCCCTTGTATGGTGTACTGTTCTTTTGTATTAAATATGTGGATGTATGTATGTTTGCGCTCGCATAGAGAACGATCCGGTCGAAGAGCCCGAGGAATTCGCAGGAGAAGCCCCTGAGCAGCAGTCGGTTGGTGGAGGCAAGTGTCCTTTGACCTATTTCTGTCCTATTCATTCTTTAATTCACCTCCCGCATTACACATTTATACCTAAGGATTGACTAGCTTTTGTTATTCATGTCCTTGTTTACCTATTTGGGTCGGATTATTACTGCTTAGTCTGATGCTATTGCTCAACTCTAATCAATGAACATGATGTGGTTATCTATGATACGCTGTTTTCCCTTCTTATTTATGATTATATTTGTGACCTTCAAGGGGACTCGAGCGGTTTCTCGAGTGCCTCTCCGTAAGGACCTGTTCAATGGATGACCGCCCGGGAAAACAGTGCAACCATGAGGGTGGAATGGGACGCCCTTAGCTGAATAATTAGAGGAACCGGGGTGTAGTTCGCTTAGCCGTTGTGCCGTCAATGGGGCTCGGTGTATGCGGCTCGCTCTGCCAAGGTTGATTTGTCCCTTGGGGAGGAGTGCGGTACATTTAGGAAACCTAACGGGTGGCTACAGCCCCGGGGAATCTTTGTAAAGGCTACGTAGTGAGACCCTGCCTATTCACCTTGGTAGTGTTTAAGGGTTTGATCGGCCCGAGGCAAGAGGGAATCACGGCTTGTGGGTAAAGTGCGCAACCGCTGCAGAGTGTTATGAAACTGATATATCAGTCGTGCTCGCGGTTATGAGCGGCCAAGGGAGCTCCAGAGATTAGTGATACTTGATCGGAGATATTTTGGTACAGGTGGCAATGAGATTGATGATTCTGATTATGATTATGGTGCTGGTAAGTGGTATTCTTTCCGTTTGGAAAGGATACATTGGGCTAATAACTTGGGTTAATGTTAAAACCTGGCTTTCTACTAGTAAGTAATAACCTGACCAACTAAAAGCAACTGCTTGACTTACCCCCACATAAAGCTAGTCCACTACAGCCAAACAGGATGCTTGCTGAGTATGTTGATGTGTACTCACCCTTGCTCTACACACCAATCCCCACCCCCCAGGTTGTCAGCATTGCAACCACTGCTCAGGAGAAGATGAAGATGTGGAAGGAGACTTCCAGGAGTTCCAAGACTACGACGAGTTCTAGGCGTGGGTTAGCGGCAACCCCCAGTCGGCTGCCTGTGAAGGCCGCGTTATCTACGTTTCGTTTTTGCACTTTGATTTATTGTAAGAACTATATGGATGTCTCAGACATATGATGTAATCGACTATTATTTCCCCTTTTAATACTATTTGAGCACTGTGTGATGATGTCCATGTTATGTAACTGCTGTGTACGTGAATAACTGATCCTGGCACGTACATGGTTCGCATTCGGTTTGCCTTCTAAAACCGGGTGTGACATAAGTGGTATCAAAGCCGTGCTGACTGTAGGACCGCTAACCTAGAGTAGAATGGTTGTTCTAAGGACTATAGACCTCTGTCCCTGCCTTGACTTTGGTATCCCTTCAAAAGTTGGTCCTACTGACCAAACCTATGTTCTACTATATATTATACCTTGCTGAAAATTTTGTTTTATTCTGATCCTTCATTTATTTATGATTCATTGTTTGCTGGTCATATTAATTCTGTTCTCACCCTTTTGCTTGCGATGTCTTTTGTAGATGGCTCTTCTTAGACACACTGCACGAAAGTCCGTCATCCCCTTCTTACCCTCCCGCCTTGCTGAGCGTCCGCTTCGCCGTCCCGTGGCCGGACAGTCCAGCCACTTGGAGAGACTACACCACCGCCTGCATGAGGAGCAGGAACGTCGACGACAGGAGCAGCAGGGCTCTTCTTTCTCGCTCCAGCAGGAGATAGAGTCTGTGAGGAGCTGCTCCCCTGTGCTTCCCCTGGAGGCGCCCCCTGCACCACCACTAGGCGCCCCAGCTTCTGGAGTAGCTGCTGGAGGAGACCCAGACGACGGAGGTGGCGACGACAGCTTGAGCCACGACATCGACTTCCCTGCTGACCATGAGCCGGAAGGATGGGTTGCTCGACCCATCACTCGCGACGCTGCTCGCGGGTGTCACTTCCACGACGCGCTCGACACCCTGCTACGTCGGGCACTTGACCGGCGTACTTGGTCCATCGAGTATCGCTGTGTGGTCTACCAGCATAGTCGCGGGGTCTACCCGGACCGCTGGGAGGCGACCTGCTTGGTGCGCCGTCCGGAGAACAGTCTCCAGGGCGCGGAGGCTTGCTCAGAGCACTATTCTATCTCTGAGCGGGACTCAGCTGAGGCAGCCATGCAGGATGCTGCACGGCGTGCGCTTTCGCACTACTGCTCGGTTCTCGGTGGGGTAGCTGACGGTCTTGACCTGAAGTATTACCCCTGCCGTCCATCTGGCAGCACAGGAGGCGTGATTGTTTCACCTGCTGGTGAGGACAATCCTAGGTTGAGCAGCACAGTCAACCTAGCCGCCGTGCTAAACACGGAGCTGGATCATGCATTAGACGAGCTGAGTAGGGCCCGTGCTGAGATCGCCCTGCTGCGGGCTGAGCGCGCGGAACGTCGTCACTTGGATGATGGTTCCCCCGCTCCTGTCGGGACTCAGCACCCGTACCGCTCACCTCGGCGTGGACTCCAGTCTTATGGCAATCCCGACTGCAAGACCAAGATAAATCTAGAACCATAGCTCGTTAGAGTTGGATCTTGTAATTAATACGAAATATATATACATAGAAGCTTCAGTCTTAGCGTTAGTCTCAGTCTTTGTTAGTCTTAGTTAGACAGGGTAGTTTGCTATATCCTGTGCATTTATGTTTGTCATGATGAACTATGTTTGGTTTGGATCTTTATAATGATTGTCACCAGAGTGTGGGTATCCCCTGCATTTTGGCTTACCTATTATGTTAATGGAGTTAGTTATATAGTTGGGAAACCCTTTATTCCACTTTCCTCTTTATCTGAGAAGCTGTGTGGTCTGTGTTGGAGATCAGTGAAGATGCTCATCTATTCAGTGCTGTTGGAGAATTCTATACTCTTTTCTTATGCTGCAAGATTTGCCAGATCAGTTCTGATGTGTGGTTGCATTCTGCAGATGTCAGAGAACAGGCGCAGAGGAGGAAGGCGTGCTCAGCAGGAGCAAGCCGCTTCGCAGGATGAGGTGCCTCAGCAGCAGCACCTGCCGCCCCCGCCCCCGATGTCCATCGAGCAGATGTTTCTGATGCAGACTCAGGAAGTTCAGGCCATCGGTCAGACTCTGGCCGCCATTCAGCAGCAGCAGCAGCAGCAACAGCAGCAAGCACCACCCCCGCCTCAGATGCCTCAGATGCCCAGAGACAAGCGTGCTGAATTCATGAGAGGTCATCCCCCAACGTTCGCTCACTCTTCTGACCCCATGGATGCTGAAGATTGGCTGCGCACTGTGGAGCGGGAGTTGCATACCGCTCAGTGTGATGACAGGGAGAAAGTCTTGTATGGTCCCCGTCTGTTGAGAGGAGCAGCCCAATCATGGTGGGAGTCTTACCTCGCCACCCATGCCAACCCCGATGCCATCACCTGGGAAGAGTTCAGAGGTAGCTTTCGTCAGTACCATGTGCCTGCAGGTCTGATGACAGTGAAGAAGGAGGAGTTCCTGGCCCTTAAGCAAGGGTCATCATCTGTCAGTGAGTATCGAGACAGGTTTCTGCAGTTGTCTCGCTATGCTCCTGAGGATGTCAACACCGATGCCAAGCGACAGTACCGTTTCTTGAGAGGCTTGGTTGACCCTCTTCAGTACCAACTGATGAATCACACCTTCCCGACATTCCAGCACCTGATTGACAGAGCAATCATGACAGAAAGGAAGCGTAAGGAGATGGAGGATCGTAAGCGCAAGATCAGTGGACCCCAGCCTGGAAGCAGCAGCCGTCCTCGTTTTTCAGGCAATCAACCTCAGCAGTTCAGGCAGAACCAGCGTCCACCTCAGCAGCATCAGCAGCATCAGCAGCGTCAGCAGTATCAGCAGTTCCAAAGGCAGTATCCTCAGCATCAGTACCAGAATCGTCAGAGCAATCAGTCAGGAGGAGGTCAGTTTCAGAGGCAGAATCAGCAGACACCTCGTCTTCCTGCCCCCGCAACTCAGCAGAGCAGTCAGGCAGCGCCAGCTCAGGTTGGAAACAGAGCATGTTTCCACTGTGGAGAGCAAGGCCATTGGGTGATGCAATGTCCGAAGAAGGCAGCCCAGCAGCAGTCAGGCCCCAATGCCCCAGCAAAGCAGAATGTGTCCCAGCCTGGAGCAGGCAACCGCCCTCAGCAGCGCTATAATCATGGAAGATTGAATCACTTGGAGGCTGAAGCAGTTCAGGAGGCCCCCGGCATGACAGTAGGTATGTTCCCAGTCGACTCCCATATTGCAGAAGTGTTATTTGATACTGGAGCAACGCATTCTTTCATTACTGCATCATGGGTAGAAGCACATAATCTTCCAATTACTGCCATGTCAACCCCCATTCAAATTGACTCAGCCGGTGGTAGAATTCGAGCTGATAGCATATGTTTGAATATAAGTGTGGAAATAAGGGGGATAGCGTTTCCCGCTAACCTTATAGTAATGGGTACTCAGGGAATAGATGTCATCCTAGGGATGAATTGGCTAGATAAGTATCAGGCAGTTATCAGTTGTGATAAAAGGACAATCAAGTTGGTGTCCCCACTAGGAGAGGAAGTGGTGACCGAGTTAGTCCCGCCTGAGCCAAAGAAAGGAAGTTGTTATCAGATGGTCGTCGATAGCAGTAAAGCAGACCCAATTGAGAGTATCAAGGTTGTGTCTGAATTCCCAGATGTGTTTCCAAAGGACTTACCGGGTATGCCACCAGAGCGGAAAGTTGAGTTTGCCATAGAGCTTCTTCCTGGAACCGCCCCTATCTTTAAGAGAGCTTACAGAATATCTGGACCAGAGTTGGTTGAGCTTAAGAAGCAGATTGATGAGCTATCAGAGAAAGGTTACATCCGGCCAAGCACCTCGCCTTGGGCCGCCCCTGTCTTGTTTGTGGAGAAGAAAGATGGCACAAAGAGGATGTGTATCGATTATCGAGCTTTGAATGAAGTCACGATCAAGAACAAGTATCCCTTGCCCAGAATAGAAGATCTGTTTGACCAGTTGAGAGGAGCCAGTGTGTTCTCCAAGATAGATCTGAGGTCAGGTTATCATCAGCTCAGGATCCGACCTTCGGACATTCCGAAGACGGCATTCATTACCAAGTATGGTTTGTATGAGTTCACAGTGATGTCTTTTGGTTTGACCAATGCACCAGCGTTCTTTATGAACTTGATGAACAGTGTATTCATGGATTATCTTGATAAGTTTGTGGTGGTATTCATTGATGACATTCTGATTTATTCTCAAAGCGAAGAAGAACATGCAGATCATTTGAGGATGGTATTGCAGAGATTGCGAGAGCACCAGTTGTATGCAAAGTTGAGCAAGTGTGAGTTCTGGATCAGTGAAGTCCTGTTCTTGGGTCACATAATCAACAAAGAAGGATTGGCTGTGGATCCGAAGAAAGTGGCAGACATTCTGAATTGGAAAGCGCCAACGGATGCTCGAGGAATCAAGAGCTTCATTGGAATGGCCGGATATTATCGGCGATTCATTGAAGGGTTTTCGAAGATTTCGAAACCAATGATAGCGTTGCTAGGCAACAAGGTTGAGTTCAAGTGGACCCAGAAATGTCAAGAGGCCTTCGAAGCGCTGAAAGAGAAGTTGACAACAGCGCCTGTCCTAGTCTTGCCTGATGTGCACAAGCCCTTCTCTGTGTACTGTGATGCTTGTTACATAGGTTTGGGATGCGTGTTGATGCAAGAGGGAAGAGTTGTGGCTTACTCGTCCCGACAGCTGAAGATTCATGAGAAGAACTACCCAATCCATGATCTAGAGTTGGCAGCAGTGGTTCACGCACTGAAGACATGGAGGCACTATCTGTATGGACAGAAATGCGATGTTTACACAGATCACAAGAGTCTGAAGTACATATTCACTCAGTCAGAATTGAATATGAGGCAGCAAAGATGGTTAGAGCTGATCAAAGACTATGAGTTGGAGATTCATTACCATCCAGGCAAAGCAAACGTAGTGGCAGATGCTTTGAGCAGAAAGAGTCAAGTCAATCTGATGGTCGCTCGTCCGATGCCTTATGAGTTGGCCAAGGAGTTCGACAGGTTGAGTCTCGGATTTCTGAACAATTCAAGAGGAGTCACAGTTGAATTGGAACCTACCTTGGAGCGAGAAATCAAAGAAGCGCAGAAGAATGATGAAAAGATCAGTGAGATTCGGCGACTGATTCTAGATGGCAGAGGCAAAGATTTTCGAGAAGATGCAGAAGGCGTGATATGGTTCAAAGACCGCTTGTGCGTTCCCAATGTCCAATCCATTCGGGAGTTGATTCTCAAGGAAGCTCATGAGATAGCCTATTCGATTCACCCTGGCAGTGAGAAGATGTATCAGGATCTGAAGAAGAAATTCTGGTGGTACGGAATGAAGAGGGAAATTGCAGAGCATGTGGCTATGTGCGATAGTTGTCGAAGAATTAAGGCAGAGCACCAGAGACCAGCTGGATTGTTGCAACCGTTGCAGATCCCTCAGTGGAAATGGGATGAAATTGGTATGGATTTCATAGTCGGATTGCCTCGCACTCGAGCCGGCTACGATTCTATTTGGGTAGTAGTGGACCGTTTGACCAAATAGCCCACTTCATACCTGTCAAGACCAACTACAGCAGTGCAGTATTGGCAGAACTGTATATGTCTCGGATCGTTTGTCTTCATGGTGTGCCAAAGAAGATAGTGTCAGACAGAGGAACGCAGTTCACCTCTCATTTCTGGCAGCAGTTGCATGAAGCATTGGGCACGCATCTGAATTTCAGTTCAGCTTATCACCCACAGACAGATGGCCAGACTGAAAGGACCAATCAAATTCTCGAAGACATGTTGTGAGCCTGTGCGCTGCAAGATCAGTCCGGATGGGACAAGCGATTGCCTTATGCAGAGTTTTCCTATAACAACAGTTACCAGGCCAGTTTGAAGATGTCACCATTTCAAGCGCTCTATGGAAGGAGTTGTAGAACTCCGTTGCAATGGGATCAGCCTGGAGAGAAGCAAGTGTTTGGGCCAGACATTCTGCTTGAAGCTGAAGAGAACATCAAGATGGTCCGAGAGAATCTGAAGATAGCGCAATCAAGGCAGCGAAGCTATGCAGACACAAGGAGAAGAGAGCTGAGTTTTGAAGTCGGAGACTTTGTCTATCTGAAAGTGTCACCGATCAGAGGAGTCAGAAGGTTCGGAATCAAAGGCAAGCTAGCACCCTGCTACATTGGTCCGTACCAGATCCTCTCAAAGCGTGGAGAAGTGGCCTATCAGCTCAGTCTGCCAGAGAATTTGTCAGCTGTGCATGATGTCTTTCATGTGTCTCAGTTGAAGAAGTGCTTGCGTGTGCCAGAAGAGCAGTTGCCAGTGGAAGGTCTGGAAGTCCAGGAGGACTTGACCTATGTTGAGAAGCCAGCTCAAATCCTTGAGGTTGCAGATAGAGTCACCCGAAGGAAGACCATCAGAATGTGCAAAGTCAGGTGGAATCACCACTCTGAGGAAGAAGCAACTTGGGAGCGTGAAGATGATTTGATGGCCAAGTACCCAGAGCTCTTTGCTAGCCAACCCTGAATCTCGAGGGCGAGATTCTTTTAAGGGGGATAGGTTTGTAACGCCCCGAATTTTGCAGTTGAATTTTTTCTCTTTTCTTCACTCGCCAAATTCGGGCGTTACCTTTTCTTTTTCTTTTTCCCTCGCTAGACCTTGATTTTTTTTCCAAAGCTAGCGGGATTCGGTTTGGAATTCCCGTGTAAAGAAAAACCCTAAAATTGTTTTATGTTGTTTGATGCACCATGCCGAACTATGCATTCTTTGATTGTTTGAAAGTGCAAATGCATTCATCTAGGAAGATCGGATTTCGAAAATAAGGAGAAAACCTTTTCTTTTTTTTTCTTTTTCTTTCTCTCTCCTCTTTTTCTCTCTCTCCCGCGCCGTGGGCCGTCCCTGGCCGGCCCAGCCGCCCCCCCCTGCGCGCCCCCTTTGGGCCTAATTGGCCCAACCGCCCCCCTCCCCTTTTCTCCCCAACTCCCTCTCTCTCTCCCTCCCATTCTCCGTCTCCCCACCCTAGCCGCCGCCGCCCCCTGCCCTAGCCCCGCCCCTGCAGTTCGGCCGCCCGACCCCGGTGAGCCCCCCCTCCCCCCTCCTCCCTCCCTCTCCCCTCTCCCCTCCTCTCTCCCTGGCCGCCCCCCCCCCCCCCCGGCCGCCCGGCCGCGCCCCAGCCGCCTGGCCGCGCCCAGCCGGCCCTGGCCGCGCCCCCAGCCGGCCCCCAGCCGCGCGCCTGGCCGCGCCTGGCCGGCCCTGGCCGCGCCCTGGCCGCCCGCCTGGCCGCGCCCCCGCCCCTGCGCCGGCCGGTTCAACCGCCCTCTGGGCCGGTTCAACCGCCCCGGCTCAGCCGCCCCCCCCGCGCTCGGCCGCCCCTGCTCGGCCGGCCTAGCCGCCGGTTCAACCGCCCCCAGGGCCGGTTCAACCGCCCCCCCTTTTTTTATTTTTTTTATTTTATTTATTTTTGTTTTACTTTCTGTTATCATAGCTATTTTATTTTAGGTAGGCTAATCATTGTTCATGTTATTGAAATAGGAAGCTTAATTTAGAATTTCGTTGCGCTAGTTGATTCATTTAGTTAATTGTTTATCTCGTTCAATGTTGATCAACTTAAAATGACTAGGTTTCCATTAGTGTATATAACAGAATTCTTTTGTTAAGAACTAGTTGTAACTAATCATTAGTGCATAAGCTTTAACCCCCTGCGAGACCCTTTCCCGTTTCTTTCTAACCTTAATGAATGCGATATCGAATGTCGTACTTGATGCATATTCGCTTTACTCGTTCCCTTGTATGGTGTACTGTTCTTTTGTATTAAATATGTGGATGTATGTATGTTTGCGCTCGCATAGAGAACGATCCGGTCGAAGAGCCCGAGGAATTCGCAGGAGAAGCCCCTGAGCAGCAGTCGGTTGGTGGAGGCAAGTGTCCTTTGACCTATTTCTGTCCTATTCATTCTTTAATTCACCTCCCGCATTACACATTTATACCTAAGGATTGACTAGCTTTTGTTATTCATGTCCTTGTTTACCTATTTGGGTCGGATTATTACTGCTTAGTCTGATGCTATTGCTCAACTCTAATCAATGAACATGATGTGGTTATCTATGATACGCTGTTTTCCCTTCTTATTTATGATTATATTTGTGACCTTCAAGGGGACTCGAGCGGTTTCTCGAGTGCCTCTCCGTAAGGACCTGTTCAATGGATGACCGCCCGGGAAAACAGTGCAACCATGAGGGTGGAATGGGACGCCCTTAGCTGAATAATTAGAGGAACCGGGGTGTAGTTCGCTTAGCCGTTGTGCCGTCAATGGGGCTCGGTGTATGCGGCTCGCTCTGCCAAAGTTGATTTGTCCCTTGGGGAGGAGTGCGGTACATTTAGGAAACCTAACGGGTGGCTACAGCCCCGGGGAATCTTTGTAAAGGCTACGTAGTGAGACCCTGCCTATTCACCTTGGTAGTGTTTAAGGGTTTGATCGGCCCGAGGCAAGAGGGAATCACGGCTTGTGGGTAAAGTGCGCAACCTCTGCAGAGTGTTATGAAACTGATATATCAGCCGTGCTCGCGGTTATGAGCGGCCAAGGGAGCTCCAGAGATTAGTGATACTTGATCGGAGATATTTTGGTACAGGTGGCAATGAGATTGATGATTCTGATTATGATTATGGTGCTGGTAAGTGGTATTCTTTCCGTTTGGAAAGGATACATTGGGCTAATAACTTGGGTTAATGTTAAAACCTGGCTTTCTACTAGTAAGTAATAACCTGACCAACTAAAAGCAACTGCTTGACTTACCCCCACATAAAGCTAGTCCACTACAGCCAAACAGGATGCTTGCTGAGTATGTTGATGTGTACCCACCCTTGCTCTACACACCAATCCCCCCCCAGGTTGTCAGCATTGCAACCACTGCTCAGGAGAAGATGAAGCTGTGGAAGGAGACTTCCAGGAGTTCCAAGACTACGACGAGTTCTAGGCGTGGGTTAGCGGCAACCCCCAGTCGGCTGCCTGTGAAGGCCGCGTTATCTACGTTTCGTTTCCGCACTTTGATTTATTGTAAGAACTATATGGATGTCTCAGACATATGATGTAATCGACTATTATTTCCCCTTTTAATACTATTTGAGCACTGTGTGATGATGTCCATGTTATGTAACTGCTGTGTACGTGAATAACTAATCCTGGCACGTACATGGTTCGCATTCGGTTTGCCTTCTAAAACCGGGTGTGACAGGTGATCCTGTAAAAACTTGAACCTTAATGCCACAAAACTTGATTAGGAGTTAGCACAACAAAGCTAAGTGGCTAGAGAGGAGTTCTTTCAAAACACAATAACCACAAGGAGATCAACCCAGATAGGCACAGTGGTTTATCCCGTGGTTCGGCCAAGTCAAAACTTGCCTACTCCACGTTGTGGCGTCCCAATGGACGAGGGTTGCACTCAACCCCTCTCAAGTGATCCAAAGATCCACTTGAATACCACGGTGTTTCTTTTCCTTTCACTATATCCCGTTTGCGAGGAATCTCCACAACTTGGAGTCTCTCGCCCTTACAAAAGATGATCACAAATGAACACGGAAGTAAGGATGGGATGAGCAACACACACAAGTCCACAGCAAATACGCACACACACGGCCAAGACTTGAGCTCTAATGAATATCACAAAGTTCTCACTAGAATGGAGCTCAAATCACTAAGAATGTCGAACAAATGCGCAAAGACGAAGTGTGGGTGATCAAGAATGCTTAAAGTGTGCTTGGCGTACTCCTCCATGCGCCTAGGGGTCTCTTTTATAGCCCCAAGGGAGCTAGGAGCCGTTGAGAGCAATCCAGGAAGGCAATTCTTGCCTTCTGTCGACTGGCGCGCTGGACAGTCCGGTGCACCACCAGACACTGTCCGATGCAGATTTCTTTCCTATTCTGAAGCAGCCGACCGTTGAAGAGTTGGAGCCGTTGGCGCACCGGACACTATCCGGTGCACACCGGACAGTCCGGTGCCCCCTTCTGACCGTTGGCTCGGCCACGCGTCACGCGCTGATTCCGCGGCCGACCGTTGGCTCGACCGACCGTTGGCTCGACCGACCGTTGGCTCACCGGACAGTCCGGTGCACCACCACACAGTCTGGTGAATTTTAGCCATACGCTGTTGACTTGGTTCCCGAGAGCGGCGACTTCGCCGCAGCCGACTCACCGGACACTGTCCGGTGCACCACCGGACAGTCCGATGATTTATAGCCATACGCCGCCGTCGAGACCCAAGAGTAGCCTTTTCACTAGAGCCAGCCTGGCGCACCGGACACTGTCCGGTGCACCACCAGACACTGTCCGGTGCACCACCGGACAGTCCGGTGCACACAGACCGAGCAGAGTCTTAGCTGCTCGTGCCAAGACTTATCCAAATATATTTTCTCTGATTGTAGCACTTAGACAAATATGTTAGTACACAAAAACCAATGTACTAAGTCTAGAATCATACCTTTGTATTGATTTGCACTTTGTCCACCATTTGGCATAGTTTAACACTTAACCATTTGTGTTGGCACTTAATCACCAAAATACTTAGAAATGGCCCAAGGGCACATTTCCCTTTCACCCTCTGGCCTTGTTGCTGAAGTTGATGTCCTGCCATTTCACGTAGGAAGCAGGTGTTGTCAGCAGTCGTGGTGACCAAGGCAGCGATAGCCTCGGCCAACATGGGCGGTACCGGCGGTGGATTGGGTGTATCTTCTTGACCATGGGACGTTCCCGTGCCATCATGTGCACGAGTTCGGATGGCATCTGAAGCAGAGAAATATTTGGGAAATATAACATGCTGATATACCATCATTTTACATTACTATGATGTAATGATACAGACTCAATGTACAACATGACTTCATTACCTATTTTACATTAGTATTATTTCTAAACTATACTACTCTAATATTTATCATATTCAGTTGCTTCGCTGTCGGTTGTAGGGGACCGTTCGTCAGTCAGGTTCATTGAAGGAGGGGGCTTGAAATGGTCCAATTCCCCACCAAGTGCTTCACCTGCTGTTCCAGAAGGTCCGGCTCCCATTCCGACAGGGTCAGCAGGTATGTCGGGGTGCAGTCGCGAATACAATTCATGAACTTCCTCATGTAATGTATTGCAGTACACCTGCAAGTTATCGATGGCCGTGCTAAGCTCCTCCACACGGGCTCGAGCTTTGGCTTCCCGGTCCCAAGCAATGGAACGTGAGTTGACAGCCCAATCGATTGCCAAATCCCGTTAGGCATGCTCGTCTTGCAGATGTCGGATGTCAGCTCTCAACTCATTTATACGCTGACCATCCTCTACCCACACCCTATTTCTGTGACGTAGCTCCGTTCGAAGCTGCTCCACCTAGGCTTCTAGATCTCCAATGGAGTCATTGCTGCCGCTGCTGCTCTCCTCATGCCTTGGAGC
The DNA here is from genome assembly GCA_029449295.1 of Zea luxurians. Classification (NCBI taxonomy): domain Eukaryota; kingdom Viridiplantae; phylum Streptophyta; class Magnoliopsida; order Poales; family Poaceae; genus Zea; species Zea luxurians. The sequence goes on from JAOPSE010000002.1 coordinate 15,270,220, forward strand.
CAGCTGATGCCGAGGTACGCCAATCGGTCCCTTGGACTTACGCGCAGTTTTCCTTGTGCGCGGCGACATCTCTCCATAAGGGGGAAAATTTTATTAGTATAGTTTTTTAACATGATGCATGCATAATTACAGAATCAACCTTAGTTGATTCACAACCTTCTATACATTGCACTCTACTATCTGGTCTTAAAATAAGTACTTTAGAAGGTAGTAAGATAAGAATGAAAGAAATTTTCTTTAGATAAGGATTTGCAAATTCTTTTTGAAAATGCCTCATAAAATCTGAAGAGATGGGCTTCGCTCTGATACCAGCTGTGACGGAACCTCCCAAGTCATTAGGCCCACCTACAGTTGTCCTTGTCCATCGGACCTCGGACAACCCTGCAGGTGCACCTGATCACTTGACAAGTTCGGTATCTGAATTCTTTACCTTGCCCAAGAGCGTTTCACCCATCACTCAGATATTACAACACATTGGAGGAACGAATATGTGGAAGCAGTTACAGCAACTTATTTTATATTAAAGTATGGAAAGAGTATTATTATTACAGACCAGTAATATATATAACAGTGCAGGAGTAATATTATTACAAACCTAGGATGCAAAAACCCCTCCCTCTTAATAGTAAAAAGTTTTTGAAGGAGGACACTTCCTCCCGAGGCTTCAATCCGGGTTTTCTTCCTTAGGCACCACCTTGGAACAAAAGCAACAAAAATTTGCTGCTTCCTCACCTACGACAACATGGGTTTGAAAACACTAAGTATGAAGTGTACTTTCGCAAGTCTTACCCGTCAAAATAAAAGACTATCGGAGAGGGAATTCTCCGGCCGGGTGGCGGAGTGCACCCACCCTAAATCCTAAGATGAGGAAGGGGCTTAAGCGTTTTGCCTGTCTTGCTAAGAGAACATCAAGCACATGAACACGTGAGAGTTTAGAGTGGTTCGGGCCGCTAGAGCGTAACACCCTACTCCACTGTATGTTGGATTGCTGTGGAAGCTTTGAGAATTGAGAGTCCGAGTTGGGTCTAAGTGTCCTTGTCTTGTAACGTTGCATGCCTCCCCTTTTATAGCTAAGGGGGGCATGTACAAGAGTGCTGAGCCTCGACATGTGGGCCTAGGAACATTGCAGAAGTAGTACTTGGAGCTACTAATATTTACTGCTGGGGCAATCTTCTTGTGCCCTGACACCCGAGATCTGCGTATCCTCAGCGCGCAGGGGGAAGCTTCTCGTATAAGGGGTGATGAGCACAGTGCGCCATACAGCATGGGCGCATTGTTTCGATAATGGACTGGACAGGTGAGCCGTCTGCAGGGTGGCCCAAGCACCGCCTGCCAGCGGAGTGGACAGGACGCAATAAATGCTGAGGGGGCACATCGCCTGTCAGCAGGGTGGACAAGCAGCGCGTCCTTTCCGTAATAAATGCGGAGTCCGTGCGGTCTAGGGGCCTTACGTCAGGCTCCGCCCGCTGGCTTATGTCACGGGCAACGAGCCACGTGGCTGCATCGGGTCTCCGCCCGAGCGGGGAGCGCATGCACAGAGTAAGGCTTGGCCACATGTCAGTACTGGACCCTTGCTCATGCCAGGGTTTCCCCTGTCCCGGGACCTTGTTGTGGCCCGGACCTTACTCGGAGGGATTTGGACCCCATCCAAGGGACCCGACACGCTTACTCGGGAGTCCCGGGCCACAATCAGGGGTCCGGGTTGTGCGTACAGGGGTCCGGTGCTCCCTCGCGGAGGTCCGGCTCGACTGATACATCCTGGATGTATCATCTTTCCTTGCCATATGGAGCCCCTTGATCTTCCCTTGTGGTGGGGACGAGCGCTATTCACCGTGTGGCTAAGGAACGACGTACGGGCACTGCGTCTTCATACTATAGTAAGGGGTACCCCTGATTCAGGGTACCGACAGTGGGCCCGGGCCCGCCTTAGGGGAGGATGCGAGCATGCAGGTGGGGCCAAAGTTTGACTAGCGATTGGCTCGCTGCTCCTGCGCACCTGTTGATGCAATTACTGCCGGCCCACCCATGGTCACGCCGACTACCACGCCTGTCCCCGCGGCTGACTGGCCCGTGACCTCTACACTTAATGCCTTCGTTGGGCCATGCGCGGGGTGCCTCGAGTCACTGCATTAATTTTGAAAATTTATCTTCTCTGCCTTCTGCGACGGCCTTGAGGAGGCGCGGTATTGGCGCGAGCGGTTGTGCGACTTTTCTATACTCAGAAACCAGCGTGCTGGGTGCATGTCATGTGGGCCTGGGCCCCCATGCCTGAGGTTGGACCACCGGTCGAAGCCGAGGGGGCGCACAACCGCGGGGCGGTTGTACACTCCTTGTGCGACGGTTCGCCACCTTGACCGTTGGTTGCGGTGAAGATGGAAGGGCAAATAACAGCAGGGCGGTTGCACGCTCCTTGTGTGGCGGTTCGCCTTCTTGACCGCTGGTTGCGGTGAAGATGGAAGGGCGTATAACCCCATGGCAGTTGCACGCTCCCTGTGCGACGATTCGCCTTCTTCGCGCTTCGGGCTAGCTTGTATGACATGTGGGGCCTGGCCCCCATGTCATAGGATAGGAACCCTGGTGCGCATCGGGGGAGACCTTGCTCGTGATGCTTCGGGGTGCGAGCGGGGAAATCTGCCTTTAAAAAGGGGTTCACCCTTCGAGTAGCAGCCATGTCTTGCTTCTCTCCCACTCACGGCGCCCTTCCGCCTTCGAGCTTTCTGCGCCCCTTTGCCTTCAAGGTTCCTGCTTTGCGTTGCCGTAGTTTGCCATGGCCTTGTGACTTCATCCCGAGCACACCCAAACTGAGTGAGTGCTCGAAATGGTATACCACTTGCTTGAATGGAATGCATCGGCACTCAGCGGAAGGATTTGCGCTGGCGTTACCCACTCTGATGAGCTTGCCGCTAGAGAGTTTGTGCCTTTTGTCCTCCCTAGCGGGCCGGTGCTACCGGTCTTGTTTTTCCTCTGTTGGAGGTGCGCGGCCTTGTGGGAGCAGTGCTCTGCCACCGGTGCTTGGCCTTAAGGATGTTCATCAGCCTCACGGTGGTGGGGAGCAAGATGAGTCACGGTTTCGCCTCCCACATGGGCTGGTGCCCGCCTCTTCCTCCAGCATTCGGAGGAAAAGGATGATCGCCAGCCTTGTGTAGGAGGCGAACTTCGGCTACGCGGTTGTGGCCAGACCGCAAGAACCGCCTTCCACCGTGCTCCCAGCTCTAAGGCTTGGATGGTCCTGTCCTCGCCCCCGTAGGGGGATGGAGGCGAGGACCTCTTCACCTTAGCGCATATGCTAAGGTGGTCGCCACCGCTGGGGAGGCTGCCTGGTGTAGAGGTGGTTGCCGCTGCTGGTGAGGCTGCCCATTGCAGAGGTGGTTGCCTCTGCTGGTGAGCCGCTCGGAGCTGAGGCAGTCGTCGCCGCTGGCGAGTCGTCGGTGCAGAGGTGGCCGCTGCCGTCGATGCTGAGGTGGTCGCCTCCGCTGGCGAGCCGCTCGGAGCTAGCTACCACGCGGCCCTACTGGTGTGGAGGTAGTTCATACCTGTAGAGTAGAGATGGAAGTAGGGCTCCGCTTGAAAGCGGATGTAATACTTTTGCTTTTTGTAAGGTACTTTTGTGTATTATTTATCAAGCAGTATTAGCACTTATCTGTGTACCACTTGTCCCTGTTGCGTGTGGTGTAACTGATTCTTCCTTGGTACCTGCCCCCCTTGGGATGTAGGCTCGATTTGTCGAGGCTGCAGACCAGCATACCTAAGAAAGAGTTTGGTGGTGGCCCCTAGGAGGTAGCCTCGACTAGGACCTGGGCCTGCACACAGTTTCGGCTAGGGAGCGTTAGTAGTACACCCACAAGACCCGTCATTTGACACTAGCCATCCTTTGATACATGCTCGGGACCTGCAGGGTCTAGTCTGGGAGGCCAAGTTGTGCGTCCGGAACCCCTGGATGGTGGTTCTAGGTACTAGGATACTTGTCGCAGAGTGGTGGAGTGTGCAGGCCCACGGTACGGAACCAGGCTGAGCGGCTACGCGGGCTCCGGACCACCCCAGGAGGCAAATGTCCATTCTCTAGTTCCGGACCCCAGGTTGTCGAACCCATAGGACTTATAGCTCCAAATACTAGGTACCCGTCATGGAGTGGTGGAGTGTGTAGGCTTTCGGGTACGAAACCAGGCTAAGCAGCCACACAGGCTCCGGACGACCCCATGGAACGGGGTCCCGTTCTCTAGAGCCAGCTCCTTGGCTGTCGGGCCCTCCTGCTTTCACAGAGAGGTCCTAAACTGCAATCCTGGCTGTTTAATTCAGAAGTCATTATGTCTGATGGAAAGGGAACTGTTCGGGTGGGTTAGATAAAATAATATCTGAAAAACTGCAAGGTAAGGCCATGGAACAGTAAGATGAAACTATCATAGGGGCACATCTGAGGGAGTAATTCTTTTCTTTATAACTTATCATGCATGGGTGCAGACCAACATGCCGGGTTTATGGGGACAGACCTCACCGGGTTGGCGTACACGTATGCGTTACCTAGTTACAAAAGGGAAACAAATTCGACCCCTCAGACTTGCTCCTATGGATAGAACTTACAGAGATGCTCCAGCACCAGGGGGAGGCACTCCTTCAGTCGTAGCTAGACGATCACCCTCGGGTCGGCGTATTCCCATTACCTTGAAGGGTCCTTCCCAGCTGGGGGAGAGTTGCAGAGCCCTTCTTGGTTTGGTACTTGCCGTAGGACTAGGTCCGGACCCTAGGTTCCCATCTGCGTTTGACGAGGGAGCCCTTGTCTTCGGCTGTGGCCATTTCTGCATGAACCTGTCTGAAGTCTAGACCTAAGGGGAGCCTAGAAGGGTTTTCGGGGGAAGGCAGGCTTCGGCCCCGTAGACCGGGGAGCACGGGGTCCCCCTAGAGGTCCATCTAGTTATCCCCACCAGAGTAGGAGCCTTCGGCGAAGACATCCTTCAGGTCCCCCTCGGGTGACTGATAACCGAGGTCCCATTCAGCTGTGGCCACCTCGCCGTCGTCGACCTTTTCTTTGCCAGGTCGGCGACGAGGTGGAGAGCCGTCCTTGGAAGACTGCTCGCGCCGCGCGCTGACGCGTTTCGCGAGGTCAATGATCTCGCGACACTCCGTGGCACTGTGGCGACCGTTGGGGTGCACAGGGCATGAACCGCTGTTACCCCTCTACGCCCGTGGGCGTTTGTTGCGGTCGCCCCGGCCCCCGGTCACGGCAGCAACGACTAGAGCGATGGACCGTGGCTTCTGGTAGTCACGGTCCTTCTTCTTTTTCTTCTTACCGTCTAGGGGACGGCACCCGAGCCACCCGACTGGGCAGCCCCGATTTGTGGGGCTGAGTGCCATGCACGGCCCTCGGCGGCTCTGGCGCATTTGTCGGCCAGAGCGAAGAGTGTGGGGACAGTCTCCATGTCATGCGTGGCCAACTTCTCCAACATTTTCTCATCACGTACTCCCTGTCGGAAGGTCGTGATGATGGAAGCATCGGAAATGCGAGGTATAATACCTCGCACCTTGGTGAAGTGGGAGATGAACGTCCAGAGAGTCTCCTCGGGCTCCTGCCTCACCGCATGGAGGTGGGCCTCCACACCGTGCTGCTGGTAAGCACTGGCGAAGTTCACAATGAACCGCGCGCAGAGCTCTTCCCAGGAGTAGATTGACCCTGGGGCGAGGTTCATGAGCCAAGTCCGGGCAGGACCAAACAAGGCGACATGAAAATATGTTGCCATCACAGCGGTTTTCCCATCGGCTGCTGTGATAGCAATGACATACACCTGCAGGAACTCCTACGGATTTGACGTTCCATCCTACTTTTCCGGCAGGTGTGGCTGGAACATGGGTGGCCATGATGCCGCGCGGAGATGATCCGCGAGAGCGGCGCAGCCCACACCGACCAAGGGGACACCCGCTTGGGACCGAGTGCCCATTGGGGCCTACGGTGCTACCGCAGTGAAGTCTTGATCGAGGTTGCGGCCCTCGATGTTTTGGCAGCGCTCGCGTGCCCTTTCTAAAGTGATGTAGGCGTCCTCTCCCGCGTGCCTGCGGTTGAGTTCGGCCCGGAGGTCGTTGGTCTGTGTGCCCCTTACTAAGGGTGAGCGCACAGATGCCGATGCCTCATGTTGGCGCCGGGATGACCGTGACCTCAACTTGGTTGAGGTAGAATGTGCCATGCCGAGCAGCTGGTCAACGTCGTCTCGCCACTGCTTCATGGCCCCTGGTGAAGCCGTGGAGCTTGGAGGGTGTCGCAGCAACTCCCTGGCTGCTGACAACGCTCCCGAAGCTGCCCTCGATGGAGTCCGGTATGTGTGTGCAGCTGTATGCTGCCGTGCAGCGTGCACAGCAGCAGTGCCCGGCACTAGGCGATTGGGAACCTGTGGCATGGAAGAAACAACTTCTTCCTCCACCAGGAAATCTATGGAAGTCTCGGCGCGGTGCTCAACGATTTGCACCATCATGCTGAGCGAGAAAACCAGCAAAAACCTAATGCCTTGGCCCCTACCTGGCGCACCAAATTCGGAGAGGGAATTCTCCGGCCGGGTGGCGGAGTGCACCTGCCCTAAATCCTAAGACGAGGAAGGGGCTTAAGTGTTTTTCCTATCTTGCTAAGCGAACATCAAGCACATGAACACGCAAGAGTTTAGAGTGGTTCGGGCCACCGGAGCGTAACACCCTACTCCACTGTATGTTGGATTGCTGTGGAAGCTTTGAGAATTGAGAGTCCGAGTTGGGTCTAACTGTCCTTGTCTTGTAATGTTGCATGCCTCCCCTTTTATAGCTAAGGGGGGCATGTACAAGAGTGCTGAGCCCCGACATGTGGGCCCAGAAACATTGCAGAAGTAGTACTTGGAGCTACTAATATTTACTGCCGGGGCAATTTTCTTGTGCCCTGACACCCGAGATCTGCATATCCTCAGCGCGCAGGGGGAAGCTTCTCGTATAAGGGATGATGAGCACAGTGCACTGTACAGCACGGGTGCACTATTTCAATAATGGACTGGACAGGTGAGCCGTCTGCAGGGTGGCCCCAGCGCCGCCTGCTAGCGGAGTAAACATGACGCAATAAATGCTGAGGGGGCACATCGCCATTCAGCAGGGTGGATAGGCGACACGTCCTTTCCATAATAAATGCGGAGTCTGCCCGGTCTAGGGGCCTTACGTTAGGCTCCGCCCACTGGCTTATGTCACGGGCAACGAGCCACGTGGCTGCATCGGGTCTCCGCCCGAGCGGGGAGCGCATGCGCAGAGTAAAGCCCAGCCACATGTCAGTACCGGACCCTTACTCATGCCAGGGTTTCCCCTGTCCCGGGACCTTATTGCGGCCCGGACCTTACTCGGAGGGATCTGGACCCCATCCAAGGGACCCAACATGCTTACTCGGGAGTCCCGGGCCACAATCAGGGGTCCAGGTTGTGCGTACAGGGGTCCGGTGCTCCCTCGCGGAGGTCCGGCTCGACTGATACATCCTGGATGTATCATCTTTCCTTGCCATATGGAGCCCCTTGATCTGCCCTTGTGGTGGGGACGAGCGCTGTTCACCGTGTGGCTAAGGAACAACGTATGGGCACCGCATCTTCATACTGTAGTAAGGGGTACCCCTGATTCAGGGTACCGACAAAGACTCTCAAGGATATGTTGGCTCAAGGGAGTCAAGGTAAGGCTTAATCAATAATCAAGACTCTGTTTGCAAAAATGCTTACTAATAGTGGATCCTTAAAAATCCAGTTTTATTAGCAAGTTAAGTCATTACCTGAATCTAGAGTTCTTTCTACCCTAGTTCAAGCACTTGGCCTATACTAGCCATTTTCTTATCAACCCTTCTTGTTCACTGGAATGCTACGTGTAGGGCAGTGACCAAGTCTTCATGTCTGAGAAGTAACGGCGATCTGAATCGATTAATACTCAATTGAGGATCTCTAATCACACGACATATGTAGCACTTAACCCTTGCATATGTCAACTCACCACCGGGGTTCTTAAGACCAGATCAGGTTCACGCCAACCGAGAGCACAGATACACCACCGTCCAGCCTCTTTCCACAGAGGGTACACGCTACTCTCGCCATCTCTCCACTCCCATTGCGTGTTATCTTATTCTGGTATTAGTCTGCCCGAGGCAAAGCTTACCCATGATGAGGCATGTGACTAGTTAAAAGATCCTTGATCATCAAGCCTACATCGAGACGGTTCTTAATCGACTCAAACGGAGACACTACACCGAGACTCTCTTCTCGTGCAAGTCACCCGCCCGGTCTCAGCTTTATTACTTTAACCCAAAGTTTGGTACCTGACAGAGGTACATCTTTCTCGATGTTGAACCCATCATGGCCATGATGGATCCACCATCAAGTTTTATTTTGAAAACATCCCATCCCACTTGAAGCATCATCTTTTGTCAAAACAAAACATTTTGTTTTTCTAGAGCAAGACTAAGCAAAAGAAAAACCTTTTTATAAAACAGGGGATCAAGGAAAGGTAATCAAATTCTCAAGGAAGGAAATGCATCAATTTGTTTAGCACACAACTCCTATCACCTAATGCATCAAGCAAGTGAGAAAGATTTTTAAAATAGCAAGGAGGTGTCAAATGCACCGAGGCTTGCCTTGTGTTATAGGAGAGTCGGGCTCTGCTCCACAAATGTCAAAATAAAAGCAGTTCCCGGCAGGTGGGTCTTCAGGTTGTGGTGGTGTAGCTCTTGCTTCTTCAACTTCTACTTCTTCTTCGTTTTCTATATATATCAAATATACAAACATGAATGTTCATGTAATGCTTATGAAAATGAAAAGATAATAAATGTATATTATCTTAGGTCTTGAATATAATTTTCCTTCACAGAACTCCAGGAAACTAGGGTTTTTGGAGTCGGAACTTTAATCCCTAGGGCAGGCATCACTAGAAGACTAGGGTTTTGGGGTTTAGGCACCAAACATTGTCCAAATCATGCCAAACTTTATCCAAGGCTTCTAAATAATATTTAAAGCTTATCTAAAAAGTTTAGTGATTTTTGGAGTTATTAATCAATTTCTAAAATTCTAGGAGTATAGGTTTTGGCTGTTTTAAATACTCCATAATTCCTTATTGGGACTAAAAATCATAAAACTATTTTTATTAAATAGTATAGAATTTTAGGAGCCTAGCAAAATTGGTCTTACAGTTTTAACATTTTTCTACAATTTTCTATGAATTCTCTAACCCCGGGAGAAAAAGAAAAAGGAAAAACATGAATAGTACTGGGCCGAAACTGGCCCAATACAACCCATGCCCAGGCGAAAACACGCGCGCCCTCGCCCGCGGTGCCGACTTTGCACAGAAGTCCCTAGCTTTTTAAACAACCCGAAAGAGTCCGCGACACTATTGTTTTGTCTCACTAACATTTGCATCAAGGTCCCTCCCTTTCTAATTCTTTACAATCTGCGGTCCTCAGCGGCAAACCGTGCCAGGCCGTGCTCCGACTAGCCTGCACTGGCCGGAATACGCAACGGCTAGCTCTCCCCTTTGCTGGACACCAAATTCAACCATACATGACCATTTCCCCTCACTTAATTGCTGGAATTGGGCTCTAAATCACCCCGTCCACGGAGATAGCACGAACTACGTATGAACAGAAGTGTTCCCGGCGATCTAGCACGGTCTAGCTTAATTGAATGGGTCGAGGAGCATCAGGAGGACATATGGGTACTGAAACAGGAGGGCAAAGAGCATGAACGGACCTGGAACGAGCTAGCCACGGCAAGGTCACTATGCGTGGTGTTTCGAACCGATTTGGGGGAAATCCAAAATTGGAGCTCTCTGGTGAGTAATTGGAGGCACGAGCGGGTGGATTGGATGCTGGACTACCTTGTGGATTGAACGGCAGGCTCAATTTATAGGATCCATGAGCGGTGGCGACTAATTCGGGGAAAGACACGCGGCGGCCGGAGAGAAGGGGGTGCTCTAGCACAAGCGATTGGTGGCATTTACCGTGGCGAGCTCACCGGCGATGATCGGGTGGGCTAAGATGACTCACTGCGGCATGGTTAAAGCACCAACGCACGTGGTGCAAGGTCGCGAGGTGGCTAACTCCGGCGAGCCTATCCAAAGCGGCTGTGACTCAGGCGGGTACGGTGGCCGGAGTAGAATAGTGGCCGGAGTTCATCTACGGTGTGATATTTCTTACCCTCCGGTGTTATCCAACTACACTAGGCATGAATCACCGCAGCGGGCGCGAATCCGGGCGCACGATCGTCGGCGGTGAGTTATCTGAACTGGCGTTATGATCTGGACACTGTACCATTGAAAACCCGATTCAGAGCGCCTGACAGAGCCTGTTTGGGGGCAATTTGCTCCAAATTTTGTATGGTGACTAGATCAACATCCTGTATCAAAGTTGTAGCCTAACAAACCACCTCTAACTTTGTCATAGAGGTTTTGGTTAAACATTCATCAAATCGAGCTCCACAAGGTCCCAAAGTTGATCCAATCTATTGCCTTCTCTGAATATAATGGATTCTTAGTCTGACAGCCAGACTTCAGGGCTGATTATCTCCAATTTTTGTATGTCAACAATTCTTAATCACTTAAGCAAAGTTGTGCTCCTATAGTAGCTATAGACTTTTGATGTGTTGACCCTAGGCAAACTCTTTGTATTTTTAGAACTATAGAGCTCCAAAGTCAGCCCTGTTCTCTGGTTTTCAGAGTTATCCACATGAGAGGTGTAGAGTGGCTTTTTGCAAAAAAGCCTCAAATCTCATCTTTTGACTTGGAAATCCTCAAATGTGTGAACCTTATGCTTTAGGGTACCATAATTCCTTGGTTTTTGCACTTGGATCCAAAAGTGTGCAAAATTTACATATAACCCCCTAGGGTTTCAGCTCAGGGTTTTCTAGGGGTCTTTTAGGGTTTTTGGTACTTCTAGGGTTTTGGTGCTACCAAAGTCCATTAAATTTGATATCTTATGACCATTTCTAATAAGTTTTGAGATTTTAACTCATTTAGGCTTTATTGACACTCCTAAGCCTAGTTTAGGGCTAAGTACCCTACCTTAGGGTTTCACCCATAACAAGTCACATCAATACAACTTGTTTGAAATTTTTGCCTAGTGAATGCACTCTAAATGTAACAATCACATGATATGCTAATGCTCATGATGTTATGCTCAAGTTTTAGTGACAGTAACACTAGGGGTGTTACAGGAGTGAACAACAGGTTGCAATGCAAAGTTAGAGAAGAATAAAACAATCTCCAAAATATAGCAACTAGCAATCCATTCGGCAATGCACATCAATAAAAATCAATATATTAATGTACATATGTGTCGGTATTTAGATCCTCCGATCCGACAAGTAAATTTCTATGTGCGCGTTTTAGGCTCCAAATGGTGTGCTAGGTGGGCGCAAGGTTTATAATGGTTTGGGCAAAACGTCCCTACATCTAGTCTTCTGTGGCTCCCGCTACTGGCATCTTTATTGCTCGATGCTCGTAGTAGGGGTTACAAGCGAGCGAGAGAGGGAGGAAAGTCTACCAAGTCTCTTATGCGTGGATGGACCTGAATACTATCGAACTAGAGTCCTACGCTAAGCCTTGGCTCTGGCCTCCAAGTCTTCAGGTCTCATTGGGCGTGTGCAGTTGCCTTTCGTCGGGTGTCCCCTGTCCTCGTGACCGACCTCCTCCTTTTATAGGCCAAGGTGGGGGACGACCTTCGGTTGCTTCCTTGAGAAGGGGCCACAATGCCATGGTAAAACCATGTATTTTACCCTGGCATGGCCATGTTGTCCTTATGCATCTTGTCATCTGGTTGCCTCTATTCGTGCTCATTATGACATACGGTGTGGAAAATGCGGGGCCATGGTGCCATCATTACTACCCCTGCGCCACGCTAACTCCAAGCCTCCATAGCCTGGGTCTCGATGAGGCTCATCGTGTTGCGGGCCCTGTGGATGGCCTACATGCTCAATACTAGGCTTAACAGGTCATGAGTGCACCTCAGTCCGAGGGGCTCGTAGGTCATTAGTGCGATGTAGGCTTAGGGGCTGCTTAGGTCATGAGTGGGAGGCAAATTGACCCTCTATTGCGGCTCAGTGCTAGGTGTAGTTAATGCGTCCAGACACTTATGGGGAGTCAATCTTGGGCCAGGTGAGGAATCCACTCGAGTGGGATCCCTTTGGCTTGCTCGGTCCTCTCTGCAGCTCCGCCAAGCTCGACCCTGGACTCGGTGCCTCGAGGCTTATTTGGGGGCTGGTGCTTCTAAGGTAGACAATTCTCATACTCCCTCATTGATTGGTGGTCTGCAGTAGTTTGGAGGTTCTTATCCTTTGCGCACTCTCTGACCGGTGGGCCTCAGGAACTCGAGGATCTCCTCAACAATAGCTCCCGAGCCAACGAGGGGAGAGTCTCTCCCCTTGGGGCTATTTCTACGTCGGGCAATGTTTGTCCTGCTGCCTTTTGATTGGTCGTGGTATCTATGCCCTCCAGATTCAGATCGTCTTTGATGCAGCTTGGTATCACTCGGTATGGGGTCGGGCACTTTTGCTCCTTTATAGATTTTGGCAAGCGCCCGCTCGCAGTCACCGCCGAGTAAACTGCCTTTCGGTTCTTTTCTCAAATGGATTCTTCCGCTAGGTCAGTTCATGGATCATGGGTTGGGAGGATGACACGTCGTGCTAGTGAAGGGCCATGGTAAAGCCTTGTCTTGCTTGAGTTCCTCATTCCCTTCTTCACAGGCGAGTTTGACACTTCCCTTCTTCTACATAGGGCGCCCCTAGCCCCTTTGACCGAGAGGCATCTCCTTCCATTGAGTCGTCATGGCCATGCCCTCTATCCCCCTCCCTCTCCCTTAGGAGTCTCATGAGAGCTATGATGTTTTCCATGTGGTGTAGGAGGCTGTTGAGGCTAAGGCCAAGCTGCTTCGTGCTTAGCTCATCAAGTCTGGTGGTCACGTAATCGGAGAGGCATATCTCCCTTGCTCACTTCCTAGATTTCTCACCCCTTCTATTACCTTGGTCGTTTCTCCTAACAATTTTGGAAGCCGAGTTAGAGAAACTACGCTGTCGCCTAGGTCAGACCATGGACTACGTCGGGTCCCATGGTTCCTCTGTGGTGGAACTTCTGGACAATGCCCGATGTCATATTTGGGACATTGTTGATTGCAGCATTCACCGGGGAGCCATAGTGGCGCTGCTCGTCGGAGATCTTAGGTTCGATTGTGGCCTCTAGGACGTCGTCGGTCCTCCTTCGTCCCTTTCGAACGAAGGGCTGAAGGACGTGCTGGAGGGCTTCAACGAGGTGGCCAGTCGCATCGTGTAGAAGTTGTCTGTGGACGACGTCATGTGCAACACTCGCTGACCTCAGTGTAATGTGCGTCGATGCTACTTCCTGAGGAATATAATAAAAAAGTAGTCCTTGTTTCTTATTCTTTGACTTTTTGTGGTTGTGTCAGGGGGTCCCAAGGTTTTTTCTTCGTAGACCTTATCAAGTGCTGCCCTTCAGGTAGGCAATCGTGTTTGCTCTTCACATTTCGTGGGCTTCTTTACTAGCCAGCGCCTATGATGCGTCACGATGCCCGATCTTCACGACGTAGGATCAATCTTCAGATAACTAGCTTCAAAGAAGCCAAGATAACTTGCTGCAAGTAGCGATAACTAGTGCAACCTGACAAATAAAACTCGAAGCCAACCACTGTCTTTAACAGGCAGCCTGAATCGAGGATTCGCCCAACAACACTCTCAAAGAACCAACCAACACAGCCTACAATCAATGGAGGAGACCTCGAAGGGAGTAGAAGCACCAATTGGGAGCGGATGAAGCCGCCGCTTCTGCAATCCCGCGAAGGAATTCACAAGAACAAAGGGGTAGAGATCACTCTCAATATTTGTTAGCACACAGCTGAACAAAAGGGTTCTGTTTTAGATTATCATAAGCTGCCTTACATCATAGACATAGGGGGGTATTTATACTAGTAACAACCAGCCTTAGCGAGGTATAAACACGAAACAAAACTATTTTCACGTGCTAATGCAAAGGAGCCTCTTCGGGAGATCTGCAGAGCTGATTTCCGTGTGGCTGTTTGACTTCTGCGCAGCCTTCAGTATTTTAATAATAACTTCTTCTAAGAATCTTCAAATGACGTGGGACTGGTTGCATTGGAAAGCTAACTTGATAAGCTTTCTCACCATATATAGCATGCTTAATGAAACTTCATAGAATGATGCAGTTTAATACGAAAACTTGGTCATCAAGCAGACTGTTGACCTTCTAACCAGTCAGCACTAAAGTAGGTCGGCTGCCTTTCTGGTAGATTTGATTAAGTCGGCTTTAGAAGCATTGGAAACTAGACTTCAAGAGCTTTCCAAAAACTACTTATGGGCCTTCATAGCTTTTGGGAATCAAAAGATATGACTGTTTCTTCTGGACGGTTCTGTTGTGCTGGACTGACTCGGACATAGCTCTTCTTGTTGACTTGTCCTTGATATGTTTTGTCCTTCCTCTTTGATGAACCTAAGTAATATCAACATACACGACTTAGGTAGCATAAAGTTCTCATTAGTGTTTAATTGAAATTCATAAAGTAGCGCGTGCACCTCTTGATGTAGCTTCTTAGCTCGGCTACGTGTAATTGGTCCATCAAATGCTTGGGTTGGTGATGATGTTGGTTGTACTTGAGTTGATGTAGTATGCCTTGGGGGTTGTAACTTATTGCTTAATGGCATGGTCATATCATCCTCCTCCCCTTGAAAAGGAGTCGTCCTCGACTCTGAAGTGTCTTCACTTGTATATGGTAAGAGGTCAGCAACATTGAACGTGTTGCTCACGCCATAGCTTGGTGGAAGATCTATCTTGTATGCATTATCATTGATCTTGGCAAGAACACGAAATGGACCATCCCCTCGTGGCATCAATTTGGATTTGCGCTGATCAGGAAAACGCTCCTTGCGCAAGTGAATCCAAACCAAGTCACCCGGTTCAAATAACACTTTCTTCCTATGTTTGTTCATGCTTGCTGCCTTGCGCACTGCTTTGAGCTCAATTGCTTCCTTGGTCTTCTCATATATCTTTTTTATGTATGCAGCACGCTTGGAAGCTTCCATATTAGTTCTTTCCTGCAATGGAAGGGGCAACAAATCTATCGGAGCAATAGGTTTGAACCCATATACAATTTCGAAGGGGCATAAATTAGTTGTAGAATGTACTGCCCTCTTATAAGCAAACTCCACGTGTGGCAAACATTCCTCCCAATCCTTCAAGTTCTTCTTTACCATTGTTCGCAGCAGCATTGACAATGTAGGATTCACTACTTCAGTTTGGCCATCAGTTTGGGGGTGGCATGTGGTGGAGAACAAAAGTTTAGTCCCAAGCTTTGCCCACAATGTTTTCCAAAAATAGCTCACAAACTTCACATCACGGTCAGATACGATGGTCTTGGGCACTCCATGTAGCCTCAAGATTTCTCTGAAAAATAAATTGGCAACATGTGAAGCATCGTCGCTCTTGTTGCATGGGATAAAATGAGCCATTTTTGAAAATCTATCAACCACAACAAAAATAGAATCTCTCTTTTTACGAGTCATCGGCAGCCCTAAAATAAAATCCATGCTTATGTCTTCCCAAGGAATTTTAGGAGTGGGTAAAGGAGTATATAAACCATGAGGGTTCAATTTTGACTTAGCTTTGTGACAGATGACACAACACTCCACAAATCTGATGACGTCTCTCCTCATCTTGGGCCAATAGAAATGATCACTGAGCATTTCATAAGTCTTCTTTTGTCCAAAACCTGTTAGACCGCCTCCATGTGACTCCTGCAATAAAAGCAATCTAACCGAAGAATTTGGTACACAAAGTTTGTTAGCTCTAAACAAAAATCCATCATGTATATGATATTTTTCCCAACCTTTTCCATCTTTACAATGATTGTATGGTTCTGAAAATTCAGGATCATCATTATACATTTCTTTCAAATTTTCAAGACCCAAAACTTTTACCTCTAGTTGATTCAATAACTCATTCCTTCGAGACAAGGCATCAGCGACCACATTGTCCTTACCTTTCTTATATTTCACAATGTATGGAAATGTTTCGATAAACTCAACCCATTTGGCATGGCGACGGTTCAGTTTGGCTTGCCCTTTCAAATACTTCAAAGTTTCATGATCAGGATGAATAACAAACTCTTTTGGCCACAAGTAGTGCTGCCATGTTTCAAGTGCTCGGACCAAAGCATACAATTCTTTGTCAAACATAGAATAATTTAATTGAGCACCTCCCAATTTTTCACTAAAATATGCTATAGGTTTTCCTTGTTGCATTAAAACTCCTCGTCTCCTCCTATCCCAATCCCACTAGCATCACATTCTATTTCAAAAGTTTTAGTGAAATCAGGAAGAATAAGTACAGGTGCTTCAGTCAAACGTTTCTTCAATTCTTGAAAAGCATCTTCTTGTGAGTTTTCCCATTTAAATTCAACACCTTTCTTTGTCAATTCATTTAAAGGGGAAGCGATAGTACTGAAATCTCGCACAAATCTTCGATAAAAACCAGCAAGACCATGAAAACTTCTTACTTGACTTACATTCGTTGGAGCTGGCCAATCCTTGATGGCTTTCACCTTGGATTCATCCACCTCTATTCCTTTTGCTGAAACGACAAAGCCAAGAAACACAACATGGTCTGTGCAAAAACTGCACTTCTCAAGATTAGCAAATAATTGCTCCTTTCTTAGCTCATCTAAAACTTGTCGAATGTGTTTCACATGTTCATCAAAAGACTTGCTGTAAATTAGAATATCGTCGAAGTAGACAACAACAAATTTTTCAATAAAAGTTCTTAAAACATGGTTCATTAATCTCATAAAGGTACTAGGAGCATTAGTTAACCCAAAGGGCATCACTAACCATTCATACAACCCAAATTTTGTTTTAAATGCAGTCTTCCATTCATCTCCAGTTTTCATTCTTATTTGATGGTATCCACTTCTCAAATCAATTTTAGTAAAAATTGTGGAACCACTTAATTCATCAAGCATATCATCTAGCCGTGGAATAGGATGGCGATAGCGAACGGTAATATTATTTATAGCTCTACAATCAACACACATCCTCCAAGATCCATCTTTCTTAGGTACTAAAATCACAGGAACAGCACAAGGGCTTAAGCTTTCACGAACAAAACCTTTATCAAGAAGTTCTTGTACTTGCCTTTGTATTTCCTTAGTTTCTTCAGGATTGGATCGATATGATGGACGGTTAGGAAGTGCAGCCCCTGGAATAAGATCGATTTGATGCTCAATCCCTCGAATTGGAGGTAGTCCAGCCGGTGTTTCTTGTGGAAACACGTCTTCAAAGTCCTGCAAAAGATCAGCCAAAACACTAGGAAGAGATGTTATGTCGTTAGGAGAAATCAAAACATCTTTGTTCACAAGTACAAAGAGCACTTGATATGGGTTGTTCCTCACTTCTCTCAGCTCAGATTTTGTGGCTAGCATAACTAGATGTTCTCTCTCTTCCTTCTTTTTATCTCTTGAACTTGGCTTGTAGCACTCGCTCACCGAATTGTGGATGGCAGTCAATTTCTTTTGTTCTTCTCCTCCTCTACTTGATGTACTAATTTCAATTTTCTTTTGTAAATGTTCAGCTGTTGGGGACTTGTTCTCAAATGCTTCGGATTAAGAACAAGGCAACATAAAAAGTATTAGACGTTAAGGCCCTTCGTCCTATGGAACATTATGCCCCTTCGGGAATAATGAGTTCCGGACGAAGGTCACAAGGGACATACCTTCGTGAACTCAACAAGTAATAACGAAGGATTCATATAAAATATGAGATGTAAATCATAGAATCATTTCTATTTTATTAACACAAAGGAATAGAAATGATTATAAATTACAAATGTACCTTCGGTCCTGAGAGAAAGTAAAAAGTACAAACGTGACGCAAATGCCAATGCTCAGTCAGCGTGAACAGTATGGGAGTACTGTTCATCTATTTATAGACGCGGGACGCAACCCACGTAAAATTACATCCATGTCCATTACATTTGTTAACGGTTTGTGGAAATCTGTCGAGGCCCCCGAAGTCTTTTCATCTTTAAGTCGGTTCCCCCTTATGCCATCGCGCCGAAGCCTCTCTGCGTACAGCTTCGGCTGCCCTCAACCTTCGTCTGGTTCAGGCTTCGTCCTGCTCGTGCTCCATATCCATAATTCTGAATCCGAAAATACCTGTTCACATAATCCACTTGGAAAACATTGTCAAATCATGTTTTTGAGGACCTTCGGAGGACGAAGGCCCCCAACATCAGCCATGATTTGTTGAGGGGTCATAGGCTTGAGTACAAACTTTCTCCCTTTCAGATCTAGCGTGTACTGATTTGTTCTTCCACAATGCTGAGAATATCGGTCATATTGCCAAGGTCTTCCTAGTAGCATGTGACAAACAGACATGGGTGCAACATCGCACTCCACCGTGTCAACATACTCTCCAATCTTGAACGGAACTTTCACCTTATAACCAATCTTGATATCTCCCGATTCATTCAACCATTGGACATGATATGGATGAGGGTGTCGCTGCAACTTCAAACCAAGCTTGTCAACCATCTCACGACTTGCAAGATTATGGTAGCTCCCTCCATCAATAATCACCTTTACTACTTTGTCTTGCACTTTGGCTCGCGTTTGAAAAAGATTATGTCGCTGTCCAATTTCAGCTTCTTTCATTTGAACACTCAAGATTTGTGTAACCACAAGAGTAGTACCATGCTCAAATTCACATCCCGTATGTTCTTCAGATTTATCAATGCCATCTTCATTTCCTGCTTCAGCTTCCTCTTCACTAGCTGATGTATATTCTCCATCATCAGTCACAAGGATCACATGATTATTTGGACATTCCTTTATGACATGACCACGACCTCCACACTTGAAGCAATGAATACCACTACTCTTGGCTGTTGAACCCACTGATGTTGAAGTGGATGCTGCTGGTTTATAACTCTTGTTTGGAGCAGCACCATTCTTTCCACTAGAATTGCCTTGAATATTGGATCGCAAGCCTCCAGTTGAACCTTTTGTTGCTGAGGATGCAGCAGTAAACCTTGAGATCGATTTGCTTCCTCCAGTCATGGTTCGTGCACCATATGACAAGGGCTTGCTGCTCTTAGCATCTTGTTGCAGCTGGCGTTCAGCTTTGGTGGCTTGATGTACCAAATCAATAAGACTTTGGTACGGCTGAAACTCAACAATACGCTGAATGTTGCGGTGTAACCTAGCCATGAAACGTGCAATGGTTTGCTCTTCGTCTTCATACACATTGGCTCTAATCATGGCCTTCTCCATCTCCTTATAATACTCCTCAATAGAGAAACTTCCTTGCCTCAAATTCTGCAATTTATCAAAAAGATCACGTCGATAATGCTTCAGCACAAAACGAATTCTCATTTCTCATTTCATCTCTTGCCAAGTAATAATAGGGTCCTCTCTATCTTCTTCACAATCACGAAGAAGTTGCTCCCACCAAATTAGAGCATATCCTTCAAACTCAAGAGATGTCATTGCAAGTTTCTTCTCCTCTGAATAATTATGTAGGCGGAAGATTTTCTCCACCTTCAATTCCCATGTGAAATAATCTTCAGGATCAGATCTACCATCAAATTTTGGCATGGTAAACTTAAGTTTCCCAAATCTCTCTTCTTGGTTGATGCCTCTATGATGACGACGATAGCGACGTTGGGACTGATCATCATCCCCAAATTCAGATTCTTCATTGTCATTATTTCTTCGATTCCGGCCTCTTCCTCTACCATGTGCAGCACCTTGATTTCTCCTCCCATGTTCACTTGCTCTTCTAGAATAATTTCCTTCACCTTCTTCCCCATCTTCATCATGGTTTCTTGCACCGTCAGGGAGTCGACGACGACCTCTGATTTCAGCCATAAGTGTCTAAAGATCTTGTGCCAACAGATCTTGCTTGGCTTCTATGCTTTGTTTGAGCTCATTGAATTGTATCATGGTGACACAGTCTTCAATCTCAGCGTTGGGATCCATCTTCCTGCGAAATTAGTGGCGACAAGGCAACAAATATAGGTGGAATATGAAGCTATATATAATCTCACAACCTCACCACTCTTACCAACCAAAGCTCTTATGAGGTCCCTGTGGGTTGCAAGAAAAATGTGTGGTGGTAACAAGAAAGTGATGGTTAAGCGAATACAAGACCAGAGTACCGATTACGATGGCTTATATGTGGAGCTTGGTGGGGGAATAGTAAACAAGGAATGCAATCTGAATCCAAGTTGTTGTAAAGTTAAATAACAATCCAACTAGAAGTTCACTGCCTAGTGCTGACCACAAGATTCGAGTGATGGAAGTAGATCAAACACACGCGCAAAGAAATTTCAGATTTGATGCAAATCAAGGAGTATGATTGGAATGCAAGTGTTGCGATCAGACCCAACCAAAATTTTGCACCAAAAGACAATAGCAAACTGGTTGAACAACTTGATGAACTTTCAGCACTTGTGCACATAAACAAACCGATCGTTCTTCTTTTCTTTCACAATATTGCTCAACACTTTTTTTGGTACTTTTCTTTCTTATCTTTTTTTGATACTCTTTTTTATAGAACTAAACACAGAGATCTGATATGATATTGCACACTTTATAATAATTAACAAAGAACTCAACCAGCAGCTATAACTTAAACAGGATCAAAGTTAACGCGAAGGAAATGATGAGGGTTTTCAGATTTTTCTTTTTGTGGATATTTTCAGATATATATAAGAGGCTCAAAGGGAACACAAAGGATAGAGTGACCAGCAACTAAACAAAGACTCTAAGGACTGAAACTTAACAAAACTCATTGGGACAACAGATTGAAACAAAGGGCTATGACAAAATATTTTATGGCTTTTTGGTGGATAGGACGAACACAGAATATATGTAGCTAAGGGTAAAGAATCCTACCGTGGCAACTGAGGGCTTTGATACCAGATGATGTGTCACGATGCCCGATCTTCACGACGTAGGATCAATCTTCAGATAACTAGCTTCAAAGAAGCCAAGATAACTTGCTGCAAGCAGCGATAACTAGTGCAACCTGACAAATAAAACTCGAAGCCAACCACCGTCTTTAACCGGCAGCCTGAATCGAGGATTCGCCCAACCACACTCTCAAAGAACCAACCAACACAGCCTACAATCAATCAAGGAGACCTCGAAGGGAGTAGGAGCACCAATTGGGAGCGGATGAAGCCGCCGCTTCTGCAATCCCACGAAGGAATTCACAAGAGCAAAGGGGTAGAGATCACTCTCAATATTTGTTAGCACACAGCTGAACAAAAGGGTTCTGTTTTAGATTATCATAAGCTGCCTTACATCATAGACATAGGGGGTATTTATACTAGTAACAACCAGCCTTAGCGAGGTATAAACATGAAACAAAACTATTTTCACATGCTAATGTAAAGGAGCCTCTTTGGGAGATCTGCAGAGCTGATTTCCGTGTGGCTGTTTGACTTCTGCGCAGCCTTCAGTATTTTGACAATAACTTCTTCTAGGAATCTTCAAATGATGTGGGAATGGTTGCATTGGAAAGATAACTTGATAAGCTTTCTCACCATATATAGCATGCTTAATGAAACTTCGTAGAATGATGCAGTTTAATACGAAAACTTGGTCATCAAGCAGACTGTTGACCTTCTGACCAGTCAGCACTAAAGTAGGTCGGCTGCCTTTCTGGTAGATTTGATTAAGTCGGCTTTAGAAGCATTGGAAACTAGACTTCAAGAGCTTTCCAAAAACTACTTATTGGCCTTCATAGCTTTTTGGAATCAAAAGATATGACTGTTTCTTCTGGACGGTTCTGTTGCATTGGACTGACTCGGACATAGCTCTTCTTGTTGACTTGTCCTTGATATGTTTTGTCCTTCCTCTTTGGTGAACCTAAGTAATATTAACATACACTACTTAGGTAGCATAAAGTTCTCATTAGTGTTTAATTGAAATTCATAAAGTAGCGCGTGTACCTCTTGATGTAGTTTCTTAGCTCGACTACGTGTAATTGGTCCATCAAATGCTTGGGTTGGTGATGATGTTGGTTGTACTTGAGTTGATGTAGTATGCCTTGGGGGTTGTAACATATTGCTTAATGGCATGGTCATATCAGCCTCCCTCCGACTGCCCTCTATCCATGGATCGAGACAGACTTCCTAGGAGAGGTTGCCCTAAGAGATGGTATGATTGTTCTACCTTCTCTCAAGGTTTCTGTCGTCCCTCTTACCTTCCTTGGTTGTTTCTCATTTTCCCGTAGTGTGGCGGTTCACCCTCTCGAGGGTTCACCGGGGCGCAGCAGTGCCTCTTACCATTGCACAACTACACTTTATTGGTAACCTCCATGACACCATCGACTAGCCTGAACGACTGACGGTGATAGTTTTAGACCTTCTAACAGGTTATTTCGATGTTGCCATGAACATTGTACTAGGGGTTGTCTTAGTAGAGGAAATAATCCATGATCTCCCATAGCTAACGTTTTATGGTCTAATCGTCTCGACATGCAACATTCATGGGTTAAGGGTCCTCTAGATCCTGGCTGGTCTCAGGATTTTTCTTTGTTTGGGGGCACTTTTCATGCGGCTTTCACCTGTCCGCCATAGTCATGCAGGGCGAGCCCCTGAGCCTCTGCTCGATGCAAAGATCCATTTAGTGGTCATCCCGTCTTTTTATCTTACTCTCCCCCGCACATCCCTTCGCGCGAATGAGGGGAGGTGAGTCATACCACACTTTCCTCAATGGGTTAGAAATGGCACATGGTGAGTTACAAATGAGTAATTTGAGTGGGGCTCTGATTCCTTTCGTAGGCTCCAAGCATGGGGTTCGCTAAGGATCATCCTCATATTCTGGGCACCGACTCATATAGTTGTCAATTCCGTTCAATCGGAACCGATGGCTTGCTGCCTCTCTCCACGATAAACCATGAGTTAGACCTTCTCAGGACTCGAACATGAGATGTAGATGCCCTTAACGCTTCATGCATTAGGGTATTGGCCGCTAGTGTGCCTGCTATCGGCAGCCCCTCGCTTTGTTTTTCGTTGGAGCGGTCGTGAGCCCTTCGCGAACCAACCTTCAAACTCTAGAATTCACGACAGACCTATTGTGAGTTTTTTGGTCCCTGCCAAAGGAATCGAACGAGTTTGGGATCTTACCGGGAAGGAAAACCTCATCGTTCACTTGATCTCTTGGGCATGAGCGTTCTGAGGGGTGGCCTGGTCGATTTTTGTTTCCTTCGGATTTTATGAGGCCCTGCGTTAGTCAAATAGACAAAAGGGGAGAGATATTAGTGTGTTCATGCCTGTAAGAAGGACATAAAGGATGTAAAAATTTCGAGACCTAGTTGTCTGGTGCCTTCCCTCTCTAGCCCCCGCTGTCCTTGACCCGTAGGCGGTCGTCTTATGGTGGGGGCAAAAATGGCCCAGGACGTTGAGGCTTTGCTAGGGGTAGATGCGTCGTAGCTGCTCGATGTTCCACTCATTGGCGAGGGTCCTTCTTTTCTCATCCTTGAGCTTGTAGGTGCCTGGCCAGAGTACCTCTCCATTTATAAATGACCCCTCCTAGGGTGGGACAGCTTGTGTCGATCCTTGTTAGTTTGGACTCACTGGAGCACAAGGTCCCCCACTTATAGAGTCCTACTCTGTATGTGGCGGTTATGGCACCTTCGCAATTTCTATTGGTACCTTCCGACCATAGATGCACCACATCGCGGGCTTTGTCGAGCTATTCCAATCTGTCTTCGAGGTTCGACTCGTTTTCTTTGTTCACGTACAGCCTTACCCTCAGAGCGTCATACTCTAGGTCGATGGGGAGGATTGCCTCAGCTCAGTAAGCCATGAATTATGGTGTGTACCTAGTCAATCTATTTAGGGTCTTCCTTAAGCTCTAGAGAACCATGGTCAATCCCTAGGGCCAATGACGATTAAGTTGCCTGAGACGTGGAAATACCCAAAGCTTAAGGCCTTGCAGGATCATGTCGTTATTTTGCTCGATCTGTCCGTTTGCACAAGGGTGGGCCACGACGGCTTAGTCTATATGGATGTGATATTTGTTGCAAAATTCCAGGAATGCGTTCTCGTTGAACTGTGTATTGTTGTCCATGATAATCGAGTTTGGCACCTAGAAGCGATGGATGATTTTGGTGACGAACCTGATGGCTTGGTCAGATGTGATCTTCATGATGGGCCATGCCTCGATCTATGGCGGAACCGCCCGAATTATTCCAACTTAAGTGTCCAAGTCCCGCCTTACAGGCTAGACCGCACTTAAATAGGAATAAACCGTCAGTCCCTCGGATCTAGTCCGATAAAGCCACTTATCCAAGATCGAATACCACTAGCTCACACGAAGGTGAGGCACAGAGAAATACAATAAAACATAATACCACAAATTTAATAAGTATCATTAGTGATTACATTATCGGAGTTTCAGAAATAATAACCATAAATTTTAATGCAGCAGAAATAACTAACGGAGAAAACCGAGTAACATGGTGAAGCCTGGCCACGCTACTCCTCCTGGTCCTCTCCTGTGGAAGCAGTAACCCACTCGACCGTCTATACCGGTGGCAGGGATGGAGGCCAAGTCACACCATCAACCAATTCAAGGAGGTACCTGCAAAAATTATGCCACAAGCAAGGCTGAGTATACTAATACTCAGCTAGACTTACCCGGTGTGAGGAGTCTACTCCTCTACCTCTAGACATGCAGCTGTTTGGCTGAGGGGTTTGGTTTGCCAAAAGCACTAGCTGAGTCTAAAATCAATTTTTAGCTTTTCAAGTTTTAGTATGATCCTTTTTAAACTAGATGAGTACCTAGCTATTTATACATGGTATCAAACATTTTATCAATCAACGTCTTTTGCTAGTCACCTCATTTCCACTTATTACTCAATGCAGTACAATGGATCAAGCAGTCTCATTAGCTGCGAGAAGCAGACGATTTGAATCGAGTTTTTATCCTTGCAAGGTAAACCTAAACACATGACGTGGCGAGGCACTCCGTCCCCACACACATCAACCGTCCCCATCGATTCCCTGGCAGCAGATCAGGGCTCACCGCCTTGGCGTACATTGCCTCACTGATCCCGATTGCCGTCGTGCACTGACCGCACTTGTACCCACCATAACCGGAATGGGAGACCACGTCTCAGGTTGCGTGAGGGGATATGTCCGCTGGCAGGTTCAATAAGGTACAATGCTTACCGATTTACCATATTTCTCGGCATGTTCTTAGTACATTCAAACGCTTGATACAGGTATCCGCACGTTAATCCTTATTCCAATTTCATCTCGTAGACCACGCATCCCCATGGATCCGTGTCCACAGACCAACATCAGTATGATATGAAAGTGGGTACAATCAATGTCCTGACCTCGCGCGAGTGCTAGAAAAATCACTCGACTTCTACCGAGATCCCTAATTAGTAAAGCAGCTACTCGACCTAGCATACTAGTATCCATCTCAAAAAGAATCCTGAGTTCATGCAACTAGGGTTTCAATCAACTCCTACACTTAAGTGCACAATACAAGCCTATAAACATTAAGTGTAGTAAAATAGTATATATAAACGGTTATGCATAAAACCGGGGCTTGCCTTTAATTTAACACTTAGATAGTGTTTGCTGGGGGAGGTACTCGCTTGGCGAGCATCCACTGGTCATGTCCATCATTCTTTAGGTTGTCCACCAACTGCATCTTGTGGTTGGCACCACATTACTTGCACGATCGTCTCTCGGTCCTAAATGAGATGCGAGATGCATATGTATGAATATAATGAAAAGTTATCACAAGATATACAATACACGGTAGCAAACTAGACATTAAATTGTAAGACACCATAACAACCACACGCTAGCATTAGTTATCTACACGTTATCGGCGTTCAACATTAGCACCATTAAAAGATGACAAATATTTTATGCCCTTACACAACACAAATATGACATCACAAGTACACGCATTTACTACTCTCACCTTAATCATTCATTTGTTCTCCTATTGACCACACAAGAGCAACCAAAACACGTAAGTTTAAACAGGACATAGGCATCAATAACTACGAAACTTCTATCCACAACCAACTACAGCAAGCAAGCACATTAATCATGGAACACATGTTAACCTAAGTTTAGCCATCATAAGTTTATGTCCGTTAAGTGCTAACTAAGCATTTTTAACCAAAATGGTGAACTAAACATTCATTTGAGCACGTGCAGATTTTTAGGACAGCAGCACAACAGTCACTCGTTTTAATCATAACTCTTCAAATATTAATCCAAAAATAGCAAACTAGGACTTTCTGAAAAGTTTAAAAAGTGCTCTACAACTTTGGTATTTTCACCTCAACAAGATTCAACACTCAGCAAGGTTAAAAGTGCTAATACAACAGATCTGTCCAGATTTGGACAGATTCAGACTTGTGACTTTAAAAATTCATAACTAAAGATTCAGACATCTAAACAAATTGATCCTAGACTTTCTGGAAAGGTAATTAAATTGTCTACATATCATTTATAAACATCTCAAGGTGATTCAATGTTTAACTAAGAATAAAAAAGACACTAGAAGACGTTGCTGTCCAGAACTGGACAGATTCAGTCTTCAGACTTTAAACATCCATAACTTAAACTTCATACCACCAAAAATAGTGATCCAATACTTTTTGGAAAGCTTGGCAAAAGCACTACAAAACTTTTATAATCACCAAGAAGTGATTCCAGGTTTAATCAAATCAAACATTACAGTTTTCAAAATCTGTTCTGTCGGTGGACAGAACACAACAACCAGTTTGTAAAAGTCATAACTCTTAAACTGTCAGATCTATGGTTATGAAATTTTAACACAAGAAAGATCAGAAAAGCATCTACAACTTTCTTATAACGACCATGAACAGATTGCAAAATTAAATTCAGCAAACAATGCAGTTTCTGAAATCTGTACTGAATTTGGACAGATTCAGTTACTGAATTTGTAAAAAGCATAACTCCTAAACGATCAGACTTATGTCTGTCAAATTTTAACACAAGTAAGATAATAGAGTTATCTACAACTTTCTTGTGACCACCAATAACTTATTTCAAACTTAACTTAAGCAACCATTGCAATTTTTGAAATCTGTTCAGAAATTCGACAGATTCAGGTGTTGGGCTTGTGAAAAGCACAACTCCTAAACGATCAGGTTTATGGGTGTCAAATTTTAGTACAAGCAAGATAATGAGGTTATCTACAATGCTTCTATGTGGCTTTTCTACAGAAAACATGATTTAGTTTATCAAACATACAACACGAGAAAATCACTGCGTGCAGTCCAAAACACCAATTACTAAATTTCAGCTCCTATATAATTCAAGAATTGCCATGTTTTAGAGACTTGAATTATTCTAACACTTTACCGTTTGTTAGAGTTAAATTAATCAAATAAGGACTAACAAGTAGACTTACAAATTTTTATCCAAATCATTTAGTGTACTAAAATTACCACATTCATTTAACAAACGCATTCACCACGTAAATAGCGTCATCACACATAACCTCGACTTAACCGTAGAGAAAGCGATGACTACTTCGGTATGTCACCACCTTTCTACAGTCCAATCCATATTAACTACCTCGATCGAACCTCATATCGCGCAACTCTCATAATTTACTATCTCAATTACAACCATAGAACATCATGCACTTTGAGACTCTTTGTTCAAGTTAACGCAATCACGACTACCATACACATGCATACCACTTTTTCCTCCACGTACATTCAATCTACGCCAAAAACATACTCGTGCACATGCCTACTTACAACCCTATGCACAACAACAAAACCGATGACCATCTCACTACATCATCTAACAAGAGCTGAGAATAAAATTAAATGAAGCATCTCACCACTTTATCACACCCATTCATCGCCTATATACGCACTAATTCATTTCTTGTGACACAGGTACTCAAAATCAATCCACGCTACACAAAATACACTTATCTCTTATTTATGTGTATACTTAACACCTTTCGAGATAAAGCGTCACTATAAACACCTTACACATTATTGTATTAGGAACCTATTAGTTCACTCGAAGACATCCATACAAGTCATAAACACAATCATACACTTATTTGTGAAGAACAATTTAAGGAACGCCTAACGCGTAAAGACTCGACTTATAATTATAGAGAAAGTGATGACTACTTACGGCATGTCATCACCTCTCAATATAAGCCCAAAACAATTTCTACTATCGACTAAGAGTTCTAAGTATTAAACACACTGTTACTTTCCACGCGCAAATAAACCTCAACTTAACACTAGTGACACCGATGGATTTTAACTAAACTCATCATGTGCATAACCGTATCTCGCATACAACCATATTGTGGTGTGCACTCGAGACACTACCGATTAACTTAACGCAATTACCACTACAATGCACTTCGATATACACGTTCGATATCACAGTGCTTCGACAAACCCACACTTCCGATCTACTTATCACATCCAACCACACCACGTGCCCACTGCATTCTAATGACCAATTTCGGCACAATTATTTGTGACAACGTTTATCAACTAGACAAGTGAAACACTAACCGACCATTCGCACATCTCACATGTCACATAATTTATATCTTCGATCCACTCTATCCTACACCATGATGAATACATAAAATATATTTAACATAGATGACCATCTTGGCTAACTGTGGAAATTACCAAGCATGCTTTACGCTTTATTAAATTTACCACAACTAACACACTACTTTATGACGAAGTGTTTTTAGCAACCAATTAATACTTCTATGAACCACCCTCGCGACACGTAAATGAACCATCACAGTCACACTTATTCAAGATGGAGTTGGTGGAGGGCGAACTTGGGAGATTCGCAATGATCAGGGGGGAGGAGCCAACCCAAACATACAATAGGCTCAAGACCCTCGTCAACAAAATAAGGAGCTATGGAAGCACGCGATGGACGGACCACGACGTCGTCCGCCTAATGCTAAGGTCTTTCACTGTCCTTGATCCACATCTTGTAAACAATATTCGTGAGAATCCTAGGTACACCAAGATGTCGCCCGAAGAAATACTTGGAAAGTTCGTAAGCGGGCGAATGATGATCAAGGAGGCAAGATACGTCGATGAGGCGTTGAATGGTCCAATTCATGAGCCTCAAGCCATTGCTCTCAAGGCAACGAGTAGCAAGGAGGCGCTACCTAGCAAGGTGGCGCAAGTTGAGGCGGCGGGGCTCAATGAGGAAGAGATGGCCCTCATCATCAAGCGCTTCAAGATGGCGCTAAAGGGCCGCAAGGAGCATCCCAAAAAGAACAAGACGAAGGGAAAGCGCTCCTGCTTCAAGTGCGGTAAGATTGGTCATTTTATCGCTAATTGTCCCAATAATGATAGTGACTAGGAACAAGATAAGAAGAGAGAAAAGAAGAAGGCTTACAAGAAGGCTAAGGGCGAGGCACACCTTGGCAAGGAGTGGGACTCGGATTGCTCGTCGTTCGACTCCGACAACGAAGGACTCGCCGCATCAGCCTTCAACAAATCATCCCTCTTTCCCAACGAGCGTCACACATGCCTCATGGCGAAGGAGAAGAAGGTATGTACTCGAAAGTCTACTTATGCTTCTTCTAGTGATGATGAATCTAGCGATGATGAAATAGATTACTCTAGTTTGTTCAAGGGCTTAGATAGAACTAAAATTGATAAGATTAATGAATTGATTGATGCTTTGAATGATAAGAATAGATTGTTAGAAAAGCAAGAGGATCTTTTGTATGAAGAACATGATAAATTTGTAGAGGCACAAAAATCTCTTGCTTTAGAAGTTAAAAGGAATGAAATGCTTTCTTGTGAACTATCTACTTGCCATGAGACAATTTCTAGTTTAAAAAGTGTTAATGATGATTTAAATGCTAAACTAGAAGTAGCAAATAGATCTAACTCTTGTGTAGAACATGTTGTGATTTGCAATAGGTGTAAAGATTTTAATGTTGATGCTTGTAGTGAACACCTAGTTTCTATTGCAAAGTTAAATGATGAAGTGGCTAGTCTTAATGCCCAACTTAAGACTAGCAAGAGTGAATTTGACAAACTAAAATTTGCAAGGGATGCCTACACTATTGGTAGACACCCCTCAATTAAGGATGGGCTTGGCTTTAAGAAGGAAGCCAAGAACTTAACAAGTCATAAGACTCCCATCTCCACCAAGGAGAAAGGGAAGGCCCCTATGGCTAATAGTGCTCAAAAGAATCATGCATTTATTTATGATAGGAAATTTTCTAGAAATGTTCATCATGATAGGAGTTGTAATACTTATGATTCAAATGCAATGTTTGCTTCAAGTTCTTCCTATGTGCATGGTAGAGATATGCCTAGGAGAAATGTCATTCATCATATGCCTAGGAGAAATGTTGCTCATATTCCTAGGAAAATTAATGAACCTTCTATAATTTATCATGCTTGCAATGCTTCTTTTGAAATTTGTAGAAAGGATAAGAAGGTGATTGCTAGGAAATTAGGGACAAAATGCAAGGGAGACGAAACTTGCATTTGGGTCCCTAAGACCATTGTTACTAACCTTGTAGGACCCAACAAGAGTTGGGTACCTAAGACCCAAGCCTAATTTGCCTTGTAGGTTTATGCATCCAAGGGATCAAGCTGGATTATCGACAGCGGATGCACAAACCACATGACGAGGGAGAAGAAGATGTTCACCTCCTACATCAAGAACAAAGATTCCCAAGACTCAATCATATTCGGTGATGGGAATCAAGGCAAGGTCAAAGGACTAGGGAAGATTGCTATTTCATCCAAGCACTCTATTTCTAATGTGTTCTTAGTTGAGTCGCTTGGATATAACTTGTTGTCTGTGAGTCAGCTTTGTAATAAGGGATATAATTGCTTATTCACAAATGTAGATGTGTCTGTCTTTAGAAGAAGTGATGGTTCATTAGCTTTTAAGGGTGTACTAGACATCAAACTTTATTTAGTTGATTTTGCAAAAGAGGAGGCCGGTCTATATGCATGCTTAATTGCTAAGACTAGCATGGGCTGGTTGTGGCATCGTCGTTTAACACATGTTGGGATGAAGAACCTTCACAAACTTCTAAAGGGAGAACATGTGTTAGGTCTAACAAATGTGCATTTCGAAAAAGATAGACCTTGTGCAGCTTATCAAGCAGGTAAACAAGTGGGAAGTGCTCATCACATCAAGAACGTGATGACTACATCAAGACCCCTGGAGCTGCTGCATATGGACCTCTTCGGACCCGTCGCCTACCTAAGCATCGGGGGAAGTAAGTATGGTTTAGTAATTGTTGATGATTTTTCCCGCTTCACTTGGGTATTCTTTTGCAGGATAAATCTGAAACCCAAGGGACCCTCAAGCGCTTCCTAAGGAGAGCTCAAAATGAGTTTGAGCTCAAGGTGAAGAAGATAAGGAGCGACAACGGGTCTGAGTTCAAGAACCTTCAAGTGGAGGAGTACCTTGAGGAGAAAGGAATTAAGCACGAGTTCTCCGCTCCCTACACACCACAGCAAAACGGTGTGGTAGAGAGGAAGAACAGGACGCTCATCGACATGGCGAGGATGATGCTTGGAGAATTCAAGATGCCCGAGTGGTTTTGGTCGGAAGATGTGAACACGGCTTGCCACGCCATAAACCGAGTCTACCTTCATCGCCTCCTCAAGAAGACGTCGTACGAACTCCTAACCGGTAACAAACCCAATGTGTCATACTTTCGTGTATTTGGGAGCAAATGTTATATTCTAGTGAAGAAAGGTGAAGTTCTAAGTTTGCTCCCAAAGCTGTAGAAGGGTTTTTGTTAGGTTATGACTCAAATACAAAGGCGTATAGGGTCTTCAACAAATCATCGGGTTTGATTGAAGTCTCTAGCGACGTTGTATTTGATGAGACTAATGGCTCTCCAAGAGAGCAAGTTGTTGATCTTGATGATGTAGATGAAGAAGACGTTCCAACGGCCACAATACGCACCATGGCGATTGGAGAAGTGAGGCCACAGGAACAAAAGGAGCAAGATCAACCTTCTTCCTCAACGATGGTGCACCCCCCAACTCAAAATGATGAACAGGTTCCTCAAGAAGAGGCGTGTGATCAAGGGGGAGCACAGGATGTCCAAGTTGAAGAGAAAGAAACACCACAGGCCCCTCCAACTCAAGTTCGAGGGACGATTCAAAGGAATCATCCCGTCAACCAAATTTTGGGTGACATTAGCAAGGGAGTAACTACTCGATCTAGATTAGTTAATTTTTGTGAGCATTACTCTTTTTTCTCTTCTATTGAGCCTTTCAGGGTAGAAGAGGCTTTGCTAGATCCGGACTGGGTGTTGGCCATGCAGGAAGAGCTCAATAACTTCAAGAGAAATGAAGTATGGACACTGGTGCCTCGTCCCAAGCAAAACGTTGTGGGAACCAAGTGGGTGTTTCGCAACAAACAAGACGAGCACGGAGTGGTGACAAGGAACAAGGCTCGACTTGTGGCAAAAGGTTATGCCCAAGTCGCAGGTTTGGACTTTGAGGAGACTTTCTCTCCTGTAGCTAGGCTAGAGTCTATTTGTATTTTGCTAGCATATGCCGCTCACCATTCTTTTAGGTTGTTCCAAATGGATGTGAAGAGCGCTTTCCTCAACAGGCCAATCAAGGAGGAGGTGTACGTGGAGCAACCCCCTAGCTTTGAGGATGAACGGTACCCCGACCACATGTGTAAACTCTCTAAGGCGCTCTATGGACTTAAGCAAGCCCCAAGAGCCTGGTATGAATGCCTTAGAGACTTTTTAATTGCTAATGCTTTCAAGGTTGGGAAAGCCGATCCAACTCTTTTCACTAAGACATGTGATGGTGACTTATTTGTGTGCCAAATTTATGTCGATGACATAATATTTGGTTCTACTAACCAAAAGTCTTGTGAAGAGTTTAGCAGGGTGATGACGCAGAAATTCAAGATGTCGATGATGGGAGAGTTGAACTACTTCCTTGGGTTCCAAGTGAAGCAACTCAAGGACGACACTTTCATCTCCCAAATGAAGTATACACAAGACTTGCTCAAGCGATTTGGGATGAAGGACGCCAAGCCTGCAAAGACTCCAATGGGAACTGACGGACACGTCGACCTCAACAACGGAGGTAAGTCCGTTGATCAAAAAGCATACCGGTCCATGATAGGTTCCCTTCTTTATTTATGTGCTAGTAGACCGGATATTATGCTTAGTGTATGCATGTGTGCTAGATTTCGATCCGATCCAAGGGAGTGTCACTTAGTGGCCGTGAAGCGAATTCTTAGATATTTAGTCGCTACGCCTTGCTTCGGGATCTGGTATCCAAAAGGGTCTACCTTTGACTTAATAGGATACTCAGACTCCGATTATGCTGGATGTAAGGTCGATAGAAAGAGTGCATCAGGGACGTGCCAATTTCTAGGAAGGTCCCTGGTGTCGTGGAGTTCTAAGAAACAAACCTCCGTTGCCCTATCCACCATTGAGGCCGAGTATGTTGCCGCAGGACAGTGTTGCGCGCAACTACTTTGGATGAGGCAAACCCTCCAGGACTTTGGCTACAATCTGAGCAAAGTCCCACTCCTCTATGACAATGAGAGTGCTATCCGCATAGCGGACAATCCTGTTGAGCACAGTCGCACAAAGCACATTGATATCCAGCAT
Source organism: Zea luxurians (assembly GCA_029449295.1). NCBI lineage: Eukaryota > Viridiplantae > Streptophyta > Magnoliopsida > Poales > Poaceae > Zea > Zea luxurians. Next base: position 15,303,914 of record JAOPSE010000002.1, read on the forward strand.
CACTTTTTGAGAGACCACCAGCAAAAGGGAGATATCGAAGTGTTTTATATTAGCACCGAGAACCAGCTAGCCGATATCTTTACCAAGCCTTTAGATGAGAAGACCTTTTGCAGGCTGCGTAATGAGCTAAATGTCTTAGATTCGCGAAACTTGGATTGATTTATAGCATACATGTGTTTATGCCCTTGGTCATGTTCTGTGGGGGACAGATATCCCCTGGGTCCACTGGAAGGATAAAAGACCTCATGAAAGGCCCGAGAGCCTAATAAATCATAAGGTCACTCCTTCATGGGCCTGGGGAGGAACAATCAGTAAATCAGATCGACGCAAGGCCGGGTCGGTGCAAGCCCAGATGGATCCACGACGTCGAGCAAGTGACCACAATAGAAGATCCGACTTTCCCGCGCTGGAGCCCCGTACAACGGAACCAGGCGAGGATAAGTCGGCAAAATCATAGGAAGATAGGCTCAAACAGTTCACTATCTTTTAGGTGCACATTGTTATCATATCAGCTTGTATTGCCCCACGGTCGAATATATAAGGCCTAGGAGGCACCCCTTCAGAACGATCGATCCCATTATTACTCAGTCATCCACCTCATCTCTCTACGCTCTAACTTCAAAGAGCTACCTTGTAACCCGTTACACAAAGCATACTCGCCAGGACGTAGGGTGTTACGCATCTCAAAGCGGCCCGAACCTGTAAACACTGTCCATTGTTCCTCGTGCATCTGGCACGAACCATTTAGCTACAGTCGGTGACACCGTCCTACTCCTAAAACACCTTGAGGGGCAACCCCGGGTGTGCAGTCGGACCCAAAACACCGACAGCTCGCGCGCCAGGTAGGGGTGTGTTGACGATCTAAGCTAGCTCAATGGCCGTCACCTTCCACAGCAAGATCATCCACCGTCCCGGATCCGTGTTCCACTTTGGAACGATCTCATCCATAGCAGATGAAGAGGGAATTCTACACCGCATTGCAGATCCGTTGAAAAAGAAGTCTCCTCCAACAAACTCCGAAAATATCAGAGAAGCGCAACCTCCAGTTTTCCGAAAAAAGATCGTCTTCAGAAAACCAGGGGCCGAGGGCCCGCTGACCCGGAGAACTCCACTGTCTACTTCCTCAACGAAAGAATGGACGCAAGTCACAAGGAAGAAAGACCGGGAGGAAGCAAGTTGTTCTTACTGTTCCTCCACCCTCAAAGGAGAACGGGAAAAAGATCGCCACGACCACTGCACCATTCTACCCCGACGTCCTCTTCATCGGGAGAGTGGAGTCACCCCCCGTCTCTGACGACGAGCCGACCGCGCCCAGAGAAGAACCACCTCAGCGGGAATCCCGCCGACGGAGAAACCGGCGCCGAAATATTCGGCGACATCACGAGGCCGGAGAACGGGATCCGGAGCAACCTGTTTCGCGGGACGAGGTCTCGGAGATAGGAGAAACTCCAGAGGAACGCGTCTTCAGAGAACGAAGGAACTCCCGCCGATGTGATCGCCGACGAGCTCAGGAACAAACCGAGCAAGACGCGAGGCAGCGCCGGGAAAATCCACTCTTCGGGCGCAACCTGAATCTCGACTTCGCCCGAGCCATGAACACGCCGAGTGAAGTCGGAGGGGTACTAGCTCGGATAGCTGATGGACTCCCTCGGACTCCCGACGCCGAGGGCTATCGACGACTGTTCACCCAGGCAGCCAACCATCTTCTATCGCTCGCTCACCCACCGAATGATCTACGACACGCCATCAACAGTCGCCGGGACGCGCGAAGCTCCATCAACGTTTCGCGTGAACGACGGCATGAGAACGAGATCCGCCGCCGGGAGGAGTACGACAGGGATCATGGCATCCCAGCTCAGAGTCAAGCCACCAGAACCGAGTCAGCAACGGCCTCGACTGGTGGTACTACCCGGGGATGATCGAGGAACCACAACAACTACTCCCCTCCCCGGGACAGACATCATCCCCGACGACAGGAGGACACGTGTGGAGTGACTGCCCTTACTCCACGCCTTAGGGCCATTCAGTGGCCCCCTAACTTCAAGGTATCCAATGTCGACAAATATGAACCTAAGCAGGATCTAGGAGGCTGGCTGGCCGTCTACACCACTGCCGCTCGAGCCGCCGATGCGTCCAAGGACGTAATGACTGCGTACTTACCCATTGTCCTCGGGCAAGACGCACTACAATGGCTGCGGCATCTACCCCGACACTGCATCGACGACTGGAGAGACTTCAGTCGATGCTTCACCACCAACTTTTAGTCCCTCTCTGACAAACCAGTGCAACCATGGGACCTCAAATCCATCAAGCGCCGGGGGGACGAAACTCTCTGGTCATACCTCAAAAGGTTCCAGACCATGAGAAATCGTATCCCCGAGGTCACGGAGGCGGCCGTGATCGAGGACTTCTACAGAGGATCCAATGACTCGGCCTTCGTCCGAGCCATACTGTAGAAAGCGTTGACTACCTCCGAGTAGCTGTTCCGGGAAGCCAACCTCTACATCACCGCCGACGAGCGAGCTCAGGACCTCATCGGGGGAGCAAAGCCCGCACCTGCAGCGCCACGACGCGACGCGAACCAGCAACCCGACAAACGCTAGGAGAAAAGACCTCGCGAAGAGGTGCACGCCGCCGGACCACCTGCCTCTCGCGCCCGGGGAGGACCTCGCGGAGGCGAGCGCACGCTGGACGACATCCTCGACGCCCAGTGCCCATACCACAAGGACATGCGCCACACCCTGCGGAACTGCAGGGACTTCAAGCACTCCATTGGACACGGCCGACCCTTCCAACCTCTACCTCCTCCTTCACCGTGGGGAGGACCAGGAGAACCACGATAACCCCAGCAGCGGGAGGAGGGGGAAGGAGGAGCCTTCCCACGCGTTGACAGGGAGGTCAACGTCATCTTCGGCAGACATGGATCACAGGAGAACAGAAGACAACAAAAGCTCAACGATCGCCAGATATTAGTGGCGACCATCGGTCCTCCCGCTCCGTACCGATGGTCGGAGCACCCGATCACTTTCACTCGGGCAGATCAATGGCTCGTCTTCGACCACCCAGGCAAATACCCGCTCCTCGTCGATCTGGTGATCCGAGAGAGCAGGGTGAAGAAGGTGTTAGTGGATGGGGGGAGCAGCATCAACGTCACCTTCCCTTGGACACTCCAAGGCTTGGGAGTTCACCTCAAAGAACTCCACGAGTCAGACACTCCTTTCTTCGGCATCGTGCCGACCGAAGGGGAATACCCGTTGGGCCACATCTACATGCCCATCACCTTCAGAACTCCGGAGAATTACAGAACCGAGTTCCTGAGGTTTGAAGTGGCAAACTTCGACTGCGGGTACAACGCCATCATCGGGAGGCCAGGATTGGCAAAATTCATGGCCATCCCACATTACACGTACATGATATTGAAGATGCTAGGACCACAAGGAATCATAATTGTGCGCGCTGACTTCCAAGGCGCCGCAGAATGTTTCCGAGTGGCCATCCAAGTGGCCCTCACCACCAAACCGTCAGCGACTTCTTCAGCGCAGGAGAACTCTAAGCCTGAGGAAGACCTTACAGCACCGGCGAACGAAGCTCAAGCCGCAACCTCTATGCGGCCGACTGAAGAAACTAAAAGGATCAACCTGGGGTTTGCTGATGAACGCAAGACTGCCATCATCAGCTCCAGCCTGGATGGTAAATAGGAAGGCGCGCTCGTCCGGTTTCTGCAAGACAATCGAGACGTATTCGCATGGCAACCTGCGGATATGTCGGGAGTCCCGAGAGAACTGGCCGAGCACAAACTGAAGGTCTAGCCCCAGGCAAGGCCGATCCGGCAAAAACTACGTCGTTTCACGCCCGACAAGAGAGAGGCCATTCGCGCTGAGCTGGCCCGCTTGGTCGCGGCTGGGTTCATTAGAGAAGTGTTACATTCCGAGTGGTTAGCCAACCCTGTTCTTGTACTCAAAAAGAATAGAGTGGATTGGCGCATTGCGTCGATTATACGGATCTCAACAAACATTGTCCAAAGGATCCCTTCGGGCTCCCTAGGATAGATCAGGTGGTAGACTCCACCGCCGGATGTTCTGTGCTGTCTTTTCTAGACTGCTATTCCGGATACCATCAGATCAGTTTGGCAAAGGAAGACGAGGAAAAACAGCGTTCATCACTCCATTCGGTGCTTTCTGCTATACCTCCATGTCGTTTGGCCTCAAAAATGCTGGAGCGACTTATCAGAGAGCCATTCAAACATGCTTAGCCGATCACTGTGGCAAGCGTGTGGAAGCCTACGTGGATGACGTGGTAATCAAAACAGAGAACTCGGAAAACTTCATCGAAGACTTGCAGCTGGTTTTCAACAGTCTACGACGATATCGATGGAAGATTAATCCCGAAAAATGTGTCTTTGGGGTACTAGCAGGGAAGCTACTCAGATTTATTGTCAGCCACCGGGGAATTGAAGCTAATCCGGATAAGATTGAAGCTATCATGAAAATGGAAGCTCCACGATCACAAAAGAAGGTTCAGCGACTTACCGGATGTATGACAGCCCTAAGCAGATTTATATCCAGGCTGGGAGAAAAAGGTTTACCATTTTACAAGCTACTCAAGAAGGTGGACAAGTTTCAGTGGACTTCAGAAGCACAGGAAGCCCTAGATGCACTGAAGAAATTCTTGACAACCCCACCAGTACTGAAACCACCACGGCGAGCCACATCAACTCAACCAGCTGAAGATCTGCTGCTGTATATCAATTGCACGACTCACGTGATAAGCACCGCGTTAATAGTCGAGCGAGCAGAAGAAGGACATGCCTATCCAGTGCAACATCCTGTTTATTTCATCAGTGAAGTTCTGGGTCCCTCGAAGAAAAAGTATCCTCAAGTTCAGAAGCTATTATACGCAGTACTTCTAACTGCCCGCAAGCTACGTCACTACTTTGATGACCACAAAGTCATAGTAGTCACTGGTTTTCCGATAGGGGACATCCTTCACAACAAGGAAGCCATTGGCCGAATAGCCAAGTGGGCCTGCGAACTGGGATCTCATGACATTGAATTTTGACCTCGCACTGCCATTAAAACCCAAGCATTGGTTGACTTTGTATCAGAATGGACTGAACAACAAGTAACAGAGAACCCAGAAACTGCAGAAGTATGGCAGATGTATTTTGATGGCTCGCTGAAGCTGCAAGGAGCAGGCGCGGGAATTCTCTTCATCGCACCTAGAGGCGAGCACCTCAAATATGCCCTCCAGTTGTTATTTCCAGCCTCCAACAATGCAGCCGAGTATGAAGCTCTGATCCATGGACTAAACATCGCTATATCATTAGGCATCAAGAGACTAATGGTATACGGAGATTCTTTGGTAGTCATAAGCCAGATAAACAAAGAATGGGACTGTTCGAATTATTCAATGGGAAAATACTGCACTGCCGTCCGAAAACTGGAAGATAAATTTGAAGGCCTAGAATTTCATCATGTAGAAAGAGATCGAAACACGACAGCCGATGTATTGTCCAAGCTAGGTCCCACCTGGAGTCTTTGTACAAGAAATACCACAACCAAGCATCTCAATGGATCAGGCAGAAGAATGTAATATCGTGAATCAACCAGATTCAGGCTCTGATGACTGGAGAAGGCCGATCATCAGATATATAAAGAATGAAGAGGAGCCAGACGACAGAAATGCAGCCGAGCGCATCGCTAGACAGTCAGCTCACTACACACTCATTGGGGAGACACTATACAGAAGGGGCGCATCAGGCATCTTCATGAAATGCATTCTCTCATCTACTGGGAAGCAACTTCTAGATGAGGTCCATGCTGGACAATGTGGAATACACGCAGCATCCAAGACACTAGTCGGGAAGGTCTTCAGGTCGGGATTCTATTGGCCAACAGCGAAAAGTGATGCAGCCGAGTTAGTTCAGAGGTGCGAAGCTTGCCAGTACCTGTCAAAGCAACAACATTTACCAGCACAGCAACTGCAGACCATACCGGTGACTTGGCCCTTCGCGTGCTGGGGGCTAGATATGATTGGACCTTTCAAGAAAGCTCAAGGGGGATACACTCATGTACTGGTAGCAATCGACAAATTCACTAAATGGATAGAGTTCAAACCCATTGCTTCTTTAACCTCAGCTAAGGCCGTGGAATTCATACAAGACATAATATTCAGTTTCGGAATACCGAACAGTATCATAACCGACCTAGGATCCAACTTCACAAGTTCAGAGTTCTTTGATTTCTGCGAGCAAAAAAGCATTCAGATCAAGTATGCTTCAATAGCGCACCCAAGAGCCAACGGGCAGGTTGAATGAGCTAACAGGATGATATTGGAGGCACTCAGAAAAAAGGTCTTTGATAAAAATGAAAAGTTCGCAGGAAAATGGATAAGGGAATTGCCCTACGTCGTTTGGAGCCTAAGAACCCAACCTAGCCGAGCTCTGCATACAAACACCCCTTTCTTCACGGTCTATGGGTCAGAGGCAGTGCTACCCGCTGATCTCATGTTTGGGGCGCCGAGGTTGATCTTCGAAAGCATAGCGGAAGCCGAAGCTACTAGGCTGGAGGACATTGATGTACTCGAAGAAGAACGGCTGAACACAGTAATTCAATCAGCACGATACCAGCAAACTCTAAGACGCTATCACGACAAAGCCGTGCGACAACGAGCCTTTTCAGTGGGAGATCTCGTCCTCCGCCGAATTCTAACGGGGGAGGGACGACACAAGTTGTAACACCCCTGGTGTTACTATAACTAAAACTTGAGCATGGCATCATAAGCATTGGCATTGTATATGTTTGATATACCTAGAGTGCATTCACTAGGCAAAAATTTCAATCAAGTTGTATTGTTTAAGTATCTTTGCAAATAGGACCTTGGATAGGGGACCTAACCCTAAACAGGGATTGAAGGGGGTAAAACCTAACCCAAGATGAGAAAACCTAAAGACTTTAGGGAAAGAGTCATAAAATATCCTCAAACACAAAGTTGAATCACATTTAAACCCCTGGAATCCCAGAAACCATAACTGGAACCCTAGAAAACCCTAAAACTAAAACCTAGGGGCCTATGTGCAAAATTAGTCCACTTTTGAGCTAAAGTGCAAAAACCAAGTCAAATAAGTTTCTTAAGTCCTTTGGTTCACAAATGTGTGGACTTGAAAGCCAAATGTTGAGTTTTGGACTTAAATGCAAAATGGACCTCAATTTGGTTTTATTCTAAGTCTGAAATTTCAGAGTTTTGGCTCAACTTTGGAGCCCTGTATCTTTTAAAATATAGGGTTTTTGCCCAAAGTGACCACATCAAAATTGTAGCCCAATTATAGGAGAATAACTTTGCTTAAGAGTTCAAGCTATGTTCTTATGAGAAATTTGGAAATAATTCAGCCAAAAGTTGGACTATCAGGCTGGTTCAGTCTGAAAATCAGACTAACAGATTGATGCCATCAACTTCAAGCTTAAATTCAAGCATGATCCAATGAGTTTTTGTGGCATCATCATATTACAAAGTTGTAGATGGAGTATTGCTCTACACTTTTGCTGCAGAGCTTGACTTGTGTTGTCACTAGAAATTTGGCGAAAAGGGGCTCTGAAGTTGCTCTGTCAGCTGCTCTGATGAAGTGTTCCCCATGGTACAGTACCACGACTGAAAAAGACCAGATCGCCCGCAAGCCCACCGCCGACGACCAACTTCGCCGTGATTCGTGCTGTTGCCGGCCCAACTGGTGCTCGGGATGGGCAGATAAGGACACACGGTAAAAGGTCCTCGCCGGCGGTGAGCTGGGGATCACTCCGGTGACCCCGTGGCTCTCCCTTCCTCTTTGCGGCTGGGCCGATAAAATCGCCGGTGAACGCCGCCTCCCGGCTGTACGCCGCATGGCTTAGCTTTTCCACCGTGCCGTCATGACTCCCCTGGGCCATCCCATCGTCGCCGGGGAGGTTGCCACGCCATTAGCCACGGATTCACCGCACCCGGGTTCTTCCTTATCTCCGGCCGCCTCCGCTATCCGCTCAAATTAAGCGCCACCGCCTCGAAGCTCTATAAATTGACCCTGCCGTGAGCTTCACCACATCCTCACGCATTCAGCCACCGCTAATCGCTAGCAGTCCTTCGCTAGAACTCGCGAATTTTGGATTCGCCCCAAATCCACTCTCCGCCGCCGTAAACCCAATCTCACCGCGGCCAGCTCTTTCCAGGTTAATTCATTGCTCCCTCTTCCTTGTTTAAGCACTCTGGTTACTCTGTGATGCTCGCCAAGCCATCAATTTGAACTAGGATGCCCCCAATCGTCGGGAACGCGACGATCTAGCCGCCTTGTTCTCGGCCACCATGGCCAGAGCTCCTTAGTTGATCGTTAGCCAAATTGAGTGAGGGGAAATACTCCTTAGAGGTAGAATCGGGTGTAAACTAAAGATTAGCGTCGGTCTTCGCCCCCTCCGGCCGGTATAGCTCGCCGGATTTCAGCTATCGTGCGGAGCGCCGTCGTGGATCTGACCGTGTGAAGAAATAGAAACCCAAGGGGCTATTTGCAAACAGTCAGTGACTCAGTAAACAGTAACCAGACCTGTTTCCGGTTAGACAGAAACCCCGAGGGTGTCTTCGCAAAACGGCCAGCGCGGGCGCGCGCGCGGGCGCGCTTCTGCCTGGGTCTGGGCCGGCTGGGCTAGATTCAGCCCAGTACTATTCATAAGCTTTTCTTTTTCTTTTTACTCCAGAGTTAAAACAATTATAGAAAACAGTAGAAAAATGGTAAAATTGTGAAACCAATTTTCCTAGGTTTCTTATTTTCCCTAGAATTTAATAAAAATAGTTTTGTGATTTTTAGGTTAAATAAGGAATTTTAAGGCATTTAAAGTAGTTCAAGGTAGTAGTTTTGGATTTTTAAAAGATAAGTTGTAATCCCAAAAATGCTCAAAATTTTTATATGAGTTCCTCATATTATTTAGAAGCCTTGGGTAGAATTTGGGTTGATTTGGACCTTGTTTGATCACCAAACCCCAAAACACCCCCCCTGCCCTATGAACTCCTTTACTGACTCCGGAAACCCTAAGTTCTCGGAGTACCGTGTAGGAAAGTTGTATTCAAGACTTAGATAATAAGTTTATATTATCTTTGCACCCTCATGAGCATCCCATGGCATCCATTCTTATACATATATATGGTTATGTTAGAACACGAAGAAGAAGAAGAAGTCACCGAAGAAAGGACACCACCACCCTCGGATTCTCAAGCAGGCAACTGCTTCTACTTTGATATTTGCGGATCCGAGCCAGACTCACCTGTTAACAAAAGCAAGCCCCGGTGCATTTGCCACCCCCTTGTGTTTTAAATCTTTCTCACTTATTTGATGCATTAGGTGATAGGTGTTGATTGCTAAAATAATTCCTGCATTACTTTCCTTGGAATTTGATTACCTTCCTTGATACCCTGTTTTACAAAAGGTTTTGTTATGCTTAGTATTGCTCTAGCAAAACAAAAGGATTTGTTTTACAAAAGATGTTTGGCAAAGTGGGAGGGTTGTTTTCAAAATAAAACTTGATGGTGAATCTGTCAAAGGCCTTGATGGATTCAACATCGGAAAAGATGTACCTCTGCCAGGTACCAACCTTTGGGTTTAAAAGATTAAGCTGAGACCGGGCGGGTGACTTGCACGAGAAAGAGAGTCTCGGTGTAGTGTCTCCGTCTGAGTCGATTAAGGGCCGTCTCGATGTAAGCCTGCTGACCGAGGACCCTTTAACTGGTCACATGCCTCGTCATGGGTAAGCCTTGCCTCGGGTGGACTAAGGCCAGAGTAAGATAACACGAAATGGGCGTGGAGCGGTGGCGAGAGTAGCGTGTACCCTCCGTGGCAAGAGGCTGGACGGTGGTGTATCTGTGCTCTCGGTTTGCGTGAACCTGATCTGGTCTTAAGAAACTCGGTGGCGGGTTGACATATGCAAGGGTTAAGTGCTACATATGTCGTGTGATCGGAGATCCTCAGCTGAGTATAATCGATTCGGATCGCCGTACCTCCGCGGTTATGGAGACTTGGCCACTGACTTACATGTAGCAATCCAGTGAAGTTGAAGGGTTGATAAGGAAATTGGCTAGTGCAGGCAAAGTGATTGATCTAGGGTCGAAAGAACTCTAGCTGCAGGTAATTTTACTTAACCTGACAATAAAATTGGATTTTAAGGATCCACTCGTAGTAAGCTTTTCTGCAAAACCGAGTCTTTGATTCTTGATAAACCACTCCTTGAATCCCTCTAGCCAGCATACCCTTGAGAGTCTTTTCCTTAGTCGGGTAAGACTTGCTGAGTAATTCCATACTCAGGGTTTATCCCCTTGTTGTTTTTAGGTGAGGAAGCAGCAGAGTTCTGTTGCTTCTGTACCAAGGTGGTTCCTAATGAAGAAAAGCAAGAATGAAGTGCGGGAGGAAAGGATCCTCCATTAAGACTTTTTGTGTGATAGCTGTCGGGAGGAGTTTTTACCTCCCTTGGTATATGTAATAATAATACTCTGCACTCGTTATATATTCCTGGTCTGTAATAAACAACGTGATCTTACTTTTTAATAAATGTAAGCTTATGTAATCGCTTCCGCATTTCTTTATCTCCGATGTTCTGTAATGTCTCCATGACGGGTGAAACGTTCCTGGTAAGGTAAGGAAAGATACCGAGCTTGTCAAGTAGTTTAGGGGCACCTATAGGATTGTCTGAGGTCCGTTGGACAAGGACAACTGTAGGTGGGCCTAATTACTTGGGAGGTTCCGTCACACAAGTTGTCGCCCTCATGGGAAGGACCATTCACAGTAGCAGAAGTCACTCGACCGGGATCATATCGCCTCACTCAAATGGACGGCACAGAAATTTGGAACTCCTGGAATATAGAGCACCTCAGGAAGTTTTACCCCTAGTCGTGTTTCAAAAGCTATCGGGACGATAATGTACTCTGTAAAGCGGGAAATATGTCATCAATAAAGAAAGGTTTCAAGAATACTCAGTTTGTTCATGATTGACTGGCATTCTTATTTAGCTCGGGGTGACCACTATGCCCTGCTAACAGAGCAATCGGCTTAAGTCAGCAATGACTTAAAACGGTGCAACATGCTCACGCTTACTTAACTTGGGGTGACCACTATGCCCTGCTAACGGAGCAATCGGCTTAAGTCGGGAACAACTTAAAACGGTGCAACATGCTCACGCTTACTTAACTCGGGGTGACCACTATGCCCTGCTAAAGGAGCAATCGGCTTAAGTCGGCAACGACTTAAAACGGTGCAACATGCTCACTCTTACTTAACTCGGGGTGACCACTATGCCTTGCTAACGGAGCAATCGGCTTAAGTTGGCAACGACTTAAAACGGTGCAACATGCTCACGCTTACTTAACTCAGGGTGACCACTATGCCCTGCTAACGGAGCAATCGGCTTAAGTCGGCAACGACTTAAAACGGTGCAACATGCTCACGCTTACTTAATTCGGGGTGACCACTATGCCCTGCTAACGGAGCAATCGGCTTAAGTTGGCAACGACTTAAAACGATGCAACATGCTCACACCTACTTACCTCAGGATGACCACTATGTCCTATTAACAGAAGCAATCGATTTAAGTCAGCAGCGACTTATGGCGATCTCACATGCTTACGATTACTCATAAAATAGGGGTGACCTCTATATCCCGTAGACAAGTTTCAAAATCATCACACAACATTTTACTCTAGCAAATTTACGTACTGCCGAATTCTAAAACAACAGGAGAGCAACAATATCATACAAATAACGAACTGAAGCCTTCTAACAAAATATCCGATCGTTATAACCGCGCGCTCAAAGCATGCAAATATTTCTCTATTTTGCAATGTCTTTCTCAGGAGCAACCGACGAAGAAGGGTGACTTGAGGAATCAGGAGCAGCGTTCACGTCAGCCCTTATATCATCAGGGACAACCACGCCGGGTCTCCTCATCAAGATCCGCCCTGCGCGGATGGCTTTATCCATGGCTCTGTCACGCTGGGCCCTTAGAGTAATGGAAGTTTCTTCAGCAACTTTGGCAGCCAACTGAGCGGCCTCCAGCTCCTGGGCGATGGACTTCTTAGAAGCGCGCAGTTCCTTGATAGCAGCATCCTTAGCTGATATCAACTGCCTGAGACGGATCACGTCATCGGTGGATTCCTGCAGCCTACAGCGAAGATTGTCTAACTCCTCCATGGTGAAGCGATGACTCCTTACCAGGATGGTCAACGAGTTGCTAGAGTCATGATATAGCCTGTCAAGATTGTCACGGGAGGCAACAAGGACGCGTTTTTCTTCCTGCAAACAAGAATTAGCCTTTTTAAACATCAAGCAGGCAATAAGAGCACAGCAACACAAGACGCGGACTCATAAATCACCTTTTCAGAATCAAGCTGAACGCGAAGAGTAGAATTCAGCATATTAGCGTCATTCAGGGCATCAGAGACCTGGGCCAGCTCAGTCTGGCTCTGGGAATACCTTTTCTCAAAATCGGAGCATCGCCGGACCAACTCAGCTTGACTTTGAGAATGTTTCTCTCCAAGAACAGAAATCTGCCGAGCCATATCTAGCGAGAGACAATCAAACAAAAAGGGTCAAAGTGTGAGGTAGTTCAGCAAGGTGGACGAAGAGAAGCAAAAAGAACACTAACCAGCATTTGACGCCTCCAAGTCAGAGACACGATGTTGAAGCAACACCGGATTCCAACGTGCCAGAGACGAAACTCCTTCTGGAACAGAAGCACCTTGCAACCTCAGCTGACTAGCCATCCCATCCACCAATGCCTGATATGGAGAACAGATGAGTATAATGACAGCAGCTCATATGGTGTAAAAGTCAGGCTAGGATATATCACAATACCTGGAGGTTGGAGAAGAACGAAGGGACTCCCAAATCGTGAGAGATCAATTGATGACTCAGCATAGGGCCATCACTCGAATTAGCTCGCAACGAACCAGCATGTATCAACTCAGTACCATCAACAGAGCTCAAAACTTGGTCAGTGGGAACGCTAGCCTCTAAAGCGACTCCCTGACCAGAAACTTGGGCCACCACCATCAACCAGAACGTGAAGGAGATCCGACGTGAACATCCATGGAAGTACAAGAGGGAGATCCCGCTCGGACACCCTCGGGGGCTGGGTCATGGCTCACCCTACCCACTTGAGCCGGATTATCCCCGGCAGCACCCTCGGGGGCTGGGTCGTGACTCACGCTGCCCACCCAAGCCGAATCATCCCCGGCAATACCCTCGGGGGCTGGGTAAGCGTCAACACCATCCCTGAGGGTCAAGTTCTCTGCGGCAGCCACCTCTAAGGTTGAAGGCCCCTCAGTTACTTCCATGGGAGCAATACGATCCAAGTCAGTTTCCTGACCCTCAAGACGCTCTAAGGTCGACGAGGCGTGGGACGCTGCCCGGGATGACCCCAACCCGGCGTCGAGCACATCAGCACAAACCCCTATCACACCATCATCCGCTGGCTCTGATAACAGATCCTCTGGAACCATATCTTCAAGAGTCTGATCAAAGTTCGCCAGGGACAATTCTTGTAGACCAATGAGGGCAGACAAAGCAGGAGAAGTTACTCCACTACTTTCCCCGCTGGCAACATACTACCGACTGTTCTTCCGAGTCAGAGGGACCTTATTCTCTTCCTCCCTGTCGTTTTCATCGGCAACACAGGTAACACCCCCATTGGGATCAACAACAGATGGAGCACACCCACTGAGAAGGATCAAGTTGATTGGCTCGGCAAGGACGTCTCGAGCGAACACTGATAGGCCTCTGAACATCCAAGGTTGTACCAGCTTTCGGGAGAGGCACCACTGCCAATGTCCCAGCAGGAGCAGCATCAGAAGAGTCTTCAGCCAGCATGTCAAGCATAGCATTTATTTCTGCATCACTAGGATCCAAAGGCATCTCGAAGTGGACTTGTCGTTAATCATCGGGAATTTCTCCAATCGAAGCAACCAAAGCACTAACTTCTTCGGCAGAGGGTCGTACTCTAAGGCCCAAACCGCTGTCAGTAACTGGAGGATTCGACACAAAATGGGTAAAAGCCTTGGAAGGAGGCAGGTTCCAGGCAGAGTATGCGATAGGGGCACCAACATTGGACACCTTGCCTCTAAGAATCATTTCAAGTCGGTTCACCAAATCTACAGCGGGAATCCTTCTGTCGGTAACCCGGGTCGAGTCAGCTAGACCTCGGTACAGATCAGCCGGGTATGCCCTATCCTTCAGCGGCTGAATATTCTTAAAGACAAAATCAGCAACCATAGCCTCAGCAGTCAGACCCCTCTCCTTCAGCAGTCCAACTTCAGCTAGCAAAGCCCCTGCCTCAGCCACCTCCTGATCTGTGGGGGACTCAGTCCAACTCGGGGTACGAACGTCCGGCTGTCTCCCCGACCATGGGGGGAGAGAATTTCTGTGGTTCTCAACAATAAACCACTCCAAGCGCCATCCCTTAATACTGTCCTTGAGAGGGATTCCAAGATAATCAGACTTCCTCCCACGGCGCATCTCTAAACTAGCACCCCTAACCAGCTGATGCTGCCCCCCCGGCCATTCCAGGGCAACAGTGATACAGATACTTCCACAATCCAAAATGTGGCAGGACGCCAAGAAAAGCTTCGCACAAATGAACATAAATGGAAATTTGCAGAATGGAATTGGGATTCAGATGGGTCAAGTTAAGACGATAGAAATCAAGGAGGCCGCGGAAAAAGGGAGAAATAGGAAGAGCGAGACCGTGGAGAAGAAAAGGAACGTAAATCATAGATTCATGGGTATCCTCTGTTGGGACAGTGACCCCGTGGCAAATCCACCAAGAACAAAGCTCCCTCGGGGGAAGGACCCCGATGGACACGAGGTGGAGAAGGTCAGGCTCGGAGACAACAGACATATGGTTACATGCGAAAGGCAACTGGCTGTTGGGGTCGATGGGGGGAATCACCGCAGCGGATGAACTCGAGGCCTTTCTCTTGGGCGCCATCTCAACTCTACTGGCGAACAGAGCGGGAGCCGAATTGCAGAGAGGATCTGGAGGCAGGAAAGCAAGAACTAGGGCACGGAAAGCAGAGGCGGCTGAAAGTGCAGTATATGCGGGATATTCCCGAGTCAGATACCGTCTCCAAAAGCGCCCAGTCAGCACCCGGCAGTTACTTCTAAAAACACTGGTGTGCCACGTCGTCACCCGGCAGCTACTTCTAAAAACCCTGGTGTGCCACATCGTCACTCGGCTATTATCCTCAAAGTGGCCGACACTGCCCGTTCTAACTCGGCTGTTATTTCTAAAACGCTGACGTTATCACTAGCCGCTCGGCATTTATCTCTAAAGTGCCGACGATGTCTTCAATCGCTCGGCGGCTATCTCTAAAGCGTCGACGATGTCTCCAGTCGCTCGGCGGCTATCTCTAAAGCGCCGACGATGTCTTCAGTCGCTCGGCGGCTATCTCTAAAGCGCCGACAATGTCCTCAGTCGCTCGGCGGTTATCTCTAAAAAACGCTGGCGTTGTCACAAGACACTCAGCTGTCACCTCTAAGAGTGCCGACATGGTCAACAGTTATTCCGACGCTGACACGGTTTTGTCATCACTCGGACTCTATTTCAAATGCGTAAATATCGACAATAATGGCTCGGTCGTCACCCCCAAAGCGGCGATATGATGCCCGAGTTATTTAGTTTCTATTCCGAAGGAATCAACTTCACAACTAAGAGATCAGCTTACTACGAAGCAAAATAATTGACACCGGAGGAGATGAAGTCATTTTTCATTGAGGGAAGTAACTGTACTTACAAATCAACTCATTATGAGTTAATACTTCCCTACTGCTACTACTACTACTACTACTACGCTACACTATACTACTCTACACTACTAATACTACTACATTATTACATTATACTATACTAACATCTAAAGACCAGTGGCATCTAGCCACTGGCCTTGTTGCTGCCCTTGCTGCTGCCGCCGCCGCTGCCGCCCCTGCTGCTGCCGCCGTTGCCACCCTTGCCGTCGCCGTTGCCGCCCCTGCCGTCGCCGTTGCCGCCCCTGCCGCCGCCGTCACCGTCACCGCTGCCATCGCCTCCGTCGTCGTCATCGTCGTCGTCGCCATCATCGCCGTCCTCCTCGGGCGAGTCCTCCTCGTCCGAGGAGTACTCCGACTCATCCGAGCCCTCGAGCCCGGAGCGCTCGATGGCCCAAATGTAAGTCCAGACCTCCGCGGCAATCCCCTAAGAGTCGTCCGAGTCATCAGACGACGCTGGGGGAGAGACGGGAGCCGGAGACCCCTCGGACTCAGAGGAGAACTCCTCCTCCAAGTATTCCGAGTCGCCAAAGTCCTCCGATGGAGGAGTCGGCTCGCGCTTGCGTTTGTTGTTCTTGCCCATGGTGGAAATGCAAGGAGAGGAAGAAAGCAAGCAGCGGAGAACAGCAAGAGATGTGAAAAAACCAGAGAGGCAAAGGCACTATTTATAGAAGAAGAAGGCAACCGCTCACCTCCAACCACGGTCACTGAACAGTTGCGAAGCATTCAATACACACTTCAACCCGTCTGAAGACACATCAGGCGGCTGACGCCGTTTCACGCAACGCAGCACCCATTGGAACTCCAGTCAACAGCGCGGATGATATGATTACGCCCGCCGTCACATCACATTACTACTCAGAAGCAGCCGGCTAAAACACTCAGCGTACCAAGCCATCCCTTGCCCACACCCATTTGGGGGGACGCCCAGGAATTATCAGTATATTTTTCAAAACTGTCACATCCGTGCAGGGCATGCAATGAATACCTCAAGACAAAAATGAGATATCAGTAAGGATCAAAGGAAAGCCAAATATAGCTGGTGAAGTACAAAATCTGACCGACAGAAGCGACGTGAAGACTAGCCAGGGAACGTCCATCAAATGTCCAATCAGTCGCAGAGCAAATAAATTGCACCACCTAGCAAGATATGGGCGGATCACGAACTCGGCTGCAAAAGACAAAATACATGCTGACCTCTGAAGCATAATATTGATGACATAATGCTGACCTCTAAAGCATAATATGGGTGGCATAATGCCGACTTCTAAGGCATTCGAAAAAAGAAAAGATGACCCTCAGCAAAAAGGCACGAATTGAAGACCTTCGGGTGGATTATCTTCGAAAATCTACTCGAAGCTCGGGAGCTACACCCAATGAATCACCATTTCAAGAGAAGACAACGCCAACTTCTAAGGCATAAGGCAAGATTGAAGGCAAGATTGACCCCCAACCAAAGTGCAAGTGGAAAATAAAAATAATTTCTGATGAAGACCTTCGAGTGGATTATTTTCCAAAATCCACTCGAATCTCGGGGGCTACACCCATTGGGTGCACCTCCGGTGCACCCAATGAAGTTCAGGGTCCTACAATATAAAATGTCGACCTCTAAGGAACAAGCATGAAACAAGGCTCCATTTTATGAGTGATCAAAGCAGAAGGAGACAGTAAAAAATCATTTTTACCAGACTGCTTGGAGAACATTTCTTATCATAAACAAAGACCGTAAGCTGGACCTAGGATCTTTGGGCTGATTATCTCAAAATCAGCCCGAAGATCGGGGGCTTGTGGGGGACAGATATCCCCCGGGTCCACTGGAAGGATAAAAGACCTCACGAAAGGCCCAAGAGCCTAATAAATCGTAAGGTCACTCCTTCATGGGCCTGGGGAGGAACAATCAGTAAAGCAGATCGACGCAAGGCCGGGTCGGTGCAAGCCCGGATGGCTCCACGACGTCGAGCAAGTGACCACAATAGAAGATCCGACTTTTCCGCGCTGGAGCCCCGTACAACGGAACCAGGCAAGGATAAGTCGGCAAAATCATAGGAAGATAGGCTCAAACAGTTCACTATCTTTTAGGTGCACATTGTTATCATATCAGCTTGTATTGCCCCACGGTCGAATATATAAGGCCTAGGAGGCACCCCTTCAGAACGATCGATCCCATTATTACTTAGTCATCCACCTCATCTCTCTATGCTCTAACTTCAAAGAGCTACCTTGTAACCCGTTACACAAAGCATACTCGCCAGAACGTAGGGTGTTACGCATCTCAACGGCCCGAACCTGTAAACACTGTCCATTGTTCCTCGTGCATCTGGCACGAACCATTTAGCTATAGTCGGCGACACCGTCCTACTCCTAAAACACCTTGAGGGGCAACCCCGGGTGTGCGGTCGGACCCAAAACACCGACATGTTCCCTTATGCATTTTGTTATTTATTGATGGTGCTCAAGTTGTACTCATGATCCCTGGACCTCACAAGTCCATTTGCAAGTGATGCACTTATTTAGGGGGAGGCATGCTACAACTTGACCCTTTGAGACTAACCATGTGCTTGAGTTTACTTGATTTAGTCTCAAAGGTGGATTGAAAGGGAAAGGTGAACTTGGACCATACAAGACTTCCACTGCACTCCGATGAGAGGGTAACTCACTCCAAGTTCGTCTTCATATGCTTATTGCCTTTTTACTCTTAGTTGAAGATTTTGGTGAGGCAATGGGGTTTAAGGGCCAAGATTGATCCCGTTTTGGTGCTTGATGCCAAAGGGGGAGAAAATAAGGCCAAGCAAGAAATGGATCAGCTACCACTTGAGAATTTTGAAAATAGCAGAGTTAGAGCTTTTGTTTTGTCAAAATACTCTTATTGTCTCTTATTCTCAAAAGTTGGTCTCTTGTGGGGAGATTGGTTGATTATGGGAAATAGGAGGAGCTTTTGAATCCATGATCAATTTCTTTTGGAATACCTCTCTTTATGTCTCAACATGAGTATTTGACTTAGAGATAGGAAATTGAGTTTGATTTGCAAAAACAAAACAAGTGGTGGCAAAGAATGATCCAAATATGCCAAATTTGAATCAAAACAAATTTGTGCTCTCAATTGCATTGATGTTGCATTGTTTGTGTTTTCTTTGTGTTGTGTTGGCATAAATCACCAAAAAGGGGGAGATTGAAAGGGAAATGTGCCCTTGGGCCATTTCTAAGTATTTTGGTCATTAAGTGCCAACACAAATGGTTAAGTGTTAAACTATGCCAAATGGTGGACAAAGTGCAAATCAATATAAAGGTATGATTCTAGACTTAGTACATTGGTTTTTGTGTACTAACATATTTGACTAAGTGCTAGAATCAGAGAAAAATTAATTGGAAAAGACTTGGCTCGAGCAGCCAAGACTCTGCTCGGTCTGGGTGCACCGGACTGTCCGGTGGTGCACCGGACAGTGTCCGGTGCGCCAGGCTGGCTCTGTTGAAATGGCTGCTCTTGGGTCTCGACGGCGGCGTACGGCTATAAATCACCGGACTGTCCGGTGGTGCACCAGACAGTGTCCGGTGAGTCGGCTGCGGCGAAGTCGTCGCTCTCGGGAACCAAGTCAACAGCGTACGGCTAAAATTCACTGGACTGTCCGGTGGTGCACCGGACTGCCCGGTGAGCCAACGGTCGGCCAAGCCAACGGTCGGCCGTGGAATCCGTGCGTGATGCGTGGCCGAGCCAACGGTCAGAAGGGGGCACTAGACTGTCCAGTGTGCACCGGACAGTGTCCGGTGCGCCAACAGCTCCAACTCTTCAACGGTCGGCTGCGCCATAATAGGAAAGAAATTTGCACCGGACAGTGTCCGGTGGTGCAACGGACTGTCCGGTGCGCCAGTCGAAAGAAGGCAAGATTTGCCTTCCTGGATTGCTCTCAACGGCTCCTAGCTGCCTTGGGGCTATAAAAGGGACCCCTAGGCGCATGGAGAAGACAACCAAGCACACTTTGAGCATTCTTGATCACTCACACTTCGTCTTTGCGCTTTTGTTCGACATTCTTAGTGATTTGAGCTCCGTTCTAGTGAGAACTTTGTGATATTCATTAGAGCTCAAGTCTTGGCCGTGTGTGTGCGTATTTGCTGTGGACTTGTGTGTGTTGCTCATCCCATCCTTACTTTCGTGTTCATTTGTGATCATCTTTTGTAAGGGCGAGAGACTCCAAGTTGTGGAGATTCCTCGCGAACGGGATATAGTGAAAGGAAAAGAAACACCATGGTATTCAAGTGGATCTTTGGATCACTTGAGAGGGGTTGAGTGCAACCCTCGTCCATTGGGACGCCACAACGTGGAGTAGGCAAGTTTTGACTTGGCCGAACCACGGGATAAACCACTGTGCCTATCTGTGTTGATCTCCTTGTGGTTATTGTGTTTTGAAAGAACTCCTCTCTAGCCACTTGGCTTTGTTGTGCTAACTCCTAATCAAGTTTTGTGGCATTAAGGTTCAAGTTTTTACAGGATCACCTATTCACCCCCCCTCTAGGTGCTCTCAGTTGGCCTGGCCCAAAACACTCACACAGGCCGCGATAATTTATTTCCATTTTATTTTATGGTGTTTTGATTAAACACGGATCATCGGAACGCTAATTATTCCCCGGGATACAAACGCTCCTGCGGAATTCGTCTCTACGGAGAACAGAGCGAATTAGAGTTTCGACGAACGGACGATTGAGCGATTAATTCGGCCGAGAGTTGGATTTGATTTTGCTCGAAAATAATTCCTCGTGCACTATTTTAGAAATAAATGTTTGTCTCAGACTTCCGATCGGCTTCGGATTTTTAGTCGGAGAAATCGAATCGTGACAATTTAAAATCACTGTCGATACAGGGTTTTGAATTCGGTTCGGACATGAGATATTTGGCCGAGTCGGATAAATTTGATTAGAGACGACATATTGAGCATTCCGTCTGAGAGTACGGAGTCAGATTAATTTTTGGACATAGATCGAATTATCGAAAAATTGGATTCAGACACAGCTCGACTAGCAACTATCGAGCGCTTGATTAAATAAGCTTGAGACAAGATTTATAAATCGAGATTGATTAACGAGTTTGCATTCGCGCCGAGAATAAAAGTTTTAACAGGCTCCAAAATTGGCCTTCTGCGAGACTGAATAACTTCGAATTTGGTGAAATGTGAATGAATAATCTGGATAATCAGAGACATACACGAGCGAGAAATAGAAATTTTCACTGAGCATCCGAGATTAGGATAAATCTCCCGACATAACACAAAACTGACACCTGGGGTGTCACAGCCTTCCCCTCTTAAAAGATTCTCGTCCCGAGATTCGAATGAGGATCTTCAAGGGTGGAGAAGCATGTAACTCCTAGGCTGGAGATAGACGCAAATTCATGAGATGGGATCTGACAAGATACTTAAGATAGATTTGGATAGAATATCGCGACATGTTGAGACAAAATGCAGCGACCACTCTGAGAGAATGTTCACAAAAGATAGCACATCAGTATAGTCTCGTAATGGATCACAACTATTAACCACGATACCAGCGCGTGCCGAGCAGCTCAACCATGTGTGCACCATAGTAGGCTCTCGGTTTCGTCGCGGCACCATCAGTTGTTAGCCATAATACCATTACCAAACGCAACCAATAAGAAATCCACATAGCACAGATAGATGGAGCCCATGAGAGTATGGCTCAGAAAATAAGAATGCGACAAGAGTTGAAGCAAAGATTGCTGGCAGAGAACTATTTCTTGATCGTCATGGGGATTATTAGGCTAGAGATTGATACAATATTTAATATGAGGAGGAACCAACCATGAGATCAAGATTGATGAGCTTTAGAGACATGAGAGATCCAAAGATAACAGCAACATTCATTAATCCACATGGATACACTGTTCTAAAGATAAAATTAGTAAAACATTGCCAGGATCCTCGGAGAAGGGGTATGAGACTGACCAGAATTGAGAGATTTAGGTAGATCAACATCTGTTACTTGAGAACGGGTTATAGCAGATAACCGGATAATAGGGCAGAATCATAGGGGATCCCGAGATTCGGATGATAAAGCCAACATGATTCACAAGAAAAAGGATTACCAGATCCAGGCAAAAGGAGATGTAGGCAAATAGTATCAGCTAGGATGATCAACAGAAATGTTATGAAGTTTTTAGGGGCGAGGACTTATGGAAAGAAACATGGCCTTGATAGGGTTTGCGCAACTAGACACCAACAATAAATTTTTTTGACACAAGTGCACAAGGAGACTTGGGTTGGTCTAGCGGTCAAGTCATGGGGGTTTACAAGTTGTGTGGTGTAAATTCGAGGGTAAATACACGAGGGCTAGAAAATATCGACACACACATGATTTTTTTAGGCTTCACTTGCTAACTCAAGGTTGTTTAGAGAGGGGGTCTTTTATGAGCAAAACAGGCCACATTTTTTTTTGTAAAAGGGATCAAACAATTACAATACCACCTAGATAGTAGACAAGGGAAACACATAGCACGACCTAACAAGACTTACCAATCTGACACGAGGTAAGGCATTTCTAACATAGCAGTACATCACATTATTCACAAGTTTTTATTATTGGAATAAAGGTGAGAGAAGTATGTTGATGCGCAAGAGACAATTATAATGCGACAATCATGAAGCATGCTCATTCTAGTCGTCTTCTCAGACCTAACTAATTTTCGGGTGCTTCTACAGCATCCTTATTAATAGTAGTAGTAGCCTTTATGGCCTATATACATAGCCACCTAGCTACCCATCTATTTCCTAAGGCTTCACGTCCTAGGTCTATCCTTATCGTCCTGACTTTTATCCAACATTGGTTTCTAGCAAGTTTTACTTTTAGAAAAGGTTGGTAATCATGACTTATTGACTTCTCTGTGATGGTATTCGCTCCGATACCAGCTGTGGCGGAACCGCCCGAATTATTCCAACTTAAGTGCCCAAGTCCCGCCTTACAGGCTAGACCGCATTTAAATAGGAATAAACTGTCAGTCCCTCGGATCTAGTCTGATAAAGCCACTTATCCAGGATCGAATACCACTAGCTCACACGAAGGTGAGGCACAGAGAAATACAATAAAACATAATATCACAAATTTAATAAGTATCATTAGTGATTACATTATCGGAGTTTCAGAAATAATAGTCATAAATTTTAATGCAGCGGAAATAACTAACGGAGAAAACCGAGTAACATGGCGAAGCCTGGCCACGCTACTCCTCCTGGTCCTCTCCTGCGGAAGTAGTAACCCACTCGACCGTCTATCCCGGTGGCAGGGATGGAGGCCAAGTCACACCATCAACCAATTCAAGGAGGTACCTGCAAAAATTATGCCACAAGCAAGGCTGAGTATACTAATACTCAGCTAGACTTACCCGGTGTGAGGAGTCTACTCCTCTACCTCTAGACATGCAGCTGTTTGGCTGAGGGGTTTAGTTTGCCAAAAGCACTAGCTGAGTCTAAAATCAAGTTTTAGCTTTTCAAGTTTTAGTATGATCCTTTTTAAACTTGATGAGTACCTAGCTATTCATACATGGTATCAAACATTTTATCAATCAACGTCTTTTGCCAGTCACCTCATTTCCACTTATTACTCAATGCAATACAATGGATCAAGCAGTCTCATTAGCTGCGAGAAGTAGACAATTCGAATCGAGTTTTTGTCCTTGCAAGGTAAACCTAAACACACGACGTGGTGAGGCACTCCGTCCCCACACACATCAACCGTCCCCATCGATTCCCTGGCAGCAGATCAGGGCTCACCGCCTTGGCGTACAATGCCTCACTGACCCCGATTGCCGTCGTGCAGTGACCACACTTGTACCCACCATAACCGGAATGGGAGACCATGTCTCAGGTCGCGTGAGGGGATATGTCCGCTGGCAGGTTCAATCAGGTACTAGGCTTACTGATTTACCATATTTCTCGGCATGTGCTTAGTACATTCAAACGCTTGACACAGGTATCCGCACGTTAATCCTTATTCCAATTTCATCTCGTAGACCACGCATCCCCATGGATCCGTGTCCACAGACCAACATCAGTATGATATGAAAGTGGGTACAATCAATGTCCTGACCTCGCGCGAGTGCTAGAAAAATTACTCGACTTCTACCGAGATCCCTAATTAGTAAAGCAGCTACTTGACCTAGCATACTAGTATCCATCTCAAAAGGAATCCTGAGTTCATGCAACTAGGGTTTCAATCAACTCCTACACTTAAGTGCACAATACAAGCCTACAAACATTAAGTGTAGTAAAATAGCATATATAAACGGTTATGCATAAAACCGGGGCTTGCCTTTAATTTAACACTTAGATAGTGTTTGCTGGGGGAGGTACTCGCTTGGCGAGCATCCACTGGTCATGTCCATCATTCTTTAGGTTGTCCACCAACTGCATCTTGTGGTTGGCACCACATTACTTGCACGATCGTCTCTCGGTCCTAAATGATATGCGAGCTGCATATGTATGAATATAATGAAAAGTTATCACAAGATATACAATACACGGTAGCAAACCAGACATTAAATTGTAAGACACCATAACAACCACACGCTAGCATTAGTTATCTACACATTATCGGCGTTCAACATTAACACCATTAAAAGATGACAAATATTTTATGCCCTTACGCAACACAAATATGACATCACAAGTACACGCATTTACTACGCTCACCTTAATCATTCATTTGTTCTCCTATTGACCACACAAGAGCAACCAAAACACGTAAGTTTAAACAGGACATAGGCATCAATAACTACGAAACTTCTATCCACAACCAACTACAGCAAGCAAGCACATTAATCACGGAACACATGCTAACCTAAGTTTAGCCATCATAAGTCTATGTCCGTTAAGTGCTAACTAAGCATTTTTAACCAAAATGGTGAACTAAACATTCATTTGAGCACGTGCAGATTTTTAGGACAGCAGCACAACAGTCACTCGTTTTAATCATAACTCTTCAAATATTAATCCAAAAATAGCAAACTAGGACTTTCTGGAAAGTTTAAAAAGTGCTCTACAACTTTGGTATTTTCACCTCAACAAGATTCAACACTCAGTAAGGTTAAAAGTGCTAATACAACAGATCTGTCCAGATTTGGACAGATTCAGACTTGTGACTTTAAAAATTCATAACTAAAGATTCAGACATCTAAACAAATTGATCCTAGACTTTCTGGAAAGGTAATTAAATTTTCTACATATCATTTATAAACATCTCAAGGTGATTCAATGTTTAACTAAGAATAAAAGACACTAGAAGACGTTGCTGTCCAGAACTGGACAGATTCAGTCTTCAGACTTTAAACAACCATAACTTAAACTTCAGACCACCAAAAATAGTGATCCAATACTTTTTAGAAAGCTTGGCAAAAGCACTACAAAACTTTTATAATCACCAAGAAGTGATTCCAGGTTTAATCAAATCAAACATTACAGTTTTCAAAATCTGTTCTGTCGGTGGACAGAACACAACAACCAGTTTGTACAAGTCATAACTCTTAAACTGTCAGATCTATGGTTATGAAATTTTAACACAAGAAAGATCAGAAAAGCATCTACAACTTTCTTATAACGACCATGAACAGATTGCAAAATTAAATTGAGCAAACAATGCAGTTTCTGAAATCTGTACTGAATTTGGACAGATTCAGTTACTGAATTTGTAAAAAGCATAACTCCTAAACGATCAGACTTATGTCTGTTAAATTTTAACACAAGTAAGATAATAGAGTTATCTACAACTGTCTTGTGACCACCAATAACTTATTTCAACATTAACTTAAGCAACCATTGCAATTTTTGAAATCTGTTCAGAAATTCGACAGATTCAGGTGTTGGGCTTGTGAAAAGCACAACTCCTAAACGATCAGGTTTATGGGTGTCAAATTTTAGTACAAGCAAGATAATGAGGTTATCTACAATGCTTCTATGTGGCTTTTCTACAGAAAACATGATTTAGTTTATCAAACATACAACACGAGAAAATCACTGCGTGCAGTCCAAAACACCAATTACTAAATTTCAGCTCCTATATAATTCAAGAATTGCCATGTTTTAGAGACTTGAATTATTCTAACACTTTACCGTTTGTTAGAGTTAAATTAATCAAATAAGGACTAACAAGTAGACTTACAAATTTTTATCCAAATCATTTAGTGTACTAAAATTACCACATTCATTTAACAAACGCATTCACCACGTAAATAGCGTCATCACACATAACCTCGACTTAACCGCAGAGAAAGCGATGACTACTTCGACATGTCACCACCTTTCTACAGTCCAATCCATATTAACTACCTCGATCGAACCTCATATCGCGCAACTCTCATAATTTACTATCTCAATTACAACCATAGAACATCATGCACTTTGAGACTCTTTGTTCAAGTTAACGCAATCACGACTACCATACACATGCTGTTGGGGACTTGTTCTCAAATGCTTCAGATTAAGAACAAGGCAACATAAAAAGTGTTAGACGTTAAGGCCCTTCGTCCTATAGAACATTATGCCCCTTCGGGAATAATGAGTTCCGGACGAAGGTCACGAGGGACATACCTTCGTGAATTCAACAAGTAATAACGAAGGACTCATATAAAATATGAGATGTAAATCATAGAATCATTTCTATTTTATTAACACAAAGAAATAGAAATGATTACAAATTACAAATGTACCTTCAGTCCTGAGAGAAGGTAAAAAGTACAAACGTGACGCAAATGCCAATGCTCAGTCAGCGTGAACAGTACGGGAGTACTGTTCATCTATTTATAGACGCGGGACGCAGCCCACGTAAAATTACATCCATGTCCATTACATTTGTTAACGGTTTATGAAAATCTATCGAGGCCCCCGAAGTCTTTTCATCTTTAAGTCGGTTCCCCCTTTTGTCATCGCGCCGAAGCTTCCCTGCGCACAACTTCGGCTTCTCTCGACCTTCGTCTGGTTCAGGCTTCGTCCTGGTCGTGCTTTGTATCCATAATTCTGAATCCGAAAATATCTGTTCATATAATCCACTTGGAAAACATTGTCAAATCATGTTTTTGAGGACCTTCGGAGGACGAAGGCCCCCAACACATGCATACCACTTTTTCCTCCACGTACATTCAATCTACGCCAAAAACATACTCGTGCACATGCCTACTTACAACCCTATGCACAACAACAAAACCGATGACCATCTCACTACATCATCTAACAAGAGCTGAGAATAAAATTAAATGAAGCATCTCACCACTTTATCACACCCATTCATCGCCTATATACGCACTAATTCATTTCTTGTGACACAGGTACTCAAAATCAATCCACGCTACACAAAATACACTTATCTCTTATTTATGTGCATACTTAACACCTTTCGGGATAAAGCGTCACTATAAACACCTTACACATTATTGTATTAGGAACCTATTAGTTCACTCGAAGACATCCATACAAGTCATAAACACAATCATACACTTATTTGTGAAGAACAATTTAAGGAACGCCTAACGCGTAAAGACTCGACTTATAATTATAGAGAAAGTGATGACTACTTACGGCATGTCATCACCTCTCAATATAAGCCCAAAACAATTTCTACTATCGACTAAGAGTTCTAAGTATTAAACACACTGTTACTTTCCACGCGCAAATAAACCTCAACTTAACACTAGTGACACCGATGGATTTTAACTAAACTCATCATGTGCATAACCGTATCTCGCATACAACCATATTGTGGTGTGCACTCGAGACACTACCGATTAACTTAACGCAATTACCACTACAATGCACTTCGATATACACGTTCGATATCACAGTGCTTCGACAAACCCACACTTCCGATCTACTTATCACATCCAACCACACCACGTGCCCACTGCATTCTAATGACCAATTTCGGCACAATTATTTGTGACAACGTTTATCAACTAGACAAGTGAAACACTAACCGACCATTCGCACATCTCACATGTCACATAATTTATATCTTCGATCCACTGTATCCTACACCATGATGAATACATAAAATATATTTAACATAGATGAACATCTTGGCTAACTGTGGAAATTACCAAGCATGCTTTACGCTTTATTAAATTTACCACAACTAACACACTACTTTATGACGAAGTGTTTTTAGCAACCAATTAATACTTCTATGAACCACCCTCGCGACACGTAAATGAACCATCACAGTCACACTTATTCAACATTAATATACACCATATTTGTATGCATGCCATCAATCGAATCACATCAAAAGCAAATCATAAATCCATCAACCTGTCAAACTCGGATTCGGGTTGCACATGCGTCCACGGTTTAGGGGCTTCACCGAAACATGCATCGCGCGAGGCGCAGCGGCAACATCTAGCTGCGATTAACAGCACCCAATGGTTCAAACATTTTATCAAGCACCTGAGGTCCAAAAACAGTGGGGTACTAGCGAGGGCCTCACCAAGGATCTCGACGACGACGCGCAAGCGCTGCACAGATCGAGTGAAGCATGCAATGCGGAGGGGATCCAGGCCTTGCTGCTGCGTGCAAGGTCTGGGCTTGGGGAGCATCGCAAGTACGAGGCCACCGCGGGGTCGACGCTGTCCTGATGCGCAGCTGGGAAAGCTGAGCGCGCCATTTATGGAGAGGAGAGGCTGGAGAACGGGGAAGGGCGCCATCCATGGGAGGTGGAGCTCGCGCCCATGGAGGGGGCGAGCAGAGCTGCTGCTCGGCCAAGGGAGAGAGGGGAGCTCACAGGGGGTCGCTTGCAGGGAGATGTGGCATGCGCGAGGAGCAGGAAGGTGGAGGACGCCGCGCCATGGCTGGCCGAGGGAGGAAGGGAGAGCTGCTGCTCCCTGCGCTGAACCAGATCGAAGGGAAGCTCGACGTGTGTTGAGGGAGATGGCTGGTTGGAGCAGAGGGGCCCGCGGCTAAGGGGAGCTCGGCTTGTTGGGCGCCATGGAAGGAGTGCCGAGGTGTAGCACGGCAGGGAGATTTCCTGCGCCATGAACAGAGAGGAGAAGAGCTGCGCGTGAGAGAAAAAGAAAGGAGAAGAGAGAGTGGCGGCTAGGGGAATTAGAGGGGTGGGAATGGAAAATTTCCAAATTTGCAAGGGAGAGAGGTCCTATTTATAGAAGAAGCCCTAGGGTTAGGGTTTCCTTAGTGAGCCAAATGGGCTGGGTTGTGCTGGCCCAAAACACTCACACAGGCCGCAATAATTTATTTCCATTTTATTTTATGGTGTTTTGATTAAACACGGATCATCGGAACGCTAATTATTCCCCGGGATACAAACGCTCCTGCGGAATTCGTCTCTACGGAGAACAGAGCGAATTAGAGTTTCGACGAACGGACGATTGAGCGATTAATTCGGCCGAGAGTTGGATTTGATTTCGCTCGAAAATAATTCCTCGCGCACTATTTTAGAAATAAATGTTTCTCTCAGACTTCCGATCGGCTTTGGATTTTTAGTCGGAGAAATCGAATCGTGACAATTTAAAATCGCTGTCGATACGGGGTTTTGAATTCGGTTCGGACATGAGATATTTGGCCGAGTCGGATAAATTTGATTAGAGACGACATATTGAGCATTCCATTTGAGAGTACGGAGTCGGATTAATTTTTGGACATAGATCGAATTATCGAGAAATTGGATTCGGACACAACTCGACTAGCAACTGTCGAGCGCTTGATTAAATGTGCTTGAGACAAGATTTATAAATCGAGATTGATTAACGAGTTTGCATTCGTGCCGAGAATAAAAGTTTTAACAGGCTCCAAAATTGGCCTTCTGTGAGACTGAATAACTCCGAATTTGGTGAAATGTGAATGAATAATCTGGATAATCAGAGACATACACGAGCGAGAAATAGAAATTTTCACTGAGCATCTGAGATTAGGATAAATCTCCCGATATAACACAAAACTGACACCTGGTTTGTCACACGATCCATTTGGTGAACTTGTCGACAGCGACCAGAACATGCATGTTGCCATGGGGTGCCTTTTTGAGGGGTCTGACCAGATCAAGTCCCCATACCATGAATTGCCAGGTGTTGGCAATAGTCTGGAGCAGGTGGGTTTGTCATGCGTAGTACTGGCATCCCTTGCATGTTCACACCACCTGATGTGCGTCGGACACTGCTGTAGGCTAGTAGAAACCCTGTTGAAAAGCGTTCCCCACAAGGCTTCATGGAGCGACGTGGTGCCCGTAGGTTCCACTACGGGTATCCTCGAGGAGTTATTTTCCTTTGTTGATTGGGATGCATCGTTGCTTTATTCCAATGTGTCCCTTTTATATAGTTCTTCCCCAATCAGAACAAAGGACTTGGCTCGTTGATGGAGCTTTCGTGCCTCTATCTTGTCCTAGGGGAGTGATACATTGGACAAAAAGTTTTGGTACGGTGTTCTCCAATCGCCCGCGGAACCTATCGCGGGGTTTCGACCTTCTATGACAGCGACGAGCTTGGGGAACGAGGAGCCGATGCCTGAGAGTTCCCTACCTTTCTGGTGGGTTTCATTATAATGGATGGTCGGCTCGAAGAAGCTGGTCACAAAGACCCCTGGTGGAATCGTCGTTCGTCCCGACGCCACCTTCACGAGGGCATCTGTTGCTTTGTTATCCCGTCAAGGGACATGATTTAGCTCAAGGCCATCAAATTTGTCTTCAAATTGTCGTACCTATCGATAGTATGCTACCATCCGGGTGTCACGGCATTCTGAATCCTTCATCAACTACCATACGACAAGCTAGGAGTCCTCGGGCTTCGAGGCATCAGATGCCCTACGACGAAGCATAGGTCATTCACGAGGGCCACCTTTTCTGCCACATTATTGGAGGCCTGGAAGCAGAGTCGAACGGCATGCATCAATCATTCCCAATGGGTGACATGAAGACGCGGCCACCACCAGCCCCTTCCTTTGCTAGTGAGTCATCGAAGTGCATGACCCAACATCTATTGCTTGTCGACGTCGACTCCATTTGGGACTCGGTCCATTTCACGATGAAGTCAGCGAGGACTTGTGATTTGATTCCTTTCCACGGGGCATAGGAGATCTCATATCCCATTAGCTCGAGAGCCCAATTAGCAATACTCCCGGTATTGTCTATGTTGCGGATCACCTCCCCTAGGGGGAACGACGTAACCATGGTGTTAGGGTGCGAATCAAAATAATGTTTGAGCTTCCGCACAGTAATAAGAATGATGTACAAGAGATTTTGTAACTGGGGTGGTGGTTTTTTGCACCTGTGAAGTCCTCACTTAGGAAGTAAATGGAGCACTAGAGCGGGTGTGCGTTTCCCTCCTCTCGCATCTTGACGATGGGCACCGAACTGACTACCTAGGCAGTCCCTGCCATGTAGAGAAGAAGTGGTTCCTTGTCCTCTAGTGGGACTAGGATGGGGGCCTGGGTCAAGAGAGTCTTGAGGCTGTCGAGGGCCTCCTGTGTTTCCATTGTCCATTCAAAGCGGCCGGTCTTCCACATAAGCTTATAGAGAAGCAATCCACGCTCTCAAAGGTGTGAAATGAAGTGGCTGAGGGAGGCCAGACATCTCATGACTCGTTGAACTCCTTTAAGGTCCCTTATGGGCCCATGTTAGTGATGGCCATGACCTTCTCAAGATTGGCCTCAATCCCTTGCTCAGAAACTAAGAAACCAAGCAACATGCCCCCCCGGGACACGGAAGAGGCATTTTTGGGGTTTAACTTGATCTCTTTTGGTTTTAGCCTTTCAAACATTAGCCTGAGATTAGTTATGAGGCCCTCAGACCACCTGGTCTTGACCATAATGTCGTCGACATATACTTCCATGACCCTTACGATGAGGTCGCCAAAGCATTTGATGATGCACCATTGGTACGTCACTCCCACGCTCTTTAGACCGAACGACATTGTCACGTAATAGTATGAGCCAAAAGGCGTGATGAAGGAGTTGGCGGGTTGGTTGTATTCCTTCATCATAGTATGGTTATAGCCCAAGTAAGCGACAAGGAAGCTCAGTACCTCATAGCTGAAGGTGGAGTCGACCACCTGGTCGATGCATAGGAGGGGAAATGGATCCTTTGGGCACGCCTTGTTGATGTTGGTGTAATCGAACACATCCTCAATTTCCTGCTCTTCTTCCAGATCAGCACTAGGTTGGCCAACCATTCCGGATGATGTATCTCCCTAATAAATCCGGTCGCAAGAAGATTACCAACCTCCTCCCCAATGGCTCTAAATTTTTCCTCATCGAAACAGCGTAGTCGCTGCTTTACAGGTTTGGAGTCGGGTTGATCCACAAAGAGTGCTCGACGACTTTCCTCGGGATGGCCCTCATATTGTAGGGTTTCCAAGCAAAGATGTCCTTCTCTGCATGGACAAAGTCGACAAGCGTGCTTTTCTATGTGTACCCTCCTCCCGATGAAGGCTATGCCCGCCCTCTTGGCATCAGGCGCCTGCTCGTTGATAATTTGGAACACCTACACGAGCTTCTAAGTAGCGATGGTTCCCTCGACCAGGTCACGACATTCAACTTCGCACTC
The DNA here is from genome assembly GCA_029449295.1 of Zea luxurians. NCBI lineage: Eukaryota > Viridiplantae > Streptophyta > Magnoliopsida > Poales > Poaceae > Zea > Zea luxurians. The sequence continues at coordinate 15,336,249 of JAOPSE010000002.1, forward strand.
GTATGTGTGCTGCGCCGTGGTGCCCACGGTGATGGTCTTGCTGGACCCGACATTTTGAACTTCAAGTAGGTATAGTAGTAACAACCATGAACTTCACTGTAAGGAAAATGAACCACGTGCCATTTGGCTCAAAAGGTTTTGTTGTTTGATGATCAACATAGCTTATGGACTAATGCGTTTGCTAGTGTTTGTATTTGTAGTTCATAGGATGTGAAGAGGATTGGACTAAGGCACTGAGGATGCAACACCTTAAAAGAAGACATAAAAAGAAGCGTAAAAGTCCAAGACTCAAGAATAGAAGAAGCCCAAGGAATCAACAAAGAATTCCATGAAGAGGGCAGTCAGCCAGTGCACTAGTGGTGCACCGGACTGTTCGGTGGGACACCAGGCAGTCTGCGTAGAGAGGCCCACAATGGGTGCTCTCGGGCTATAGCACCGGACTGTCCAGTGTGCACTAGACTGTCTGGGTAATGGTCGGATCCAATGGCCAACTGCTGCAGACCCAACGGTCGGCTGACGTGGCCAGGGCACTAGACAGTGAATAGTGCATGTCCGGTGTGCACCTGACTGTCCGGTGCGCCCGTCGACAGAAAGTTGTTGCTTCTGTCTAACGGCTATAATTGTGGGGGAGGCTATAAATACCCCCAACCGGCCATTTCAAGGTGTGGGAGCCCAAGCAACATAACAAGGCATAGTATAGACATTTCCAAGTGCTCATACAACCAAGTGCTTAATAGAATCACTCGGTGGTTAGCGTAGGTGCTTTGCGAAGTGCTTATGTTAGTTAGATCGCATTAGCGCTTGCTCTAGGTGAATCCTAGTTAGTTGAGTGAGTTTAGAAAACCCACACAACCCCTTGGCTCTTGCGTCAGTGGGGCGAGAGTCTTACGAGACCGTGACAACCGTGTTTGTGTCACGGCCGCCACCGTGTACTGGAGGAAACGAGGCCCGCGACATTTCAGTCGGAAACTCGATAGTGGAGATGGCGGGGAGCATCCGAGAGGAGCCAGAAGCGGAGCATCACTTGAGCATGGAGAAGGCCCGCGACTCTCTACGGAGTTACTCGACCGTGGTGCTTGGCCCTCGCGTGGGCTACCCTTTGCGTAGGGGCACCAATGAGGATCAGTCAGAACCTTGCGTGGTTCCTAATACCTCGGTAAAAATACCGGCATAATCCACAAGAGTTTGCATCTCTACCTTGCTCTTTACCTTCTGCACTTATATTAAGTATTTAAGTTTCAATCTTGTCTTTTTGATAGTGTGTTTAGATTAAAACTTAGCCTTTGTGGTAGAGATAGCAACACTTAGACAAAACCTAGTTTGCACATTCTAGTTTGATTATTTGCATAAGTTTTGCTCTAGGGTTTTATTTGTGGCCTAGTTTAGAAAGAGTTTTTAGAAGTGTTGGGGACTTGTTCTCAAATGCTATGAGTTAAGAACAAGACAACACAAAATGTTAATGGTCAAAGACCTTCGTCCTTCGAAGCATTATCTCCCTTAGGATATAATGATCTTCAGACGAAGGTTATGAAGGACATACCTTCATCATCTCAGTTTGTAATAATGAAAGTAGAAACATATGAAACATAGAAAATAACATGAACAATCACATTAAATCGTTAGATTATTTATATTCTCATTCTCTAATCAAGGACAAACATTAATAACAGTAAATTACATTTGTACCTTCGGCTTGACAGAAGGTATGAACCCAAGAGTGACGTGCGAGTAAATACAAGTCAGCATGAACAGTACGGGGGTACTGTTCATCTATTTATAGGCATGGGATAGAGCCCAGACAAAATTACATTCATGCCCTTGATAACTAATCATGACTATAACACAAACTATCAGGGACTATGCAGTCTTTTTCTCATTAAGTTGGTGCTACCCTTCGTCTCAAGCGTGTCATCATGCCGAAGCTCTTTCAGTTATAGCTTCGACATACATCTTCATATCACACCTGCTTGCTTGTTATCTTGCCGAAGGTGTTTTTGCTTAGAGGACCTTCGGTGAATAAGAAGGCCCCCAACAGTAGCCCCTTCGCGGTGCTAGATCTTTTTTCGTAAGGAGCTTGATCCATGAAAAATCTCAAAGGCTTCGGAATGCCGAAGGTCCAAAAAACACCTTCCCTGAGCTTGTTGCCGAGAAACGATTAAAATACTCCAAGCGTTGGGTGGTCCACCATTCAGTGGATACAAGCAATCTGGCGGTTCACCTTCCAAGCGCCGAGTGGTCCACTGTTCAGCGTGTGTGGGCGATTTGGCGGTTCACCTTCCAACCTGCAGCACTATATAAACAGACGGGTTGGTGCAGAGTTACCACAACATTCATTGCCGTTGCATTGTTGCACTGGTAAAAAATTTAACCATAGCCGAAGCTTTTTCAGTGCGCTCTCAAGCAAAGACTTCATCATTTAGGGTTAACTTCGTCAAAACTGCAAAAAAGAAACATCAACTTCGTAAAAACCGCAAAAAATCCATCAAATGGCTAGAGTGCATTCGACTGCAAGGGTGACTCGTGAAGGAGAAGATACCGAGGTCACCGAGACAACACCAATTTCCGAAGTCATGAAACAATCAGGTCTAGTTGTGACTGACGAAGGTACCCCTATTACCGAAGCTAAACAGACCATTGCTGAAGAAGATATTGAAGAGGATGAAGAAGATTATAGTATTTTGATCCCATCAAAACCCAGCCATCTAGATTTTGAGAAATCTACTGTGTCTGAAGCTGACATGCCCATGATGATGAAGCTGGGCTATTTGGAGAAGCTGAAAGGAAACTTGTCCGATTTGCCAGAGAAGAGACCACCCCAACACCGAAGAATGATGAAGTAGTGGTTTTCAAGAGCTTTTTCAGAGCAGGACTGCGACTTCCTCTGAATGAGATGATAGGGGAAGTCTTGAAAAATTTTGAAATATATCTTCATCAGCTGACCCCTAATGCCATTGTTAGGCTTAGTGTCTTCATCTGGGCCCTCCGAAGCCAAGGGATGAGCCCAGATGCCGAAGCATTCTGCCGAGTGCATGAGTTGCACTACCAAATGAAGGCCAGGGCAGACGGTCTTCATGAAAATTTTGGTTGCTACAATTTTGCGTATTGCAAGGATACGAAGGCTCCAGTTCTCAGTTATCGCACCAAATGGCCAACCGGCTGGAAAGGTGAATGGTTTTACATCAAGGCTGATGAGAAGAAGAGGGGGAAATTGATGACGATGGTCATGTGCCCGCTTTCCTTAAACTTCGGAATGACCAGGCCCCTGTGCAACATGCAGCTAGGGTCACCATGCTAGCTGGCCAAGGTAGAATTTAGGGTAGTAGCTGAACAAATTGGCACCAGGGACTTGGTGCAGGAATACCTAGCCAACCGGACGTATCCAATGTCAAGTGACTGGGGGATGTCGAAGATGAAGGGAACAAAGAAGAAATATGAACTTGTTCAATTACCTTATCGCTTCAAATTTGAAAAATAGTTCAAGCAACCTTGACAAGAATGGCTAGAAATGATTGAAACTATGTGTAATGAAATACTGGGAAACTATACCAAAAAGGAAGACCAATTGATGATAGCAGCCTTCGGCACCCAGCCAAAATGAAGGTTAAATCGGGTAATGGATGCTCTAAAATTTGAATACCCTGATTATGAGCAGCTTAGCAAGGGTGCCGAAGGGGTAAAAAGGAAAAGGATTGTTAGCGTTCTGAACAGACAAGCTGCCAGAATGGTGAAGGAGGATGAGAAGATTTTACAGAAGAGAAAATCCACTCCTGAGCCGAAGGTGGCAAATTTGAAGAAAAGAAAAGCTGCAACTCTAGAACCGAAGGTGTTCGAGGTAGAAGAGGAGACTCCTTCGACACCTCCTGCTGCCGAAGTGGCAGAAATTTTAAAGGTAATGACTAAATCTCTACCTATCAAGCTGCTAAGTCCTCTGGGACTAGAACTGACAAAGCTTTTACAGAAGAAGGAAGAGCCTTCGGCTACAAAAAAGGTGGATGGGCAGAAAAAGTGAAGGATCAGTCCTGTAATGGAAGCCATTGAACGGACGCCACCATCAGCCTCGGCCACTGCCAAAGCAAACATTTCTAGCATAGCTACAGCTGCCACCAAAGCTGCCAACTTAGAGAGCACACTATTTGGAATTGATAAATTGCTATTGGGTATGCCTACAGAAGAAATAGCTACAACTGCAGAAAAGGTCATGGCCCCAGTGCCTGACAAAGGAAAGAAAATTGTCGATGTTGCTTCAGAGGAAAAATACTTCGACCTTCGGAACCTGGTCGGGCAAGAACTATCTGAGGCCGAAAAAAGGAGCTACAGGAATATGGCATTTCCTGTGGCTACCAGCCAGGAGCCATGCTCTTTGGTGGGATCGATGAAGAGGCCTTAGGATGCGTTCGCGACCGCACCAAGGCAAAGATAATCGACACTCTATAGAAGAGTGTCGGTTTTCCGAAGCTCGAAGCTGATATTAGCAGCTACTAGCGACAACATATCGTCGGCAGTTTGTTTTATTCCAACTTCAAGGTAAAATTCTTGTGACGAAGCAATTTTTTTATTTTTGCGATGAAGCAAATTTGCTGATGAAGGTTTATTTGTACAGAGTATGTTGCTAAGCAAAGCACTGCAAATGCAGCAAGACCTCGAAGACAAAAAGAACGAAATTATAATCGAGGGTCTAGAAAACAAAATTAAAGATTACGAAGCTTCTCTTGAGAAGAAGGATTTCCTGCTTCAGGCAATGGAGGGTTCACTTGTAGAAGCCCAAGCCAAAAACGCTAGATTAAACGGGGAACTTCTCCAAAAATCAAAGAGCTTCGAACAAGAGAGAAAAGATTTGCAGACAAAATACGAAGCTAAGGGTGACAAAAATACAAAAACTGCAGCAATCTTTGAAAGAGCTTCGAGACATATGTTTGGGTTTTGGCAGCCGCTGCGTACAACGATTGAAAAAAGTTTTTAACTCAGTTGGGGCCAGCGCTGAAAAATTTACCCCTTCAGCTGAAAACATATCAAGCACCTTCAAACACATTGAAGGCGAAATCGAGGCGCTTGACGAAGTGATAGCCGGGCACGGCGACTTTTGTGCCCTGCTAGCTTCTCGCGGCACAGCTACAACATTTCTGAAGGCTGGCTGTACGCACGCAAAGATTGTGAATAGATCGACCTTCAACCTATCTCCAATAGATTTGATTGACATCCCCAGTGAAGCCCGGAGCATAGGGAGCAGATTTATAACACAGATTTGGGCGAAGGGTGGTCGGGATTTGGCTGGTGACGAGGCCCGAAGCTTGCTTAAGCCGGTATGAAACTTATACCTATTGCTTACCTTCTCTTGTAATTACTTTTTACCTTATAATGCTTTGTTGTGCGCAGGATGATGGTGCCGAAGATTGATAGTCCGAAGCACATTCTAAAGGCTGTTGAAGCTATATATTTTTTTAGGCCTACTTGCATAGAGCTTAGAGGCATTTGTATTATCTTTGTAAAAAATATTGTAAACAAGAATTGAACATTACTTTGTATATTTGTCCATACCTTGTAATATATTTTTACCTTTCTATCCATGTATAAATTGCTTTGCTGTGGACGAAACTTGTCTCTTTTGAGCAAAAGGCGAAAAACACCTTCCCTTCTTTTCGTACACAACGAAGCATATCCTTGCTTCTTCGTGCTCATTGAAGCATTGTTATCAAAGCTGAAGTATTTCTGTTTGTGCTTCATGTTATGATGATGATGATCCTATGAATGTCTACATGAATGTATATGAATGCAATGAATGATGTAATGTAATGTGCAAATGAATGTCCCAAACACACACATGAAACCACACCCAGACTCTGCATCCCCTTAGGAACGACTTTTGAGTCTTTTAAGCTCTGCATCCCCTTAGGAACGACTTTTGAGCTTCTTCACCTTCTATTTTGGTGGCATTTAAGTTTTGCATCCCCTTAGGAATGACTTTTGAACTTCTTCACCTTATATTTCGGTGGTATTTGGCTCTGCATTCCCTTTGGAACGACTTTTGAGCAGAAAACTTACTCTGCGCTCCCTTAGGAACGACTTTTGCATCTTCATCAATTTTTTGGCTCTGCATTCCCTTAGGAATGACTTTTGAGCAGAAAACTTACGCTGCGCTCCTTTAGGAACGACTTTTTTGTAGCTTCGTCATGCTCTGCATCCCCTTGGGGACGTCTTTTGAGCTTCTCCCTGTTTTTCTTCTTTTTGCACACGATGGTGCAGGCTCAGATTTTACATATTACATCTTTGGGGGATTTGGCTCTCGTAGGGCTAAATAAGAATGAAAAATTACAAGTTATGGCCCCATTAAAAACCTTTCTCCCCTCTTGAAAGGAAAAGGGTGCCATAGAAAAAAATGAAAAAGATTACATCAGATTACACATAGTATCGCTGAAGCTCATCTACATTCCAAGATCTGGGTATGTCGTTGCCCTCCATATCCTTCAATCTATAAGAACCGGGTCTTGACGAAGATACTACCAGAAAAGGACCTTCCCACTTTAGTTGCAACTTGCCCACTGTATCTGGGTTGGCCACTCTCCGAAGCACCAGATGCCCTGGCTTGATGTTTTTCAGTCGAACTTTTCTATCGCGCCACTTTATTGTTTCGGCTTGATATTTATTGATGTGCTCTATAGCCTGAAGTCTGGTCTCTTCTATAGTATCTTTTGTTACTTGATAATCAACTTTGTCTTCTGCCGAAGCTATTGTTTTTATTGACCCTGTCTTTGCTTCTTCTGGAGTTATTGCTTCGTCACCAAATAAGAGCTTGAAGGGTGTAAATCCTGTTGACCTTGACGCAGTTGTGTTGTGGCTCCACACCACTTTAATCTGCTCGTCTGGCCACTTTCCTCTGGACTAGTTGAAGATTAGCTTCATTATTCCTGTTATTATAATGCCATTTGCTCTTTCTACCAGCCCATTTGATTCTGGATGCCTAACTGATGCAAAATGAATCTTCGTACCAATTCGGTCACAAAAATCTTTGAATGCTTCGACATCAAATTGTGTACCATTGTCCACAGTTATTGCCTTCGGCACACCGAAGCAACAAACAATATTTTGTCAGAAGAATTTTTGGACCGTGACCGAAGTTATTGTAGCTAAGGGCTTCACCTCAATCCACTTGGAAAAATATTCTACTGCCACTACAACATACTTCAGGTCGCCTTGTGCTAATGGGAGTGGACCCAACAAATCTAGGCCCCATCTTTGCAATGGCCAGGTTGGCTGTATTTACTGAGTTAGCGACGAAGGTTGTTTCTGGTCTCTTGCACATTTTGACAATTTTCGCACTTTTGAACCAGATCTACTGCATCCGAAGCTACCTTCGGCCAATAAAATCCTTGTCTAAAAACCTTTCCCAGCAAAGGCCTAGACCCAATGTGAGATCCACACAAACCTGCATGTATTTCCTTCATTAGCTCTATACCTTCGGTTCTGGATAAACACTTGAGAAGTGGAGAGCAGACTCCATGTTGGTATAACTCCCCTTCTATTATGACATATTGTCTTGTCCTTGCTTCCATTCTTTTGTTATAAACTTCGTCATCCGAAAGGCAGTTACCCTGGAGAAAAGATATGATTTCAGTCCTCCAATCTTCACTATGTACAGGTGATATTGCAAGCACTGCTCTCTCCATAAGTTCGACCGAAGGTGCTTTTATTCTTTCAAAGAATACTTCCGAAGGTAAAGGGAGCCCCTGTGCTGCTGACTTAGCTAGTAGATCTGCATGTTCATTTTTCCCTCTTGGAATATTTTTTACAGAAAAACCTTCGAAGGAAGCCTCCAACCTTCGGACTGTGTCCAAATATTTTTCAAGCTTTGGATCCCTTGCCTTGCTGCTTTTATCTAAATGGCCAGCAATGACCTGAGAATTAGTTTTAAGGACTTCTCTTCTTATTCCCATTGCTTTTAGCTTCCGAAGCTCCAACAGAAGGGCTTCGTACTCAGCAATGTTATTTGTACAACTAAAGTCCAGTCTTGCTGCATAGCATGTTCTGACTTTGGCGGGCGCTACTAGAACAGCAGCCGCTCCTGCGCCGAAGGTTTCCCAAGAACCATCACAGAAGACTGTCTAGGCTTCGGCATCTTTTGTCACTTCTTCTCCCTAAGCCCCTGGCGTCCAATTAGCAATGAAATCCGCTAACGCATGGGACTGAATTGAGGATCTGTGTACATAATCAATAGAGAAATCATTATGCTCGGCAGCCCATTTTCTGATCCTCCCAGTGGATTCTCTATTCCTCATTATGTCCTTTAGAGGTTGTGATGAATGAACAATTATATGATATGCTTGAAAATAATGATGAAGCTTCCTTAAGGCCATCAACACAGCAGATAACACCTTCTCCAATTCTGTATATTTTTTCTTTGATAACCTTAGAACTTCGGAGACGAAATATACTAGAGCTTGTCTTTTAACTTGACCATCTTGCTTCTCCTGTACAAGCGCCGCACTAAGTGCAGAGTGAGAGGCTGCTACATATAGGAGTAACAGAGCCCCTGGCGAAGGTGGAGTTAGAGTTGTCAAGTCTATCAAGTATTGCTTTAACTCTTCGAAAGCCCTTTGTTGAGCCGGACCGCATTAGAAAACTTCGGCTGACTTTATTATTTCAAAGAATGGTAGATTCCTTTCTGCTGATCTTGATATAAATCTATTTAACAATGCCAGCCTTCCTGCCAACCGTTGAGCCCCCTTCTTTGAATTTGGCGGCTCCATCCGAAGGATAGCTTCGATCTTATTTGGGTTAGCTTCGACTCCCTTTGTTGACACTAGACAACCAAGGAACTTGCCCTTCTTTACTCCAAAAACACACTTTTCTAGATTTAGTTTAAGACCAGCTTGCCTGAAATTGGCAAATGTCTCTTGCAAGTCAGCAATATGATTCTCTTGCTTCGTGCTTTTTACTATGATGTCAACAACATAAGTCAGCACATTCCTACCTATTTGAGAATGAAGGACCTTGGCTGTCATTCTACTGAAGCTTCCTCCAGCATTCTTGAGCCCCTCAGGTATCTGAAGGTAGCAATAAGTGCCACTAGGAGTTATGAAGCTAGTATTTGGCTCATCTTCCTTCTTCATCCAAATTTGATGATAGCCTGAGTAGCAGTCCAGTAAACTCATGAGCTCCAAAGAAGCTGCTGCATCTACGAGGGTGTCTATTCTTGGTAATGGGAACTCGTCCTTTGGATATGCTTTGTTGAGATCTGTGAAATCAATACACATTCTCCATTTGCCATTAGCCTTCTTCACCATAACAGTGTTGGCTAGCCATTCTGGATATGTTACTTCTCTGATAACACCAGCACTGAGAAGTCTCTTTACTTCGTTCCTAGCACCTTCAGCTTTATCATCAGACATCTTCCGAAGTCTTTGCTTCCTTGGCCTGAAAGATGGATCCACATTAAGTGAATGCTCGATGACATCTCTGTTGACACCACAAAGATCATTGGCTGTCCAAACAAAGACATCTTTATTGTTGAACAAAAGTCTCAGCAAAGTCTTTTCTTGCTCATCGGAAAGCTGAGATCCCAGCAATACCCTTTGATCTGCTATATCTTCACATAGGAGCATAGGCTTTGGCTGATCTGCCGAAGCAGCCTTCTCTCTCTTATGCTTATATTGTTGACAAGCTTCGGCTCCATCTATGTTGTGGATTGCCTTTGAATCTGTCCAACTCCCTTCAGCCCTTCTGGCAGCTTCTTGACTTCCATGGACAGCAATGGGCCCTTGTTCCGAAGGTATCTTCATGCATAAGTATGCTGGATGAAGTATGGCTTTGAAGGCATTAAGCATCCCTCGACCAATGATTGCATTGTATGGGTATTCCATGTCAACGATGTCAAAGACAACTTGTTCAGATCTTGTGTTGTGGACGTAACCGAAGGTAACTAACATTGTGATTTTACCAAGTGCCACAATCTGTCTTCCTCCGAAGCCACAAAGAGGGTGTCTAGCATCATGAATTTTGTCCTCTGGCTCTTGCATCTGCCTGAAAGCCTTTGCAAATATGATGTCCGCTGCACTGCCTGTGTCAACCAGAATGTTGTGGACCAGAAATCCTTTGATGACGCATGATATAACCATAACATCGTTGTGAGGATAATCTTTGAGCTGAAGATCCTCCTGGGAGAAGGTGATTGGGATGTGGGACCACTTGGATTTGACGAAGGGTCCTTGCACCCCAACATGTTGCACTCTTCTCTGCGCTTCCTTCTTCTGCTTCCTGTTGGATGGCTCTGAACTTGAACCGCCCGTGATTGGGAGCACCAGCTTCGTAACCGAAGGTGCTTCGGCTTGATTGTTGAACGAAGCCATCAGCTCAACAGTGGAAGTGAGTTCACCAACGGTGGGCGCCAATGTTGGGGACTTGTTCTCAAATGCTATGAGTTAAGAACAAGACAACACAAAATGTTAATGGTCAAAGACCTTCGTCCTTCGAAGCATTATCCCTCTAGGGGTTAGACTCTTTTTCGGATGATGCCTCTTTGCTTAAGAACTTCCTAAGAAAACAACAGCCCTTGTAGGCATGTCGAACCAGGTACCAATATTTCGGGCATGGGGCTTTGAGTAGATCTTTGAAATGATTGATGGTCTCCTCAATAGGATGCTTACTTCCCTTCTGGCCCATTATGGCTACTAGTATTTCGTCATGCCCCACATGTCCTTCTTCTTTCTCTTATCAGGCTGTTCATCAAAGCCCCCGTTGGACTCTTTGTCGAGTTTGGCCTTCTGCTTATGATGGTCAAAGATTGCCCCACCACATCTTCCTTGGACGCGTGGCTAGTTGCTATGTCGAAGAGCTCCTTCGTAGTTCGCATACTCATTTGCCCCAACTTATGCACTAGAGTATCTGTTATGGTCCCTGAGATGAAAGCGCTCATAACGTCGACGTCGATGAGGTTAGTAAACTTGTTGCATTGCCATGAGAAACTAAATCATAAACCCTAAAACCCTAAAACCCTAAACCCTAAACTCATTTCTACCAGCAGTTCTTGTGGTCCCATGGGTTGCTCAGGCGTACGTATGTGCCCTAGAAATTTCCGACAAAGATTTCCTTAAGGTCGGTCCAATTTCGGATACACCCGTGCCTAGTCCACCAAGTACAGGAGGATGTTCCGAATTATAAAATCGCCGTGGTCTACCCCTCCTCCTCTTGGCATGCTAGCCGGTAGTCTCCTAGCCAGATGTTTGGGTTCGATTCTCCCGAGTAGTTCACTTGGTGGGTGCCCTGTAATGTTGTGGCAACAACGCCTAGAGGATGTGGAGGCTAAAGGCCCAAGGCCCTAGCTAGGGGTGCTCAAACTTCAGTCCTCATTGGGGTTAAAGTGGCCTCCATGGCGCTGGCTGTATCGATGGCCATTGCCTGATCTTTCCCATCCTTCCTCGCCATGCCCCAGGCCGGGTACGCTTCACGTGCTCCTGCCCGGCCTTAGGCGCTGGCGGGGTGGGCCCATGTTGTGCCTTCCTTGAGCTCGGATGGTTGTCCCAATGAGGTGTTGTTTCCCATTGGCGCAGACGTGGTACACTCATTAGCCCCCGGCTCCCAGTACCACGACATGGAACTCTCGGCCTATTCCTGCACGGTGAGGTCGAGAAGGCCTTAGATTTCTGAATGAGCCCTTTATTCGCTCGGGTTTCTACTTTAGCGAGTTTGTCCAGAAGTGTCGTGGTGGCTGCAACGTTATGGCTCGCCTGGGGGAACCATGCTGAACCGGCCCCATCGCAGGACAAACGATGGCAGGCGCTAGCTATTACAGTGTGCATCTGCCCAGTGCCCCGGCGTGGTCACCCCGTCCGCCATCGCAGCATCCCCCATCTTCCAGTCGTGGAACCTTGGTTACCCTAGGAAGGGCTTGGTCCTGGCGGTGGCCTTAGGGAAGGAGCAGGTGAAGCCGATGCAAGGAAGACGCCATGGCACACATCGTGGTGCTGGTGGGGGTCCCTCCAAAGCTCTCCACGAGAGGGAAGCGGCCCTCCAGCGAGTTGGCTACAAGGCACTCTTGGGTTGGATCGTGGCTAGCCTCGCACGATGGGGAGCTAATGCCGCCTTTTGACCTTGAAGGAGGACATCATGGAATGAGTTCCATACAGGGTCAAGCATTCCCACGATCTCAACAGAAGCGGGTTGTAGTGCACATCGCCGCCTGCCACCTCCCTGAAGGGAGCCGAGCTGGAGGCCACCGAGGCTTCTAGCAATGTTGATCGATTCATTCATTTGGAGAACTAGGGCTTCTGGGGCCTTGATCATTGTTCCTGTGTCGTTGATGATGAAGCTGAGACTCCCAAAATGGATGGTCATTTTGGGTGTCAAAACTAAGCTACTATCGTTGCTAGCCTTCAGGAGCCCGGAGAGTTTGTCGAAAATGCCCAAGGACCCTACCCGGTGTGCCAACTATTGGTGTTTCGAACCTCCGCTATGATAAGTAAATTTCTATGTGCACCTTCTACGCTCCGAATGGTGTGCTCAGTGGGTGCAAGGTTTATACTTGTTCGGGCAGAACGTCCCTACATCTAGTCTTCGGTGGCTCGCACTATCGACACCTTTGTTGCTCGATTCTCGTAGTATGGGTTACAAGAGGGTTACAAGCGAGCGAGAGAGGGAGGAAGGCCTCCCAAGTCTCTTATGCATGGATGGACCTAAAGACTATAGAACTAGAGTCTTGTGCTAAGCCTTGGCTCCAGCCTCCATGTCTTCAGGTCTCGCTGGGCATGTGCGATTGCCTTCCGTTGAGTGTCCCTGTCCTCATGATTTACCTCCTCCTTTTATAGGCCAATGTGAGGATCAACCGTCAATGGCTTCCTTGAGAAGGTGCCATAATGCCATGGTAAAACCGAGTGTTTTACCCTGGCGAGGTCATGTTGTTCATATGCGTCTTGTCATTTGGTTGCCTCTATTCCTGCTCATTATGACGGGCGACGTGGGAGGCACGGGCCCCGACTCCATCATCACTACCCTGCACCACGTGGACCCTTGGCCTCTGTAGCTGGGTCTTGGAGTGGCTCGTTGTGTTGCAGGCCTTGTGGATGGCATGCACGCTTAGGCCTAGTCTCTATAGGTCATGAGTGTGCCACGACCTGAGGGGCATGTAGGTCATGAGTGCGCTACAGGTTGAAGGGCTGCGTAGGTCATGAGCGGGAGGCAAACCGACCCTCTACTACGGCTCAGTGCTAGGTGTAGTTAATGTGGCCGACCACTTATGGTAGGTCAGTCATGGGCCAAGCGAGGAATCCACTCGAGTGGGTTCCCTTTGTTTCTCTCGGCTCCCTCAGCAGCTCCGCCACACCCGACCCCACGCTTGGTGCCTCAGGGCTTATCTAGGTGCAAGTACTTACAGGGTAGACGATTCCCCTACTCCCCCGTTGACTGGTGGTCCCTAGTAGTTTGAGGGTCCTTATCATGAGCACTCTCTCTGATCGGTGAGCCTCAAGATCCCGGGGACCTTTTCTCCGACAGTATGCACTTACTAGAAGTCTAAAGAATACACAGGCTATGCAGCTTGTTGCTCGAGAGCCAAGAGGAGTCAGTTGTAGAGATTTTTGTGTAACACCCCGTCCAATCTGTGGACAGGCGGTACTTACTCCTGGCAGCTCTCTAGGATCATATATTGTCTCCACGGACTGACACGAGTCTTTTGTGCGCACATTGTCCTCACTCATGCGCACTCGAGAAAACTTCCCAGTTAGTCACCCATCCCAAATTGCTCCAAGCCTAGCACGCTTAACTTGGAGGTTCTTTCGAGATAGGCTTCCGAAAAAGAAGATGCACTTTGTTGGTATGGATACTCTATTAATTCTATTAAGCCTTGGGCCAGGATATCACAATCCCAGGGGTCAGGATATCACAATCCACCCCCCTTAGAAGATCGACGTCCTCGTCGGTCAACCCCAAGCCAGGAACCTCCCCTCTTGGGCACGTCTGTATGCCTAGTGCTATCATATGCCATGCCATGTGACCACTCTAGGCCCACATGCGCCATGTGCCATATACCTGAACCCCCTAGCCCACACACGCCGGCAAACCGCGAGGGTCGGCTCTGATACCACTTGTAACCCCCGTCCAATCCCTGGACCGGTGGTACTTACTCTTGACAGCTCTCTAGGATCATATATTGTCTCCACGGACCAATACGAGTCTTTTGTGCCCACTTGTCCTCACTCATGTGCACCCAAGAAAACTTCCTGGTCAGTCACCCATCCCAAATTGCTCTAAGCCAAGCACACTTAACATGGAGGTTCTTTCGAGATAGGCTTCCGAAAAGAAGATGTACCTTGTTGATATGGATACTCTATTAATTCTATTAAGCCTTGGGACAGGATATCACCATCCCAGGGGCCAGGATATCACATTTTGTTTTTTGATCGAGTCGATAGGCCGGTCCGTGGGATAAAATTGTGGCCCATGCCCACCCCAAATTTTTGTGAGGGTGGTATTCTGGCTCGCGCCCGCTAGTGGCATTGACCGGGCCGGGTTTTTTTGGGTAGGTTGGGTCGGGTGGCCCATGCTCAGGTCTACTATAGGCTACATATATGTATTGGTATATGTAGACCTATTTCCAATGCTTGACAATGTTGCTTGTCATGGACCTAATATCCACATCATAACTTTTGCCACATTGGAACCTTTAGCTTCATTTTAGCCTTAGCTTTAGCTCTTCACATGTATGACTCCCATTGACCATTTCTAGTGTTTTTTAAATACATTATTTATTATATGCACAAACCAAATTTAAAGTTTTAAATACATAATCAGCCTCATCATAATCAACCATGCAGCTTCAAGAGTAACCCATTCGAAGCTTCAAAGGCACTAGAATAGAGTTGGCTTTGACACCATATTTGTATAGCAATTCTCTTTCTCCTTTTATTGTACCTCAAGCCAATTAGGGTTAGGTCTATAGAGACACTCCTTGAATACATGCTTCCAGTATCTTTGCTGCACAATGTGATGCATTAGTAATTTAAGACAAACAACTATATTTTACTTGGATACATTGGTTTAAATACTTCATTTTTGTTTCGAATTTGAACTATGCACAAACAAAGGAGGTTGAAACCATAGCTAGATCTCCGCATTCACACAGTGGCACGTTGTCAAGTTGCTTTGTTCTTCTCCTCATCTATTTATTGGCGGAGGGTTATGGGTAGGTGGAATCCACCCCTTGAATTGCTTGTATTTTGTAGACAAAACTAGTGTTTGGAAAGGAGGAACCTTAGGTGAAACTTGTCAGGCTCATCGATCCATTAAAATAAGTTGCACCTATCATTGTCATAACAAAGTAAAATGTGAACATCAGAATAATAGTTTTGTAGGGAATATCTACAAAAACATACTGAGCTATCTAGAGACAATTATTTATATGACAATCACCACACGTGTAGAAGGCTTTGACAGTATACCACGATTCAGATGCTTTGGTTGGCTTACCAATAGTCATTGTTAGGCAATAGTAATTAATGATGGACGTGTGCATCCTTGCAAGATTTGTTCGAGTATAGTTCTTTTTAGGTGACCCTGTTTGTGCCATTTATCCGTAGGTCATATGGCATTCACCTATCAAAATGAAGAGTGCTAAAAAATAAATTCATTATAGCTACCTTCTAATACAAATAAAAATAACATAGACTTACAGCTTAAAATACACCAGCTAAACAAAATAACTAACATTCTAAAATAATTAGAAAACACATGCAAATACATGTTGACAATAGACATATAAGTTCAGAGAAGACAATAAACATGGGTTTATAAAAGTAATTGATCTATCTAAACAACTTCGCATATTCACAAAAATAAATTTTGCTTGAAACCCTATATACCTAATCTATTTCTCAAATGAACTATCAAACAAGCAAAGAAGTGAAACAATACCTAATCTAGGATGTGGCAAGAAGGTGAGCTAGATCTCCACCAAAATTCAAGCTTAGGTGGTTGGATTTAAGCGGAGATCGGTGGAGGCCGCCTCGCTTGGTCGCGCGAGTTAGAGAAGGGAGAAGAATAGGAGATAAAAAGGGGAGCCCACTTTGTATGCCACACTTTTGCGCCGGACACGATGATGTGGCTGAGTGGCTTCATTTCATCAATCAGGCTTCCACTAACTTATCACGGTGACACCAAGGTGTTTAGCATGACATAATAATTTGGTTGCGTTAGATAAATTGATACAGCTAAATGTATGGTAAGATAATTTTTAGAATTTTTTTAGAATAAAGTTGCTAGGAGATGTAGTCAGGCCACCTTATCGCCATGTTAGGGTATATACAACCCTATTTAAATATTTAATATATGGTCAGTTAAGGAGTCTTTATGGGGCTAAATAAAAAAATAGCAAAATGTTCATCTATACATGACTCTGCACACATATTGTTTTTTAGCTACTTGTATGATATGACTGATTTTAGAAACATACCATGGTATTATACGATCTCTTATAGGGTGTTTGGATACACCAATTAAAATTTAGCCAAGTCACTTAAATGCTAGTTCGAAATATTAAATATAGTACAATTACAAAACTAATTACATAGGTTAGGACTAAACGATAAGATGAACCTATTAAACATAATTACTCCATGATTCACTTATCTGATGCTACAATAAATATTTGCTAATCTTGAATTAATTAGACATAATAAAATTCTCTCGTTGTTTAATCTTCTTCTTTACAATTCATTTTATGATTATACTATATTTAATACATATATATGGCATTTAAACATTCGATATGATACATACCAAAGCCCGTTTGGATTCAACGCACGTGCCACAATAGATATTTAAATACTAATTAGAATTGTTAAATATATTCTAATTACAAAACTAATTATACAGATAAGTACTGAATGGTAAGACGAATCTATTAAATCTAACTAGTTCCTGATTCACACATATCATACTAGTAAATATTTGCTAATTATGAATTAATTAGGTTTAATAAATGTGTCTCATCGTTTAGTCTTATCTATGTAATTAGTTTTGTCATTAGACCATATTTAATACTTTAAGACTTGCAATGGTATTTAAATATCCTATTTGACACGAATTAAACTTGAGTAAGGAGAATCAAACATCCCTAAACTTTAGAGAAACCAAACAATCACTTATCTCTTATATATGGAAAATCGATCTAGTGACTCCGAGTTATACATGCCCTTAGATGGCAGAATTCATTTTTATTGTACGGGACACGACGACATACTATCGGGAAACAAATGCTAGTACAAGTTGGGCTGAAGTTTTGTGGACTGTGGACTGGGCTCTAACGTATCCGGGAAACTTGCGGTGTGTTGCTGGACCTTCAATGTCCTCTTCGAAATGGAATCGAACTGGAGGGGGACATCTAATAAACATGGGATTCCCGCTCTCAATCGCACGTGTCGTTACTTTGTCCAACCAATCAAAGAATGACAAGTGGTCCCACTCCCACCATCGATGCCTCCCGCAATCCATTTTCGTTCCCACTGTCATTACCAGTTTATCAAGGCTAGCAAATACTATAGCTAAGTTCCTTCTCGGTTGGTTACATCTTTTGAGTCCCTGAAAAAAACTCAAAGTTTCTCTTATATAGATTTTGATGAAAAAATTACCTTCCATTAGTTTCTTTGATTAGATCTTCAACTATAATTGTCCTCTATCCTAGCTTGCTAGCCAAAAATGAAGAGCAGTAATGACCATCGACACTCACAATTCATTTTAAACTATATCAATAGTTAAAGTAAACGGCAATAACTATGCAAGCGAATGAGATATTTAACAAATATATATGAGTAGTTGGTAGTTTTAATATAAGCTCTCTATTTTCCCAAATAAAAATAATAATACACATAAAAGTGTTTTGATAGAGAAAATTTGACATCTAGAGTATTGCGGCTATTTATGCCATTATTGGGTTAACTACGAGCGAAATTTAGAAATACATACTAGAGTAGTTTAACTAAAAATATGGATAAAAATACTATAACTTTAGCTAAGGTTTAATTGAATACATAATGAAGACAAGTAACTGTGCGCGCGCCACAGAAAGATAATATGCTGGATGGGAAAAGGTATAAAGTAAGTCGTAAGTTTATCACAAGACATTACAAAGTATCCATTGTATACTACAAATAAATCAAACGAAGAGATGGAGCAAACGTAGGTAAATAAACTTATTTTGTTGTAGGTACTAAATTAAACAAGAACGTCTAATGCCTATGTTACTAATAATCTTGTAGTGCAAGAGCATGGATGATATGAGGTGATCTCATAATGTGATGGGTCAGGACGTCCTGCTGGTGCATGAGAAGCCCAAAAGCCTAGTATAGTAGTTGCACCACACATGATAACTCTAAGAAGAACCCGACAAGATTGTCTTAGATGATATGAGGTGACCATGGACGCCCATGGGCCTTGTGTCTTGCCTGACTGCTCACCAGCTACCCTTTCTATTCCATCTCAGTGCTGTCTTCTCCGCGCGTCCGTCTTATCAGTGTAATATCCAAGTATATGGCACAGGCACTGTTAGGTCAGGATGGGATTCATCTGAATTTTTTGTACTCTTGCTGTCTTGGAACTCTATGTATGAGTGACCTCAACGTTCAGCTTTGGATTTTTGGCACCCATGAGTAGAAACCAGAGTGAACACAACATAGTAAACGGCAATATATTAGTTCAGATCACAATGCGCCAATAATCAGGAAAAGGCGCGATATATATAAAGGTAGAAAGGATAAGAGTATCCTAGGAGGATATTGCTTTGTTTGCTTTCAGAAAGGAAAGGCTCTCCTGTCTGGGCTTTCTTTCAAGTGTCAGGTACTGATATCATTCAGGTTGCTGATGAGTTGCTGTTGTTGGCGAGCACTGCCAAAAGCTACAAAGAAATTAGGCTTTATTCATTTGAACTGTGCTAGATTAGGCTTTTAGGGTGTTGAGATGAGAAGTCTGTCCAAGTGAGCTCTCGCGTGAAAGTATCACATCATCTCGCTAACGGCTATAGTTGATCCTGCTCATTGTGCCGATTTCGCAACAACTGATGGAGAAGTAGCAGATGATGCAAGCATTGTCCACTGGGATATGCAAAAAAGACGGCCGGGATGTAAAGCGTGAATCTGTTCAGCATTATTGGTCACTGATGGAATGGAACGCTACACTATGACATTATTGCCTGAGACTTGAGGGCAAGATCATATCACTAGTAATCCTGGAAACATTATCGATCGTATAATCCTAATGGTACCCATAGACTTTAGTACTCACTGCATATATACAACCACTCAAATGGACACAAACAGTACAATATATAATATGACAAATATCAGCGACGAACCTGTGAACACGTGGTTGATACATGACCACAATATCTAAGTACGACGAGTGATTGTCAAGAAGATAATCAGCTTGTTCGGCTGCTTGAAAAGCCGCTGCAGCTGCAGATACAGTAGCTGTTCGGCTTCCAGCCGGCCCTGTAGGGGCTGCAGCAGCTGGGCCTTTTTGATTCCAGCCGAAGAAGCCGAAGTAGACCAGCCGAACACAGCCAATCAGCTTTGGTTTGGTGTTGGCTAATTTAGCATGAACGTGGTGTTATACAATGTGTGTCTTGACTTTTGGTGCATATGTGTGGAGCGGTGAAGTACGAACGTCGAGGCATGGATTAGGGACTAGAGAAGTTGTAGGACTGGCTGTAGGTGATTGACAGCTGGAGTCATTGATAAATAAGACTGAGTTGATCAAGTCAAGGTAGCGGTCGATCAAGTCAAATGGAGGTGCTAGAGAACTTGGTGATCAGACGGTTGAGGGTTGATGGTGAAAACTATCAAGATCACAAAGAAAGCATAGAGGATGTTGGATTTATGAGCTAGGCCCAATTGAGAAATTCAATTAAATTCTAAAAAAAATCTCAAAAGCCCATGTATGGGTATGGCTAAGGAATGGTGGAATAAATAGTGTCATATTGCTAGTCCAAGTGGAGTGGAACTAGTTTAAATATTAAGGCTACACTCACTCACCAAGTCATGTATGAGAGAAGAGAGTTGTGGAGAACCACACGCGCGCGCTCGCTCGCTCACCTTGCCGGGGCGGGGCAAAGGGCGCACAACATGCGTGTGAATGGTCAGCCAAAATCTGGCCCCTCGCCTTGCGAGGGCGCGGCTTCCTTTTGCCGTTTGCATAGCGTGCAGATCGGATCGCGGATCGCTATCGGTTCACAGACACGGCCCTATATAAAGCGCCTGGCAGCCAGCGTTAAACCCATCCCAACACAAGTTACGTTTTCACCTCTACTCACAACTGCGCCGCCGTCGTAGTTCTCTTCAACCCGACCGCCGACGTGCATCTGCGTTCGGAAGAGCAGGTCTCCGGAACCCTTCGCTTTCGAGATCCTGCACCGGGAGAGGGCGAATAAGGTTTTTGGGAAGCGTTCTCATGCGACTGTTCGTGATCTTGTCGTCAACCCTGCTGCTTCGACGTTGTCGACTCTGCTGCTTCCGGCCCACGTCGTCTACCAGTATGTCTGATCAGTACGCATCATCTGATTTGACCTTATATTTCAGTTCATCTGTTATGGTAGAGGTGTGTTACATTTTTATGATTATGCTATTAGGTAACCTTCTAGATTACTTGTTGTGGAATAGACACCTAGACTATTTATTGTTGGTCATGATTTATATTCGGAATTTAATCTAGAAAATGTCTAATATTTCAACAATCCAAAAACCTTATTGTAGACAATTTCATGGTTTAACTATGGCTGCTTTTGCCGACGCGCTGAAGCCAGAAAAATTCACTGGTATGCACTTTAAGAGGTGGCAAGTCAAGGCCACGCTCTGGCTTACTGCTATGAATGTGTTCCATGTTAGTAAAGGCAAACCTGAGGGCGGACTGACTCCTAAAGAGGAGAAAAAGTACGACCAGGCTAATACTATCTTTACGGGAGCAGTTCTTAGCGTCCTTGTTGACCGTCTGGTTGATGCGAATATGCAGCACACATATGGGAAAGAGTTGTGGGATGCACTTACTACTAAGTATGGTGTATCAGATACTGGCAGTGACATGTATATCATGGAGAGCTTTCATGATTATAAGATGGCTGATAATCACTCTATTGTAAAGCAAGCTCATGAAATACAGTGTATAGCCAAGGTGCTCGACCACCTTAAGATTGTCCTTCCTGACCAATTTGTGGCTGGATGCATTATTGCAAAGTTGCCTTCTACATGGAGGAACTTCGCCACATCTCTAAAACATAAGAGACAGGAGATATCAGTTGAAAATCTGATAGCGTCTCTGGATGTTGAGGAGAAAGCTCAGGCTAAGGACACGGGATCTAAAGGAGGCGAGGGCCACTCCAGCGCCAACATGGTTCAGAAGAACCACAACAAGGGCAAAGGGAAGACAAAATCTAACAAGCCCAACAAAACTACCAACTTCAAGAAGAAGAAGAACAAGGCTGAACTGACATGTTTTGCATGTGGTGAGACGGGTCATTTTGCCAAGGACTGTCCTGATCGAGTGGATCGCCGTGGCAAAAAGGGCAATGTCAACGTGTGATCGCTAGCAATGAGGGAGACAAAGGGTATGGTAATCTACCTTTGATCTTCTTAGTATTTCAATCACCTAGTTGGTGGCTTGATACTGGTGCTAATGTTCATGTGTGTTCTGACATTAATTTGTTCTCTTCTTATCAGGGTGTCCGGGATTCTTCCATCCTAAAGGGGAATGGGTCACATGCTTCGGTTCATGGCATTGGCACAGTGGATCTGAAGTTTACTTCGGGAAAGATTGTGCAGTTGAAGAACGTGCAGCATGTCCCTTCTATACACAAGAATCTCGTTAGCGGAATCCTTCTATGTAGAAACTAGGGTACCCCCTGCTACTGTACAAAGACAAAGAACCCACGTGGCTATCCGTCAGTTGCGTGGTAGAAGTGTTGTGTGTGGACCAAGCCATGGCTCGCCCTAGACGCGGGCGGCTACTCTGGGTCCACAGCAGCGCCCGACTCCACCACATGGGTGGGTCCGGAGCCGCCACGTGTCCAGAGAAGGTGATATACTCCAAGGCATCAACAGTAAGTCCGGACCCCCAAGGGAGAGCGCCGGACCCCCGGATATACAGTCCGGACCCCTAAGGTTGGTCCCAAACGACGTGTGCAAGCTGGAGCCCTGGAATGGGACCCGGACCCCCTGTATGGAGTCCAAGTCGCCCACAGGGGGGGGGTCCCAAAGTCCTAGGACAGAACACACCCGGACCTCGAACAGGACCCAGGCGGGGGTCCGGTACCGACACGTGTCCAGACCTAGTCTGGTGCGGACCTGTCCGCATACGCTTCTGCTCCTCGCCCAGGCGGATACCTGATGCTGCCACGTGGCCTACTGTGCGTGACGTAAGCCAACGGACGGAGCCTGACGTAAGGCCTCCGGGTTATGCGGCCCCTGCATTTATTGCGGATAAGGCGCGCCACCTGTCCATTCCACTGACAGATGATGTGCCGCCTCGGCATTTAATGAGACCTGTCCATTCCGCTGACAGGCGGTGACCTGTCCATTCCGCAGGCGGCGTGCCTGTCCAATCCGCTGGCAGGCAGCACGCCCATACTGTCGCGTGCGCTACGCCCATCATTGCTCGTACGTACCAAGGAAGCAGCCGCCGCGTAATAATACTGTGCGGGCTGCAGACATCATGGCGCCAGGAGATTGCACAGGCGTATCTTGCATTAGTTACTCCAGGTTTTTCTTCCATTATGTTCCTAGGCCCACATGTCGGGGCTCAACATCCTTGTATGTGCCTCCCTTGGGCTATAAAAGGGAAGGCACACGACGTTATAAGGCATGTTCACAACACCCTCAGTCTCACACACAAAGTCACTCAGACTCACTTAGACCCTCGGGAAGTTCTCCAAGCTCTCGAGCATCAGCAATACCATACACAGTGAAGTAGGGTTTTATGCTCCGGCGGCCTGAACCACTCTAAATCCTCGTGTCCTTGTGTGTTCATCCACCAATCCACGTAACAGGCAAACCGCTAAGGCCCCTCCTTATCTTAGGATTTAGGGTGGGTGCGTTCCGCCACCCGGCCAGAGATTTCCTCTCCGACAATGTTTTTCGAATAAGCCATAAGCTATATACATTTCCCATAGCCAGCGCCGGCCCTACGCCCATGCACGAGAGGGGCTCGCCTGGGGCCCAAAAAAAGGGCCCAATATTTACTAGATAATGAATAGTCTACTACTCATCTTGCCGGTTGCCTACGTTCCACTAATCCAATCTTCCACCACGCAAGCCCAAGTGCCCTGCCAGGCCGCCGGTTGCCCACGTGCCACGTTCCACTAATCCACTTCCACCACGGAGCCCAAGTGCCAGGCCGCCAGCCGCCAGACCCAACGCGGAGTCGCAGACGGGCAGCCGCCGAGACGTGAAGACGTCATTGCGCCGCTGCCGCTGCCGCCGCACACCAGCAGTCCAGCACACGCCGAGTCGCCGAGACGTCGTCGTCGACGATGACACGCGAGTGGCTGCAGCCTGCCAGCCTGCAGGGCATTCAGATTTAGGGGCGATCGGCGTCGGCGATCGCCGATCGGTGAACGCAGAAGTCAGGACGCAGTCGCCGACCGCCTAGGCGTTCGAGTTTGAGTCTTCCACTGCGGTATCGCCCAGGTGAATACTGAATAGTTGATTTGGTGCATTACTTACTAAGTGTTAACCTATACCGCTTCATGTTATTTAGTGTCTTAGATATTTAAAAAATTAATTTCAGTACACATGATCATACATGATAGTATGATATATATTCTTAAAAATTTTAATTACATGTTTTTATGATTAGGTCTTAGATGTTGCCCAAGAAATCATTGTCAGGTTATCAGAAAAGAAAAAAGAGAAAACATGAAGATCAATTGGTTGAATCGCAAAAGGGTGCTTTAGATAAGTTCTTTGTCGTTTCAAGTAATGTAGATGTCAACGAAGTTGAAGGGTGGGAATCTGATCCTGCTCATGATGATGGGCAACATGACCATAATGAGGAACATGATCATAATTTAAATACAGAAGATGAGGTCAATGAAGATGGTTCGATGGAAGAAAATTTAATTGCAGCAATTGATGCGGTTGAGGATAGTATGATGCGGGGAAATTTACAGCCCTCATCTAATCATGAAAATTCAAATGATGATGAACAAGATGCTTCTGGTTTATCTATCTTTGATCCTAGAACATGGGATAATCTAGACAACAACAAAAGGGATATCTTAATTGAAAAGGGCCCGATAAGAGAGTTGAATCTGGTTTTTCCTAAGGATTCCATCGGTAGACATTTTTCATATGCTTACTACTCTAGAAATTTAATAATGGTGAGTCCGTTGATAGAAAGTGGTTGGTTTACTCTAAACACGTGAACAAAGTTTATTGTTTTTGTTGCAAGTTGTTCAAGTCAAACAAAAGTCTTTGTTAGCATCTGATGGAGTGAGGGACTGGCAGCGTCTCAGTACGAGACTCAAAGAACATGATAGTTGTGTTGAGCATCTGACAAACATGAATACTTGGAATGAACTTAGGTTGAGGTTGAGCAAAAATAAAACAATTGACAATGATTTGCAGCGGGAAATTTCAAAGGAGAGAGAGCATTGGAGACAAGTTTTATTAAGAATTGTTTCTGCTATCAAGTTTCTTGCTAAACATAATTTGGCTTTTCGAGGGAGAAATGAGAAACTATACCAAGCTAACAATGGTAACTTTTTGGGCACAATTGAAATGATGGGTGAATTTGATCCTGTGATTCAAGACCATATTAGGCGGATTGAAAACAGTGAGATTCATCATCACTATCTTGGGCATGGAATTCAGAATGAGATCATTTCCCTGCTTGCAGATTGTGTGAAACAAACTATATTAAAGGCCATCAAGGCTGCCAAATATTTTCTGTGATTTGTGATTGTACTCCAGATGTGAGCCATGAAGAACAAATGACAATGATTATTCGGTGTGTCCTAAATAATAGTGAACCGACTGAACTGATCTCCCTACAATCTTGCTAACTTATCCCTAACCCGCCTCAATATTCGAGGACGCCATGCGTGGGAAAGTCGGGTGGTTTCTGTGGATAGCGCATGAGCCGACGGATTGTCTGGGCTTGAGTCCGTTGCCTCCTCAGGTCGGGCCATTCCACCAGTAGCTCTAGCTCGGCACACAAAGGGATGGCCTTGCGGGGTAATTGGCCTGAGGCCCCGCGCGAGGCCTTTTCGCCTTCTAGTGGACCCGAGGGATATCTATCCCCACACCTAATTCACGGGATCTTCGATCACATAGACTGGGTTTCCACCATGGCAACTTATACGGGTCTCATACCCATCTCTCTCTATGCGATTTCTATCACATTACGTGGTAGTCCCTTTGTAAAAGGATCTACCAAATTTTTATCTGTTGAAATATAAGTCACACTTATAACTCTGGAGTTTCTCAACTTTCTGATAGACTTCAATCGTCTTTTGACATGTCATGATGACTTCCCATTATCCTTAGAACTTGTCACTTTAGCAATCACTGTTTGATTGTCACAATTCATAAGGACAGTTGGTATTGGTTTCTCAACCACCAGCAAGTCCATCAAGAGTTCACACAACCATCCTGCCTCAACGGTTGCTGTGTCAAGTGCAGCTAGCTCGGCTCCCATGGTTGACCTCATCAAGATGGTCTGCTTGCATGACCTCCATGATACCGCACCTCCACCAATAGTGAAGACATAACCACTGGTGGCATAAAGCTCGTCTACATTAGATATCCAGTTCGAATTGCTATATCCTTCAAGTACTGCATGCTGACCATAATAGTGAATTCCATAGCTCATTGTACCATGCAAGTAGCGCATAACCCGCTCAAGTGCATGCCAATGATCAGTCCCAGGTTTTGACATGAACCTACTCAATTTTCTCATAGCAAATGAAATATTGGGCCTTGTTGCACTAGCAAGATACATGAGCGAACTGATGATATGAGAATATCTCAATTGGTCTAAACCAATTCTCTTGTTCTTTCAAAGTGTCACACTGGGACCATAAGATGTTGGGGAAGGTTTGCAATCAGAGAAGCCAAATCGCTTCAAAACCTTTTCAACATAGTGAGATTGCGAGAGAGCAATCCCACCATCTGCCTTAATCAGCTTGATGTTTAGAATCACATCAGCTTCTCCCAGATCTTTCATATCAAAACTTTTTGATAGAAAAGACTTGACTTCATTGATCACATCAATGTTTGTGCCAAATATCAATATATCATCAACATATAAGCACAATATAACTCCTTCGCCCCACCACAGCGATAATATACACACCTGTCTACCTCATTAATGGCAAAGGCTGCAGACGTTAGAGTCGTGTCAAACTTCTCATGCCACTACTTGGTTCTTGCTTCAGACCATACAAAGATTTCAATAACTTGCACACCTTGCTTTCTTGACCCTTTACTACAAATCCATTAGGCTGTTCCATATAGATTTCCTCGTCTAGCTCTCCATTAACAAAAGTTGTCTTTACATCCATCTGATGGACAAGGAGACCATACGAGACAACCAAGGAAAGTAGTACTCGAATAGTAGTCATTCGAGCAACAGGTGAGTAAGTATCAAAGAAGTCTTCTCCTTCTTTCTGAGTATAGCCTTTGGCCACAAGCCTAGCCTTGTACTTCTCAATTGTACCATCAGGCTTGAGCTTCTTTTTAAACACCCACTTACAACCCACAGGTTTATAGCCATAGGGTCGATCAGTGACTTCCCACGTACCATTTGAAAGAATGGAGTCCATCTCATTATGAACTGCTTCTTTCCAATCATCTACATCTGGAGATGCACATGCTTCCGCAATGGTAGTAGGAGTATCGTCCACAAGGTACACAATGAAATCATCACGAAAGAATTTTTCAACCCTTTGTCTCTTGCTCCTTTTAGGAGCATCATTGTCATCCTCGTCTAGGACAATTTCATGTGGCTGTTCAGAACTCTCAATAGGTGTACTATATTTAGGAGTTATCTCAGAAGAGTATCTAAAATTTATATGAATGTCTTTCATTGGAAATATGTGTTCAAAGAAAGTAGCATCACGTGATTCCATAATAGTATCAACATACACATCAGGAACTTCAGATTTAACTACTAAAAATCTATACGCTATGCTACACGAAGCATATCCAAGAAAGGCACAATCCATTGTCCTTGGTCCAAGCTTGCGCTTTTTATTAATTAGTGCATTGACTTTTGCCATGCACCCCTAAGTGCGCAAGTATGAAAGTGATGGTTTTCTCCCAACCCACTTCTCATAAGGAGTTTTCTCTTCTTTTCCCATAGGAATTCTATTTAGGACATGACATGAAGTCAGGACTGCCTCCCCCACCATGCCTTAGATAAACTACAAGTGTCTAACATGGCATTCACCAGGTCAGTCAACGTACAGTTTTTCCTTTCAGCAATCCCGTTTGATTCGGGTGAATAGGGAAGCGTCCTCTCATGAATAGTGTCATGTTCTGCACAGAAATCATCAAAGACTTTGGGAAAGAATTCGCCACCACGATCTGATCTAAGACGTTTGATCTTTCTCTCTAGTTGGTTTTCAACTTCAGCCTTATAGATTTTAAAGTAGACGCATCATCAATCAATGTCATGAAGTATACATAGCAAAATCTAGACGCATCATCAATCAATGTCATGAAGTATCTCTTGCCACCTTTTGTAAACACACCATTCATCTCACAAAGATCATAATGTATGAGTTCTAGAGGTGCCAGGTGTCTCTCCTCAATAGCCTTGTGAGGCTTTCGAGGTTGCTTCGACTGCACACAACTATGGCACTTAGAACCTTTGACTATGGTGATATTCGGAATTAAACTCATGGTGGAAAGTCGAGATATAGAGCCAAAATTAATATGACACAAATGAGAATGGCAAATACTTGCAAGATCATAAACATTAGCGCAAATATGGTTCACAGACTTATTATTGAAATCTAACAGAGAAAAGCGGAACAAGCCTCTGCAATCATAGCCTTTACCAATAAATTGTCCAGACTTAGACACAACTATTTTATTGGACTACAAAACTACCTTGAACCCATTTCTACATAGAATTAAACCAATGCGGCTTCCTCGCCAAGCATTATGTCCACGTCGTACAAAAAATCCTCACCGTTCACATGTCCGGTGCTGCTTTAACTTGCCGTCTAGCTCCTATGGACCTTGACCACTGTCCTATTTAGCCAATAAAAATTAAACAACGGCTCACATGAAACTTGGCCACTATCATGCCTCCTCTCGAAGTATCTAGCTTCTGTCAACTCACGTACTACACCGCATTTAAAAAGTGAGAAAAAATATTGGCCACATCTTCGTCGCCGCTTCACATTAGAAAATATGAGAGAATCCTTCTCACATCTTCTTGCCGATGTGAGCAGAAAGAGACGACGCTGCTGAGGAGGACAACGGCATAAGCTGCTGCCGCCGGCTTCTAGCTCCTCCCATCGTTATTTTCTAAGGTAAAGATATATGTTCTACACTTCTCTACCTTTTTCCCTTTTCGTTGCTCACTGTGCCTTCCGTCGTCGACGAAGTAGCTGTTTTTGCCGGCCTGACCATCGCTTTCTACAGTAAATATATCAGTCCCACACTTCCGTCTTCCCTTTTCGTTACTCGCTGCACCTTCAGTCCTTCACCTTATGTGCGTGATTCATTCATCTTTTTCTAATTTTTACTTTGCAAAAAAAAATTGAAGTCATCATAATGGACTCTTCATCCACACCAATAAACATGCATGTCTTTTCTCCCCTTTTCCAAAATTTCTTCGAAACCGTATGCGCTTTTTCCTAAAATATTGCAATACCGGTATATTGCAACACCTATACCGGTATGTTTTCCACCTGCCTTAGCCTTTTGCTGCCCTTTCAAACCCTCACCCATTTGTTCCTGCACTTTCAGTGCTATTTAAAATATATGCTTTTCAGTTAGCGACACCGTTCTATGAAGAATCCTAGATTTTAGATGTTCTTTTCTCGCATAAAAAACGACATTGGGTAGTAAGATCTCCAAAAGAGGGGGATTTCTTAACCGCTAAAAAAAGGCAAGTTTAGGGTGCAAATTTTTTCCTAAATAGGGAAGAGTTCTTACTAAACTCCCTTCTTTTGATCTCCTGCAGAAAATATTCCTTTTTGATACAGTCACGTATTAACTAGGTTATTTCTTCTTATTATATTGGCTTCTGAAAGTATTTTTTAAAAATTCATGTTTCAGATAGTATGAGCAAACAACTTTTATAAGTCTTCATGTATGTTTTCCATGCTTCGTGCTCACTTAAAAGGCATATTGTATGATTCTAGATTACACATGGTTCTTTGAAGGCTCCGTTAAAAGGATATTACATAAAATTGAATGTCCTTAATTGCTATACTTACATTGCTACATCATTCCAGTATTTAGGCTTACTATTTCCCCTCACTCATTGCCTGTATTTAGGGCTGCATTCTATTTTTTGCACTCTTTTTTATGCTCAGTCTTTTCTTCTGTAGTTGTTTGTGTTTTGGACTGAAGTGCGCATTTGCAGGAACCGATCTTCCAGCGACCCAGCCATATAGGTAAATGTTGTGTTATTTCTTATTGTCTATGTAAATGCTACTTAATTTCTTCTTTCAAGTCACTGTTACCTTTTAATTTGCCCCTACATATTGATTTGTGTGTACTATGCATATGTTTACCTAATGACCACATTGCAAATATGAAGTCACCGTAGAAAGTCCTAAATTCCCCTCTCATGATCTATTTCACTATGTATTCAATAATCGATCATACATTTTCACGCATATAATGTGTTGCAGTCCTTTACTTACATCGCGATCTTTTTTTTCAAAACTTGGAAAGAACTAATTTACCATACACCGCAGGAATGACATTTAAAGTTCAGAGTTAGGCCTTCGAAACACTGACAGATGTATATAACTTATGGCTTATTCTGAATACACCATCCGAATATCTTTTGTTTATGCATTCTAATATATGTACACTTAAGTGCTATGGGCAGCGCCAGTCCTATGATTTTGAGGGCCCCAGACGAATTTATCGCGATGGACCCTCTAGACTATATAAAAAAAATCTATGATACATATAAATATATATATACGCTAATTTTACTTGCACACAGAAACAAATACATTGATATATTCAATTTAACATATAAAATAATTATTGAGGAATAAAGTCGTTCAGAATAAAAATATATTGACATATTGGAGCTAATATGGTTATCTTAATGAAGAATAAAACTCCATGACATCCAATGTTCCTCATAAAAAGATACTTCTTTGGGCATTTCTTGATGCAAAATCATTAAGGATTGTATTGAAATCAATAGTGTCCAAGATATCCTTCTCTATAGAGCACATAGCCAAGCCATTCAACCTTTCTTGCGACATAGTTGATCTTAGATAGTTCTTCAACAACTTCAATTTTGAGAAACTTCTTTCAGCCGAAGCTACAGTCACAGGTATAGTTAAGAGAATTCTATAGGCAACTGTAACATTTGGATAGCAATCTGCATCCATAACAAACTTCAGAATCTCAGGCACTGACGTAGAAGAATCTGGCAAACTCACTTGCAACACCTTTAATTCTGAATAAAAATCATTGATCTCAACATCGGATGAGTTCTCATGAGTAAATTTTTCTGCAAAGATCTTGCAATGTGACCAAAGATCTACTTCATCCAAGGATTTTAAATTTCCAGAGTTGAACAAGAACCCAAAAACATTATCAAATGCTTTCATCTGCTCAAATCTACTAGTCAATGAAGCAATTGCAGCATCAATCATAACAAGGAAGTACTCTCTTCTAAACAAGTCTATAGCAAACTGTTGCATTTCCTCATCTTCATCATCTCGTTCATCAAAATGTTTCTTTCTCTTTCCTTTCCTTTTTGTAGGAAATATTGGCTCGACATCCAGTTCAGATGAAATGATTTTTGTTGTATCTATACTAGAAGTGAAACCTTCATCTCTATATTTCTTAAAATATGTTATGACACCTTCAATGTGTTTGAGAGTAGCATCTATACTCACAATTTTAGATTGCAACTTCTTGCTCACCTTATTTATAGAGAATAAAATGTCGTGCCAAATAACCAATCCAACTAAAAATTCAAAATTCTCAAGTGCACTCACCAAAGATTGACAATCACTAACTGTCGAGGGGTCATTGTCAAGTGCACTCATCTCCTCTAATGCTTTTAGAGCGGACCTTATTTGAGGAGTTTGGTATCTAATAGCCTGAACACTTTTATTCTGCTTTCCCACCGTGTATTAGACCACGACTTAACTGTCAATCCTGGGACATTGTCAACAAAAAGTTTCCACCTTTTGGTAGATTTTGCAAACAATGTGTATATACGTTGGATAATACCAAAAAAAGTAATAGCTTGCCTACAAGATCCAAAATGTGGCAAATAGTAAGATTGTATCTTTTCCCAAATAATGGTATATTGTATCATGAAAAATAAATTAATAATAGCTTACCTACAAGATTTTCCCATATCACAAAGAGTAAGATTTAGACTATGACATGCACATGGCATGTATAATGCTCTTGGATTAATCTGAAGCATGCGAGTCTGAACGCCTTGGTGTTTCCCCTTCATATTTGAACCATTATCATATCCTTGTCCTCTCACATCAGCAATATTCAAATCGAGAGAGGCCAATACACTCTTTAATTCATCAAAAAGACCCAATCCTGGGATGAAGCCTCAGAAGTGGGAGAAACTCCCAACGAGCGAGTACACCGAGAAAGGCAGAACTCTCGCTGTCGTGATCACCGACAAGCTCAGGACCGAGAACGGGAGCAAGCCAAGCAAGGTGCAAGGCTGCGCCGAGAGAATCCTCTCTTTACTTGGAACTTGTACCCTAAATTTTCTCACGCAATGAACACGCCGAGTGAAGTCGGAGGGGTGTTGGCCTAGATAGCTGACGGCCTCCCGCAAACTCCAGACGCGGAAGGCTACCGTGGCTACTTACTCAAGTAGCTAATCACCTTCTACCCATCGCTCATCCTCTGAGCGACCTACGCCATGCCATCAACAGCCGGTGAGATGCGCGGAGCTCCATCAATGCTTCACGCGATCAACGACACGAAAGTGAGATAAGGCACTGGGAGGAGTATGACCGGGATCACAGCGTCCTGGCTCGAAGTCGTGCCACCCGAGCTGAGTCGGCTACGACCTCGACTAGTGGCTCGTTCCGGGGACGGTTGAGATGACACACTACTGGCTCCCCTCCCCGGGGATCGACCTCACGAACTCTGACAGGAAGACACGTGCAGAGTCTCTGCGCTTACTCCGCGTCTCTGGGCCATCTAGTGGCCCCCCAACTTCAAGGTCTCCAACGTCGACAAGTACGAGCCCAAGCAGGACCCGGGTGGCTGGTTGGCCATCTACATGACCGCTGTCCGGGCCACCGGGGCAACAGAAGACGCAATGATGGCATATTTGCCCATCGTCCTAGGGCAAGACGCAATGCAGTGGCTCCGACATCTGCCACGTCACTACATCGACGATTGGAGCGATTTCATCTAGCATTTTATCGCCAACTTTCAGTCTCTCTCTGACAAACCGGCGCAGCCATGGGACCTCAAATCCATTAGGCGCCAGAGCGATGAAACACTCCGGTCGTACCTCAAGAGGTTTTAGACCATGAGGAACCGTATCTCTGAAGTCGCCGAGGCAACGGTGATTGAAGATTTCTACCAGGGATCCAATGACTCGGCTTTCGTCTGGGCCATACTACAGAAAGCACCCACCACCTCCGAACAACTGTTCCAAGAGGCAGATCTCTACATCACCGCGGATGAAC
This sequence comes from Zea luxurians, assembly GCA_029449295.1. Taxonomy (NCBI): domain Eukaryota; kingdom Viridiplantae; phylum Streptophyta; class Magnoliopsida; order Poales; family Poaceae; genus Zea; species Zea luxurians. Next base: position 15,369,106 of record JAOPSE010000002.1, read on the forward strand.
ATGCCTAGGACCTTATCAGAGGTATGAAACTCGCGCCACCCGCACCATGCGTGACGCGAACCAGCAGCCAGATAGGCGCTGGGAGAAGCACGCCGCTAGGCCACCTGTCGCTCGAACCAGCGGCGCACCCCACGGAGAGGTGCCGACACTGGATGAAATCCTTGATGCCTAGTGCCCGTATCACAAGGACATGTGCCACACCCTATGGAACTGCAGGGACTTCAAGCACTCTGTCGGGCATGGCCGACCATTCCAACCTCTACCGCCTCCCCCACCGTGAGGAGAACCTAGCGAGCCTAGGTAGCCTCAGCAGCAGGAAAGTGGAGGGGGTGGAGTGTTTCCGCGCATTGACAGGGGGTCAATGTCATCTTCAGAAGTCACAGAGCACAGGAGAACAGGAGGCAGCAAAAGCTCAACGATCGGCAAGTCCTGGTGGCCACCACCAGTGCCCCAGCTCCTTACTGGTGGTTGGAGCACACGTTAACCTTTAGTCGAGCTGATCAATGGCTCATCTTTGATCACCCCGGCAAGTACCCACTCCTCGTTGATCCAGCTATCCGAGAGAGCCAGGTGAAGAAAGCGCTAGTGGACTGGGGAAGCAGCATCAACGTCACCTTCCCCCGGATGCTCCTAGCCGTGGGAATCGCACTCAAAGACCTCACTGAGTCAGATACTCCCTTCTTCAGCATCGTGTCGACTGAAGGGGAGTACCTGCTCGGGCACATCTACATGCCTGTCACCTTCGGGACCCCAGAGAACTATAGAACCGAGTTCCTGAGGTTCGAGGTGGCACGTTTCGACTGCGGGTACAACACCATCATCGAAAGGCCGGGATTGGCGAAGTTCATGGCTATTCTGCATTACTCGTACATGATATAAAAATGCTAGGACCTCAAGGAATCATCACTGTGTGTGCTGACTTCCAAGGCGCCGTGAAGTGCTTTCGATGAGCCATTCAAGCAGCTCTCGCTGCTGGGCCCTCGACAGCTCCCCTCGCATAGATGAACACCAAGCTGGAGGAGGAGGGTCTCACGATACCCGCCAATGAAGCTCAAGCCATGACCTCTATACGGTCGACTGAAGAGACTAAGAGGATCAGTCTGGGATTCGCTGATGAGCGCAAGACCGCCATCATCAATTCCAGCCTTGATGACAAATAGGAAAGCACGCTCATCCGGTTCCTGCAAGATAACCGAGTCGTATTCGCATGGCAACCTGCGGATATGCTGGGAGTCTCGAGAGAACTGGCTAAGCACAAATTGAAGGTGTATCCTTAGGCAAGGCTGATTTGACAGAAGTTGCGTCGTTTCACACCTAACAAAAGGGAAGCTATTCGTGCCGAGTTAGCCCGCTTAGTGTCAGCAGGATTCATTAGAGAAGTGCTGCACCCCAAGTGGCTAGCAAATCCTGTTCTTGTACTCAAAAAGAATAAAGTTGATTAGCGCATGTGCGTTGACTATACCGATCTTAACAAGCATTGTCCGAAGGATCCCTTTGGGCTCCCTAGAATAGATCAGGTAGCTGACTCGACTGTTGGCTGTTCTATGCTCTCCTTCCTAGACTGCTACTCTGGATATCATCAGATCAACTTGGCAAAAGAAGATGAGGAGAAGACTGCTTTCATCGCCCCATTTGGAGGTTTCTGCTATACCTCCATGTCGTTCGGCCTCAAGAACGCTGGAGCGACTTACCAGAGAGCCATCTAAACATGCTTAGCCGGACATTCGGGCAAGCGGGTGGAAGCCTACGTCGATGATGTGGTTATCAAGACAGAAAAATCAGAAAACTTCATCGAAGATTTGCAGCTGGTCTTTAACAGCCTGAGGCACTACCGGTGGAAGCTGAATCCAGAAAAGTGTGTCTTCGGAGTACTGACCAGAAAACTACTCGAATTCATTGTCAGCCACCGTGGAATTGAAGCGAGTCTAGAGAAGATCGAGGCCATCATGAGAATGGAAGCGCCACGGTCGTAGAAAAAGGTGCAAAGGCTTACTGGATGCATGGCAGCTCTGAGCAGGTTCATATCAAGGCTAGGCGAGAAAGGGATGCCATTTTACAAATTGCTCAAGAAGGTGGACAAGTTTTAGTGGACCACAGAGGCACAGGAGGCCCTAGAGGCACTAAAGAAGTTCTTGACCACACCGCCAGTACTCAAGCTGCCGCGCCGAGCTACGCCTGGTCAGCCAACGGAAGATCTGCTCCTGTATATCTCCTACACAACTCACGTGGTAAGCACTGCTTTAGTAGTCGAGCGAGCGGAGGAAGGACATGCATACCCTATGCAGCATCCAGTCTACTTCATCAGCGAAGTCCTTGGGCCCTCAAAAATAAGGTATCCTCAAGTTCAGAAGCTGTTGTACGCAGTACTTCTAACCGCTCGCAAGCTCCGACACTACTTTGATGACCACAAAGTCATAGTAGTTATAGGATTTCCGATAGGTGATATTCTCCACAACAAAAAAGCTATTGGAAGGATAGCCAAGTGGGCATGCGAGCTTGGGGCTCACGACATAGAGTTCCGACACCGCACAGTGATAAAAACTCAGGCATTGGTCAACTTCATATCAGAGTGGACTGAGCACCAGGTCCTGGATAGCCCAGAAGTTGCTGAAGTATGGAGAATGTACTTCGATGGCTCGCTGAAGCTGCAAGGAGTGGGTGCAGGGATTCTCTTCATTGCTCCTGGAGGTGAACAACTCAAGTATGCACTCTAGCTGTTGTTTCCAGCATCAAATAATGCAGCAGAGTATGAAGCACTGGTCAATGGGCTGAGCATCACGGTATCACTCGGCATCAAGAAGCTGATGGTATATGGCGACTCACTGGTAGTCACAAGCCAAATAAACAAAGATTGGGACTGCTCGACCGATTCAATGAGCAAATACTGTGCAGCTGTGCAAAAACTAGAAGACAAATTCGAAGGATTGGAGTTCCATCACGTGGAAAGGGATCGCAATGTAGCAGCAGATGCATTGTCGAAGCTGGGATCCAGTCAGGCCTAGGCTCCGCCTGGGATCTTCGTCCAAGAAATATCACAGCCAAGCATCATCACGGACTAGATGGAAGAATGCAACGCCTTGAGTCAGCCAGAGACAGACCTCAATGACTGGAGAGAGCCTATCATCAGGTACATAAAAACTGAAGAAGAGCCAGATGACAAGGCTACAGTAGAGTGCATCGCAAGGCAGTCAGCCCACTACACCGTCATAGGGGGCTTGCTGTACAGAAGAGGCGCAGGAGGAGTCTTCATTAAATGCATCCACTCGGCCACTGGGAGACAGTAATTAGATGAAATTCACGCTGGGCAGTGTGGTGTGCATGCAGCATCAAAGAATCTAGTGGGAAAGGCTTTCAGATCTGGGTTCTACTGGCCAACTGCGAAGAGCGACGCTGCCGAGTTAGTCCAGAAGTGCGAGGCATGCCAATTCTTGTCAAAGCAACAACACTTGCTCGTGCAGCAGCTGCAGACCATTCCCGTAACCTGGCCGTTTTCTTACTGGGGGCTAGACATGATCAGACCTTTCAAGAAGGCCCAAGGAGGTTATACTCATGTACTGATTGCCATTGATAAATTCACAAAATGGATAGAGTACAAGCCAATTGCTTCCTTGACCTCAGCAAAAGCAGTGGAGTTTATCCAGGATATAATGTTCAGGTTTGGGATACCAAATAGCATCATCATTGACCTAGGATCCAACTTCACCAGCTCGAAGTTCTTCGATTTCTATGAGCAAAGGAGCATCCTGATAAAAGTATGCATCAGTAGCACATCCAAGAGCAAATGGCCAGTTGGAAAGGGCCAACGGAATGATACTGGATGCACTCAGAAAAAAGGTATTCGACAAGAGCAAAAAGCTTGCAGGACAGTGGATCAGAGGGCTGCCATACGTGGTCTGGAGCTTGCGAACTTAGCCCAGTCGAGCTCTGCATGGAAATACCCCGTTCTTCATGGTTTATGGGTCGGAAGCAGTGTTGCCTGTTGATCTGATCTTCGGGGCACCGAGGCTGACCTTTGAAAACATAGCTGAGGCAGAAGCAACCAGGCTGGAAGACATTGATGTGGTGGAAGAAGAGCGATTGAACACGGTAATTTAGTTGGCCAGGTACCAGTAGACCTGGAGGCGCTACCATGACAACGCTGTGCGGCACCGATCCATTGCAGTGGGAGGCTTGGTCCTCCATAGAATTCTAACGGGGGAGGGGCGACACAAGATGTCAACACCATGGGAAGGACCGTTCATCGTAGCAGAGGTCACACGGCTAGGATCCTATCGGCTTACTCAGATGAACGGCACAGAAGTGGGAAACTCATGGAACATTGAGCACCTTAGAAAGTTCTACCCTTAGTGATGCCTCAAAAGTCACAAATGAAAGTTGTATTCCATAACCAGAAGGTTTCATCATCAATAAAGCTTTCATTTTCCAAAGGCGTTCAAACTCTTGATTGACAACTAACTTAGGATGGGCTCGACTTGAAATCAGCATGACTCGACTTAGGGTGATCACTATGCCCTACTAACGGAGCAATCGGCTTAAGTCGGAAATGCCTTAAGTCGGTGTGACATGCTCATGCTTACTTGACTAAGGCTGATCACTATACCCTACTAACGGAGCAATCTGCTTAAGTCGGAAACGCCTTAAGTCGGTGCGACATGCTCATGCTTACTTGACTTAGGGTGATGACTATACCCTACTAACGGAGCAATCGGCTTAAGTCAGAACCGCCTTAAGTCTATGCGACAAGCTCATGCTTACTTGACTTAGGGATCACTATACCCTACTAACGGAGCAATTGGCTTAAGTCAGAAACGCCTTAAGTCGGTGTGACATGCTCATGCTTACTTGACTTAGGGTGATCACTATACCCTACTAACGGAGCAATCGGCTTAAGTCGGGAACGCCTTAAGTCGGTGCGACATGCTCACGCTCACATGATTTAGGGTGATCACTATACCCTAGTAGCAAAATAGTCAACTCAAATCGAGAGTACTTCGAAAAAAGAAATATTTCGCTTATAGTGCCAGGGGTGTTTTTCAGCACCCTACCCATGGAGCAATCGGTTCAAACATAACTGTTATGCGCATACAGGACTCACATTACACCTTTTCTCTAAAAAGATGCTAACTCGGTAAACAAATGTCTTTCAGGCAAATCATTGCGCTGGAGTATCCCTGTAGGCGACATCTTTTGTGGGAGCGATAGAGGAAGATGGACGGCTTGCAGCGTCAGGCGCGACCATAACATCAGCGACGATGTCATCAGGCACCACGACACTAGGTCTCCTCATCAGGATCCGCCCAGCGCGAATGGCCTTATCCATGGCCCTATCATGTTGAGCTTTCAAGACGACAAAGTCATCCTCCAAGGCCTTGATTGTGAGACGGGCGGCCTCCAGCTCCTGCGTGGCAAGTTTCTTGGAAGCATGCAACTCCTTGATGGTGGAATCTTTGGTGGACAACAGCTTGCCAAGTCAAGAGACTTCATCCTGAGATGCCTGCAGCTTGTTGCGATGATGGTCCAAGTTATGCATGGTAAAGCGATGGCTCCTCTCTAGAATGGTCAAGGAAGTACTAGAATCATGATACAGCTTGTCTAGATTATCACGAGATGCGACGAGAGCTCGTTTCTCCTCCTGCAAACAAGAACAACACTAAGCATTGAAAGCAGGAAGAGCAAAGCAGGAGTAGTCAAGAGAGTTTACCTCATGTGCCATTTTCTCGGAGTCGAGCTGTGCATTCAGAGAGGAGTTCAAGGAGCGAGCACCGTCTAGGAAAGCAGAAGTTTGATTTAAGTCGGCCTAGCTCTGTGAATACTTCTCTTCAATGTTAGAGCACCACCGAGCCAAATCTGATAAAGCAGCAGAAGAAGAGCGCATGACTTAGAATAAGTTGAATAATGAGAGCAAATAAGAAAACTATGGGCTCACTAACCAATATTTGACGCCTTTAGGTCATCTATTTGTCTTTGGAGCAGCAGAGGGTTCCACTACATCAGAGACAAGACTTGATCGGGGATAGGAGCACCGCAGGATCTCAGTTGGGCAGATACACCACCAAGAGCATCCTATGACCATGGAAAGATAAGTAAAAGAAACTAGTTTGCTAGCATGAACAGTAAAAAAGTGAAAGTTGATTCACCTGAAGATTGGAGAGGAACAGGGGAAGACCCAAAGCAAGGAGAGTTGATGCATTGCTTGATGAGGGGAGAGCAGCGGGAATGATATAAAAAGCATGACTCGGAGAAACTTTGACCCCATCAGTGGGCTGCAGACTCCTGGCGTCTGGTTCACTGGATCCTAAAGTGACCGGACCAGCAGAAAGATGCGTCACCATAGCCTCCTCGGGCCGGGATGGGGGCGATCCAACGTGGACGTCCATAGAAGCAGTAGAGGGCGAGCCTGTCCCGACACCCTCAGGGGCTGGGTCGCTACCAGCACCACCCTCGGGGGCTTGGCCCTCCGGAGCAGCCACCTCTAGGGCTAAAGATTCCTCAGCCACGTCCATAGGAGCTGGATGACTCGTATCAGTGTTTTTGCAGGGAAGACCGCCCTTTAAGGTCGATGAGGCATGAGAAACTACCCAGGTTACCTCTTGCCTGGCAGAATCATGCAGCAGAAGACCATCATCTGGGACCTCTGAATAGATAGTGGGATTGTCAGCTTCAAGAGGCTCTGATAGAATGTCTTCAGCGATGACTTCTTCCAGCACCTGGTCAAAATTAGATATTGACAACCCTTGAAGGCTGACAAGTGCTGACAAGGCCTGCGCAGGAATATCACTGCCCTTGTGGTGACGACTATTCTTGCGGATCAGTGGAATTTCTTCTTCTTCCTCCTCTTCTCCCTCATCAAGCACGCTGCCAGCAGCCTGAGCATCATCACAACCTTCAGCATTGTCCTCGGGGAGGGCGCTCGCCGGGCCATCGTCAAGGAATAATGTGGAAGGGCCAGCGTCTTGTTCCAGGCATGACAACCACCGGAGTCGCCTTTTCTTCTTCTCATCGGTAGGTACAGCTAGATGGTTCACTCGGCGTGAACGTTTCCGGCGAGCACGCTCTGGTCTCTGAATTTCCTTGTCTTCGCCAAACTCTTGCCTAGTCGCAATTGCCATCGACTTAGTACGGGCAGAGTCGGATGATTCTCCAGCCATTAGGCTAAGAACAACATCCATCTCAACATCATCGGTGCTAGATGACATCTCAAAGTGAGTTTGCTTCTGATCCTCGGGAAGATTCCTGAGGGGAGCAATTAAGGCCTCAATATCCTCTGGGGAGGGCCGCACACTATGGCTCGGGCTACCATCTTGAGCAGGAGGATTGGAGACAAAATCAGAGAAGGGACTATGTGGAGGCAGATTCCATGCAGAGTAAGATAAAGGAGCACCAACATTCGAAATCCTACCCCTCAGTATCATGTCAAGTCGGCTTAGGAGGTCTCCATTGGGAATTTGCTTGCTCGTAACTCGGGTTGAATCATTGATGCCAGTGTACAAGTAAGCAGGGTAAACTCTGCCCTTCAAAGGTTGAATGTTCTTGAAGACAAAGTCGGCAACCACAACATCAGCAGTCAGACCTCTGTCCTTCAGTGAGCAAACTTCAGCAAGCAGAACCTTGGCTTCGGCTGCCTCTGAATAAGTAGGGTACTCCACCTAGCTAGGCGTGCGAACGTCGGGCTGCCTTCCTGATCGAGGGGGGAGGAATTTGTTGTGATTCTCCATGGTGAACCACTCGAGCGCCATCCCTTGATGCCGTCCTTGAGGGGAATATCAAGGTATTCCACTTTCCACCCCTGGCGAAGTTCCAAACTGGCACCACCGACAAGCTGATGTTGTCCTCCAGCCATGCCGGGCTGACAGTGGTAAAGGTTCCTCCAGAGTCCAAAATGGGGGAGAATTCCAAGAAAAGCCTCACAAAGGTGTACAAAAATAGCAACTTGAAGAATGGAGTTAGGGTTTAAATGTGTTAGATTTAAAACGTAGAAGTCGAGGAGGCCGCGAAAAAAGGGAGAAATGGGAAGAGAAAGCCCGCGTATGAGGAACGGCACATAAACAAAGGATTCGTGGTGTCCTCTGTCGGAATAGTGACCCCATGCCAGATCCGCCAAGAACACAGTTCTTTTGGTGGCAAAACCCTAGTCTCCACAAGATGCAAAAGGTCTGATTCAGAAATTATGGACATGTGATTACCAGCGAATGGAAGCTGACTGTTGGGATCGATGGGTGAAATGATAGGAGCAACGACGCTCTGTCTCTTTCGCTTGGGAGCCATCGCAATCTCTCGAGCGAAACGAGCGGGCTCAAGAATTTAGGAAAGCAGAGAAGTGGCAGAGGAAAAAGTGAGAGTTAGGATTCGGAACTCAATAAGGCACGTCGACATGAGTATAAGTGGACTCCTTAGGTCGAGCATTACCTCTAAAGTGCCAGATCACCACTCGGAAAAGTAAAGACCACAATCGTCACTCGGGCATTACCTCTAAAATGCCATCATTGTCAGGCGCGCGAACAAGCTTTTAAGCGCACAAATGAAAAGCAAACAACAGTGATTATCTGGAGCAACTTCATCCTTGATTCGTAATAGGGGGAGTAATACAAACTCGAAGCCGACTCATTATGAATCACCCCTTTTTCCCCTAGTCACTAAGTACATTACATCACTCTACTACTTACACTACACTACGCTACTAACTAACACTACCTTATTCTACTGCTACTTACTACTTACTACTACTACTATCTATACTAATATTTAAACCAGTGGCATTGCGCCATTGGCCTTACTGCAGCCGCTGTCACCCCTGCCGCCGCCACCATCGCCCCTGCCACCGTCACCGTCTCCCTTGCTACTGTCGCCGCTGCCACCATCACCATCGTCCTTGCTGCCGTCGCCCTCGCCGCTGCTACTGTCGTTGCCCTTGTCATCGCCATCGCCGCCGCTCCACTCCTCAGAGGAGTCGGAGGAGTCCACCTCGTCAGAGGAGACCCCCCGACTCATCCGACCCACCGAGCCCGCCACGCTCGATGTAGCACCAGTACGCCCGAGCCATGGTGGAGAGCCCCATGGAATCATCCGAGTCCTCAGATGATGCCGAGGGAGAAGCCGGAGCAGGCAATCGCTCGGACTCGGAGGAGGCCTCCTCCGAGTACTCTGAATCGCTGAAGTCATCTAAGGGAGGACTTGGAGCGCACTTGCACTTGCCGCCAGCACGGCGAGGCAAATCCTGACCCCTCTGACCTCTGCCCATGGTTGGTTGGAGAGGGAGGGAGTGAAGAAGAAGAAAGCAGATGATCAAAGGATGAGTGAAGAGAACAACAGGGCAAGCAGGCTATTTATAGAGGTCGGGGGTGACCGTCCACTTTCTACCACGCTCGTCGAACAGTCGCAAGAATTCAATAAGCAATTCAAACCTCATAAAAATGAGTCAGGCAACATGCGCCACTTTGCGTAACACGACACCAGTTGGACCTAAGTCAACTACTTAGGCAAATGATTACACCTATCGGTCACATCAAGTTACTACTCCAGGACAGCGCGGTAAACACTCTGCGTACCAAGATACCCTTTGGGCACACCCATTGGGTGTGTCGTCTAGAATTTCCAAAGATTTTCTGAAAGAGTCATATCCACAAAATATACGCAATGAATGTACCACGGCAAAAGAAGGAGATCGGCTGAGATGGAGGGAAGTCCAAATATGGCTACTGAAGCGCAAGTCTAATCAACAGAAGCATCGAAACATAGAGAAGGGTGATGTCCAGCTGAGAACCATTTGCCTCAACTAGCCAGACATCCAATCTGTCACCGATCAAATTGATTTCAGACCTAACAAGGCATGGACAGGTGGCATCATTTGGATTTCTAAAGCATAAGATGAAGACCTTTGAATGGATTATTTCTAAAATCCACTAAAAGCTCAGGGGCTACACCCATTGGGTGCACCTTCGGTGCACCCAATAAATTTTGAGTCCCATGAAGAAAAATGCTGATTTCTAAAGCATAAGATGAAGACCTTTGAATGGATTATTTCTAAAATCCACTCAAAGCTCGGGGGCTACACCCATTGGGTGCACCTATAGATTTTTAGTCCCATGAAGACAAAATGTTGATTTCTAAAGCATAAGATGAAGACCTTTGAATGGATTATTTCTAAAATCCACTCAAAGCTCGGGGGCTACACCCTTCGGTGCACCCAATAGATTTTTAGTCCCATGAAGACAAAATGCTGATTTCTAAAGCATAAGATGAAGACCTTTGAATGGATTATTTCTAAAATCCACTCAAAGCTCGGGGGCTACACCCAATGGGTGCACCTTCGATGCACCCAATAGATTTTTAGTCACATGAAGAAAAAATGCTGATTTCTAAAGCACAAGATGAAGACCATTGAATGAATTATTTCTAAAATCCACTCAAAGCTCGGGGGCTACACCCAATGGGTGCACCTTCGGTGCCCCATCAGCAGAAGCAGAAATCGTGCCATGTAATAAACCCATAGGCCGGACCAAGAATCTATGGGCTGATTATTTTAAAATCAACTCAAAGATTGGGGGCTTGTGAGGGACAGATATCTCTCGGTTCCACTAGAAGGCGAGAAGGCCTCGCGCGGGGCCTCAGGCCAATTACCCTGCCAGGCCATCCCTTCATGGACCAGGCTAGAGCTACTAGTGGAATGGGCCGACCTGAGGAGGCAACAGACTCAAGCCCAGACAATCCGTCGGCTCATGCGCTATCCACAGAAACCACCCGACTTTCCCGCGCATGGCGTCCTCGAATATCGAGGCAGGTTAGGGATAAGTCGGCAAGATTGTAGGGAGATTAGTTAAGTCGGTTCACTATTATTTAGGAGATATATGATCCTCATGTACGTATGGAGTGCCCCATGGTCGTGTATATAAGGCCCAGGGGGTACCCCATCATTTCCATGGACCATCCACCCAACTCATTAGCTCTTCTCCATTCAGGAGACCACGCTTGTAACCCACCACATCTAGATCCATCCCAGGAAGTAGGTTATTACGCCTCTCTAAGCGGTCTGAACCTGCAGAAAATCGCCTGTCCCTCTCTCGTGCATTCAGCACGAACCATTGAGTTACAGTCAACAACACCGTCCTGCCCAAAAGCACCGCAAGGGGTAGCCCTGGGTGTGCGGTCGGACTCTAAACACCGACATTAGGTCCTGGGAAGAACAAGCCATTGGTGAACTGAGGAGAGTAACCTTTGACCCTCTCTATGTAAAGATGCAATACTCTCAAATGCTGTAAGACAGGTTGGCTTTGTGCCTTAATGTGTTTTGTTGGCTTTTATTAGCGAAGATGTTGTCCTGCAGATGTAATACCCAATTTGTAATAGAGAATATAAGAGGAGAAAAATTAATTCCTTTATTTAGATGTGTGTGTTGTATCTATTTACCATCACATGTGAACACCATATTTAAAAACAAATAATTAATAAAAGATATGCCACTAAATTTTGCATCATGCTGGACTTTATTATGTGTGCATTTTGTGACAATATAAAAATAATGTGACAAGAAATATATTAAAGTCCCAAAGTGGAATTTAGAATATAAAAGAGATTCTAGAATTTAGAAGTGGAGAAAGAAAATAAATACCACATAAAACATAGGAAATAAATATATACATAAATATATTCTTTTCATCCCCAAATTTAATTTGGTACATTTGACATATATGCAAGTCCATAACCAAAATTCAAATTTGAATTTGAAATCCAAAAGGAGAAAGGAAAAATAAAAAGGAAAAGAAAACAGAAAAAGAAAAGAAAAAGGGAAATTGGCGCGAGGGCCTAAACCGAGGAATCCGCGCTGACTTGCGGGGCCGCCCGGTCAGTTGGACGTTACCCTTTCCTGCGCACGTCGCGTCCGTTGCTATCCCGACGAGTGGGTCCCACCTGTCACCCCGGCCAGCGCGACGCTAACAAACTAGAGCGGATCGCGTGGCGGACCTTGCGCTGCCCTGGCGTGGGCGCGTACTCCACGTCTCCACATCTCTTGGGAGATAAAAGTCTGGTTCCCCTCTCGCAACCCCTCCCCTCATACTCCCTGCTCGCCATGTCCCATATCACTTTGAATCTCGCCACCGATTGAGTGCTCCGCGGGAGTGAACCAGCCGCCGCCAGTGATTTTCGTCTGTCCTTGCGCTCTGGTCTACGCGCATGGTCAGGGGCGTTTGCTGGAAACCAGTGAAGCTGCAAGAGCCCTCAATTCGAGCTGAGAACCCTTGGGGACTCGGGAATTTCTCGCCGGAGTTCGGGAAGCCGCCTGCGCCGTGGTCAGCTCCGATCAGTGCCCATCTCCGTTGAGTACTCCTTGCGTCGTGTTCTCTAGCTCTCTTCGATTGTGTAGCACCCCATAGAACGAAGGATAGTGCGCTAGATCACGAAATCCGGAAGCCCGGCGTTGGCGTCCGCCGCGGCTGGGTTTGCATGGAGGCGCTCGGTCACCGGAGGTAGGAGAAGGGCCCCGTGCCATTGATCTTGAAACCGACGACCGAGATTAGAAATTCTAGGGGAAGCGCCTTGACCGTTAGATGAGTTCTGTGTGATGGTGATCGAATGGACCGTAACGTTCGCAGGTGGCATTTTCGGGCCGTCCGACCCAGATTAGATGATGGTCACTCGCTCTGGGCTTCATTAAATCGGGGACATCGGATTTGGATCCGAGGGACCACGCTGCGTACTGGTTCACATGGGTGTAGGATTTTATCGTGGCCGTTCACTCAGATCTGACGGCTTAGATTGCACCATACCGCATCGGCGTGTGATTTTTGTGTATGAGTCCCCGCGCTTTACCGAAATCAACCCGTAGTCTAACTTAACAGTGCGCTGAGTCTTAGGGATTTTTATGCCAGACCCCCTACCTTTTCTGGTATTTGAGGCGTAGTCCAAGGACTTGGGAAATCAGGAAAATGAATTAGAAAATGAGTTTTTAATATGAAAACAATTCCTAGAATTTGTATAATTCATAGAAAATTCATATTAGGTCCAAATTAATCCTTTCCAGTTTCCAAAATTTTGTAATATTATTGTTTATCACCTGGAGTCTCTGTTTTGACATGAAAATAGTAGTAAAATTAATTTCTTAATTAATCATATATCAAGCACATGAAACCTTTAGAAATTCATAACTTAAAATCTATCACTCCAAAATTAATGATTCCTGTTCCTATGATCTTATTTTAATGTGTAGATTATTATTATATATTTTGTTTACATGTTTGGTGTAATGTTAATTTCTCCTTTATACTGTGCTTGTTTGTATTGTGGCGAGTAGAGGAGCCAGTGGCTGAGGATCCTGGTGCCCAGCAGATAGAAGTTGCTGAGCAGGAGCTCATTGAAGGCAAGTTATGCCCTTGATCACTTCCTTTTTACCCAGTCAAGTTCTTATTAATCATAATGATCTGCATAGGTTAATTATATGGGATCCAATAGGTTACGCAAGTTTTGGCTATCTTTATACCTTGTTTTACCACTGAGTTTTTGGGTAGTATATGCTATTGCTTTATGTGGTTTTGGGTATAAAGATATACATTACTCATGTTCACACTTTTGTTATCAGTTTATTATTTACCGTTCATGATAAGATCATTATGTTAATGGGAACATGGAGAACCACCCGGGAAAATAGTGCCACCACAAGGGAGGAATGGGACCCCTTGGCTGACTAATTAGGAAAGCTAGTGGAAGACTAGCATACCTGAAAGGGGCAAGGGCAGTAGGGGAGTTGCATGCAAGGAGGTTCTCGGGTTGATTTGGCTGCGATGGCGGTCAGACGAGGGATTCTTACAAGTGCTCTTCCCATAAACTGTAGCGGGTTTTCGGAAGCTAGTGAAATGTTGTAAAGGCCTCGTAGTGGATCCCTAGCCATTCACCTTGGAAGTGTCTAAGGGCCTTGCAAGCCCTGGCGACATGGGATACATGACTTGTGTGTACAGGGTACAACCTCTGCAGAGTGTGAAACTGGTATACTAGTCGTGCTCACATGGGACACTCACATGATTAATTTATCGAATTAAATTCAATTTGTCATTTGCATATTGGGATTACTATATTATTACTTCTATTTATTATTGCTAAGGTTTGGTATTTACTTACACTTAGTAACTGCTAATAAAATTTTGACCAACTTATAAAAGCAATGCTCAGCTTCAACCTTTATTTTATTGATCAACCTTACACTTCATATGAACTCCTGCCTTTGGCGAGTCCAGGCACATTATTCTCCACAACTTGTTGAGCGATGAACATGTGTGAGCTCACCCTTGCTGTCTCACATCCCCCACAGGAGAAGAATAGGTGGTTCAAGAGGAGCCTCATAGCGAGGAGTTCGACTTGATCTAGGTGCCGTCTCCCAGTTGACTTATGGCACCAAGGATGATCCTTAGTTCGTTTTATATTTATCTTTTATTTTGTAAGACCTTCGTAATGTAATAAGTACTCTGATGTTATTGTGACATTTGTCTCTATACACTCTGTTATTATATCTGTTGTCTTCTTTGGCGCATATATTAGATGCACCCGACTTTGTTCCTTAAATCCGGGTGTGACAGAAGTGGTATCAGAGGAAATGTTGACTATAGGACGAAACCTAGATAGAAATGGACAAAACCCTTACCTACTTAACTTATCTTGATCCTGTCTCACCTTTTGCTGTCATACTCTGATCATTCTTACCCTTTTCTACTCTAAGACATGATGGATTTCACACCTTGGAATCCTACATTTATGACCTTTTTAAGAGATAGGGAACCTAAGACGAAATTAAAACTATTTCTCTATTTAAAAATGTTGGTTGATTGTTCTGATGATAAATGCTTGATTTGCTTCTTTGATTGATTGAGATATTATAAATGGACATCTTAGCATTTACCACCATAAGGTAATGAATTAGCTTTAGTAGGTAAAACACTAATCTACTTAGCTAATAAATCCCCCAAAGTAACATGATTCGTAATTACTGCCTTGTCTACAATCCTTTCTTTCTTACCATATGTTTCTAACTTAGATGGTCAATACTAGGAAGGGTGGTGGAATTGATCTACCTCCCAATCGACTCACTCGGAGGATATTTAGACAACCACAACAACAGCAAGCCAAGATGAATCCTCCGAATCCTCCACTAACCGGAGGTGATCCCGCAGTTGTAGCTCAGATGCGGATAATGCAACAGATGGCAGACACTTTGGTGGATATGCACGCGCAGATGTGGCAGGAACGCTAAGAGATGCGCTAGGAGAGAGAGGAGATGCGCCAAGAGAGGAGGGCGCAACAGCAGCAAGCACCACTGCCTCCACCACCACCACCAGTTCCACCCCGGGACAAGCACCGGGAGTTCATGAGCCACAAGCCACCGACGTTCGCCAGCTCTCCAGATCCTTAACTTGTTGATGATTGGCTGAAGTCAGTGGAGAAGATGTTGAATGTTGCCCAATGCTCTGATCAGGAGAAGGTTCTATATGCTTCTGGTCGTTTGACAGGTCCTGCTGCTGATTGATGGGATTAATTCCTATACTGCTGCCCACGATGCTGCTGATACTATCACTTGGGCAGAGTTCACTACACAGTTCAGGAGCTATCACATACCTGCTGGACTGATGAAGATTAAGAAGAAAGAGTTTCTGTCGATGAAGCAGGGGAGCATGTCAGTCAGCGAGTACCGCTGCAGATTCATTCAGCTCTCCAGATATGCACCGGATGAAGTTGCTGAAGATGAGAGGAAGCAGCAGCATTTCATTGAAGGACTTAATGGACCTCTGCAGTATGCTTTAGTGCCTCATACATTTCCATCATTCCAGAGGCTGCTTGACAAGGCCCTAGCTATTGAACACAAACGTGTTCAGCTGGGAGATCTGAAGAGGAAGGCTATATCCCAGGGTCATGGAAGTAGCAGCGTTCGTCCTCGCTACACTCCACCCCAGGCTACACCAGTTCGCACTAGAGGAGGCCAGCGTCTAGCTTAGTCCACACCTCAGGGGACTCCACCGACTTGTCAGGTTGCCCCCACTGGCACCCCGGCAAAATTCTCAGGACAGAGTGCTGGTACCACATGCTATAAGTGTGGTAAGACAGATCATTATGCTAATGTTTGTCCGCTGTAACGCTTCAAAATTGTATCATGATGGAATAAGAAATTTCCCTAAAAGTTAAATATTTAGGAAATGGTAAATATAAAATTTTGGTTATATCCTTAAATTATATTCTTAAGTAAAAAATGATGGTAAGATATCTTATATCAAAATACTTATAATTTGTAAATCTCATGCTTATTAAATTTCATGCGTACAAACACTTATGGCAACACAGTAAACAAAGAGTGAATAAATATAAAGTATATATATATATCTTTCACTCAAAGTAAGTAAGAAACAAATATTCATTTTTGAATTAACGACCACTCATCATATTTGTTTTTTCTCTAAAACAAACAATAAGTAAATTCATCTTTATTATATATATATATGATTTGGAACATCTACTTAAAGAGAAGTACTAATAAGTAAATAAATAAGCAAATATATATATTTTTGCATTTGCATTTTGGAATTTTGTTGGTGCATTTGAATAGAGTTTGAATTTTAAAGCTAGATTTAAATTGAACTTGAAGTTTGAAATTGGAGAAATAAACTCGAAAAAACAGAAAGACCTCACCTAGGCCGAAATTGCCACATGCGCCCCATCTCCCTTGCTTCCGCGCCAGCCCACCTTCCATCACCTCCGACCTGCGGGGCCCCCTTGTCAATAGAACCGCGTGTGCATCTTGTGAGTGGGCCAATGTGGCCAGACTCTTCTTCCCCTCCACTGAAATCGCACAACAAATCAAACTTGTTGGCCGCCATGGCCGTCGCCGGAAATCTCGCAATCAAATGCTCGCCCCCCTCCCGGTTTCTTCGCCAACTGATGCCCTAACCTGCGTATAAAACCAGGGTCGTTGCTCCCTTGGCTCTGGGTGCTAGCAGGGGTAGCTCGCTGGGAATTGGGGAACCGATCGCCGCCGGGAAAAGAGAAGAACCAAGAGCCGCCTGGTGGTGATCCACGCCCCCACCATTGCATAGCCTAGTAGTGTGGTTCTGGAGAATCTTTAGTGTGCACGGATCCCGTGGTTGGTTGGATGAGCACCATAGCCAAGATCACCATCGTTGCGGAGCGTAGGACGCGAAGATGGGTTGCTGCGGCACCGAGCTTATTGGGTGGTCCTGGAGAGTCACCATACCACTCTGCACCTCTCCATGGCCTCTCCGTGTGAAGTTATCGACCAAAGCGCCACCAGTTTCATGCTGGAGTTGGTGCTCCGCCGTGATGCCTGCTTGCTCCGCGGGCTGACTACTCCGCCTCACTATCGCAGGTGAGAAGGTCCCCATGCGGTTAGCTGGCATCCCTTTTTGTGTATTACCCTTTAGATTGAAATACTGCGCTCAGAATCTCGGATTGGGAACGGCCGACGATGGCCTCCGCCGTGCGCGTGCCGCCGCCGCTGCCTGGGGGAAGCGCTTGGTGTATGGGGCATAGGGGAAAAGTACTGAGGCCATAGATCTTCTAATGGACGGCTCTGATTCGAGGAAGGGTAGTGTTTCAAGTGTTAAAATCTGGAGCATACCTCGTTGATCGGACGATTCATGATGACGTTGATCCTGGCCGCCGATCTCTAGATGTGCGGCTTGGTTATTAACACTGGTTCGGTCTAATCGTGGCCGCGCGCCGTTGATCCAACGTATGAGATAGACGGATACCGCTTGGGCCTTGCGACTGTTACAAAAGAAACCCCCTGGTTTCCAGTATTCAACCCGCCGTCCATGCGAATGTTGTTATGTGTCTTGGGAACACTTGCGTAGGGGCCCCTGTACTCTACAGAATTTGATGCGCGGTCCAGAGTGTAATAAAAATAAAGAAATAGTTCAGGAAATTTATTTTTAATACAAAAATAAATTCAGAAACTTGTATAAATCATATTAAATCCGTTTTAGCTCCAATTTGAGTCATTCTAGTTGCAATAATTTTGTATTAATATTGTTTATCACCTAGTACCTTTGTTTAACCATGTAACTTGGAATAAAATTGTTCACTTGAGTTAATCTATTTTAAGTGCTAAATAACTTTAGAAATTCATAACTAAATAACAGTAATTCCAAATTTAGTAATTCTCGTTGCTACGATCTTGTTACGCAGCGTAGAATATTATTATGCAGTGTATTCTTATGTTTCGTGTGATGTTAATTTTGCCTATACACTGTTTGTTTGTATTGCTACGATTAGCGCGAGGATACGAGTCATCTAAGAAGCAAGGTGGTACCTGGAATCTCAAGTGCCAGGCAAGTTGTGCCCTTGATCACTTCTTTCACCCATTCATGTTCCGATTAATCATAATGATCTGCATAGGTTATTTTTGTTGGGACCCAATAGGTTACCCTAGTTTGACTATCTTTATACCTTGTTTACCACTGAATTTTTGGGTAGTACCTGCTATTGCTTTATGTGGTTTTGGGTATAGAGATACACACTATTCATGATTATACTTTTATCAGTTGTTATTTACTGTTCATGTTAAGATCATTATGTTAATTGGAACATGGAGAACCACCCGGGAAAATAGTGCTACACAAGGGAGAAACAGGACCCCTTGGCTGACTAATTAGGAAAGCTAGTGGAAGAATACCTTACCCGAAAGGGGCAAGGGCAGTAGGGGAGTTGCATGCAGGGAGGTTCTCGGGTTGATTTTGCTGCGATGGCGGTTAGACGAGGGATTCTTGCAAGTGCTCTTCCCATAAACTGTAGCGGGTTTTCGGAAGCTAGTGGAACTTTGTAAAGGCCTCGTAGTGTTACCCTGCCTCACCTCCTCGGTAGAGGTGTATGGGATTGGTCGTCTCTTGGCAGATGGGTAACATGACTTGTGGGTAAAGATGTGCAACCTCTGTAGAGTGTAAAACTGGTATACTAGCCGTGCTCACGGTCATGAGCAGCTCGAACACTCACATGATTAATTTATGGAACTAAATATAATTTGTCATATGCATTGCATCGCAGGTGTTGTTATCAATTTTGGAGCTACTACTTATTTGGGTTGGTATTTACTTACACTTAGTAACTTCTAATAAAATTTTGACCAACTTTAAAAGCAATGCTCAACTTTAGCCATTCTCTTTGGTAAGCCTTACACTTCACATGAGCTTCCACCTTTGGTGAGTTCATGCAAATTATTCCCCACAACTTGTTGAGCGATGAACGTACATGACCTCACTCTTGCTGTCTCACACCCCCACAGGTCAAGAACAGGTACCGCAGGTTGAGGCGCATGGAGGATGCTGCGATGTGTTCATGAGAGGTCTAGGTCGTCATCTCCCAGTCAACTTTGGGTTGCTAGATCGTTGTCTTCATATGATGTAATTATTTATTTATTTTGTACAGAACTCCTGTTATGTAGTAAAGATGTGACATTCGATCCTGTGCCATGATTCATCATATGTGTGAGACTTGGTCCCAGCACACCTGGTGATTACGTTTGCGCCCAGGTCTTGGTGCCCCGAAACCTGAATGTGACATCCACAGTGGAGTGCTACTACACCTGTGCAGAACAAGCAGGAGACTCCAGGATCTGGCAAGGGATTCTCTATTGCCAGGGTTAATCAGGTCAGCGTGGATACTATTGTTGAAGGAGCTGACATCACACTTGGTATGTTTTATATTAATGCAATTCCTGCAACAATATTATTTGATTCTGGTGCTACACATTCCTTTATGTACACTCGATATGCCGACACAAATGAGTTACCACTGAAAAATATGAAAACACCAATGATAGTAATTACACCTAAGGGGCCTGTTGAGGCAAATCATATGACACATAAATTGACATTGACAATTATAGGAAGAGAATTCTAGGCTACCGCTATAATGTTAGAGGAAAGCAATATAGACCTGATCCTTGGTATGTCATGGTTAAGAAAGACAAAAGCCATTATACACTGTGGTAGGGGTACGATAGAACTCACCAACCCTAAAGGAGAAAGATTTGACGTTGAAATTAAAGTAACTACCTCTACCAGACATGTGACATTCTTTATAGATGAGGAGTTTGTTGGTGACAACATCCGTGTTGTTAGGGATTTTCTAGATGTCTTTCCAGAGGAGTTACCAGGGATGCCACCGGATAGGGAAGTTGAGTTCGTCATTGATCTCTTACCTGGGACTGCTCCTATTTCTAAACGGCCATACAGGATGTCTATAGAAGAGTTAAAAGAACTTAAGAAGCCGTTAACAGAGTTACAAGAGGCTGGGTATATTTGTCCGAGTTCCTCACCTTGGGGAGCGCCGGTTCTGTTTGTACAGAAGAAGGATGGATCATAGCGGATGTGTGTGGATTATAGATCCCTTAATGATGTTACTGTAAAGAACAAGTATCCATTACCCCGCATTGAGGATTTATTTGATCAGATGAGAGGTGCTAGGGTGTTCTCGAAGATTGATCTCTGATCGGGTTATCACCAAATGAAGATTAGGCCATCTGATATTCCCAAGACGGCTTTCTCAACCCGATATGGTTTATATGAGTTCACAGTCATGCCATTTGGACTAACTAATGCACCAGCTTATTTTATAAATCTGATGAATAAGGTGTTCATGGAGTATCTTGATAGATTCGTCGTGGTATTCATCGACGATATTCTTATTTATTCCAAGAGTGATAGTGATCATGAGGAACATCTGAGATTGGTACTACAAAAGCTACGAGATAATCAACTCTACGCCAAGTATAGCAAATGCGAGTTCTGGATTGATGAAGTACCATTCCTTGGACATATCATTTCTAATGGTGGGATATCAGTGGATCCTGCTAAAGTCAAGGAGATAATGGCGTGGACCATACCCACTACAGTTACTGAGGTCTGGAGTTTTTTGGGACTTGCAGGCTATTATTGGAGATTTATTGAAAGATTTTCTAAGATTGCTAAGCCTATGACCTCGCTTCTGGAGAAAGGAAGAGAGTTTAAGTGGGACGAGAAGTTCCAAGATATCTTTGATCAATTAAAGATGAGATTGATGTCACCCCCAGTGTTGGTTATGCCAGATCTACATAAGGGATTTGATATTTACTGTGATGCATGCGGCCAAGGCTTGGGATGTGAGCTTATGCAAGAAGGACCTGTGATTGCCTACTCGTCTCTTTAGTTGCGGAAACATGAGTTGAACTACCCCACTCATGATTTAGAACTGGCAGACATAATGCATGTGCTGAAGATATGGAGACATTATATTATAGGAACTAAGTGTCAAGTGTACACCGACCACAAGAGTTTGAAGTACATATTCACTCATTAGGATCTCAACCTTAGGCAACGCCGATGGTTGGAACTCATAAAGCATTATGATTTGGAAATTCACTATCACCCGGGCAAGGCGAATCTGGTTGCGGATACCTTGAGTCGAAAGGAGAACGTTCATTCAGCTATTGTTGCCCAGCTACCTGAGGAGATTGTTGAGGATTTCAGCAGCCTAAACCTGGGAATTGTTGCTCACACTAAAGGAGTTACTATTGATGTGGAACCTATCTTAGAACAAGAAATTCGCAAAGGTCAGATTGGTGATGCTAAAATTCAAGAGATCAAGGATCTTATTACTGAAGGTAGAGGTCCAGAATTCATGGAGGATGAGCAAGGCATAGTATAGTTCAAGGACCGGATATGTGTTCCAGAAATTGATAGCCTACGTGAGACTATATTGAAGGAAGCCCATGACTCTGATTATTCTATTCACCCTGGTAGCACTAAGATGTATCAAGATTTGAAGCAGAAGTACTGGTGGTATGGGCTAAAAAGAGATGTGGCTGCACATGTGGCTAAATGTGATGTGTGTCAAAGAGTCAAGGCCAAACATCAAAGACCAGCTGGACTATTGCACCCGCTTAAGATACCTGAGTAGAAATGGGAAGAAATTGGTATGGATTCCATTGTTGGACTACCCCGCACTCCTGCAGGGTATGACTCTATTTGGGTGATTATAGACAGTCTGACAAAAGTGGCTCACTTCATATCTGTGAGGACTAATTACACGGGAGCCAAACTAGCAGACCTGTATATGACTCGGATAGTTTGTCTACATGGAGTGCCTAAGAAGATCGTGTCAGATCGAGTATCACAGTTTACTTCTCGGTTTTGGAAGAAGTTGCACGAGTGCTTGGACACATAGTTGAATTTCAGTTCCGCCTACCATCCTCAAACTGATGGGCAGACCGAGGGAACCAACCAAGTGCTGGAGGATATGTTGAGAGCTTGTGCCCTTAAACATGGTGGTAGTTGGGATAAGAGCTTACCATATGCGGAGTTCTCTTACAATAATAGCTACCATGCCAGTTTGAAGATGTCACCGTTTGAGGCTCTATATGGCAGAAAATGCAGGACTCCACTGTATTGGGATCAAACTGGTGAACGATAGTTCTTTAGGCCTGAAATTATACAAGAGGCAGAAGAACAAGTATGAATGATAAGGGAGAATATGAGAACTGCACAATCAAGGCAGAAGAGCTATGCTGATACACGGAGAAGACTGCTAGAATTTAAGGAGGGTGATCACGTGTATTTGAAGGTGTCACCGATCCGGGGTATGAGGAGATTTAAAGTCAAAGGGAAGTTGTCCCCTCGCTTTATTGGACGTTTCTTGATCTTAAAGTGAGTGGGAGAAGTTGCATATCAACTAGAACTACCCGATCATCTTGCGGATGTACATGATGTCTTCCACGTGTCACAACTGAAGAAGTGCCTCAGGGTACCTGAAGAGCAGCTATCGATGGAGGATCTTAGTGTTCAGGGTGATTTGACTTACACGGAGTATCCTATCCAGATTCTTGACACTTTGACATGAGTTACAAGAAATAAAGTGATAAAGATGTGCAAAGTGCAATGGAGTCACCATGGAGAAGATGAACCAACATGGGAAAGAGAAGAAGAGCTTCAGATAGATTTTCCCCATATTTTCTCTAGTCCTTCCTAAATCTCGAGGATGAGATTCTTGTTAAGGGGGGTAGGATTTGTAATACCCAATTTGTAAGAGAGAATATAAAAGGAGAAAAATTAATTCCTTTAATTATATGTGTGTGTTGTATCTATTTACCATCACATGTGAACATCATATTTAAAAACAAATAATTAATAAAAGATATGCCACTAAATTTTGCATCATGCTGGACTTTATTCTATGTGCATTTTGTGACAATATAAAAATAATGTGACAAGAAATATATTAAAGTCCCAAAGTGGAATTTAGAATATAAAAGAAATTCTAGAATTTAGAAGTGGAGAAAGAAAAGAAATACCACATAAAACATAGGAAATAAATATATACATAAATATATTCTTTTCATCCCCAAATTTAATTCGGTATATTTGACATAAGTGCAAGTCCATAACCAAAATTCAAATTTGAATTTGAAATCCAAAAGGAGAAAGGAAAAATAAAAAGGAAAAGAAAACATAAAAAGAAAAGAAAAGGGAAATTGGCGCGCGGGCCTAAACCTTGAACCCGGCCCATTACCGCGCCTATCTTTCTGCGCGGCGCAAACCAAGGAATCCGTGCTGACTTGTGGGGCCGCCCGGTCAGCTGGATGTTACCCTTTCCTGCATGCGCCACCTCCGTTGCTATCGCCGATGAGTGGGTCCCACCTGTCACCCCGGCCAGCGCGACGCTAACAAACCAGAGCGGGTCACGCGGTGGACCTTGCGCCGCCCCAGCATGGGCGCGTACTCCATGTCTCCGCATCTCTGGGGAGATAAAAGTCGGGTTCCCCTCTCGCAACCCCTCCCCTCATACTCCCTGCTCGTCGTGTCCCATATCACCTTGAATCTCGCCACCGATTGAGTGCTCCGCGAGAGTGAACCAGCCGCCGTCGGTGATTTTAGTATGTACTTGCGCTCTGGTCTGCGCGCGTGGTCAAGGGTGTTCGCTAGAAACCAGTGAAGCTGCAAGAGCCCTCAATTTGAGCTGAGAACCCTTGGGGACTCAGGAATTTCTCGTCGGAGTTCGAGAAGCCACCTGCGCCGTGGTCAGCTCCGATCAGTGCCCACTAGCACCCCGTAGAACGAAGGATAGTGCGCTAGATCGCGGAATCCGGAAGCTCGGCGATGGCGTCTGCCTCGGCTGGGTTTGCGTGGAGGCGCTCGGTCACCGGAGGTAGGAGAAGGGCCCCGTGCTGTTGATCTTGAAACCGACGACCGAGATTAGAAATTCTAGGGTAAGCGCCTCGGCTGTTAAATGAGTTCTGTGTGGTGGTGATCGAATGGACTGTAACGATTCGGGTGGCAGTTTCGGGTCGTCCGATCGGGATCGGATGATGGTCACTCGCTTTGGGCTTCATTAAATCTAGGATGTCGGATCTGGATCCGAGGGACCACGCTACGTACCGGTTCGCACGGGTGTAGGATTTAATCGTGGCCGTTCACTCAGATCTGATGGCTTGGATTGCACCATACCGTTTTGGCGTGTGATTTTTGCATATGAGTCCCCGCGCTTTACTGAAATCAACCCGCAATCTAACTTAACAGTGCGCTGAGTCTTAGGGATTTTTATGCCAGACCCCTTGCCTTTTCCGGTATTTGAGGCGCAGTCCAGGGACTTGGGAAATCAGGAAAATGAATTAGAAAATGAGTTTTTAATATGAAAACAATTCCTAGAATTTGTATAATTCATAGAAAGCTCATATTAGGTCCAAATTTATCCATTCCAGTTTCTAAAATTTTGTAATAATATTATTTATCACCTAGAGTCTCTATTTTGACATGAAAACAGTAGTAAAATTAATTTCTCAATTAATCATATATCAAGCATATGAAACCTTTGGAAATTCATAACTTAAAATCTATCACTCCAAAATTAATGATTCCTATTCCTATGATCTTATTTTAATGTGTATATTATTATTATGTATTTTATTTACATGTTTGGTGTGATGTTAATTTCTCCTTCATATTGTGCTTGTTTGTATTGTGGCGAGTAGAGGAGCCAATGGCTAAGGATCCTGGTGCCCAGCAGATAGAAGTTGCTGAGCAGGAGCTCATTGAAGGCAAGTTGTGCCCTTGATCACTTTCTTTTTACCCAGTCATGTTCTTATTAATCATAATGATCTGCATAGGTTAATTTGATGGGATCCAATAGGTTACCCTAGTTTTGGCTATCTTTATACCTTGTTTTACCACTGAGTTTTTGGGTAGCATATGCTATTTCTTTATGTGGTTTTGGGTATAGAGATATACATTACTCATGTTCACACTTTTGTTATCAGTTTATTATTTAGTGTTTATTATAAGATCATTATGTTAATGGGAACATGGAGAACCACCCGGGAAAACAGTGCCACCACAAGGGAGGAATGGGACCCCTTGGCTAACTAATTAGGAAAGCTAGTGGAAGACTACCTTACCCAAAAGGGGCAAGGGCAGTAGGGGAGTTGCATGCACGGAGGTTCTCAAGTTGATTTTGCTGCTATGGCGATCAGATAAGGGATTCTTGCAAGTGCTCTTCCCATAAACTGTAGCGGGTTTTTGGAAGCTAGTGGAACTTTGTAAAGGCCTCGTAGTGGATCCCTAGCCATTCACCTCGGTAGTGTCTAAGGGCCTTGCAAACCCTGGCGACATGGGATACACGACTTGTGGGTACAGGGTACAACCTCTGCAGAGTGTAAAACTGGTATACTAGCCGTGCTCACGGTCATGAGCGGCTCGGACACTCACATGATTAATTTATCGAATTAAATTCAATTTGTCATTTGCATCGCATTGGGATTACTTTATTATTACTTATATTTATTATTGCTAAGGTTTGGTATTTACTTACACTTAGTAACTGCTAATAAAATTTTGACCAAGTTATAAAAGCAATGCTCATCTTTAACCTTTATTTTATTGATTAGCCTTACACATCACATGAACTCCCGCCTTTGGCGAGTCCAGGCACATTATTCCCCACAACTTGTTGAGCGATGAACATGTGTGAGCTCACCCTTGCTGTCTCACACCCCCCCATAGGAGAAGAACAGGTGGTTCAAGAGGAGCCTCATAGCAAGGAGTTCGACTTGATCTAGGTGGCGTCTCCCAGTTGACTTATGGCGCAAAGGATGATCCTTAGTTCGTTTTATATTTATCTTTTATTTTGTAAGACTTCCGCAATGTAATAAGTACTCTGATGTTATTGTGACATTTATCTCTATACACTCTGTTATTATATGTGTTGTCTTCTTTGGCGCATATATGAGATGCACCCGGCTTTGTTCCTTAAATCCGGGTGTGACAACAGAACATTCTTGAAAGAACACACCTATATGAGTTAGACTATCTAACACCGCATTCTATGAGATCTGGGTGATCTCTAGTAAACTCATGAAGAGACCTTGGAGTACGACGTATATGCTCCACCCAAGAAGGGGACTACTGGTAGCCAGGTACTGGTTATGGCTTTAAGTGAAACCTGTTCACACAAAACTTGCAATTCAAGGCATAGTCCATTGTCCAAGTTGTGGGTTGGTGTAGCTTGGAGTTCTAGGCGGAAGTTCAACTTAACAGTCTCTGCTGAAACACTAGTATATTAAACAGTAGTGAACAGTGGCAAAACTGCAGATGGGGCATTTGAGATCTGGTGGGGGATTGTTGGATTTATGGGCTAGGCCCAATTGAGAAATTCAATTAAATCCTAGAAAAATCTCGAAAGCCCATGTATGGGTATGGCTAGGGAATGGTGGAACAAATAGTGCCATATTGCTAGTCCAAGTGGAGTGGAACTAGTTTAAATATGGAGGCTACACTCACTCACCAAGTCATGGATGAGAGAAGAGAGTGTGGAGAACCACACACACGCGTGCTCGCTCCCCTCGCCTGGCTAGGGCGGGGCGAAGGGCGTGGGCGCACGACATGCGCGTGAATGGTCCGCCGAAATCCGGCCCCTCGCCTTGCGGGGGCACGATTTCCTTTTGCCGTTTTATTTTTTGGTTGCTTGGCTGTTAAGTTTAGAGCCCTAACCGATCGCGATAAGGATATGAACGGAACGCAAGTCTATTGGTTCGTGGATAGCATGCAGATTGGATCGCGGATCGCTATCGGTTCATGGACACGACCCTACATAAGGTGCCTGGCAGCTAGCGTTAAACCCATCCCAACACAAGTTACGTTTGTGCCTCTGCTCACAACTGCGCCGCCGTCGTAGTTCTCTTCATCCCGACCTCCGACGTGCATCTGCGTTCGGGAGAGCAGGTCTCCAGAACCCTTCGCCTTCAAGATCCTGCACCGGGAGAGGGAGAATAAGGTTTTTGGGAAGCGTCCTCACGCGACTGCTCGCGATCTTGTCGTTGACCCTGCTGCTTCGATGTCATCAGCTCTGCTGCTTCGACGTCATCGGCCTCGCTGCTTCGACGTTGTTGACCCTGCTGCTTCCGGCCCACGTCGTCTACCAGTATGTCTGATCAGTACGCATCATCTAATTTGACCTTATATTTCAGTTCATCTGTTATGGTATAGGTGTGTTGCATTTTTATGATTATGCTGTTAGGTAACCTGTTAGGTTACTTGTTGTGGAACAGACACCTAGATTATTTATTGTTGGTCATGATTTATATTTGGAATTTAATCTGGAAAATGTCTAATATTTCAATAGAGGATACACTACTCTAGAGTAATTTGGTGGTTTGGGCCTCGAAACCACTGGACAAAAGACTCTTAGTTTTCGGCCTCAAAATCCAGGTGGTGTTTTGATGGGAATGGGAGGCATCATTGTGAAGCTTGTGTCAATGCCAAACAAAGTCGTTGAGAGCTTACAGTCATTAGATCTATTGATCTTGAGTTAGACCATAATGCCCCCAAGGTTAAGTGGTTCGACTCTGATTACCTAGAGATAAGCTAGGAGTGTGTAATATCCCTATAAATAAATAAGAAGTTGATCTAACCAGAATTATCTCTTTAGCGTATCATTTCTTTTATTCTTGTTAGGTTCCCTCTTTCCCTAGACTATTGAGTGAGATCCACATGTACAGTGTTGGGGCGAAGGCAAAGGCGCCACCCTTCGCTCGAAGTCTTCGCTGATGCAGCCGAACTGACAGAAACAAAACAGGCGGGGACACCCTTCGCTCCTTCCGTTCCAGGCGAAGACTGGCGACGAAGGGCATCCCACGACGCGGCCTCGTCCGGCTCGGAAGCCCACGTACAATCCGGACCGTCATAACGGGCCCCGCTTGGCCGCACTGTGTTACGGGCCTATGTTGTAAAAGCATTCCTGTAATTACGGTCTGTAACCCCGCTTTATGGGAATATTCTTGGGATAACCTAGGTGCTTGAGGGCACATGCGTCCTTAGCCCGAGGTGCTGTGCGCTCAGGTACCTATAAATACCCCTGTACAGTGCCCGTGAGAGGCCAGATTAACAGAGCTTTTGCCATCACACGCGAGTGCCCTGTTGTCATCACTGTTCACCCTTGTTGGATCCCCTTGCACCTGAGAGCAAGTTCCAACATTTGGCGCCCACCGTTCGTGCTACGAGAAAAACCACCCGCGATGGCACCCAAGAGAGCTAACCCGAAGGCTGACGAGGCTGCGAAGGCAGCACTGCTCGCCGCAAGAAAGGGCAAGGCCCTCGCCCTCACCCAATCCACCCACCAAGAGCCCACTGAAGACGACACCCTCCGCACCTGCGACCCTGAGGGACAACCGCAGCCACCCTCAGGCTTCGCACCACCAGAAGGCGCGGACCTCGCCGAGGACGGTGAGGTCCTCGGCGTCTCGGCAGAAGAACAGCTACAGCTGCGCGCCCTGCGCCTCAAGACCCGCAATCTCCAGAGGCAGAAGGAGATACTGGAGGCCAAGCGCCAACGCGTGTCCGCACTAGCCAAAGTGCGGCAAATGATACGCGACGAAGAGCACAAGGCCCAGGAGCTCGAGCGGGAGATCGCGCTGATGCAGCGCGAAGGCCACCTCGGCCTGCAGCACGAGTCACCCCTCCAGCAGCGCGCACACAACGACGACACGCGCGAAGGCCACTCCGGCCTGCAGCATGAGCCACCCCTGCAACACCGCGCGCAGCCAGAGGACCCGTGTTTCCCTCAACGCGACCACACCTTCCAGCACGCCGCGCCATTCCAGGGGGTCAATTATCTCGATGAGCGAAGTCCCCTGGCGCCTCACCTGCAAGTGACACCGTGGCCAGCTAACTTCCGCGCAGGGACTTATCCCAAGTACAACGGCAGCACCGACCCAGCTCAATACATAATGAGTTACCAGGTCGCCGTCGCATCGTCCGGGGGGGACGACGCCACAATGGCGAAGTCTTTCATCATCGCCCTCGAGGGCCCCGCACTCACCTGGTTCTCCAGGCTGCCTCCGCTGTCCATCGATTCCTGGAGAAGTCTCTGGGACAAGTTCCTGCTCAACTTCCAGGGATACCGCCCAGACACCGACGCCCTGGCCGAGCTCTCGCTCTGCAAGCAGCTAGAGAAGGAGACCCTGAGGGAATATTACCGCAAATTCCTGACACTCAAGTCACAGCTACCCTCAGTCGACGACCAGGTTGCCATCCACTATGCTATCAGTGGTCTTCGCGCCGGCGTACTTTACAGCCACTGCATCAGAGATCCGCCAAAGAACCTCCAAGAGTTATATCAGCTGTTTGAAAAGTACGCCAGATCCGAAGACCTCCACCAGCGCAAGATCGAGTCCCAGCGGAAGCCAAAAGATGCTCCACAGTCCAGCCGCACGTGGACAAGGACTCCGCAGCCAGACTCCGGTCGAGACGGAGGCCGCGGACAGCAGCAGGTGCACAACATCGCCAACCAGCATCCCGCTGCCGACCCCCCTCGTCGCCAGGACTATCCCCCCCAGGGCCGCGGAAACGGCACTCGTGGCAGGGGCCGAGGGCGTGCGCAGCAGCCGCGCCGATTCTACTGCCTTTTCCATGGCGAAGACTGCGCCCACCCAACCAAAGACTGCCCTGAAACAAAGGCTAACAGAGATAGAATGGCACGAGCGCAGCCAGCTGACAATCCCAGAATTGTCGCGCACAACTACCAGCAGCCCCCTCCACCATACATCCACGCTCCCGCCCCGCATCCACCGCACCACGCTTACCAACACCATCAGGAAGTACAAATCGTACCTCCTCCACCCCCACCACCACACCACCAAAACATCCCTCATGCCCCAAAGCAAGAAGACTTCGCTGATCAACCATATCGCGGAGTCATCCACATGATAACTGGGGGGTCCAGCACCGACTTCGACACCAAGCGGCAGAAGCGGGACCACTACCGCAGCATCAACCATGTCGCCGTCACGGGCCCAGTTGTGCAGACAAAGTGGTCCCATATACAGCTAACCTTCGACGCACGGGACGTCGACTTGCGCAGCACCCCCCATTGCGATGCCATGGTCATCAATTGCAGCGTGGCAGGCTGGGACCTGCACAAGGTCCTCGTTGACAACGGCAGCCAGGCGGACATCATCTTCCTCCACGCCTTCGATCGCATGGGCATAAGCCACAGCCTGCTTAAGCCTTCGGACAACCCGTTGTATGGCTTCGGCGGCAAAGGCACCTTTCCCGTCGGCAAGATAGAGCTCCCTCTCTCCTTCGGTGTAGCACCCAATGCCTGAAGCGAGCAAATAACCTTTGACATTGTGGATATGGTGTACCCTTACAATGCCATCATGGGCCGGGGCTCCATTAATAAGTTCGAAGCAGCCATTCACGGACTGTATCTATGTATGAAGATACCAGGTCCGTTAGGCGTTATCACAGTCTTCGGCAATCAACAGACTGCGCGTAACATAGAGCGGGACTTCGTGCCCGGTCAAAGAAACGTGCACTGCCTCACGGCCCAGCGCGAAGCCCCCGCGCCTGCCAGCCCAACCAATAAGCAACATGACAAGGCGCAGCTGCAGAGCCACGACGGCACCAAGACTGTCCCCCTCGACCAGGCCATGCCCAGGCAGACAGTCACTATCAGCGAAGACCTTACTTCGCATGAAGAAGAAAAGCTCCTCTGCTGCCTGTCCAAGAACAAAGATGTCTTTGCCTGGTCGGCCCTCGATCTGGTCGGGGTCAGCCGTTCAATAATTGAGCATAGTCTGGGAATCGACCCTTCGGTACGGCCAAAAAAGCAGCGGCTTCGCAAGATGTCCGACGAAAAGACGGAGGCCGCCAAGGCAGAGGTGCACCGCCTCCTGGAGGCCAAATTCATCGAGCCGGTGGCTTACCCCACATGGCTCTCCAATGTCGTAATGGTGCAGAAAAAGAGCGGGAAATGGCGAATGTGCATCGACTTCACCAGCCTCAATAAAGCCTGCCCAAAGGACAATTTCCCGTTGCCACGGATCGACAAAATAGTCGATAGCGCGGCCGGATGCGAGGTCATGTCCCTCCTCGATTGCTTCTCCGGTTACCACCAGATATACATGAAGGAAGAGGACAAGGCTAGCACCAGCTTCATAACACCCTTCGGCACATATTGCTTCATCAGAATGCCGGAGGGACTCAAGAATGCCGGGTCCACCTTCTCCAGGCTCACTAAAACAGTGCTCGAGGGGCAGGTCGGCAGGAATATATTCACATATGTAGACGACATTGTCGTCGCCAGCAAGAGCAAGGAGGACCACCTCGCCGACCTCGCCGAAACATTCGCGAGCATGCGGGACACACAACTCCGCCTAAACCCGGAAAAGTGTGTCTTCGGCGTTCGCCAGGGCAAGATATTGGGCTATCTGGTATCACACCGCGGCATCGAGGCCAACCCAACCAAGATTCAGGCTATCTTGGACATGACGCCTCCGCAGTCCGTCAGGGACGTCCAGCGCCTGACAGGCAGATTGGCCGCTCTCAACAGATTCATATCCAGGTCCGCCGAGCGAAGTCTCCCCTTCCTCAAGACACTCCGCGGCGCAAAAGACTTCGCTTGGGGACCAGAGCAGGCGGCGGCCTTCACCTCATTAAAGCAGTACCTGACAGAGTTGGCCGTCCTTACCAGCCCAGACCCCTCGCTCCCCTTGCTGCTCTACGTCGCGGCCTCGCCACACGCGGTCAGCGCGGCCCTAGTGCAGGAGCAGGCTGTCGAGGGCGTGGTTCGGCAATGCCCCGTGTATTATGTCTCTGAAGTGCTGACACCGTCCAAGTGTAACATGACAGAGCTGGAGAAGATTGCCTACGCAGTCGTCATGTCGTCGCGCAAACTGCGCCATTACTTCGAAGCATTCAAGGTCCGAGTCACCTCAAACAGGGGGCTCGGCGAATTATTCAGAAACCCGGAGGCGTCGGTAAGGATTGCCAAGTGGGCGGCCGAACTCTCCGGCTACCACATCTGCTTCGAGCCCAGGACAGCTATTAAGTCTCAAGTCCTGGTAGACTTCGTCGTCGACTGGACTGGGCCAACTACACAGCCGGATCCGTCCGCAGAGAAGACTTGGACGATCCATTGCGACGGCGCATGGTGCCATGCGGGGGCAGGCGTCGCTGCAATCATAACCTCACCAGTCGGGGTCAAGCACAGATATGCAGCACGACTCAGCTTCAATCTGGAATCCGACAGATGCACAAATAATATAGCAGAATACGAAGCAGTCATCCTCGGCCTCCGCAAGCTAAGGGCCCTCAGAGTCACCACTTGTATCATCAAAACAGACTCCAAGGTAGTTGCCGGCCAGGTCGAGAAAGACTATGCAGCCAAGGACCCCGCACTCATGCAGTACCTCGCGGCCATCCAAAGTCTCGAGAGGCAGTTCAAGGGGTTCACCGTGCAGCATGTGGACCGGGCCAAGAATGAGGAGGCCGACGCTTTGGCTAAGGCCGCGGCCAGGGGCGAAACTCTGCCCTCCGACGTGTTCTTCCATGTCATCGGCATGCCAGCAGTCCGGAGCCCCGAAGGGCTCCAAATAACCAATGACAGCGAGGGCCACCGTACAGTCAACCTCATCATGACCGAAGACTGGCGAGCACCCATAACCCTGTTCCTGCAGGGGTATTATCATCCAGCCGACATCAGTGAGGCCAAGCGTCTCAGACTTCGAAGCCGAGACTTTGCTCTGATTGAAGGCCAACTCTACAAAAAAGGGGTCAGCCAGCCAATGCTTAAGTGCGTCACCGAGGCCGAAGGCACGCAGATTCTACGTGAGGTCCACAGTGGCACGTGCGGCTCACACGCGGGGCCGAGGGCCCTAGCTGCTAAAGTAATCCGCCAGGGTTTTTACTGGCCCGCAATGATCTGCGCCGCAAATCGGGTCACTCGATCCTGCGAAGCCTGCCAGAAGTTTTCCCCTCGGTCAGGCGGCCCTTCGCAGTATACAAAGCTGATCGCCCATACATGGCCTCTCCAGCGCTGGGGTCTCGACATCGTCGGACCCCTGCCCACCGCTCAGGGGAACCTTAAGTTCGCCTTCGTCGCGGTCGAGTACTTCACCAAATGGATCGAGGCACGGGCTGTCTCTACAATAACATCAAAGACTGCCCAAAAATTTTTCTGGCAGAACATCGTTTGCCGCTTCGGAGTACCGTCCGAATTAACAGTCGACAACGGCAAGCAGTTTGATAACCAGGACTTCAAGGATTTTTGTTTCTCCATTGGCACCAAGCTTGCCTTCGCCTCAGTCTATCATCCGCAGTCCAACGGGGTCGTGGAGCGCGCCAACGGGAAAATCTTCACAGCTATCAAAAAAATGCTCCTTGATGAGAAAAAAGGCAGATGGACCGACTTCTTACCTGAGGCAGTCTGGGCACTAAACACGACTGAGTGCAGGGCGACCGGGTTCACTCCCTTCCGTCTTCTATACGGATCGGAGGCCATGTCCCCGCAAGAAATAAAGCACGGGTCCCCACGAACAGTTCCGTCAGCCGTCCCAGATGTGGACGAGCCAACTTCAAAGGATCTCATCGACGGAGACCGTGTCTTCGCCCTACAGGCCCTGAACAAGTATCAAGCCCAGACCAAAGCATGGCGCGACCATTCAGTCACCCCGAGGGAGTTCAGCGAGGGGGACCTCGTACTCATTCGAATAGCTCGGACGGAGTCCAAGGGCAAGCTAGAGCCCAGGTGGGAGGGCCCTTTCATCGTCAAGACAAAAGCTTCCCCCAGCGCTTACAGGCTCACTACGCCAAACGGCGAGGACCTGGAGCACTCCTGGAACATCGACAACCTCCGCAAATTTTTTGTTTGACTCCTCAGGGCTGTCTTCGCCCTTGTAATTTGCAAAAACAATCTTGCAGCGGCCCGCACTCTTTTCCTCCCGGGGGGTGAGGTTTTTAACGAGGCGGAGCCATGTAATATATGCGTGAAAAATCCCCCACAAAGATATGCGTCGAAAAAGACCGCGATGACGGTCTTCGACATTCGACCACCACGAGGTCACCACGAGGCTAAGCGCTAGCTACCCTCGCGTGCGACAAATCCGTGCAAAAGTCGCCTAAGGGTGCAGCCGGATTAGCACAACAAGTGCGGAAAAAAATCTAAGTCTATCGCGAAGACTATCCGCGCAAAAGTCGCCTAAGGGTGCAGCCGGATTAGCACAACAAGTGCGAAAAAATATATAAGTCTATCGCGAAGACTATCCGCGCAAAAGTCGCCTAAGGGTGCAGCCGGATTAGCACAACAAGTGCGGAAAAAAATCTAAGTCTATCGCGAAGACTATCCGCGCAAAAGTCACCTAAGGGTGCAGCCGGATTAGCACAACAAGTGCGAAAAAATATATAAGTCTATCGCGAAGACTATCCGCGCAAAAGTCGCCTAAGGGTGCAGCCGGATTAGCACAACAAGTGCAAAAAAATATAAGTCTATCGCGAAGACTATCCGCGCAAAAGTCGCCTAAGGGTGCAGTCGGATTAGCACAACAAGTGCGAAAAAAATCTAAGTCTATCGCGAAGACTATCCGCGCAAAAGTCGCCTAAGGGTGCAGCCGGATTAGCACAACAAGTGCGAAAGAAATCTAAGTCTATCGCGAAGACTATCCGCGCAAAAGTCGCCTAAGGGTGCAGCCGGATTAGCACAACAAGTGCGAAAAAAATCTAAGTCTATCGCGAAGACTATCCGCGCAGAAGCCTAAGGGCGCAGCTGGATTAGCACAACAAGCGCGAAAAAACCGAAGACTATCTGTGCAGAAGACCGGACTAGCTCAACAAAAGGCTGAAACGACAGCATCAAGCCGCCCACGCCAAGACCAACTATAATCACGCCAACACAGCACAACCAAACAAACCAGACAAAGTACACAACGCCTTCGCACACACACACGCACGCGAGGGCACACAACTTCATCATACAAGCCTCTACATATACAAGCGAGGACGCCACCCTCTACATCGGCTCAACCTTAGGAATAATTC
Organism: Zea luxurians; assembly: GCA_029449295.1. NCBI lineage: Eukaryota > Viridiplantae > Streptophyta > Magnoliopsida > Poales > Poaceae > Zea > Zea luxurians. The sequence continues at coordinate 15,404,430 of JAOPSE010000002.1, forward strand.
CCATCTCCCTATAATTAAATAACATTATCCTGAGCTCCTCACCCGCAAAGAGACTTCGCAGTTCCCCTTCACCTATACCCTCGGCGCTCGGCAAAGATAACAGTTCCTGCCGACTAGCCCCACTCACACGAAGCCGAGCCCCCTCCGCCCCACTAACCACACGTTTCGCAACTGCCCTTCGCCGCCGTCGCCCGGCGCAAGGACCAGGCGCATCTCCTGCACCCGCGGCGTGCGGCGAGGCCTCCATCGCAGCCACATCCAAGGCCGCAAAGTAGTCCAAGTCCTCCGACGACTCCGTCCACTCAACCGAGCTCCCAGAGTCAGCACAATCAAAAACCCAGATGAAGAACCACCACATTCATTACCATCTTCCGCGGTCGTAGCCGCCAAAAATTTAGTAGTAGCGGTTGCGTGCGCAGGCCCAAAATCTTGAACCTGCGCAGCAACCAAAATTCAGTAACATGTACAAACTTCCCCAACCCTCTACACCTACTATGCCACCTGCGACGGCCCTGACGTTGCGGGTGCCTCCGCCGTTGGCTCTGCCGCTGCCTCCGTTGTTATCTCCACCGCCGCTGCTGCGAGATCTTCAGCACTCGGCGCGGCAGCTGCAGACGCATCAAGCGCGCCTTCGGCGGCTTCTGGGGGCAGGCCTTCGCCGGCCGCAGCGGATGCGGCCGGGGTCGGTGCCAGGGCGACCTCGGACACAGCCTCCGCCGGGGCCGACTCCGGATCAGCCAGCATGCTGTTCAGCGCCCCGAAGTCGTCGACCCTCTCGCCACGCATCGCCTAAGCCAAAATACACAAAATTCATCAAACACGCACACAGCCCACGTCCAACAAATACCAAACAAGCGTAAACGTTACCTGAGCCCTCGCCGTCGCGGCGCGCTCCCTGACCACATCGCTCCCATATGTCCCCCACAGCCGGTCGAAGATAGCCCCGGCAGAATCCTTCACCACGGGGTCCTCGACCTTGAAGATATCTCGCTCAAAGTCCTCTTCGATTTGGTCGAAGACATCGAAGTGCCGGCACCCTTCGCGGGAGAGCGCGTTCATCGCCCCCTCGCAGGTGACCAGGGAGGCATACGCCATAAAACCCTCCACGACGGTGGGGAGCGCCTGCAGCTCCTCCTACACCCACTCCAGGCACCGAAGTCCGGGCTCTCGGTCCGGTACTTCGAAATCACCGGTACCCGCGCCCAGGCCTCGGTATGTATCCACGAGCAGCTGGCGCGTCCGCTCTGCCTCCGCTCGTGCCGCGGCCTCGGCCCCCGTCACGCGGCTCTCCAGGGCGGTGAGCCACTCCTGCAGCTGCTCGGCGCGCTCCCTGGCAAGGTTGCCCTCCGCCCGTGCCAGGTTGGCCTCCGCCTGCGCAGCCTGCGCCTTGACAAGGGCTTCATTGGCCTCCCTCCTTTCCCCCGCCAGCTGGCGACGGAGGGCGGCCTTCTCCTCCTCCAGTGTGGCCACCTTCTCCGCCAGCTTGCGGCACTTGCTGTCGGCGGCCGATTTTTCGCGGACAGCGTCAGCGTGTTGCGTCCGAAGCCTTTCGACTTCGGCAGCCACGGCTGCCGTGAGGGCCCCCGACGCAGTGCGGCTAGCGAAGTCAGCCACCTGCAGAACAGTCACAAGACTGCGGTGTAAAAAAAAGGGGGGAAGGGGGACGAGGTCCAACTCAGCAGACCTGACGTAGCGCCTCCGTCGCCTCCGCCAGCCGGCGGGACGCAGCGCCAGCCTCATCCATGACAACCGCGAGGGCCGACGCCTCGCCACCGGCGCTCAGAACCCCGCCCTTCGCCTTCGGCGCTGCCCCGGCCGTCGTGGCCGCCGCGCCAGGCGCAACCACAGCAAGTTGGCCTTCGCCCAACCCTGCAGCGTACCGATGAACCGATCAAAAAAAAAGAGAGACTTACCACCAAGATAGTCGTCCACGCTAATATCAGTGGCGAAGTCGGCGACGCGTTTGCCCGCCAACGGCAACGCTCGAGCCGCCCTCGCGACCTCCGCCACTCCGCCAGTCGGCGGCACCGCCTTCGCCGACTTCGAGCCTCTGGCGCCCGCCGTTGCCTCCGGCGCCATGCTAGATGCAGGGACGCTTGACTTCGCCGCCTGCGGCGGCCGGCCTCCGCCGGACGCCGCAGCCTTCGCCGTCCCCCGCTGCCGTTTCGGCCTGGCTTCAACGAGCCTGATAGCCGCCGGGCGCTTTTGTGCAGCTCCTTGGCGATCCTTGTCCATCACTGCTGACACAACAGCAGCAATATTCTGCCCGTAAGGAAAAACCCTCCATGCACGAACCATGCGTGATGTAAAAAAGTCCTCGCCGGCCGCGCGGGGGACAGGAACATTCCTAGGCCAGCAACCCCCGGTAACCCTCAGCATCCGAGCCGAAGACTCCCGGAGCTCGGGCGAAGACATCCTTTCCCCCGGGGCCGCGCACGTCTTCGTCAACTCTCTAGCAAAACGATCAGAAACCCCAAGTCCTCCCATAGCAGTACCTAATTTTCTCTTTTTAGAGGACGGGGCGGCCGCCGGTGCGAGGTTGTCTCCGGTCTCTATCGCCGGTCTCTTCCCACGGCGGTCCACATCGTCTTGACCAGGGTAGCCGTCATACGGCAGTTGATTTAATTCAAACACCCTGTTCAAGCGGTCATTCGACCCGCGGATATCCCAGCTGCGCTGGCCCTCTGTCCTCGGCACGTAGCGTCCAACAAGCCGCACCGCCCCATCCTCCGCCTCACGCACAACGGCGGCCGGATCGCGACTTTGCAGATTCAGGGCGAAGGCGGGACTCTGCACCACCCTTCCACCATGAAAGGGCATCTGGCGAGGGCATACTTCGCCCAACGCCCAGCCACGCGCAAATGGCCACACCCCATACGCCACAAACTCTTCAACCAAGTCGCGCCCACTGCTCAAACCGGCGGCGCACCGAAGAGCCCCTTCGTCCTCATCCTCCTCCGCCACTTCAAAGGGCGGATACGCTGAGTAAAAATGAGAGCACATCGCGGACACGGGGAGTCCCTCATGGCCTTCGACAGTACCCTTAGTGACGTAAAACCAAAATTCGTTCCAGTTGCCCCACTTGTTGCGGGCGCAAGGAACCAACTCGACCACCTGCATCGTGGTTTTACCGGTCTTCGGCGTGAATGTGCAGGATCCAAACTGAGCGACTTCGCCTCCAATCACCCTCTTCTGCCAATGCAAACAATAATACTTCGCAAAAACTTCCACCGACGGCTGTCCGCCGTACGAAGTCGTCGCCCAGACATACTTCGACAGTGCCACTATGGCATTCGGTGTCAGCTGATGTATCTGAACGTTGAACTTGCGCAGGACTTCGCTAACAAACCGGTGCGCAGGCAGGCGGAGCCCGGCGGCGAAGAATGCCTCGAAAACAACCAACTCGCCCTCTGGCTCGGGGACTTCCTCCGCCCCTGGGACCCGACCAACTCCGCTGCCGAAGTAACCCAACCGCTGCATATCTTGCACGCGGGCCGACGAGATCCGCGACACGCCGAAATCAACAGAGTCGCCGGCGTGCAACTCCTCCACCATTAAGCTACTCGGCGTATCCTCAGACGAGGCGGCGGCCGGCGGCGAGGGAACGGCCGGCGGCGTAGCGGCAGCGGAAGAAGACGAGGACGGCATCGCAACGTACCGTCGGCGGCGGCGGGCGGTCTGCTTCACTCAAGCCAGATCTCCGGCGAACAAGACCGCGGTGGGAAGACAAGCAGCAAGTCGGCGGAAAGGGCGGCTAGGGTTTTTTCGCGGAGCGCGGAAAGTGAATTTCAAAAAGCGCCGCCCCCGCCCCCTTTTATAGACAGGACGCGACGCTTCGGGAAACCCGCAATCCAACAGTACGCCGTCAATCAACGGTCACATCAAAAACCCCCGCGGAACCACTTCGAGCGAGGGCAGCGTCTCCGCCATCTAACGACGTCTTCGGCACCAGGTGACTTTGTCGAACTGGTCCCTCGGAGGGCAAATGTTGGGGCGAAGGCAAAGGCGCCACCCTTCGCTCGAAGTCTTCGCTGATGCAGCCGAACTGACAGAAACAAAACAGGCGGGGACACCCTTCGCTCCTTCCGTTCCAGGTGAAGACTGGCGACGAAGGGCATCCCACGACGCGGCCTCGTCCGGCTCGGAAGCCCACGTACAATCCGGCCCGTCATAACGGGCCCCGCTTGGCCGCCCTGTGTTACGGGCCTATGTTGTAAAAGCATTCCTGTAATTACGGTCTGTAACCCCGCTTTATGGGAATATTCTTGGGATAACCTAGGTGCTTGAGGGCACATGCGTCCTTAGCCCGAGGTGCTATGCGCTCAGGTACCTATAAATACCCCTGTACAGTGCCCGTGAGAGGCCAGATTAACAGAGCTTTTGCCATCACACACGAGTGCCCTGTTGTCATCACTGTTCACCCTTGTTGGATCCCCTTGCACCTGAGAGCAAGTTCCAACATACAGATCTAAAATTAGTAATTCTGTCATTTGTGTAAACTCTAGCAAAGTGGTAACATCTACTAGAGTTAAGTCAAAGCAACCTTTCCCATGAAATTCATGAAGCCATCTTTTTCTTATGAAACGAAAAGCAAGTTCTTTCCAATGCTACCTTCAAACTGTTAGTGCACAGTTTTGATCTCTTGACTTTTATTAGCTCCTAATATAGATAATGCGCTATTGTGCTTACATTGATTTCGGTTTTGTTTTTTCCTCTATTGAATCCTGGTTTTTGGCTAATGTTATATTTCTAAAGATTTAAGACTGATTGGGATGGCTAAATACGTGCTAGGACCTCAGAGGAACATATTTACCAACCTATTTAGTCAAATTAATCACATGTACGATTTGGCGGAATTTTGAGAAGAGTTGAGAAAATCCCTATTTAGTTTGTGGGACTTTTAAGATCTCAAGAGTGTAATTTAGATTTTGGGCTTGATCTTCTCGTATAATATTCCTAACTCCCTTGTTAAACTTTGTACATAATTTCATCTTTATATGAGTTCAATTAAGGCATTTTGTACTTTTGGAGGAAAAATTGGGAGTTAAATATGTCAAACCAACCTAGGTCACTCTTCAATCTTAGCCAGGTCGAGTTCTCGATTTAGCCGACCCTACAACCCAGCTAGGCCAACTTTGTACCTGCCTAGAAACGCCAAATCTGGCTAGGCCAACCCTTCACCCTAGACAGACCGCCTTTGTTTGTATAATTTGTGTTTTGAGTGCCTTTTGAGTTTCGGGTGTCTAAACTTTGATCCGTTTGTTCCGATGTGTTCGAACCAAAAATGAGCCGGCGGACTGTCCGGCCCTGAGGCCGGACGGTCCGCGCGTGCGCAGAACAGATTAGGGTTCCGAGTTTTGTGCTACGGTTGTTAGCTAAAATCATGGGATAAGCTCGGAAATTAGTTTGTAAAGGGTCCAGCCCCCCTCCTCTATAAATAGAGAGGTATACGGCCGATTTGTAATCAACAATCGAATCAATACAACTTATATTTCGCATTTTATCCTAGGAGTAGTTCTAGTCTAGTTTAGGTTTAGTCTTCCAATCCCCAAATTCTCCGCCTCTCCTCGACTCTACGTCGATTAGAGGAGTCTAGGTCGGTCTACCCGAGCCTAGACACAACCTAGGATCTCTACTCCCCGACGGGGTCCCTCCCGGGAGCGAGATCCAGGCGCCGTCGGCGATCTTCCGCCGTCCCTGCGTACGCGTGGACCGTCCGGCCCCAGGGCACGGACCGTCCGGTCGTCAGGCAGGAGCCCTAGCCGCGCACCAGGCCGCGGACCGTCCGGCCCCAGGCCGCGGACAGTCCGCCCCTGCGCAGAGAGTACCACCGCGCCTCGCACCAGGCCGCGGACCGTCCGGCCCCTGCGCGCGGACCGTCCGCCCCTGTGCAGAAGGCACCGCCACGGTTCTTGTTGAGTGTTTGGCGCTCCAAAAAGGCGTCAACATACTTTTTGGCGACTCCGCTGGGGAAAACACATCTAAGCTCATCAGATCGGCCCTCAATGGCCGGTTCAAAGGATAGCTCTGATATTTCTCTAAGCAACATCATAGAGCCGACTTGGGAAACCTTGCCGGCTGACGAGCAGCTCCAGTTTGAGGAGCACAAGGAGCGGATGATCCAGGAGGCGAAAGCAAAGTTCTTGGCCAACTTCAAAGTGGACAGGAACAACAAGGTCGTCCGACATCGGGCGACGGATCCGGCTTCACTCCAACCCACGCCAGATATCCCCAATGTAAGTAATACCAACGATCTGCAATCTCTTAGAAATTATGTAGAAGATCAGCGTGAACAAATGCAGAACATCAAAGGGGGTATGCAAAGCGATCTTAAGAGACTAGTACGTGCATTCGATAAATCTAGTACCGCAAATTTTCCTTCGCACGAGGTTGAGTTAGGAGATAACGCGCGTAACACATCGGCTACAGGTTGTCACGACCAGTCACAACCCTTTTATGGGATGCCGAAGGACACGTACCCTAAGCAACCGCAAATCGGCAGCAAACCAGCCGATCTGCACATGCCCGGACCGTCCGCACGTGAGCGCGGACCGTCCGGGCCAACAACAGTTGGGCCTATTTTTAATGAGTTACCTAGATATGCGCCCGAGCCACCACATATGACACAGAACCCAAATTACCCAGTCAGACGGTCCGCATACAATGACGGACGGTCCGCATATGACCACGGACGGTCCGGGTACATATCCGGATAGTCCGTGCATGAGTCTTTTGAGGAGGATTATTACCTGAATCCTCGCCCGTCCCAGCAACACTTCCCATCACATTATGCAATGCACCAGCCCATTAATTCAGGATCCAGAGCCCAGGAAAGCTTTCCGGCCCCACCTAAAAGGCCGGAAAGAAACGATCAAACCTGTGAGCCATATAAGGCAAATGGAAATGCACCACGTAGCTCAAACCAATGGGGGGAACGACAACATACTACTATGCAACCAACTCCACCTATGTTTGACCAGAGAGCCGGTGGTCTTGCACCGGCTGCCATTGATATAGTAAGGGAAGAAATAGCCGGGGCGTTCCGAGATAAGCTCGGAGTAAGCATGGTCCCTGGGGGGCAATCATATCGGAAACCTTATGACAGCCGATTTGATTACCACCCGTACCCACAGGGAACTAGAATACCCGAATTCGCGAAATTTTCGGGTGATCAAGGGAAAAACACGCGCGAACATATAGGCCAGTTCTTAGCACAATTGGGAGAATTGGCAGACACAGAGGCATTTCGCGTGCGTTTATTTTCATTATCGCTAACAGGAACCGCGTTTGCATGGTATGCCACTTTACCTCCTAACTCCATTTCATCATGGGGGGATCTAGAACAAAAATTTCATGATCATTTTTTCTCTGGTGATTATGAACTGGATTTGGTAGATTTAGTGTCATTGCGACAGACAAAAGACGAATCGGTTAATGATTACATCCGGAGATTCCGCGATACAAGAAACCGATGCTTTCAAATTCATTTAGCAGAAAAACAGCTAGTAGGATTAGCCTTTAACGGTCTACGATATTATTTAAAAGAGAGATTAGAAGGCATCCAATTTTTTACACTAGCACAGTTACACCAGAGGGCTTTGGCTTGCGAAAGCCGGAGCAAAGAAACTGCTAAAACAATGCGTCACAACGTACATATAGTAGAATACGACCAAAGTAGCTCAGATGACGAATCAGCAGAAGTGTATGCTGCTGAAATGGTTTGGCCAAAACAGGCCAAATCTTCGGCTTGTTCCTCCTTGCAGCCGGTTCAAAAGAAACGGCAAGAGGAGGTTAAGTTTACGTTTAATGTCCGTAAATGTGATAAAATATTTGACGAACTACTCAAAAATGGCAATATTAAAATAAATCACACTGTTCCATCCGCCGACGAGCTAAAACGTCGTGCATACTGCAAGTGGCATAACTCATTTTCTCATGCCACTAATGATTGTAATGTATTCCGACGACAGATTCAATCGGCCATTAATGAGGGACGATTGAAATTTCAGGAAATGCAGGTGGATACAGAGCCCTTTCCAATGAACGTGATCGACTTTGAGGGCAAGAAAGTCCTGGTTCGGCCAAACACGGCCGATAAAGCCAAAGGCAAAGAGGCAATCATCGGCAATTCTAAAAAGGCCGATGAGGATCATAAAGTTTCTTGCAGGAAAGTGGTAGCCGAGAAGACTCCCGATGGAGGGAAGACCCTAAAGGTGACCATCACAACCTCCAGTATTGGGGGGCAAGCGCAGACAGGGAGACAGATACAGGAACCCGTGCTGCGTATCCCGGACGGTCCGGCACGTAGGAGCGGACGGTCCAGGACCCCACCGGACGGTCCGGAGAGCTCCGGCGGACGGTCCGGCCATGCTCAGGACTCGCAGCGACCACGTACCTTCAAACCACGACGACCAGAGATAGGTATGTGGAAAACAAATACATTTAAAGCAGCTGGTCGGCTGATCAAGCCTGGCCCGACTTTCGATCAATTGTTGTCTAAATATGTGAAAAAGAAGGCTGGCCCCAGTGACCGGCCACCGAAGCGACCCCGCTCACCCATTCATGAGCAACGTCAGGTCAGGCCGATTGGACCACATCACCAATCGGAAGAAATGAAAGGTCCTATTGTACAATTGAGACCTAACATGCCGAGATGGACCCCTCCACCTCCTTATCCATCTATGCCATATCCATACACATACTTACCTCCACCATATGTCCCAAATCAAATGTGGGGCATGCCACCATATCCATTTGGGATGCCACAGTACCCCGCCTGGGGGGCACCCCAAACATCCGTTTTTGATAGGTTGGCACCGCCAGTGCAAGACCGATTGAGCACTGCTGAATCCGGTCACCAGGCACAGGCCCAACAAGGTTGCCGGACTACTCGGCCTCCTAGGCCGGCCAATCCGGCAGGGGGGCATATGCCTGTAGCAACTCAAAGAACAAAAAAGGACATCATCAAAATAGGCACTGCGGATGTTGTCATACAGGGAGACAATAAAGGGCCGATGATTTTCGGCAAATCGGCCAACACAACCAAAAAGGATACGGCTACCATCAAAACAGCCGATCCAAAATACTCCATGCCTCGATGGTGCCCAGCGGGATTGACACGATCCCAAAAGAGAAAATTACAGCGCCTAAGAGCAAAGGAGAGCCAGGAGAAGGAGGCGGAAAAGACATTTAATGACACACATCCACTATACCCGCCACCACAAAAGAAATGGAGACCGAAGGCCGTTGAGAAAAAACAAACGGCCACAGAAATAGAAAGTCAACCTGCACCAGGCGCGGACCGTCCGACCCCCGCGTGCGGACCGTCCGCCGTTCACCAGGAAGGCTCTAGACAATCTGCACCAGGCGCGGACCGTTCGGCCCCCGCGTGCGGACCGTCCGCCGTTCATCAGGAAGCCTCCAACAACACGACAACATCAATGGAAGAGGACGACCTGCTAGGAGAAGACCTGGTCGACTACGAGGCTTCTCCAGAACGCCCAGGTATGGATGTAAATATTATTACATTTTCTTCCGATTGCACTATCATTGGCGACGATGAACCTGTTGCTGCCCAGTTTGATTTTGGTCCTAAAGAAGCCGCCTTTACTAAACCAAAGGAATCGGTAAATCATTTAAAGCCGCTCTTCATGCGCGGTCACATTGATGGAATACCGATTGCTAAGATGTTGGTGGATGGAGGGGCGGCTGTAAATCTAATGCCTTATTCATTATACAGAAAATTAGGTAAACAAGATGACGAACTTGTCAAAACCAACATGACCCTCAGCGGTGTTGGGGATAGTTCGATTAAAGCCAGGGGAGTCACGTCCGTTGAATTAACCATCGGGACTAAGACCCTTGCTGCTGCATTCTTCGTCGCTGATGTAGAAGGGAATTACAGTTTAATTCTAGGCAGAGATTGGATTCATGCCAATCAATGTATACCTTCTACATTACATCAAATGCTAATACAATGGGTAGGCGATGAGGTAGAACAAGTACATGCTGATGTATCGGCCTGCATCGCTGTGGCCGATGCCCCTGTACTCTGGACTTATGAGACTGCTACATGTCTCACAGGGGTAGATTTTTCTGATTATCAGTTCATAAGTATAGATAAGAAAGGTTTCATTCCTGTAATGCTAGAGCCGATGGAGAATCGGCTAAATCCTAAATAGAGTTTAAATGATGAATACACACAAAGTTCATGAGTCTTTGATCACGGACAATTCGGCCCTCAAAGCCGGATGGTCTGGTCTTTCACAGAACAGTTCGGACTTTAGGACCGAACATCTACCACAGCGAAAAGATAGTATTACGGATGATCCGGTCCCCGAGACCGGAAAGTCCGCCATCACACAAAGATCATCTGATTCCTCTGTGGGGGACATGATAGAGGAATTCAGAGATCTTGATAAACTAGGACAGGGGTTTACATCGGCTGATCCTTTGGAGGAGATTGACATAGGAAATGGTAAAACTCCAAGGCCGACTTTTGTAAACAAGACCCTGGAGACCGATTCTAGAAATGAGATGATCGGTCTATTGAAGGAATATTCAGATTGTTTTGCTTGGAATTACACTGAAATGCCTGGACTAAGCCGAGAGATTGTCGAACATCGGCTGCCCATTAAGTCTGGTTTCAGACCTTTCAAGCAGAAAGCTAGAACATTTCGTCCAGATCTTCTCCCACGAATCAAGGACGAAATCCACCGGCTGCTAGAAGCTAATTTTATTAGACCTTGCAGATACGCAGAGTGGGTCTCCAATATGGTGCCGGTGGAGAAGAAGGAGTCAGGTAAACTTAGAGTATGCATTGATTTTCGTAATTTAAATAAAGCAACTCCTAAAGATGAATATCCCATGCCCATAGCCGACACATTAATCAATAATGCATCAGGAAATAGAATTATTAGCTTCCTTGATGGTAATGCCGGATATAATCAGATTTTCATGGCCGAAGAAGATGCGTCTAAAACGGCCTTTATATGTCCAGGCTTCATTGGTTTATTTGAATGGGTTGTCATGACATTCGGTCTTAAAAATGCTGGTGCTACTTATCAGAGGGCTATGAATCTGATCTTCCATGACTTGTTAGGAAACACTGTGGAAGTCTACATTGATGATATTGTAGTCAAATCGGCTAAGTTTAGTTCTCATATAGCTGATTTGCGCAAAGCCTTTGATAAAATGCGTCGGTATGGTTTAAAAATGAACCCACGTAAATGTGCTTTTGGAGTGTCGGCTGGTAAGTTTTTAGGATTTGTCATCCATGAACATGGTATAGAAATAGACCCTGACCGAATCAAGTCTATTCGGAATGTGGGGCCTCCGACTTGTAAGGTCGAAGTGCAGAGGTTTCTCGGCAAGGTGAATTATTTACGAAGGTTTATTTCTAACCTAGCCGGGAAGATTGATGCCTTCACCCCTATCCTTCGGCTTAAGAATGATGCTGAATTCACTTGGGGGGCAGAGCAGCAGGAAGCATTTGATCTCATTAAAAAATACTTGTCTTCGGCTCCCGTGTTAAAAGCACCACAAGTAGGGACACCATTCAGATTATACATTGCAGCTGAAGACAAGGTTATTGGGGCTGTTCTGACACAAGAAACTGAGGGGAAGGAGCATGTGGTGACATATCTAAGCCGAAGGTTGGTGGATGCTGAAACAAGGTACACTTTTATTGAAAAGTTATGCTTATGCTTGTTTTATGCATGCACCAAATGTAGATGTTATTTACTGTCTAGTCATTGCACTGTTTCTGGTCAAGCCGATGTAATCAAGTACATGTTGCATAACCCAATTATGAGTGGTAGAATTGGTAAGTGGGCTTATGCACTCATAGAATATGACTTGGCTTATGAACCATTGAAATCTATGAAAGGCCAAGTCGTAGCGGACTTTATTGTAGAACATCGGGTTAATGGTATTCATGAACTAGACATATCATACCTCACTATTACTCCTTGGACTTTATATTTTGATGGATCGGTTTGTAATGAAGGGCAAGGAATTGGCATTGTGCTTGTTTCACCATGTAATGTCTCCTTTGACTTCTCTAGCCGATTGAAAACGTATTGCACTAATAATCAAGCTGAATATGAGGCCCTCCTATTCGGTTTAGAGCTTTTAAATGGTATGGGAGTAAAACATGTGAAGGTATTTGGTGATTCTCAGCTGGTTGTCCAACAAGTGTTAAAAGAATATCAATGTCTTGATGGTACTCTAAATAGTTATCTTGAGAAATGTTGGAGCATAATCCATTCTTTTGACGAATTCAGTATTCGGCATATCTCTAGAGTTGAGAATCATAGAGCTAACGACTTGGCACAAGATGCATCGGGTTATCGGATAAAGAGAGGGAAATTTCACAAAACTGAAAATCTGATAACCAGTGCAGAGCCAAATTCCCAGGACGCGGACCGTTCGCGAGATGACGCCGGACCGTCCGAGGTTACCAGAAAGGTTCTCTTAATCGATTCGGCTAACAATGAAGCCGATGCAAGTGACTGGAGGACACCTATACTTAATTATTTGCAAAATCCCAATATCAGGACAGATAAGAACATTCGGCGAATAGCTTTCAAGTATGTTTTGATGAGTGATGAACTTTACCGCCGAACGGTTAATGATGTCCTGCTTAAGTGCTTGGGCCCAGATGATGCTATATTAGCTATGGCCGAAGTACATGAAGGAATTTGTGGTACCCATCAATCAGCTCCAAAGATGAAGTGGTTGTTGCGAAGGTCTGGTTTTTATTGGCCTAGTATGACAGCTGATTGTTTCAAGTACTACAAGGGGTGCCAAGTGTGTCAAAAATTCGGCGACCTACAGTTGGTCCCTGCATCCGAATTACATCCTATCATCAAGCCTTGGCCATTCAGAGGATGGGGATTAGACTTTATTGGAGAAATTCATCCTTCATCATCAAAAGGGCATCGGTTTGTGTTAGTTGCCACTGACTATTTCACCAAATGGACTGAGGCCGTTGCTCTAAAGAACATGACGCACAAGGAGGTAATTGAGTTCATAACTGAGCATATTATTCATAGATTCGGCATTCCCCAGACCTTGACTACAGATCAAGGTACTTCTTTTATGTCAAAGGAGGTACGTGAATTTGCTGAATTATACAGAATTAAGCTGCTTAATTCGTCTCCATATTATGCTCAGGCCAATGGACAGGCCGAGTCTAGTAATAGGACGTTGATTAATTTGATAAAGAAGAAGGTATCTGATAATCCTAAACATTGGCATAAGATTTTGTCTGAAGCTTTATGGGCTCATAGAATATCTAAACATAGTGCTACTAAAGTATCTCCTTTTGAGCTTGTCTATGGGCAGGAAGCAGTGTTACCTGTGGAAATAAGTTTGAATGCTGTCAGGTTTGCCAGACAAAATGACCTAACTGCTACTGATTATTATAATTCAATGATGGATAATATTGATGAGGTGACCGACAAGAGGATGATAGCTTTGGGAGCAATAGAAAAGGACAAGATCATGGTAGCCAGGGCCTACAACAAGAAGGTCAAAGCAAAATCATTCCAAGTAGGAGACTTGGTGTGGAAGACCATTCTACCTCTAAGGAATAAAGACCGAAAGTTCGGGAAATGGTCGCCAAGCTGGGAGGGTCCTTATAAAGTGAAGCAGGTGATGTCTGGTAACGCTTATTTACTACAAACATTACAAGGCAAGGATTTACCTAAGGCTTTGAATGGGCGTTTCCTCAAACAGTACCATCCTAGTATGTGGCAAGATGCCTAAGAAAACCGATGTGATCACATCGAGTTAGTTGCTTTTGGTTCGCCCAGCTCCACCAAAAGGCAGGGGGGCATATGTTCGAACCAAAAATGAGCCGGCGGACTGTCCGGCCCTGAGGCCGGACGGTCTGCGGTCCGGACGGTCCGCGCCTGTGGGCCGGACGGTCCGCGCGTGCGCAGAACAGATTAGGGTTCCGAGTTTTGTGCTACGGTTGTTAGCTAAAATCATGGGATAAGCTCGGAAATTAGTTTGTAAAGGGTCCAGCCCCCCTCCTCTATAAATAGAGAGGTATACGGCCGATTTTTAATCAACAATCGAATCAATACAACTTATATTTCGCATTTTATCTTAGGAGTAGTTCTAGTCTGTTTAGGTTTAGTCTTCCAATCCCCAAATTCTCCGTCTCTCCTCGACTCTACGTCGATTAGAGGAGTCTAGGTCGGTCTACCCGAGCCTAGACACAACCTAGGATCTCTACTCCCCAACGGGGTCCCTCCCGGGAGCGAGATCCAGGCGTCGTTGGCGATCTTCCGCCGTCCCTGCGTACGCGCGGACCGTCCGGCCCCAGGGCGCGGACCGTCCGGTCGTCAGGCAGGAGCCCTAGCCGCGCACCAGGCCGCGGACCGTCCGGCCCCAGGCCGCGGACAGTCCGCCCCTGCGCAGAGAGTACCACCGCGCCTCGCACCAGGCCGTGGACCGTCCGGCCCCTGCGCGCGGACCGTCCGCCCCTGTGCAGAAGGCACCGCCACGGTTCTTGTTGAGTGTTTGGCGCTCCAAAAAGGCGTCAACACGATGAGTTTCTAATTTGTCTATAAACCTTTTCAAATCAATAGATCACCGGTTGGTTTAGATGATTTGTGTGTGCTCTTTCATCACCTTTATTGAGGTTGAGATCAACAATCAAGTTTCGAAGTAAATGTTTTGTGTGTGTGTTGGCTATTCTATTGGTTTGAGTGTTACGTTGTGTTTTCTGGTCACACTAGAGTACATCCAGTCATCAGTTGGCTCAAGAACTACTTAGGGTCTGTTTGGTTGAGTTGTAGATTATGAAAATCTGATTCTAGCTGTTGGCTGTGAGAAATCTGCTATGAGTAGTGGGTTTTAGAAAAGCTAAAATATATTTGGTTAACATAATTGTCAACTTTAGATTGTTTAAGAGCATGATAGCTTGGTAATATGGATACTTGGACTTTAGAAAATCCGGGTTAGGAGGTGATTTTGAATTGAACTAAAGAAATATGTAGATTTTCAAGATCTATTATGCTACTGTACCAATTTGGTTGGGATTTTGATTTTTTGGCAGCAAATGTGGTTTAGAAATTAAGCTGAACCAAACACACCCTTATTTGAAGATTTTGAGGTTTTAAAGGGTTGACTGAAACAATGGTTATTTTAGGGAAAAATAATTAGCTTTAATTTTCTATAGTCGCCTAATCTAGTCGTTTAGAATTAATACCAGGAACATCGTATCTGTCATGGTTTCTCAAATGGTTGCGCAAGGGTGGTTGAACCCTACTCACTGGCTCTACAAATTGCAGCACTCATTTGGCCATTTTCTTGTGTACTATACTGCTTGACATGATGGATGCCAAAGTTGTTTGGACCAACTGTAAATCACACACGTCGTCATATACACGCCATGGCATATTCCTGTGTACGGGTTTGTTTACCCTACAATCATGTATGATTAAGAAAAAAATGTCTGGCGGTATGGGCATTGGATTGGTTAAACAATAGAGTTTAAGGGTACCATCACTTTGGAAAAGATGCTCCGATGTTTGTAAGACAATATAGTTCATCCTTTTCATCACTTCTAAATTGAGGGCATAGCTCCTAAGCTCCCTTTAGTGTGTGTTTGGGAGCAAAGGGATTGAAGGGGCTAACATTCTGTTACTATTTAGCAAAGGGATTTTAGCCTAATTTTCTATAATCCCCTTGCTCTCAAACATACCCTCAATCCCCTTTTCAAACAAGCCCTTACATTGCTGTCCATTTAAGAGATTTTCACTTTATTAAAAAAAAAGGAAAAGGGAGGCCAGCCGGGTGGGCCGCTACCAGGCTTTTTGGCCGAGCTAGCCCACCGGCTAGCACTTCCTAGGGCACGACTAAAGCCATGCCACAGGACACGAGTGGGAGGGGAGGCCGTGCGGGTGGCGGCGCTCAGGAGAGTAGTTTGGCTCTGGCCGAAATTGATGCCGCCGGTTGCCCAACCTACTCCAGTTCGGCTCTTGAAATATGGAGTTTTTCTTCCTGCGCTTGAGCTCGCGAAGAAATCCCAACTCTCTGTTCCTATTCTTCCTCTCGGTTCCAGTCACGGTTTGGATCGATTCCTTCGATTCTTGGTGTTCTGGAGTTAATCCTGCTGGTAGAAGAAGGTGGAGGTGGCCCTGTTTGTGCGCAGCGAGGTTCTCCTGAGCTCCGTTGTCTCACCAGTGCACCTGTGAGGTGCTCTGTATGTTCTGATTGTTGTCCACCGTGGCCTGGTGTTTGGGCTCCCTGCTGCGCGGTGTTCATCTTCTCGGGCTGGTGCCGTGGACGTCTCCCTCGGTTCCGGCAGCGGCTCTAGTATCTCCGTCAACCTCCCGCCGTGCAGTCCCGGACGTGGGCGGCGGAATTGGTTTTCTGGGACAGAACCTTGTGTTCGCTGAGCTGGTCTTCCCACGTAGACAATCTACGTGCTGTGAGTTATTCGTTGCCTCATTTTATTTACAGTTTAATTTTGTGCAATCTGCTAGTATTAAATACTTGGGTGTGATTGCACTGTTGTGGGCGGATTTGTGTGCTCGATGATGATAGCGGTGTAGTGAGACAGCGTGACAGTCTGGGTTTTAGTGTATTATCATTTTCATCATTGATATTATTTGTGCCTAATTAAATCTCTCTTTGTTGAGGCTGTTTACCTGTGTTAAATTCTGTTAATTTATTTAGTACACAGCTCCTTTCTATCAGTATTTATATTTGATTATTAGGCTTATTACATCTGATCTAAAACCCTTATTTGGTAAGATACGACTGTCACGTTAGTCGAGGATCTCTGATCACCTTTTAGCGTTGGAGGGCTGTTTATTACAGCAACCCGCTATTTTGAGAGCAATAGTTTAAGATAAACAATTATGTTTATTTGTTTAATCTGCCTTCTTCATCTGCAAGCCATGTTTAATTATGAAATGGACCTGTGTAGCTATTTTACATGTTTACATGTCTTAGAATTGCTACTGTTCATTGCTGCTATAATTTCATATGGTATTTATCTGAGTTATATGATTATTTTATTCGGAATTAGAATATTTAATTTATTTAAATATGAAGGAAGCATGTCACTTATTTCTCTAAATTTACAACAATCCAGAAAACCAACTCGTGTAATGGCCTCCAGTTCTGATGTCATTAAGCCTGAAGCGTTCGACGGCGCAAGCTTTAAACGCTGGCAGATTAAGACTCGCATGTGGCTCACTGACCTAAAATTATTTTGGGTAGTGACGTCGGCTGTTCCCCAGGCTGCATCAGATAATTCTGATGATGCAGCGAAAGCCGCCGCACTAGCGGAGAAGGCCAAGTGGGACGAAGCCAATGAGGCATGCTTGTCTCGTCTGCTGAACGTCTTGTCGAACCGCTTATTTGACGTGTACTCTGGTTTTACCTCCGCCAAGGGTCTATGGACTGAACTTGAGAACGAGTTCTCTGAAGTTGACAATGGCAATGAGTCATTCACAACGGAAAACTACCTCAACTATAAAATGGTTGAGGGAAGGTCTGTTATGGAGCAGCTACAGGAGATTCAACTCCTTGTTAGGGACTTGGTCCAATATGGCTGCGTCCTACCAGACAGCTTTCAGGTGAATGCAATACTGGCAAAGCTCCCGCCTTCTTGGCGAGACTTTGTGACTTCACGCCGCCACATGAAGAAGCAAATGACTCTCACTGAGTTGTCAGCTGCGATTAATGTGGAAGAGCGTGCAAGGTCCAGTAACAAGCCATCTCAGCAACTCCAGGCTCACGTTGTTGAGAAGGGTGGAGATAGAAAATTCCAGAAGAAGAAGAAGAACTCCCCACAGAAGAATATGAACCAACCTAAGTCCAAAAAGATGAAGAAGAAAAAGGAGGACTTTATCTGCTATGTTTGTGGTGTCTCCGGGCATACAGCTCGGAGGTGCAAACTTAGGAAGGGAAAAGGTCCTCCACCTCAGCGCAAAGAAGGGAACGTGGTGGTTAACTCCACCCCAGGGTATGCACCTCAGGCCTTTATGGCAAGTCCATCAGATGACTGGTGGATGGATTCCGGTGCTACTGTTCATATTTGTGCTGATCGATCCATGTTCTCTTCATTCCAGGGATACAACAGCGCACCAGTCTTGATGGGAAATGGTGTTCCGGCAGCAGTTCGAGGTACTGGACAGGTCTACCTGAAGTTAACTTCAGGAAAGACGCTCGTGCTAAAGGACGTACTCTATGTGCCATCGATGAGCCGGAACCTCATTTCAGTGTCGCTGCTATGTCGACAGGGTCTCAAATTAGTGTTTGAGTCTAATAAAGTGGTCCTGTCTAAGTTTGGTACTTTTGTTGGAAAGTCATATGAGTCAGGCGGTTTGTTCCGTCTTTCTGTTTTGAATAATCATTCTTCTTACCATGTTAATGTGGTCTGTAATAACGATTCCATTAATAATATATGGCATTCCCGTTTGTGTCATGTGAATTTTGAGGCCATTAAGAGATTAAGTGACATGTCTTTAATTCCTAAATATAAACATGTTAAAGGTGTAAAATGTGGTATTTGTGTGCAAGCTAAGCAGCCTAGAAAACCGTTTCATACGGTTGAAGGCAGAAGTACCACTCCTTTAGAATTAATTCACTCAGATATCTGTGAGATGAATGGTATAATCACAAAAGGCGGTAAAAGATACTTTCTTACCTTGATAGATGATGCTACCAGGTTCTGTTATATTTACTTACTCAGAACTAAAGATGAGGCACTAGAACACTTTAAGATCTATAAGACTGAAGTTGAAAACCAGTTAGACAAGAAAATTAAAAGGCTCCGGTCTGATAAAGGAGGTGAATACCTTTCCAACCTTTTTGATGAGTACTGCAAAGAGTGTGGAATCATTCATGAAACCACTGCTCCATATTCACCTCAGTCAAATGGGGTAGCTGAAAGGAAGAACCGAACGGTGTGTGACTTAGCTAATGCTTTGTTGCAAAGTTCGGGGATGCCTGACATCTGGTGGGGCGAGGCAGTACTCACGGTGTGCTATGTCCTGAACAGGGTGCCGCCTCGCAACCGTGAGGCCACGCCCTATGAAGGATTTAAAGGAAGGAAGCCAGATCTTTCGCATCTTCGGACTTGGGGTTGCCTTGCAAAGGTGAATGTCCCGTTGCCGAAGAAGAGAAAGCTAGGCCCTAAGACCGTAGACTGTGTCTTCCTGGGTTATGCACATAACAGTGCAGCTTATAGATTTCTAGTGGTCCATTCCGAGACAAGCGAAATCGCTGTAAATGTAATAATGGAGTCTCGGGATGTGACATTCTTTGAGAGCATCTTCCCTATGCGGGATAAGGAAGTAGTAGCCCCAGATGGTCCATCTCGGACATATTCTCTGCCCTCGAGTGTCCATGACCAGACTCCAGATTTGGAGTTAAGGAGGAGTAAGAGACAAAGGACTGAAAAGTCTCTGGGTGATGATTATATTATTTATCTAGTGGATGAAGAACCACGCTCCCTCACAGAGGCATATACATCTCCGGATGCAGAGTACTGGAGGGAGGCTGTCCGTAGCGAGATGGATTCAATCATCTCGAACGGAACTTGGGAGATAACTGATCTCCTAGCTGGTTGTAAGCCTGTGGGCTGCAAATGGATCTTTAGGAGGAAGAGGAGACCCGATGGTACTATTGAAAAGTACAAGGCCCGTCTTGTGGCTAAGGGTTTTACTCAAAAGAAAGAGGAGGATTATTTTGATACTTATTCTCCGGTGGCTCGATTGCCCACAATCCGTGTGCTTTTAGCACTGGCAGCTGCTTATAAACTTCTTGTCCATCAAATGGACGTAAAGACAGCATTCCTAAATGGAGAGCTGGAAGAGGAAATTTATATGCAGCAACCAGAAGGATTTGTGGTTAAAGGTCAAGAGAGCAAAGTGTGTCGCTTGATTAAATCCTTATACGGTCTTAAGCAAGCTCCCAGACAATGGCATGAGAAGTTTAATAATACTCTGACCACTGCCGGGTTTTGTGTAAACGAAGCCGACAAGTGTGTGTATTATCGCTTCTCTGGGGGCAAAGGTGTCATCATGTGTTTATACGTTGATGACATATTGATATTTGGGACCGATTTGGAGGCTATCATGGAGACAAAAATATTCCTCTCCAAGAACTTTGATATGAAGGACTTGGGTGAAGCTGATGTAATATTGAACATCAAGCTGATAAAGGATGAGGATGGGATTACTTTGTCACAATCCCATTATGTGGAAAAGGTCCTGACTCGCTTTGGACATATGGACTGTAAACCAGTCACCACGCCCTATGATCCATCCTACACGCTCAGTAAACATGAAGGCGAGCCTGTGAACCAGCTACTATATTCGCAGATCATCGGATCTCTCATGTACCTGAGCAGTGCAACTAGACCAGATATCTCATATGCAGTATGCAGACTGGCTCGTTATTCGGCCAGTCCAGGAGATAGACACTGGGTAGCCTTGTACAGAGTGCTTCGGTATTTGAAGGGAGCGATGAATCTTGGTATTAAATATACCGGATTTCCGTCAGTACTTGAAGGATTCAGTGATGCAAACTGGATCTCTGACTCGGATCAAATGAAGTCTACAAGTGGCTATGTGTTCACTTTAGCTGGTGGGGCCGTGTCATGGAGATCGTCTAAACAATCAGTGTCGACACGTTCCACCAAGGAGGCTGAATTAGTTGCACTTGATTCAGCAGCATTGGAGGCTGAATGGTTGAGAGACCTGTTGTCAGACCTTCCAATGTTAGCAAAGCCGATACCGGCTGTCCTAGTATACTGTGACAACACTTCTGTGTTGCTGAAAGTGAACAGTAGAAAGGACAACCAAAAATCCTCGAAGCATATCAGAAGACGACTTGATTCATGTCGGCATGCTAGAGAGACGGGTGTAATAACAGTAGATTACATCAAGTCTGAAAGGAACCTTGCTGATCCTTTCACCAAAGGACTGGCTCAAAAGCCAATCCAAGCAGCGTGCATGGGAATGGGACTCGTACCCTATTAGCGGTTTCAACTGCGGATAACTGTCCTGTGTGACCGGAGATCCCGAGATCCAGGCTCCAGGAAACGAAGCACTGTGAAACCAAGAGCACAAAAGACAAAGAGTCTCATTAGCTGCTGTGCTCTGTCTGTATGGCAGGTTGAGCAATATGCTCTTAATGAAGTCAATGCTATAAGCAGGGAAATTGTCCTACAGAATTTCCTTAATGATTTCACCTATATGAGCTGACTGTGGGGTCACAGTCCGGGAGAGAATGGGGTTTTCTCTCTAGTGAGTTCATGAATAGATATTAAAGGGCATGACCGTAACGCCCTGCCCCGTAAGAGAAGCAGATAATCTGCCTAGTACTATGTGCCTTTTGTGTGAAGATTCTCACACTAGGGTTTGTGGATCAAGGCGTAGTCCTCCGCTTACTCGTGCAGGGTTGGAGTACACTGGGATAGGCTTTGGTTCAAACCTAACAAGTACCTCTGCTGAAAAGTAGTATATAAACAGTACGGGAGCTCAATGACATTGATCAGAAAATAAGAGTGAAAATGGTGGGGATTGCTGTCCATTTAAGAGATTTTCACTTTATTAAAAAAAAGGAAAAGGGAGGCCAGCCGGGTGGGCCGCTACCAGGCTTTTTGGCCGAGCTAGCCCACCGGCTAGCACTTCCTAGGGCACGACTAAAGCCATGCCACAGGACACGAGTGGGAGGGGAGGCCGTGCGGGTGGCGGCGCTCAGGAGAGTAGTTTGGCTCTGGCCGAAATTGATGCCGCCGGTTGCCCAACCTACTCCAGTTCGGCTCTTGAAATATGGAGTTTTTCTTCCTGCGCTTGAGCTCGCGAAGAAATCCCAACTCTCTGTTCCTATTCTTCCTCTCGGTTCCAGTCACGGTTTGGATCGATTCCTTCGATTCTTGGTGTTCTGGAGTTAATCCTGCTGGTAGAAGAAGGTGGAGGTGGCCCTGTTTGTGCGCAGCGAGGTTCTCCTGCGCTCCGTTGTCTCACCAGTGCACCTGTGAGGTGCTCTGTATGTTCTGATTGTTGTCCACCGTGGCCTGGTGTTTGGGCTCCCTGCTGCGCGGTGTTCATCTTCTCGGGCTGGTGCCGTGGACGTCTCCCTCGGTTCCGGCAGCGGCTCTAGTATCTCCGTCAACCTCCCGCCGTGCAGGCCCGGACGTGGGCGGCGGAATTGGTTTTCTGGGACAGAACCTTGTGTTCGCTGAGCTGGTCTTCCCACGTAGACAATCTACGTGCTGTGAGTTATTCGTTGCCTCATTTTATTTACTGTTTAATTTTGTGCAATCTGCTAGTATTAAATACTTGGGTGTGATTGCACTGTTGTGGGCGGATTTGTGTGCTCGATGATGATAGCGGTGTAGTGAGACAGCGTGACAGTCTGGGTTTTAGTGTATTATCATTTTCATCATTGATATTATTTGTGCCTAATTAAATCTCTCTTTGTTGAGGCTGTTTACCTGTGTTAAATTCTGTTAATTTATTTAGTACACAGCTCCTTTCTATCAGTATTTATATTTGATTATTAGGCTTATTACATCTGATCTAAAACCCTTATTTGGTAAGATACGACTGTCACGTTAGTCGAGGATCTCTGATCACCTTTTAGCGTTAGTCGAGGATCTCTGATCACCTTTTAGCGTTGGAGGGCTGTTTATTACAGCAACCCGCTATTTTGAGAGCAATAGTTTAAGATAAACAATTATGTTTATTTGTTTAATCTGCCTTCTTCATCTGCAAGCCATGTTTAATTATGAAATAGACCTGTGTAGCTATTTTACATGTTTACATGTCTTAGAATTGCTACTGTTCATTGCTGCTATAATTTCATATGGTATTTATCTGAGTTATATGATTATTTTATTCGGAATTAGAATATTTAATTTATTTAAATATGAAGGAAGCATGTCACTTATTTCTCTAAATTTACAACATACATCACATCTCTCAAACCTACTAATGAGAAGAGAAAAAGAAACAATCTCAAAACTTCCTATACATGCATAATGGGACAATTGAGCCATTACATTAGGATAACCATGGTTAGCGGGTCGATGCGGGTTTGAACAGGTTCAGTCCACAACAACCCGCGTTTGGTTCAAAAAGGCTCGCGGATTAGGTTGGTCCTGGGTCGAAATATTTCTTGAAAATGTGGATTCTAATGATTCCATAAAAACAAGCGAACCATTTCAACCCACTTCCTCTTCATCCTCTTGTCACCCATTCCTTATCCATTCAAGACTAGCACAGGGGCGCGCCACTGCCGGCCTGCTGGAACGAGGGACCCCCGCTGGCCTACCCTCCGACGTTAATCTCCCGCCTGCATCCCATCGTCAGTCCCCCATTGGCCTGCTCTCTAGTGTGCTGGCCTCCATCAGCGCCGTCAGACTACCCCACTAGCTTGCTGCACCTCCCACTGTCAGTGCCCCGCTGGCCTGCCCTCTGATGCTGGCGTGTTCTCCAGTAGGCACAACCCACGAGCCTTACTAGTGTTGTCATCGAACAGGTAAAGGTCAGTGCTCGTCATCGTCTAGACTAGCCTGCTAGTCATGGCTAATGTTACATCACTGAAATGCATCTTGATGTTGTTGGAATGTTCCTTTAATTATAACTGAAATATAACAGTGAGACCTCATCACTAAAAATTTATGACTTGGTTAATAATGGCATTAATTTATATATATCAAATATTAAAATAGTGTCGGTTTCATTTATTTTGAACGGTGTTATCTTATTGAATTGAAGATATCATCATGAGTGTGGTAATATGATCAGAAAGGTGATCATATTCAGTTCATCCTTCATCATGAAACAAACAACAGATGGTGCAGCTCCAACCCACTTTAACTCTAATCAAACAAGAAACTAGGTTCAACGTGTCACTGAAACCAAACAAGAAACGGATCCAACCCAACCCAGAAAAATGTGTCGGCTCCGATCCGACCCAGATCGTTCCAAAACCAAACACATGCTATAAGTAACCAACACTGACATATATATCTCGAATTTTGCTCTCTCCTTCACCGACCTATGAAAACGTAGTATCGTTTAAAGTTAAGTTGACAGTGTCAGCAGCATAATCTATCCTTGGCGGCTAACTGAAATGTGTGGTGAAGGTGAATATCCTCCATCGGTAAATAATCAGAACAGTAAGCACTTATTTGTTTACACCAATCTAGCTCTGAATTAGTATGAATTGAACCTATGCCTCTAAATAATCCAAGCATACTCAAATTTTTTATTTTTGATTTAACTCATCACGGAAGCTTTGAAAAAATTTTAAACTATAGAAAGTATGAATTCTATCCATATCTCATTAGATATGGAACAAATCCGTAAAGATATTGCATAAATTTATATTAGAATTCATAGATCAAAAGAATAACTATCTTTAAGAGATACATATATTAAATGATAGATTAATCCCACTATGCGAATGTGTGTGAAGTATAAATTCACCTAAATCGACCCGGATTAAATCCATAGTGGAATTTCATCCCTCGTAACCGAAAGGTATAAAATGGCACCGATATATTTTTCATATATATATATGATAGGATTTGAGTGGAGGTGAAGGTGATCTCACGAGGTTCCGTGCATTGATTCGATTGAGTCATCATCATTGTATAAATTATCTTTAACGCCCATCATATGCTGATCGTGAAGCTGCTACGCTGTCGATGCATTATATGCCAAGATGATACGGGCTTGTTTAGGACAGCAACATTACTGTTTTCTCAACTTCGCCAACTTGAATTTGGTAGAGCACCTCTTCACGAGCTACACCAAAATGATGAATCTGACTCGTAGAGTCTACCGATGCGTGGACCCAGTACCGGTGGAGTTAGATTGTTTTGGTGGCAACGACTTAGGTCCAAGCGTGTAAACGAACCTTCTAATCCATTAAATCATGATTGAACTGTAGATACAACATTAGTTTATTAGTTTATAATTTGTAAATATAAGAATGATTATACTTGTTTACATTGAATACCAAAATATAGCACATATTTTATCATTCCTTATTGAATTTCTAAATATATTTTACTGAATTATAAATGAAGTTGTTTTTTTTAACTTGGCATACCCTGTAGCAAAAGTCTAGATCCACCACTGCAGCCATGGTTGGGTAACTGTTCGTAAAAGTAGAACTATTTTCAGTAAATCTGGAGTTCGTGGAACTGTTTCAAACATACTTATATGCTGACGTCCAATGCCATATAGTTAGTTAGTCAAACAAATCTGCATGCATGCTTTGCGTCACATCACTCCGTGGATGCTACTTGATATCAAGTTGCGTTGGGTTATCCTAAATAATAAAAAGAAAAAAAAAAGATATGGAGTTGGATCATCTTTCCAAAGTGAGATAAGGGTACAAATCATAACAAATTTGTTTATTGGTTCGCACATCATGCTTAGAAGATTCCTTTTTTATTGCTTGGCGGCTGCTGATGACTGGCAGGCCACGGGCAAACAACTTGATCTCAGGAGGCATATATGACCAGGGAAGACAGGCAAGAAGATATATTTTTTTTAACCCCAACTAAAAATTTTGTTTCTACGAAAATTTAAACTTAGGATCTTGAAAGTCAACCACATAACTCTCAAACCAGTACTTTGCATGCTTTGTGAAACTTCTCTGTTCGTTTGAATAGCACAAGAAATGCAACGAGCAGGGTTGTGGTTGTCCATCGATCAGCTTATCAAGACACTGGCTTCTTTTGTTCTGGCTTTTTGCATGCTACCGCCCACCCTCTTGTTCACTAAAAGCTCGGCAATTACTTCAGCTGTGGTCTGATCTGACCGAAAGGACACGAAGGGTGGACTCAAAAATACTATCAAACTTTCGGTGCGTGGGGTACGGTCATGAGTAGGATCCTAGATGACCCGGGTTTTTTTTCATGTCCTTTTCGTATCTGTAAAAAAAAAACAAAAATATATAACATTTGCCGGCTACCACTAGTACAGAGAAGTTCTATAGTGGCGGTTGTAAACCTATTTATAGTGGCGTTTTTCGTAACCGCCAGTGCTAGGGGCCAGTAGAAATCATCATTTCTACAGGCGGGTAACTAAGGACCGCCAGTGAAAATCGATTTTCACTGGCGGTCGGCGTAATAAAACATAAAACCGCCAGTGCAAATCGTTTCCAGAAAACATAAAACATATTTTAAAAATAGTTAAAAAATTTATTTTTATTAGGGGGCCTCAGCCTACCCCACCACCCGTCTCCGTCGAAGTCGCAAGTCGCGGCATTTTTCGCGCGCTACGCGGTTGTTAGTATTCGAACCGTCGACCTCACCCTCGCGCGTACCCTTCCATACCACTCCGTCTATGACATGTCTTGTGTCTAGTTTGTAGTTGTTTTCTCCACATATTACAACCATTTGAGTGTAAATTGCTTATTTGAGACACTAAACGAATTCAAATAAAAAAGTTGTCAACTACAAAGATAAATAACTTTTGAAGTTCTACAACTTTTATTTTGACACTTTTTTCATCCGAGGTAGTTTGCAAAATTTGAATTTTAAATTTGACATACTTAGATTCAATTTTTGAGAACCGAAATGAGTTCAAATAAAAAAGTTGTCAACTACAAAGTTTCATAACTTTTAGAGATCTACAACTTTTATTTTGGTGGTTTTGTCATACGAGGCCGTTTGAAAAACTCGAAAAATTAAGGATAAAAATGATTTCTAGTGGCGGTTCCTTAAGAAAACCGCCACTAGAAATCGTATTTCTAGTGGCGGTTCCTTAAGAAAACCGCCACTACAAATCATGGATTTCTACTGGCGGTTTTCTTAAGGAACCGCCAGTAGAAATACGATTTCTAGTGGCGGTTTTCTTAAGAAAACCGCCACTACAAATCATGGATTTCTACTGGCGGTTTTCTTAAGGAACCGCCAGTAGAAATACGATTTCTAGTGGCGGTTTTCTTAAGGAACCGCCACTAGAAATAACACAGTCGGTGGATAACCGAATCCGCTTGTAAAAATATATCGTCGCCGCAGGCTTTGAGCCTTTTTCTACTAGTGTACTTGCGAACACGTGGTTGATATATGCTCGCAGAGTCACAGTGATTAAGCGTCATGAATAGGTGACAAGAAGCCGATCGGCTTTAGTTATGTTTGGAGACTAACCATAGCGTGAGTGTAGTGTTGTTCATTGTTCAAGATGTCTCTTTGTTTGTGATGCATAGGCATGGAGTTTAGAGATGGTGATCGACGATGATGGTGAAGGTCAAGCGGATTTATGCCAATAGACTGAGAGCTGCGAAAAATGGACATCGAGGACTACACTTAGGGAGTGAAGAAGCCGAAGACTGACTATGGTGGCCGACAAGACACCTGGTGACATCGACAAGTGTAACAGTATATAGATAAATAAACCATGTCGATCAAGTCAAAAGGACGATTGATATGGACACCTGGTGATATCCTTGCATGAGTTACTCAGACGGTTTTATCGAGTCCAGATTGTGTGGACTTGGTTATTTGATACCTGTAAAACTATTTTGATGACATATATAACATAGTAATTTTCCATAAAGTAAGTATGCCATACCTTCGCAGTATCTACAAGGTTATTGGCTGGGCCAATGTTAGTACCTTCCCTAAAGAGCTTTTTCGTGCCAATGTTGTTGAAGGCTGAGTTGTGCAGGCTCAGTCGTTCGATTGAGAGGAAACTTTTCTGCTAAAGATGCCCTCGAAGGGGTCTTTTTTGTTAGTGATCCCAGTTCGGGAACTCTACAATCTATTGCCCTTGAAATGGTCTTTCTGGTGCCCTCGAGAGGGGCTTTCTGATTGCCCTCGAAAAGGGCTTGCTATAAGAAAGCCGAGTCCTAGGACTCAGCAATCACATGCCCTTTGTGTGCCCTAGAAAACATCTTGATGTTTTCCCTTGAAAGGGTCTTTCTGGTGCCCTCGAGAGGGGCTATTTGTTTGCCCTCAAAAGGGGCTTGCTGTATGAAATCCGAGCCCTAGGACTTAGCAATCCCATGTCCCTGGAAGGGTCTTTGTGTGCCCTCGAAAAGGACTTGTTGTTTGCCCTTGAAAGGGTCTTGTTATTTGCCCTTCAGGTGAACCATGTCTGATACACCCAGCCCAGATGCGGTTTGTCAAGACCTAACAAATTAGGGTTATCTGGAGCTCAATAGTTCATTAAGCACACCAACTTAGGGAAAGGCCCAATTACCCCAAAAGATTAGTCTGATAGGGGAAGAGTAGCTCTCCCTTTTAAGGTGGCTTCCTTCTCCAAAGTTAAGCAAGTTGGCATAATTCTGAGGCTAAGACGGTCCCCGTCCGACTATAATTGGGCTAACTAGGCCAATTGCGTCTTTGCCAACGGGTAATAGTGTAACACCGAAATTCCTATTTTGGAACTTAGGAAAAGATTTTTTTTCAAAAAGATTGATAATTTGAAATGACTCTTAATATGAGTTTCTCGCTCTGAAGTTATTTTCTCCCGAAAGAAATAGAGGGCAATACAAAAGTATTATTAGCTAACACATATGTATATATCCTAAAACCTTGAAATGGTAATTTAATCTGAAACTCCAAAGGAATACATAGGAGAATCCTCAATTAGTTATTAGTACTATTTTTTATTAATAAAATCTTTCTAAGGAATCTATATGAAAGCATTTTTTATAAAGAGTATTCCTTGGAAAATATTTTCTAGCAAAACAAATAATTAATAAACATTTAAAAAATACCTTTTGACTCCATATTCAAATATTTTCTTAAATGACTAATGAGCGTTGCATTTACATTTTAGTTTGGACTTCAAACTCTATTTAAATATGTGTTGCAAATTTGCATTAGCAAATAACACAAAAAAGAACAAATTGAAAGGGAAATATGCTATTGGGCCATTTCTATAAGTGTTTTGGTGATTAGATGCCCAACACATATTGATTGAGTTCTGATGTGCTAAATGAGTGAGAAATGCAAATCAAAGAACAAGGTATGTTTCTAGACTTAGTAAATTGTTTTTGAATACTAACATGTTTATCTAAGTGCTAGAAACAGTGTCAAGAAAAGAATATTTGAATTAGAGAAGAGTTGACTAAATACAGCTAAAACCAGCACCAGTCTGGCACACCAGACTGTCCGGTGGTGCACCGGACAGTGTCCGGTGCCCCAGACTAGCCTGACGTGAACTGGCTGCTCTCGGAAATCGACCGACGACTTGGCTAAAAATCACCAGACTGTCCGGTTGTGCACCGGACTGTCCGGTGAGTCTTCAACGACTACGCCCAAGTACTTCGGCGATGAACTCGTCGCTCTCGCGAATGCGCCAAGGACGCCGCGACTAAAAATCACCGGACTGTTCGGTGAGTCAACAGCGTCCGCGGCCAACGGTCGCCTACGCGATCAACGAGCGACACGTGGCTGAGCCAACGGTTGGATGGTCGCACTGGACTGTCCGGTGTGCACCGGACACTGTTCGATGCGCCAACAGATCCAAAGATCCAACGGTCGGCTTCGCCAGATAAGGAAGGGGATTGAGCACCGGATAGCTACAGGACCTGTCCGATGGTGCACCGGACTGTCCGGTGCGCCACTTGGCAGAAGGCAAGAATTGCCTTCCAAGTTGATCTCCAATGGCTCCTAGCTGCCTTGGGGCTATAAAAGGGACCCCTAGGCGTATAGAGCAGTACACTAAGCGTTCACTAAGCATCCTAAGACTCTGCCTCCACGCATTTGATCAATTGTGTTAGTGAGTTGAGCTCCGTTTGAGTTGTGAACTCTCTGTGCTGTGTTTCGAGCTCAAGTCTTAGCTTGTGTGCGTGTGTGTGCTGCAGATTTGAGTCTTGCGTGTGTTACTCTCTCTCACTTACTACTGTGCTTCTCTTATGATAAACTTGTAAGGGCGAGAGGCTCTAATCTGTGGAGATTCCTCACAAACGGGAGAAAGACTATAGGGAAGATAGCCGTGGTACTCAAAGTCGATCATTGGATCGCTTGAGAGGGATTGAGTGCAATCCTTGACCGAAGGAGGTCACCACAACGTGGAAGTAGGCATTGGTCGAATCACAGGATAAATCACTGTGTCTTGTGTCCATCTTATTTTGTGATTGGCTTTCTTCTGAAGTTCACACTCTAGCAACTTGGTTTTAATCACACTAACATTTCATAACCAAGTATTTGCTATTAAGTGTTGAATTTCGCAGGATCACCTATTCACCCCCCTCTAGGTGCTCTTAATTGGTATCGGAGCTGTACTCTTTATTTAAAGGTCTAACCGCCCGAAGAGATGGATCCTAAGGGTAAGGGGATGGTGGCCAACGACAAGGAGTAGGAGTCCCTCTTCAACGAGCCAAGAGACGACAAGCCCACTGACTCAGGCTCGAGTCACAAGAAGAGGGACGAGAAGAAGAAGAGGCGCATCAAGAAGATCATTTACTACGAAAGCGACGCCTCCTCTTCTTCACCAAGGGATGACGACGACTCCTCGTCCAAGAAAAAGACGGTTAATCAAAACTACTCCTTTGATTATTCCCGTATTTCATATAATTCAAATGCCCATCTACTTTCTATTCCTCTTGGAAAACCCCCACACTTTGATGGAGAGGATTACTCATTTTGGAGTCATAAAATGTGTAGTCACCTATTTTCTCTTCATCCTAGCATTTGGGAAATTGTGGAAAATGGGATGCATTTTGATAGTACGGATAATCCTGTATTTATAAATGAACAAATTCATAAAAATGCCCAAGCTACTACTATTTTGCAAGCATCTCTTTGCAGGGATGAGTACAATAAAGTGAGTGGTTTGGACAACGCTAAGCAAATCTGGGATACTCTCAAGATATCACATGAGGGTAACGACGCCACTATGATCACCAAGATGGAACTGGTGGAAGGCGAGATGGGGAGGTTCGCGATGATCAGGGGAGAGGAGCCAACATAGACCTACAACAGGCTCAAAACCCTGGTCAACAAAATCCGAAGCTATGGAAGCACAAGATGGATGGATCATGACGTCATCCGACTCATGCTCAGGTCATTTACAGTAATTGACCCTCATCTTGTGAATCTTATTCGTGAAAACCCCAGGTACACCAAGATGACGCCCGAGGAGATACTCAAAAAATTCGTGAGCGGGCATATGATGGTGAAAGAAGCTCGATACATGGACGATGCCTTGAACGGACCGCTGCCCGTCTACGAGCCACAGCCCGTTGCTCTCAAAGCAACTAGCAGCAGGGAGGCGCTACCAAGCAAGGTGGCACAAGTAGAGGTGGCCGGGCTCAATAAATAAGAGATGGCACTCATCATCAAGCGCTTCAAGACCGCGCTAAAAGGATGCAAGGAGTACCCCAACAAGAACAAAACAAGGGGAAAACGCTCCTGCTTCAAATGTGGTAAGACTGGTCATTTCATAGCTCAATGCCCCGATAATGATAATGACCAGGGACAAGAAAAGCATGGGAAGAAAGAGAAGAAGAAGAATTACAGGAAGGCGAAGGGCGAGGCGCATCTTGGAAAGGAATGGGATTCTGACTGCTCTTCATCCGACTCTGACGATGAAGGACTGACTGCCTTGGCCTTCGACAAATCTTCGCTCTTCCCCAACGAACGCCATATTTGCCTTATGGCTAAGGAGAAGAAGGTACGTATTCAGGACACTCCCAAGTATACGTCTTCTAGTGATGAAGAGTCATCTGATGACGAAGTAGACTATACTGATTTGTTTAAAGGATTAGATAGAAATAAAGTAGACAAAATAAATGAATTAATTGATGCCCTTAATGAAAAGGATAGATTGCTAAAGAAGCAAGAAGATATCTTGTATGAGGAACATGATAAATTTGTTAGTGTTAAAAAATCTCTTGCTCTAGAAATTAAAAGAAATGAAATGCTACCCTCTAAGTTGTCTGCTTGTCATGAATCTGTCTCTAGTCTAAAGAAGTTAAATGATGAATTAAATGCTAAACTAGAGAAAGCAAATGCAACTAGTTCATGTGTAGAACATGTAGTTATTTGCAATAGGTGTAAAGATGTTAATTTTGATGAGCATGCTGTCACTATTGCTAAATTAAACAATGAGGTTGCAAGTCTTAATGCTCAACTTAAGACTTGCAAAGATGATTATGATAAATTAAAATTTGCTAGGGATGCCTACATTATGGGTAGACACCCCTCAATTAAGGATGAACTTGGTTTTTGAAAGGAAACCAAGAACTTAACAAGCCAAAGGACATCCGCTCTCAACAAGGAGAAAGGGAAGGCCCCAATGGCTAGTAGTTCTCAAAAGAACCATGCATATATTTATGATAGGAAATTCTCTAATCGTGCTCATAATGAAAGATGCTATGATCATATTGGTTATCGTGATGCTACATTTAATTCTCATGCTATGTTCGCAACTAGTTCCGCTTTTGTTCATGGGAGAAGTAGACCTAGGAGAAATTATGCTACTTCTCATGTTCCTAGGAAAGTTTACAATGGACCTACTACTGTTTATCATGCTTGCAATGCTTCCTTTGTACATTTATGCAAGAATGCAAAAGTAGTTGCTAGGAAGTTGGGATCCAAATGCAAGGGAGACAAAACTTGTATATGGGTTCCAAAAACTGTTGTGACTAACCTTACAGGACCCAACAAGAGTTGGGTACCTAAAACCCAAGCTTAAATTCCTTGAAAGTTTATGCATCTGGGGGCTCAAGCTGGATTATCGACAGTGGATGCACAAACCACATGACGGGGGAGAAGAAGATGTTCACCTCCTACATCAAAAACAAGGATTCCCAGGATACGATCATCTTTGGAGATGGGAACCAAGGCAAGGTCAAAGGGTTAGGAAAAATAGCCATCGCATCCGAGCATTCTATCTCTAATGTGTTTTTAGTTGAATCGCTCGGGTATAATTTGTTATCTGTGAGTCAATTATGTAATATGGGTTATAATTGTTTATTCACAAATATTGATGTATCTGTCTTTAGAAGAAGTGATGGTTCATTAGCTTTTAAGGGTGTATTAGACGGCAAGCTCTACTTAGTTGATTTTTCGAAAGAGAATGTCGATCTAGATGCATGCTTAATAGCTAAAACTAATATGGGTTGGCTTTGGCATCACCGTCTAGCACATGTTGGGATGAAGAACCTTCATAAGCTTCTAAAGGGAGATCATGTGTTAGGACTAACCGATGTCTGTTTTGAGAAAGACAGACCTTGTGCAGCATGTCAGGTAGGGAAATAGGTGGGAAGCACTCATCACAGCAAGAATGTGATGACAACATCAAGACCACTGGAGCTTCTTCACACGGATCTCTTCGGACCCATTGCCTACCTCAGCATTAGGGGAAGTAAGTATGGTCTTGTAATAGTTGATGATTTTTCTCGCTTCACTTGGGTGTTCTTTTTGCAGGACAAATCCAAAACCCAAGGGACCCGCGGTTCCTAAGGAGAGCTCAAAATGAGTTTGAGCTTAAGGTGAAGAAGATAAGAAGCGACGATGGGTCCGAGTTCAAGAATCTACAAGTTGAAGAGTATCTTGAGGAGGAAGGCATCAAGCACGAGTTCTCCGCTTCCTACACACCACAGCAAAATGGTGTGGTAGAGAGGGAGAACAGGACACTAATCGACATGGCGAGAACGATGCTTAGAGAGTACAAGACGCCTGAGCGGTTTTGGTTGGAAGCTGTGAACACAATCTACCATGCCATAAACCGGCTCTATCTGCACCGCCTCCTCAAGAAGACTTCTTACGAACTCCTAACTGGTAACAAACCCAATGTTTCCTATTTTCGTGTATTTGGGAGCAAATGCTACATTCTTGTGAAGAAAGGTAGACATTCAAAATTTGCTCCCAAGGTAGTAGAAGGGTTTTTATTAGGGTATGACTCAAATACAAAGGCGTATAGGGTCTTCAACAAATCATCAGGATTAGTTGAAGTCTCTAGCGATGTTGTATTTGATGAGACTAATGGCTCTCCAAGAGAGCAAGTTGATCTTGATGATGTAGATGAGGATGAGGTTCCGACGGCCGCAATGCGCACGATGGCGATAGGTGATGTGCGACCACAAGAACTACAGGAACAAGATCAGCCATCCTCCTCAACAATGGTGCATCCCCCAACTCAAGACGATGTACATGTACCTCAAGAAGAGGGGCAGGATCAAGGGGGAGCATAGGAAGAACAGGTTATGGAGGAAGAAGAACCACGGGCCCCTCCAACCCAAGTCTGAGCGACGATCCAAAGACATCAACCCGTTGATCAGATTCTGGGTGACATCAGCAAGGGAGTAACTACTCCCTCACGATTAGCTAATTTTTGTGAGCATTACTCGTTTGTCTCTTCTATTGAGCCTATTGGGGGTGTGCTTCGTAGCCGAAGATCCTAAGGAAAGAGAACACCTTCGGCAGACACTCTCAGGAGCAAGCGCCGAAGCTATTACTTAGAGAGCTTCGGCACAATGATAAATCTAAAAAGATGAAGGGCTGAACTAACTTAAAGATGGATTGACTCAAAGACCCATGATGTTTGCGTCATTATTGTAATCAATTGTAAAGGGTTTAAATGTAATTTTATGCAGGTTGCACCCTGTGCCTATAAATAGGTGAACAGTACGCCGACACTGTTCAGGCGATCTTGTAATCACTGGCTCATTACGCTTGAATTGTTGCTTTCCGCCAAGACGAAGGTATAATTGTACTCAAACGTTATGTTCTAATACTCATATGGTCATATAATAAAACATGTGAATATATTTTATACTTTATATTTCATTTCTCATTATTTGTTGTTTTACGAGTATGATTACGAAAGTGAAATCTTCGTAATATTTTAATCTTGACCTTCGTCTGAAGCTCATTAAATCCTTGGGGAGATAATGCTTCAGCGGACGAAGGGCGTTTATACTTAACATTTTTGTGTTGCCTTGTTCTTAATTCATAGCATTTGAGAACAAGTCCCCAACATTGGCGCCCACCTCCGGTGAACTCACTTCCACTTTTTGAGTTGATGGCTTCGTTCAAGAACCAGGCTGCAACTGCTTCGGCTTCGAAGCTTGTCCTCCCGATCACAGGCGGTTCATGCTCAGAGCCGGCCAACAAGAAACAGAAGAAGGAGGCACAGAGAAGAGTACAGCATGTCGGGGTGCAGGGACCCTTCATCAAGTCAAGTTGGTCTCACATTCCAATTACCTTTTCCCAAGAGGATCTTCAGCTCAAGGATTTCCCTCACAATGATGCTATGGTTATTTCTTGTGTTATCAAAGGGTTTCTAGTCCACAATGTTTTGGTTGATACAGGCAGTGCAGCTGATATCATATTTGCTAAGGCCTTCAGACAAATGCAAGAGCCAGAAGACAAGATTCATGATGCTACACACCCTCTCTGTGGCTTCAGAGGAAGACAGATTGTAGCACTTGGCAAGATCACCATGCCAGTGACCTTCAGATTTGTTAACAACACCAAAACTGAGCAAGTTGTGTTTGATATTGTTGACATGGAGTACCTCTATAATGCAATCATTGGTCGTGGAACACTTAATGCTTTTGAAGCAATTCTTCATCCAGCATATCTTTGCATGAAGATACCTTCGGATCAGGGACCTATTGCTATTCATGGGAGTCAAGAAGCTGCCAGAAAAGCTGAAGGGAACTGGACAGATTCAAAGGCAATCCATAATATAGATGGAAACGAAGCTTGTGAGCAGTACAAGTACAGAAGGGAGAAGGCTGCTTCGGCCGATCAGCCGAAGCCCATGCTTTTATGTGAAGATATTGCAGAGCAGAAGGTGCTGCTGGGTTCCCAATTGTCTGAAGAACAGGAGAAAACCCTGATAAGGTTTTTGTTCAACAACAAAGATGTTTTTGCTTGGTCAGTAATGATCTCTGTGGTGTCAACAGGGATGTTATTGAACATTCGCTCAATGTGGACCCATCCTTCAGACCCAGGAAGCAGAGGCTTCGGAAGATGTCTGATGACAAAGCCGAAGGTGCTCGGAATGAAGTGAAAAGACTCCTTAGCACTGGAGTCATCAGAGAAGTAAAATACCCAGAATGGCTAGCTAACACTGTTATGGTGAAGAAAGCCAATGGTAAATGGAGAATGTGCATTGATTTTACTGATCTCAACAAGGCTTGTCCGAAGGATGAATTTCCATTACCAAGGATAGATTCTCTGGTAAACGCATCAGCTTCGTTAGAGCTCATGAGTTTACTAGATTGTTATTCAGGCTACCATCAAATCTGGATGAAGAAAGAAGACGAGCCAAAAACCAGCTTTATCACCCCCAGTGGTACATATTGTTACCTTCGGATGCCTGAGGGGCTCAAGAATGCTGGAGGAAGCTTCAGCAGAAGGACAGCAAAGGTCCTTCATTCTCAGATAGGCAGAAACATGCTAACATATGTTGATGATATCATAGTAAAAAGCACAAAGCAAGAAAATCACATTGCTGATCTGCAGGAGACATTCGCTAATTTTAGGCAAGCTGGTCTGAAGCTGAATCCGGAAAAGTGTGTCTTCGGGGTAAAGAAGGGGAAATTCCTTGGTTGTCTGGTTTCAACAAAAGGAATCGAAGCTAATCCAAATAAAATCGAAGCTATCCTTCGGATGGAGCCACCAAGCACAAAGAAAGGGGCTCAGCGGCTGACAGGAAGACTGGCATCTTTGAATCGATTTATATCCAGATCGGCAGAGAGAAATTTACCATTCTTTGAAGTGTTGAAGTCAGCCGAAGTTTTTCAATGGGGATCAGCTCAGCAAAAAGCTTTCGAAGAACTGAAACAGTATTTGATAGATCTAACAACTTTAACTCCACCAGCGCCAAGGGCTCCTCTGCTGCTATATGTGGCAGCTTCGCACTCTGCAGTAAGTGCGGCGCTTGTTTAGGAGAAGCTTGAAGGGCAATTGAAAAAGCAGGCTCCAATATACTTTGTTTTCGAAGTTCTCAGTTTATCAAAGAAAAACTATACAGAATTGGAGAAGGTGT
This sequence comes from Zea luxurians, assembly GCA_029449295.1. Lineage (NCBI taxonomy): Eukaryota > Viridiplantae > Streptophyta > Magnoliopsida > Poales > Poaceae > Zea > Zea luxurians. Next base: position 15,441,389 of record JAOPSE010000002.1, read on the forward strand.
TGTATGCTGTTTTAATGGCCTCCAGGAAGCTTCGACATTACTTTCAAGCATACCATATAATTGTTCCTTCATCACAGCCTTTGAAGGATATTATGAGAAACAGAGAAGCTACGGGAAGGATTGGAAAGTGGGCTGCGGAACTCAATGAGTTCTACATTGATTATGTGCATAGATCTTTGATTCATTCCCAGGCGCTAGCAGATTTCATCGCTGACTAGATGCCAGGGGCTCAGGAAGAAGAAGCAAGTAAAGATGCCGAAGCTTGGACAGTATTTTGCGATGGTTCCTGGGGAACCTTCGGGGCAGGTGCAGCTGCCGTTTTAATTGCACCTTCAAAAGTCAGAACATGCTACGCAGTTAAACTTGATTTTAGTTGTACAAATAATATTGCTGAATATGAAGCTTTGCTTTTGGGTCTTCGGAAGTTGAAGGCAATGGGGATAAGAAGGGCGATTCTCAAAACTGATTCTCAAGTCATTTCTGGCCATGTTGACAAAAGTTGCAAAGCAATAGATCCGAAGCTTGAGAAATATTTGGATACAGTTCGAAGACTTGAAGCTTCCTTCGAAGGGTTTTCTGTCAAGAATATTCCACGAGGAGAAAATGAGCACGCTGATCTACTAGCCAAGTCAGCGGCACAGGGGCTGCCCTTACCTTCGGAAGTATTCTTTGAAACAATAAAAGCACCTTCGGTTGAACTTCTTGAAAGAGCAGTACTCAATATATCTCCCGTCTATAGTGAAGATTGGAGAACTGAGATCATATCTTTTCTTCAGGGCAATTTCCTTTCAGATGACGAAGCTTATCATAAGAGAATAGCGGCAAGAGCCCGTCCATATGTAATAATAGAAGGGGAGTTATATAAGCATGGAGTCTGTTCTCCATTACTCAAATGTTTATCCAGAGTTGAAGGTATAGAGCTAATGAAAGAAATACATGCAGGCCTGTGTGGATCTCACATTGGATCTAGGCCTTTGTTGGGTAAAGTTTTTCGTCAAGGATTTTATTGGTCGAAGGCAGCTTCGGATACAGCAGAATTAGTCCAAAAGTGCGAAGGTTGTCAAAAATGTGCAAGAGACCAAAAACAACCTTCGTCTCTAACTCAATTAATACAGCCCACTTGGCCATTGCAAAGGTGGGGGCCTTGATTTGCTAGGCCCACTTCCACCAGCACAAGGGAATTTAAGATATGTTGTGGTGGCAGTAGAATATTTTTCTAAGTGGATTGAGGTGAAGCCTTTAGCCACAATAACTTCGGTCACTGTTCAAAAGTTTTTCTGGCAAAATATTGTGTGTCGCTTCGGGGTGCCAAAGGCTATCACTGTGGACAATGGAACACAATTTGACTCCGAAGCTTTCAGAGAATTTTGTGAACGAATTGGCACGAAGATCCATTTTGCATCGGTTCGGCATCCGGAGTCAAATGGACTTGTTGAAAGAGCTAATGGCATTATAATGACAGGAATAATGAAGTTAATCTTCAATCAGCCCAGGGGAAAGTGGCCAGATGAATTAATCAAAGTGGTGTGGAGTCACAACACAACAGTGTCAAGATCAACAGGCTTTACACCATTCAAATTGCTGTTTGGTGATGAAGCAATAACCCTAGAAGAAGCTAAAACGGGATCAATAAGAACAGTGGCTTCGGCAGAAACCGAAGCTGATTATTGTGTGGCAAAAGATGCTATAGAAGGGATCAGGCTTCAGGCTGTGGAGAACATCAATAAATATCAAGCAGAAACAATAAAATGGCGTGACAGAAAGGTTTGGTTAAAAAATATTAAGCCAGGACATCTGGTGCTTCGGAGAGTGGCCAACCCCGACACAGTAGGCAAGCTTCAGCTAAAGTGGGAAGGACCTTTTCTGGTAACATCTTCGTCAAGACCCGGTTCCTTCAGGTTGAAGGATATGGACGGCAACGACATTCCTAGATCTTGGAATGCGGATGAGCTTCGGCGGTATTATGTGTAACCTGATGTAATCTTTTTTATTCTTTCCTATGGCACCCTTTTCCTTTCCAAAGGGGGAGAAAGGTTTTTAATGGGGCCATAGCATGTAATTTCTCTTTTTCTTATAGCAGCTCTATAAGAGCAATATCCCCCAAAGATGTAAATGTAAAAACTGGGCATGCACCATCGAGTGCAAAGAGAAAAAGGAAAAACAGGGAGAAGCTTGAAAGACGTCCCTAAGGGGATGCAGAGCATGACGAAGCTACAAAAAGTCGTTCCTAAAGGAGCGCAGCGTAAGTTTTCTGCTCAAAAGTCATTCCTAAGGGAATGCAGAGCTTACAGCGAAAAATAAACGCTGATTCCGCTGAAGTAAAAGGCGAAGAAGCTCCTAAGGGAGGCTTACAGCGAAAAAATAAACGCTGATTCCGCTGAAGTAAGAGGCGAAGAAGCTCCTAAGGGAGGCTTACAGCAAAAAATAAACACTGATTCCGCTGAAGTAAAAGGCGAAGAAGCTCCTAAGGGAGGCTTACAGCGAAAAGTCAGCGCTGATACACCGAAAAATAAGCGGTGAAGCCGAAAAATAAACGGCAAAGATTTGTTATTCCTAAGGGAATAAGAGTTGTGGTTATGGTTTCGTATGTGTCTTCGAACATTCATTTGCACGATACATTACATCATACATTTGCATTCATAAACATTCACTTAGACATATATAGGATCATCATCATCATAACATACAAACTTCCTTCGGCTCTGAAAGAGAAGGCTTCGGAAAAAAGGGAAAAAGAGGCAATTTTATGCTTCGCTGTGTACGCAAAGAAGGGAAGGTGTTTTTCGCCTTCGGCTCAAAAGTATTAATTTCGTCCACACCAAAGCATTTCATACATTGACGAAGAAGTAAGATTATATTACAAAGTCAAATTTGATTACATCATATTTTATACAAAGTTTTTTGAGCTATTCTTAACAGACTATTCGAGCTTCGACAACACCCATAGAGCTTCATCCTTTTACTCCATAGCTTCAGCTTCGGCTTGGTCAACCTGTATGTAAGTATTATAAGCAAAATTCAAAATTCAAAGGAAAAGGTAAGTATAAGGTATGATTTCGTTACCAGCTTAAGGTGGCTTCGAGCTTCGTCACCAGCTTTGCTCCGGCCACCCTTTGTCCATACTAATTTTATGAATCTATTCGCAATACTTCGGGCCAGGCTGGGAATATTATCTAAGTCTTCTGGTGACAGGCTAAAGTTGGGTCTATTAATAATCTTTCCGTGTTCACAGCCAGACTTCAAAAAGGCAACAGCTGTGCCCCGAGAAGCTGCCAGGGCACAGAAATCGCCATGCCCAGCTATGACTTCGTCAAGATCATTGATTTCACCTTCAATATGCTCGACGGCACCAGGCAGGTCTTCAGCCGAAGGAGTGAACTTTTTGCTGCTAGCTCCGACAAAATGAAACACCTGCTTCAACTATTGGATGCATCGATTGCTGAACTCCAGGCATTTATTCTGAAGATTTGTCAAGGATTCTTTCAGCTCCGAGTTTTTTTGAATTTCGGCTTCAAGCTTTACATCAAGTTTCAGCTTTTCTTGTTCAAAATTTTCTGATTAGGAAAGAAGCTTCAAATTTAATTCTGTTATTTTGGCTTCAGCATCCGCTAATAAGCCTTTGGCTGAGTGAAGCTCGAAGTCTTTCTTTTCAATGGCAGCTGATTGCTCTTTTATTTTGTTTTCTAAGTTCCCAATTATAACTTCGTGCCTTTTATCTTCTAAGTCCTGCTGCATTTTAAGGCCTTGCTCAAAAGCATACTCTGTGGACAAATGACCTTCGTTAGAAAATATTTGTGTTGTTACAAATAGTAAGGGTTAGACGCAAGATGTTTACCTTAAAATTGGAATAGAACAAACTGCCGACAATGTGTTGTCGTCGGTAGCGGCTGATATCTGCTTCGAGCTTCGAGAAACCGATACTCTTTGATAGAGTACCGATGACCTTCACGCCAGTCTGATCTTGTATGCAACCTAACTTTTCGTCATCAATGCCACCGAAGAGAAGTGCTCCCAGCCGATACCCGCAGGATATAGCATATTCTTTTAGTTCCTCTTTCTCAGCTTTTGTCAGCTCTTGGCCAATTAAGTTTTGAAAGTCAAAGGTTTCATCTTCTGAAGTATCTTTGATCATCTCTTCCTTCTCGGGTTTTGCGGCCGTAGTCTCTTCGGTGGCTGCGGCAGCTTCTTCCGGAGCCATGTTTAGTAGCATCTTGTCTATATCAGCAGCTACGCTCTCTAAATTAATATCTTCGGATTTGGCATCTTCGGCTCTGACCTCTTCTGCGAGAGCCTCCGAAGGTACAGCTTCGGTAGCTGTCATGCTTTCAATGGCTGGCACCTTCGGAGCTGAAGCTCTTGGTGGAGTTGCTTCAATAACTTCTATCACAGTAACGATTCTTTGCCTCTTCGGCTTAGGTGCTTTCATTTTTATGGGCTCCTTTTCCTTCTGAAAAAGCTTCGTCAGATGTAACCCCAGTGGACTTAGTTTGACAGGCAATGTTTCAGTCATTACCTTCAGGATTTCCTCTATTTCAGAAGCAGAGGATGTCATAGAAGTATTTTCTTCTTCATCAGTTGGTTTTTGCTTCGAAGTCGAGGTTTTTCTTTTCTTCGAAGCAACTGTTTTCGCCTCAGACTCTTGTTTTTTCTTCTTTGATTGATCTTCGTCGTCCTTATTCAGAGCACTAGCCACTCTTTTTCTTTTTTGTCCTTCAACACCCTTGTCCAGTAGCTCGTAGTCAGGATACTCAAAGCCTATAGCATCCATCACTCGATTTAGCCTTCGTTTCGGACGGGTGCCGAAGGCTGCTGTCATCAATTGATCTTCCTTTTTAGAATAATTTCCAAGAATTTCGTTACACATCACTTCGATTGTATCCAACCATTCTTGGCAGGGTACTTTGAAACGTCTCTTGAATTTGTAATGGTAGGGCAGCCGGATAAGTTCTCCTTCCTTCTTTTTTCCTTCAAGCTTCGGCATGGCCCACTCTTTCATAGTTGGAAATATTTTGAAAGCCAAAAATTCCTGCACTAAGTCTCTAGTACCAATGTGCTCTGCGATAATCCTAAATTCAGCTAGAGCAATCTGACTTGGACTCCCTGGTAACATGTTGCACGGGGGTCGGGTCTCTCCGAAGATCAGCTTTAGCGGGCTCTAGACCAACTTCTCCTTATCATCGTCAACTTTGACATAGAACCATTCCGATTTCCAGCCTGCCGGCCACTTGCTTCGGTAGCTGATCACAAGAAATTTTGTAGTCTTCCGGTAGGCAAAATTGTAGCAGCCGAAGTTTTCATGCAACCCATCTTTCCTGGCCTTGGTTTGGTAATGCAGTTCATGTACTCGGTAGAAACCTTCGGCAAACGGTTCCACCCCTTGGCTTCGGAGAGCCCAAATGTAAACGCTAAGCCTAACGATAGCGTTAGGAGTTAGCTGATGGAAGTAGATCCCAAACTTCTTTAGCACATCAGCAATCATCTTATTCAAGGGAAATCTCAAACCAGCTTTGAAGAAACTCTTAAAAACTACTATTTCATCTTTTTCTGGCTTAGGAGTAGTTTCCTCTCCACCAAAGCGAATCAGCTTTTTATTCTCTTCATTGAAATACCCCAATTTCAACATTTTAGGTAGGTCACCTTTGGAGACTGTGGATTTTCCAAAATCAAGGTGGCTGGGTTTGCTCGGCACAGCGCTGCTATAATCATCCTCAAAATTGGTCTCCTCAACATCAACTTGCTCTGCCTCGGCGACAGGGACATCCTCCGATGTTACCAGCCCAGACCGCTTCATAGCTTCGAAAATCGGAACGGTCTCAACAGCTTCGGTCTCATCTCCCTCGCGATCAACCCTAGCAATGGAGCGAACTCTGGCCATTTAATTATGTCTTTCTTGAAATTTTTCGTTGTTGACTTTTCTGATTTTCCTGAAGCTCTTCCTTTTGTGACGAAGCAGATTCAAAAGCGGGGTTTCGTCTGAGCACGATGAATAAGCTTCGGCTATGACTAAAATTTTGGCAGCAAGACAGTGCAATAGCAATGAATGCTGTGGTAACTTCACACCTACCCGTCTGTTTATATAGTGCCGCAGGTGAGAAGGTGAATCGTCAAAGACTCCCGCACCGAACAAACAGTCACCCGCACTCGCTGAACGGTGGGCCACAGGGTTCGAGAGGGTGAATCACCAGGGCGCGCGTAACTGCTGCAAGATGGAGCCACCTCGAGCACGGAATATTTTAATCGTTTCTCGCCAACAAGCTCAGGGAAAGTGTTTTTCGGATCTTCGGCATCCTGAAGCATAGAATACTTTTTCACGGATCGAGCTCGTTACGAAAAATGATCTAGCACCGTGAAGGGGTTACTGTTGGGGGTGTGAGTCGTAGCCGAAGATCCTAAGGAAAGAGAACACCTTCGGCAGACACTCTCAGGAGCAAGCGCCAAAGCTATTACTTAGAGAGCTTCGGCACAATGATAAATCTTAAGACGAAGGGCTGAACCGACTTAAAGATGGATTGACTCAAAGACCCATGATGTTTGCGTCATTATTGTAATCAATTGTAAAGGGTTTAAATGTAATTTTACGCAGGTTGCACCCTGTGCCTATAAATAGGTGAACAGTACACCGGCACTGTTCACGCGATCTTGTAATCACTGGCTCATTACGCTTGAATTGTTGCTTTCCGCCAAGACGAAGGTATAATTGTACTCAAACGTTATGTTCTAATACTCATATGGTCATATAATAAAACATGTGAATATATTTTATACTTTATATTTCATTTCTCATTATTTGTTGTTTTACGAGTATGATTACGAAAGTGAAATCTTCGTAATATTTTAATCTTGACCTTCGTCCGAAGCTCATTAAATACTTGGGGAGATAATGCTTTAGCGGACGAAGGGCATTTATACTTAACATTTTTGTGTTGCCTTGTTCTTAATTTATAGCATTTGAGAATAAGTCCCCAACAGAACCTTTAGGGTAGAAGAGGCCTAGCAGGATCCGAACTGGGTATTGGCCATGCAGGAAGAGCTCAACAACTTCAAACGGAATGAAGTTTGGAGCCTGGTGCCTCGTCGAAAGCAAAACGTTGTGGGAACCAAGTGGGTGTTCCGCAAAAAACAAGATGAGCACGGGGTGGTGACAAGAAACAAGGCTCGACTTGTGGCAAAAGGTTATGCCCAAGTTGCAGGTTTAGATTTTGAGGAGACTTTTGCTCCTGTTGCTAGGCTAGAGTTAATTCGGATATTATTAGCCTATGCTGCTCACCATTCTTTTAGGCTGTTCTAAATGGACGTGAAGAGTGCTTTCCTCAATGGGCCAATTAAGCAGGAGGTATACATGGAATAACCCCCTGGCTTTGAGGATGACAGGTTTCCTGACCTTGTATATAAGCTCTCTAAGGCGCTCTATGGACTTAAGCAAGCCCCAAGAGCATGGTATGAATGCCTTAGAGATTTCCTTATTTCTAATGCTTTCAAGGTTGGGAAAGCTGATCCCACTCTTTTCACAAAGACATGCAATGGTGATCTTTTTGTTTGCCAAATTTATGTCGATGACATAATATTTGGTTCCACTAACCAAAAGTCTTGTGAGGAGTTTAGCAAGGTGATGATGCAAAAGTTTGAGATGTCGATGATGGGCGAGTTGACCTACTTCCTTAGATTTCAAGTGAAGCAACTCAAGGATGGCACCTTCATCTCCCAAACGAAGTACACTCAAGATCTTCTCAAGAGGTTTGTGATGAAGGATGCCAAGCCCGCGAAGACACCGATGGGAACTGACGGGCATCTTGACCTCAACAAAGGAGGTAAGTCCGTTGATCAAAAGGCATACCGGTCAATGATAGGTTCAATACTTTATATTTGTGCTAGTAGACCGGACATTATGCTTAGTGTATGCATGTGTGCTAGATTTCAATCCGACCCAAGGAATGTCACCTTGTGGCCGTTAAGCAAATTCTTAGGTATTTAGTTTCTACGCCTTGCTTTGGGATCTGGTATCCAAAGGGGTCTACCTTTGACTTAATTGGATACTCAGACTCTGACTATGCCGGGTGCAAGGTTGATAGGAAGAGCACATCAAGGACGTGCCAATTTCTAGGAAGGTCCCTGGTGTCCTAGAGTTCCAAGAATCAAACATCTGTTGCCCTATCCATCGCTGAGGCCCAGTACGTTGTCGCAGGACAGTGTTGCACGCAACTGCTTCGGATGAGGCAAACCCTCCGGGACTTTGGCTACAATCTAAGCAAAGTCCCACTCCTATGTGACAATGAGAGTGCAATCTGCTTGGCAGATAATCCTGTTGAATAAAGCCGCACTAAGCACATAGACATCTGGCATCACTTCCTGAGAGACCACCAGCAAAAGGGAGATATTGATGTGTATCACATTAGCACCGAGAACCAGCTAGCCGATATCTTCACCAAGCCTTTAGATGAGAAATGGTTTTGCGGGATGTGTAGTGAGCTAAATGTCTTAGATTCGCGTAACTTGGATTGATCTAGAGCATACATGTAGTCTATGCCTTTGATCATGTTACTTTGAGTGTTTACATTATTTATTGTTTATTTATGGTGCTCAAGTTGTATAAGCCATCCCCGGACCTCACAAGTCCGTATGCAAATGATGCACATGTTTAGGGGGAGATGTGCTACAACTTGATTCCTTTTGAGACTAACTTAGTTGTTTGAGTACATTTGAAGTAGTCTAGAAGGTACATTGAAAGGGAAGAAGAACTTGGACGACGAAAAGACTTCGATTGCACTCCGGTATTAGTGTATTTAATTCCAAGTTCATACTTATGCTCTCATTGCCTTTTTGCTCTTATTTGACATTTTGGTGAGGCGATGGGATTAAAGGGCCAAAAGTTATCCCGTTTTGGTGCTTAATGCCAAAGGGGGAGAAACTAAGGAAAAAGCAAATGGATCAGCCAACCACTTGTGACCACTTGTGATTTTTGAAAATAGTAAGAGTTAGAATTTGTGTTTTGTCCAAAATACTCTTATTGCAAAATTTGGTCTCTTATGGGGGAGAATTTTGATTATGGGAAAACGGGGGAGTTTTTGGCACTTGATCAATCTTACTCTAGGAATATCTCTCGATTTGTCCAAACAAGTGTGTTTGACTTAGAGACAGGAAAAAGAATTTGATTTGCAAAAACAAACCAAGTGGTGGCAAAGGGTGATCCAAATATGCCAAATACTAAGTAAAGAGAATTTGGTCTTCAATTTGCATTGATGTTGCACTTCTCTTGTTGCTTTTAAATGTGTTGGCATAAATCACCAAAAAGGGGGAGATTGAAAGGGCAATGTGCTATTGGGCCATTTCTATAAGTGTTTTGGTGATTAGATGGCCAACACATATTGATTGAGTTCATATGTGCTAAATGAGTGACAAATGCAAATCAAAGAACAAGGTATGTTTCTAGACTTAGTAAATTGTTTTTGAATACTAGCATGTTTATCTAAGTGCTAGAAACAGTGCCAAGAAAAGAATATTTGAATTAGAGAAGAGTTGGCTAAGTATAGCCAAAACCAGCACCAGCCTGGCACACCGGACTGTCTGATGGTGCACCGGACAGTGTCCAATGGTGCACCGGATAGTGTCCGGTGCCTCAGACTGGCCTGATGTGAACTGGCTGCTCTCGGGAATCGGCGACGACTTGGCTAAAAATCACCGGACTATCTGGTGGTGCACCGGACTGTCCGGTGAGTCTTCAACGACTGCACCCAAGTACTTCGGCAACGAACTTGTCGCTCTCGGGAATGCGTCGAGGACGCCGTGACTAAAAATCATCGGACAGTCTAGTGGTTCACCGGACTGTCCGGTGAGTCAACAGCGCTCGTGGCCAACGATCACCTGCGCGATCAACAGGTGACACGTGGCTGAGCCAACGGTCGGATAGTCGCACCGGACTGTCCGGTGTGCACCGGACAGTGTCCGGTGCGCCACAAGATCCGAAGATCCAATGGTCGGCTTTGCAAGATAAGGAAGGGGATCGAGCACCGGACAGCTACAGGACTTGCCCGGTGGTGCACCGGACTGTCCGGTGCGCCACTCGGCAGAAGGCAAGAATTGCCTTCCAAGTTGATCTCCAACAGCTCCTAGTTGCCTTAGGGCTATAAAAGGGACCCCTAGGTGCATGGAGCAGTACACCAAGCATTCACTAAGCATCCTAAGACTCCAAGACTCTGCCTCCAGGCATTTGATCGATTGTGTTAGTGATTTGAGCTCCGTTTGAGTTGTGAACTCTCTGTGCTGTGTTTCGAGCTCAAGTCTTGGCTTGTGTGCGTGTGTGTGCTGTGGATTTGAGTCTTGCGTGTGTTACTCTCTCTCACTTACTTTTGTGCTTCTCTTGTGATAAACTTGTAAGGGCGAGAGGCTCCAATCTGTGGAGATTCCTCGCAAATGGGATAAAGACTATAAGGAAGATAGTCGTGGTACTCAAAGTCGATCATTGGATCGCTTGAGAGGGATTGAGTGCAATCCTTGACCGAAGGAGGTCACCACAACGTGGAAGTAGGCATTGGCCGAACCACGGGATAAATCATTGTGTCTTGTGTCTATCTTATTTTGTGATTGGCTTTCTTCCTAAGTTCACACTCTAGCAACTTGGTTTTAATCACATTAACATTTCATAACCAAGTATTTGCTATTAAGTGTTGAATTTCGCAGGATCACCTATTCACCCCCCTCTAGGTGCTCTCACAAATCCCTCCATGGTCCAATTCTCTTACCTTGGCCCATCTCCAATTGCCCTATCTTACCCTCCCTTCAACGGATCGGGCCAAAATGACCGGCCTAGTTCACGCCCAATCAGACACCACACGCGTCGCTCACACCACTGACTGGTGGGACACCCCAGTAGTCGAAATAGAACCAAAACCTTCTCAAGATTGAACGGATTCCACCGTGATCCTCATTGCCGATCCCAGTGCAGACTTGGCTCTAAAATAAATGCGGGGCCTCGCCCTCGCCGTCGATCAGAGTGCGTCAAACCCTAGAACTGCCCGAGATGTGAAGTCGTCGCGGGCATAGAGAGACAACGCTGCGGAGAGCACTACCACCATGAACTTGGGAGACATCGCGGCATAGGATCTCGGTGCGTGGGTGAGGGTGTTATCTGGCAAGTACCAGATGCGAGAGTCGCCGTGTGCTAGCGCGGGAGGCCAAGGCGGCGTGGCGATTGCTCACTGGAGCAACCTCACCGCACCGGACCCGCATTGCTCCATCAGCAGGGAGTCCTGCTACCTGAATCATGGTAATGAGTCTCCTTCTATGTCTGCAATCCTTTCCTCTTTGTTTCGCACCAATCAGATCAGCGGTTGGGGCTCAGGGTCACCATCAGATCGGTCTTCGGCGATGTCCGTCGCCGTGAGGGTGGGTGGCACCGCCTGTGCGGGGTTAGGTGCAGGGAGGCGATCTTAGTCCATCGGATCTGCCCTCAACGCATGGGATTAAAATTTATGAACCATTCACCAGGATTGAATCACCACCGTTGATCTGAAATCGTGTGGTAATCGGGAGGATCTCGTTTCATTAAACCACGACCGCTGATCCATGACCCAATAGTGGATATATGCGTACACCTTCATAAACTCTTGGATCCGATCTGGTCAGCCCATTTTTAATCAGACGGTCCTGGATGGCATGTACCCCTTCAGCCACGGATTTTTGCAAAAGAGATCCTGTGATTTACATTAATGAACCCACAATCCAATCCTATAGAAAGAACAAAACAAATAGGTCCTAGAACTTATGCTGAGCACCCTGCACTTGTGAATATTAACATTCGTAGTCCAAGGTTTCTATTTTTCTTATTAAATTAATTCTGAAAATTAATTTTCATATAAAAATAATTTCGAGATCTTAGAAAAATCATAGATCTCTCATTTTAACTCCGATTTGACCCGTTCAAGTTGCGTTAGCTTCATAATAAAAATGCCTATGCAGTAAACAACATTGTTCCATCATATCAAATGTTCTAAAAAGTAGATAAATACCTATTTCACTTATCATTAAACTTGCTAATCATGGTTAGTAAATTATTTCAATTTGTCTACAAGAAAACTTTATGATTTCTAATCAAATTATAACTTGGATTAGTTACTTACAATAATTCCTTCAAAAATAAACACAGATCATATTTTTACTATTTAATCACCTAAAACTTCATAAAGCCATATCTTCTGAATCATAAACCTGATTTTAGTAGTTCTCGAACCTACGCTCTCGTAGTGACGCGTAGAATATTATTGTGTGGTTGATTCTCATGTTTGGTGTAATGTTATTTTTATATATTCCATGCCTATCTGTATGTATTGCTATGCATAGAAGCGAGGTTACAAGACACCGAAGACCAACTTGGTGAGGTACCTGGAAACTCGAGTCATAGGCAAGTTCTACCCTTGATCACTCTTCTTTACCTAATAATGCTCTTTGTTAATCACTGCGTCATGCCCAGGTTAATTTGATGGGACCCAATAAATTTCCCTAGTTTTGTTTACCCCACACCTTGCAAACAAGCGAACTATGGGTAGAATTGCTATTGCTCTACCTGGTTTTGGGATTAATGCTATATCTGAATTATGATCATGTTCTAATTTTGTTGTTGGTTTAATTATTGTTCCTGACAAGATTATTGTGTTAATTAGAACATGGAGCTTAACTTGAGATAATAGTGCTACCACAAGGGTGGAATGGGACGCCCTTGGCCAAGTAATTAGGAAAGCTAGGGAGAGATTACCTTACCCGAAAGGGGCAAGTGGGGAGGCATATCACTGTAGAGTATAGGGAGGTCCTCGGGTCGAATTGTCTGTAAAGCTTTTCGGACGAGGGATTCCTATGCTTCCTTCATCTTGAATCGGTAGCGGGTTTTCTCAAACTAGTGGAACTTTGGAAAGGCCTCGTAGTGGATCCCTATCCATTCACCTTGGAAGTGTCTAAGGGTCTAGCTAACCTTGGCTAATCGGGAAACAAATTTTGTGGGTAAAGATGTGCAACCTCTGTAGAGTGTAAAACTGGTATATGAGTTGTGCTCATGGTCAAGAGCGACTCGGGACTCTCGCATGATTAGCTTATGGAATTAAACTTAATGTGACATATGCATTGCATTGTGGGTTTTATTATTAATTATGATATCTTATTTAATTGGTTTGGTATCTACTTACACTTAGTAGCTGCTAATAAAATTTTGACCAACTTTAAAAGCAATGCTCAGCTTTAACCATCTTCTTTAAAAAGCCTTACACTTCACATGAGCCCCCACCATAAGTGAGCTCATGCATATTATTCCCCACAACTTGTTGAGCGATGAACGTATGTGAGCTCACCCTTGTTGTACTCACACCCCTAGGTCAAGAACAGGTACCACAAGATAAGGAGCATGAAGGAGGCTGCGACGAGTTCGTGAGAGATCTAGGTCGTCGTCTTCTAGTCAACTATGGTTGCGGAGGATCGTTGTCTTTGTATGATGTAATTATCTAGTTACTTTATACAGAAATCCTATTATATAGTAAAGATGTGACATTCGTTTCTATACCATGAGTCATCATATGTGTGAGACTTGATCCTACCACACAATTACGACGCACCCAGGTTTGCCGCTTAAATCTAGGTGTGCCAAATAGTGGAGGATGTCCCCATCACTCCCACCTTCTTAAAATGGGTCCTAGCTCTGATATCAGATGATACACCTAGCTCAAGTGGGGTTGGCCGAGACCCAACAAATTAGGGTTGCCTAGAGCCCAACAGTTCAGTAAGCACACCAACTCAGGGAAAAGCCCAATTGCCCTAAAAGACTAGTCCGTTGGTGGAAAGGTGGCTCTCCCTTTTAAGGTGACTTCCTCCTCCCAAGTTTAGTAAGCTCCAAAATTCTGAGGATCACACGATCGCCGTCCAACTACAATTGGGCCAACTGGTCCAATCGTGTCTTTGCTAACGGGTAATAGTGGAGGATGTCCAAATCAATGCCACCATGAATGGGTCACAGATGACATTACACTTAAATTGTCACCGTCCGTTTTAATGGTGGTGATCAAATCCCCATGCAGACACAATGTTAACTTGTCCCTTGTGGTTCGAGTTGATGATAAGTGATTGCCAACATGGGTACTGCTTTGGTGTGAGCCATTTGACTAACCAAAGTATGAGTTTGTGTTTTGTGTAACATGTATCTCGACTTGTGGTGCATAGGTGTGGAGTTCGAAGAGGTGGTCAATGGCGAAATTGAAGGTCATGCGAGTTTGTGCCAATGGACCGGGAGCAGTGAAGGATGAGCGATGAGTTTTGACTAAGGGACTGGAGAAGCTAGGTGAATAGTCATGGTGGCTGACACCTAGGGACGCTGACGAGCGTGAGGACATGAAGAAGTGGGTTGTGTCACAGGTATGGTCACAGACTGGTGGAACACGTGTCTAGGACATGGGGACGTGTATGGAGTATGCTACCCACGATGATTTCAGTGGTTGAGCCTCAAAACTACCAAATGTACAAAGGGCTAGTTTTGTCGAATTTAGCATTCAAAATCTGGTGGTGCGGTTTCGGTTGGAATTGAAGGCGGCATGTGGCGTCATCATGAAGGGTGCGTCGATGTGAAGAAACTTCATGAAAAGTGTGTGGTCGTTAGTTGTGTATTCCAAGAGTTGGTCCATTTTGCCCCAAGCTAAGTGGATAAGCTCTATGTATCTTGGGGTAGTTTATAGTGGAATAACTGAAAGTTACCTAGAGAGGGGTGGATAGCCAAAACATAAAAATTATAAACTTTAAACACTAACTTTACCCGGGGTTAGAGTTAATGAGTAATAATGAAATCGGAGTGCAGAAGAGAGTTCTTCTTGCAATGAGTTGCTCAATCAATGCAGATAACTTTAAGAGCTAACTCAAAATCATTGCAAGCAAGAGAACTTAAAGAAAGGGGAGAGGAAGAATCAAACTGTAAAGTAATGATCAACACAAATGAACACAACAATTTGTTTCCTAAGGTTCGGTTCCAAAGAACCTACTCGTTGAGGAGGCCACGTGGGCCAGGTCTCTTTCAACCCTTTCCCTCTCTCAAATGGTCACTTAAACCGGTTGAGTGCTTCTTCTTAATCTCGAGGGTCACTTAGACCCCGCCAGGATCACCACACAATTAGTTGTCTCTTGCTAGCTTAACAAGTCACTTGAGAGTTTAGAAGGAGATGAAGAAAGCACGATCAAGAAAGCCAAGCAATAAGAGCAACAAGAAAATCACAAGATCACACTCTCTCTGGACTTTCCAAGGCACTAATCACTAATGATCACTAGTCACAATTATGGCACTTGGAGGAGCTTGGAAACTTTGAATGTGTCTTGGGATGAAGTGTTTGCTCTTGTATTGAATGAGAGTGAACGGGATGCTTGGATGAAGTGAACGGATGTGATTGGGGTTGTATTTATAGCCACCAACTACTTTCTAGCCGTTGCCCACTTTCTACCAACCGCGGACGGCCCACGCTCCTGGCCCAGACGGTCCGCCCCTGCACATCAATGGCTGAAATCACAACGGTCAGCAGTAACGGCTATATCAACAGCTACAAGTGCATTAAATGCGTCGTTAGATGACAGATAAGTATTCACAGACATTCTGGCTGTGCACCCCGAACGGTCCGTGAGGATGCTATAATTCCTTTTTACGGAACTTGGCACCTTCGGATTTTTCTGATTTACAACGGGCGGACGGTCCGTGCTTGAGGCCAGACGGTTTGAGCTTGGTCTCGGATGGTGTTCTTCTCTCCTTCGGATAGTCCGTAGTACAAATGTGAGTTTTTCATAGTTCCTGTCCGAGGCTCACCGAGGTGTCACGGACGGTCCACCAGAAGGGCCTGGACGATCCATGCATAGGTGAATTCTTCAAAAAGCTTCTCCTATCCAGAATAATCTACGGTATTCCAAATAGTCGACTTAGAATTGAGATGGTTGGAATTATGCACCTAAGAATTAATCAACTAGGCAAACTAGTTAGTCCATTAGGTCTAGATGGTCATCAATAATCAAAATCAATTTAGAGAAAATGGTAAAGACCATTTCCCTTTCAGCCTCTCCCTTTTTGGTGACTGATGCCAACATAAACCAAAGCAAGTATAAAGTGTAGAAAAGTAACTAGTTTACAATTTTGACAAAAGTGCATAAGTTACTAAAGTGAAAGCAGTTCTAAGTACATATGTATGCTTTGATATAGTTAAAAATTTTGGACCGCATTTGCACCACTTAGCTTGTTTTTGCAAATATTTTGAAAAAAAATCTTTTCAATTTATTTTGCAATTAGCCTAAGGTATAAGAATATAATTTTTCAAAAGCATTTTCAAGTTTGAAAGATTCCCCCCCCCCTTTCAAATGGTTTTCCTTTGGCTAAATAAAAGCTCCCCTGAAGAAGTTCTCCCCTTAGCTGTCAAGAGGGTTTTTGCAAATGCAATAGTACCAATTTGGAAGATAAAAAGTTTTTTGAAAATGGGGTGGTGGTGAGGTCCTCTTGCTTTGGCCTATTAATTTCTCCCCCCTTTGGCAGTAAGCGCGAAAAACAAAGAAATCTAGAGGCCTGTAATAAAAAAACATATGAATGTAAGTACATGAGTAGGGAAAAGGGTATATGATACCGATGAAGATGCAGTGGAAGCCTTGTCTTTGCCTACAACTCCATTTTCCTTTCAATCTAAGACTAGGTATAAAAATACACTTGAAACCACATTAGTCTTAGCTTTAGCACAAGAATAATAAGAAATATGCATTTATACCAAATGAAGGAGACATGCCATGATCAAAGGTACAAAATGAGCAATGTGTGCAATATTTCAA
This sequence comes from Zea luxurians, assembly GCA_029449295.1. Classification (NCBI taxonomy): domain Eukaryota; kingdom Viridiplantae; phylum Streptophyta; class Magnoliopsida; order Poales; family Poaceae; genus Zea; species Zea luxurians. The sequence goes on from JAOPSE010000002.1 coordinate 15,458,201, forward strand.
TCAAAGTTCCGAGAATCTAAGACATTTAGTTCATTCATAGCCTTACTCAAAGTATTTTCATCTAGGGGTTTGGTGAAGATATCAGCTAACTGATTGTGGGTGTTAACATGTTCAATTGCGATATCTCCCCTTTGTTGGTGATCTCTCAGGAAGTGATACCAGATGTCTATGTGTTTTGTGCGGCTGTGTTCAACAGGAATGTCAGCCATGCAGATTGCACTCTCATTGTCACATAGGAGAGGGACTTTGCTCAATTTATAGCCATAGTACCTAAGAGTTTGCCTCATCCAGAGTAATGGTGCACAACAATGTCCTGCAGCAATATACTCGGCTTCATCGTTGGATAGAGCTACTGAGTATTGTTTCTGTGAAGCCCATGGCACCAAGGATCTCCCCAGAAACTGACAAGTCCCTGAGGTCTCTTTCTATCAATCTTACATCCGCCATAATAAGCATCAGAATACTCGATTAGATCGAAGATAGATCCCTTGGGGTACCAAAGCCCAAACCTAGGAGTATAAACTAAATGTCTCATGATTCTTTTCACGACCCTTAGGTGGATTTCCTTAGGGTCGGCTTGGAATCGTGCACCCATGCATACTGAAAGCATAATATCCATTCATGAATCACATAAATAGAGTAAAAGATCCAATCATCGACTGGTATACCTTTTGATCTATAGATTTACCTCCTGTGTCGATGTAACACCTCAAAATCATCAATTAAAATAATGCATTTAAAATATAGTAGAGAGTAAAGTAAAGAAATTTTTAAATCAAGTGTTTGATCTTTTATCTTTAGAATGATTTTTGTTTGCTCATAATTGATTGATGACTATTTTCATGAAATTTCTTTTATATGAAAACCCAATTAATTAATATGGGAACCTTGGTCCAAAAATAAAAACTTTAATGGTAAATATTTTTAGATAATTATTATGAATTTTTAGAAATATTTAAAAATATATTGATTTATATTATTATGGGAAATGAGGATAAAATAAAAAAACTAAATCCTAGCCAGATTGTCTGAACCGGCCCATCTAGGCAGCCCAACCGGCCCAGCCGCCACCACCCCTTTCTCCCTCTCCCTCCCGCTTATATGCGGGCACCACCCGACCACTTCTTCCTCCTCTAGCCACCGCACACACGCGCTAGCGCCGCGTGACCGCACCCCGGTCGAGCCGCCCACGTGCCCGACCTCGGTCGCGCCTCCTCACCTCCTTCGGACCCAAAACCGACGACACCCTATCCTCTCCCCTCTCTCCCACCTCCTCTTCACTACAGTTGACGCCATCAATGGCATTGATGGCACCGTCAACCCTCCCTCTCCCCTAGCGCCCTCTCTCCTCCCTCCTCCCCTCTATAAAAGCTAGTCGAGCCCCTTGCTCCTCCCCTCACCTAAGCTCTCTCCCTCTCCTCTCTCTCCCTCGCCCGCGCTCGCCTCATCGGACCGCGCCGCGCTGTGCCCTGCCCGACTTCGCCGCACCCTCGCCTTGTCGTGCCTGTCCCGGCCATGCCCCATGCCTGACCGTGCCCCACCTCGCCGTGACCGAACCTCTCCGTTCATCGCAAGGTTGAAGACAACCCGAATATTTTTGTTGACGTCTTCAAAATTATGTTTTGAATTAGTTCATGAATTTTATAATTATTTGTTGTAATTTGGGAATATTGTGATTTTGGAATTCATGTGTGTAAATGATTGATTTGAGTATATGTGCGATGAATTAGTATATTATTATCAGTCATGACATTGGTTTACAATTACTTTAGAATTTGGGATTAGAAAGAAGGATGACAGAATTTGGTAGACCATGTGTTAGTGATGAAAACACTAGATAAGTATGTGTTAGTGATGAAAACACTAGATAAGTAATTTCATAGTTAACTTTGTTTATTATAGATTTAGAATTAATCTAGATGTTTATATTCATAGGTTCATTTAGACCCACTAAATAAATAATAGAATGTTTCTTAACACGAAAGTGATAAGTAGTACAGTGTTCATAATAATTCAAATATTGTAGTCTAATCAGTGGTTTAATTTATTATTAAAATGATTTGACCCCTGATTATTATAATGATATTTTCTTTTAGAAAGAAAAGATAAAACTAAAATGAGACCCATGTTCATAGTAGAAATAATTAATTAATAATTGATTTATTTCTGTAGGATTGGTTAAATCATTTCATTTAAACCAGTTACGTAAAATAATTTCATAGTCGAATGTCCATATAACTTTCACTAGTGGCAACCCAAAGTAGAGTTTATAGTTTATGTCTTAGCAAATAGATATCAATATGTGTAGACTAATAATAGAAATATGAATTAGATGTTATTCTAGACATTTTTATAAAGTATGGTTTGTATGGTGAATGTTATTCATGTAACGGTGTATGTTATTCATGTAATGGTGTATGTTTATTTATTTGGTGAATGTTTTCTTTTGTATGTACGATATGCGAATCTATATTAGAAGCTGATTTTGTGGTAGATAACCAAAATACGTTTAAAGACGATCCGCAGGACACCTTTGAGCAAGGCAAGTGGATTCTCCCTCTGCATTTCTATTTGTACCCAAATAATTCAAATAATAATGTTTACTTTTGGATATTTGCATGATTTGATGGGATTTGCCTAAATAGGATTTCCTAGGAATACCAACCCTTTTCCTTGATTACCCTAGGATAAACACTATGCTACTACTCAACTTGATAATTATGATGTCACTCTTTAATGATACTATTGTGTAGCGCCCCAATCCTCTGGAACTCAAATGTGATACAATTACTAGTCCCAGGAGGCTAGTAAACACATTTATACAACAGATGATTCCTAGATCTGCCTACACGAGACAAACCTATAAAGGTGGTGATCAACTTTAAGACTTGGTCCACAACTCGGGACATAACATCAGAGTAGGGCTGAAGCAGCCCGATATACGCAGCGAAGCAAATCAGCGGTCCAACAGCCACATGCAAGGTTGGGAATAGGCGTAACTCTTACCCTGATCTCCTTTTTCTGAAAAACAAAAAATAAGCAAGGGTGAGTACAAACGTATTCAGCAGCCCACCTTCACCCACGGAATGGGGAAATCAGATATAAATGCATGGAATATGTGGAGCTCAAGATATTTTGCAGAAACAGCAATATTTTATTCATGGTTGTTTTGTAAAACATTTTATATTTTTCAAAGCACATCCTCTCCAACAGTATTATCCATTAAGTGGAAGCTTGTGTTATAACAATATTTAGCTGTTGGAAGCCATGCATACCACTTCTTCGGACATGTGCTGACGAAACAATGAAGGAATGTTTCTAAGCACTAATTCATGCATTCTGTCTGTCCATCTGATGCTGGGTGATAAGAACTCATCCTTAACTCAGACCCGGCTAACTTGAAGAGATGTTTCCAGAGTTGGCTTGTAATAGAGGATAACGATCAGAGATAATGGCGACAAGAAAACCATCAAGCTGATATACATTTGCCAGGAACGAATTAGCAACAAAAGCAGCCGAGAATGGATGATATAAGGGAATGAAGTGGCTAAATTTAGTGAACTTGTCCACAACCGCTAACATACAGTCCACTGCTCCCGACCTTGGAAGACCCTCGACGAAATCCAATGAGATTATGTGCCATGCAGACAACGACACTGGTAGTGGTTGCAGTTTGCCTAGGGTAAGCAAATCTACCGGGTTTTGCTTGTAAACAGACTTGACAGTGGCTCACAAAGTCATGTATGAACCACTTCAGGTTTGTCCATGCAAACAAGTTCTTCACACGATTGTAGATCACTAGGACTCCAGAGTGGTCGTGTGACAGAACCTCCCAAGTCATTAGGCCCACCTACAGTTGTCCTTGTCCAACGGACCTTAGACAACCCTGTAGATGCACATAATCACTCGACAAGTTCGGTATCTGTATTCTTTTCCTCGCCCAAGAGCGTTTCACCCGTCACGCAAATATTAGAACACATCGAAGGAACGAATAAGCGAAAGTGAATTACAATAACTTAATTTACATTGATTAAAATATAGAAAGAGTATTATTATTACATCACCAGGTTATAAGAGTGCAGAAGTATTATTATTATTACAAACCTAGGAGGCAAAAACCCTTCCTGCATAAAAGTATATTGTTTTTCAAAAGGGAGGCCAACATCCTCCCGCAACCACTTCACTGTTGAGGTTCGTCCTTGGGCACCACCCTAGTGCAAAAACAACAAAAATCTGTCCGTTTCATCACCTACAACATGGGTTCAAAAACCCTGAGTACGAAGTGTACTTTCGCAATTCTTACCCGTCAAAAGAAAAGACTCTCAAGGATATGCTGGCCTAAGGGAGTCAAGGTAAGGCTTAACCAAAAATCAAGACTCTGTTTGCAAAACTGCTTACTAATAGTAGATCCTTAAAAATCCAATTTTATTAGCAAGTTAAGTTCATTATCTGTCACTAGAGTTCTTTCTACCCTAGTTCAAGACTTGGCCTATACTAGCCATCTTTGTATCAACCATTCTTGTTTTACTGGAATGCTACGTGTAAGTCAGTGACCAAGTCTTCATGATCGAGAAGTAACGGCGATCCGAATCGATTAATACTCAGCTGAGGATATCCAATCACACGACATATGTAGCACTTAACCCTTGCATATGTCAACTCACCACTGGGGTTCTTAAGACCAGACTGGGTTCACGCCAACCGAGAGCACAGATACACCACCGTCCAGCCTCTTGCCACGGAGGGTACACACTACTACTCGCCATCTCTCCACTCCCATTGCGTGTTGGCCTTTCTAGTATTAGTCTGCCCGAGGCAAAGCTTACCCATGATGAGGCATGTGACCAGTTAAAAGTTCCTCGATCATCAGGCCCACATCGAGACGGTCCTTAATAGACTCAGACGGAGACACTACACCGAGACTCTCTTCTCGTGCAAGTCACCCGCCCGGTCTCAGCTTTATCATTTTAAACCCAAAGTTTGGTACCTGACAGAGGTACATCTTTTCTGATGTTGAACCCATCATGGCCATGATGGATAGGGATGAAAACGGTTTTCGGAATTTTTCGGAATTCTGGAAACCGATTTCAAAATTTTTCGATCGGATTCACCGGTAACGGTATTTTTCAAAAACGGAATCGGTTTTCGGAATTTTCTATCGGAATCGGTATCGGAATCGGTGTTGTGTTTTACCGACCGTTTCCTTCGGTTATTGGTATTTGTCGGAAATTACCGGATTTGTGTCTCGGTAATTTCCGGAATTGTGTCTCGGAATTTTTTTCAGAATTTTCCAGCATGTGATTTTTTCGCATCGCCTGTACGTCTCTGGATAAGGATTACTTATTTTTGTATTTTTTTGTCATTTTAAGATTTTTTTAGGATAAATGGTGTTGGAAGGCAGTTGAGATTAATCATTTGGTCTCTCAAACGAATCCACCCTTTTCTATGCACATGTTATGTATTAGTAATATATAATGATAGAGAGCCGACAGTCTGTCTTTTCCACACACTAGATTTTAGGGCTTTCCTGTGAGGCCTGTGAAAAAACTCTTTATGTGAGGAAAAAATATTTCATGAGTAAGCATGTCATGTCAGCTAAATCGAGTGGATATTGTGAATTGTGAACTTTGAGTCTGTAAACTTGTGATTTTTATGAACTTGTTATACTGTGAACTTGTTGTATTGTGAACTTGTTATCTTTGTAAACTTTTTATATTATAAATTTGTGATCCTTGTGAACTTGTTATATCTTGAATTGTGAACTTGTGGTCTTTGTGATCTTTTGTCAACTTTGTTGTATTGTGAGGTTCGATATGTTTACCGATCGTATTTTAGATTTCGACCGTTACCGGTATATTTTCCGCACCGAACTTTCGTTTCCGATGTTTCCGAAATACCGATATCGTTTCCGTTTCCGGAGTTACCGTTTTCGATTTCGTTTCCGATAAAAAAAATATGAAAACGGTAATGGTTTTAGTGTTTACCGATCGTTTCCGACCGTTTTCATCCCTAATGATGGATCCACCATCTAGTTTTATTTTTGAAAACATCCCATCCACTGTGAAGCATCATCTTTTGTTTAAAAACAAAACATTTGTTTTTCTAAAGCAAGACTAAGCATCAGAAAAAAAAACCATTTTAATAAAACAGGTAATCAAGGAATGGTAACCAGTTCCAAGGAAGGAAATGCAACAATTTGTTTAACATCCAACTCCTATCACCTAATGCATCAGTCATGTGATGAAGAGTTTAAAACAACAAGGTGGTGGCAAATGCAGCGGAGCTTATCTTGTGTTGTAGGAGAGTCGGGCGCTGTTCCACAGATGTCAAAGTAAAAATAGTGCCCGACAGGTGGATTTTCTGTTGATGGAGTAGGCTCTCTATACATAACCATATATAACCATGAATGCTCATGTGATGATGAAAATGCAATGATAGTAGAGATACACCAAGTTGCATCTTGAATACAACTTTCCTTCATGGTACACCGAGAAACTAGGGTCTTCTTGGTCAACATCCTAGTAGGGTTAAATAGTTTCACCCTAAGGGGCTAGGGTTTTGGGGTTTTGAGATCAAACAATGTTCAAAACATACCAAACTTCACCCAAGGGTTCTAATGGTCAAAATAAGTTCACCCAAAAAGTTTTATGATTTTTGGAGCTATTTAGTACTTTCTAAAATTCTAAAGGTCTTGATTTTGGCCTTCTTAAATACTACATAATTCCTGGTTTGGACTAAAAATCCTAAAATTATTTTTGATAAATACTACAGAAATTTAGGAGTCCAACAAAATTGGTCTCATATTTTTATCATTTTTCTAGAATTTTCTATGGATTTCCAAACTTTCTCAGAAAAAGAAAAGGAAAAAGCTTTCAATAGTATTGGGCCGTCATCAGCCCATTCGGCCCAGACCTCTACAGAATACAGGCGCGCCCACGACCGCGCCGATATATTTACGCACAAGCACTCGCCGGTTTGAATATCTGAAAGGAAGTCCTCTTCTGACCTAACCGTGTCACTGACACATTACATCTTGCCCCTTCCAAGTTCTTTGTCTTTTAAATTTAGGTCCCTGACCCCGGCCGGTGGCGCGGATGAATCCCCCATCGAACCATGGTGGCGGAGAGCCTAAGCACCCAGTAACCCATCACCAGACCTACTTCTAGCCTAAATCAAGCAGTTATGGGCATGGATTTAGCTCATAAACCCACAGAGCATCCTGACCGCGCCCACGACGGGGTCCCGGTTCCGCGGCGCTTGCCCAGCTGATTTAAGTACCGGATGATTCAAATTAAGGGCACGGGGAGCACAAGCAAGACACGGGCAACGCGATGCTTATAGGAATTGACATCGGGTCAACTGGGTTTTGGTGGGTCAACACCGGGGCAGTTCATGCGGCGTCAAGCTCGTGTTCCGACCAAACTAGTACCGTAAAGATCAAACAGACTTCTAGATGAGCTTCGCCAATCTATAAGGATGCTAGAACATTAATTTTTAGGGGTTGAGCCATATGCAATCGCCTGGCCACGTGAAGTCGATGTGTTGGCGAGGTGGTCACCAATCACGTTCAGTGACCTGATCAATGGAACTGGGCGCGTCCAGGGTATGGTTTGGGGAAGAGAAAGCAATACTACTAGCTGAAGCTACACACTGTGGTTGATGATCAAGGCAAGGATCACTAGTTTGCTCCTGCTTTCCTTCCCCCCCCCTTCGGTTGCTCTTTAAATAGACAGTGAAAAGATCAAGAGGGGGCTGGATTCTTGAGTTTATAGCAGGGATAACTATGAGCATGGGGTGTAGTTGTGGCTCACCTAAGAAGGCCCACGCTGGTTCACAGAGCACAATCATGCAAGGTGAAGTTTATCCATGGCAAAGGGAGGAGGTAAGGATAGGATGGCACTGTAGTAGATAATTCTACTAGTGATAGTTCAGTGATGGCATGATTCTGAGTATCTCTGCCCCTTCTTATCTCAACGATCTCACTATTTCAAAGTGGGACATGGCAAGGGAGGAAAAGATCAAAGTCAGATATTTCTGTATTTTTGAATCTATAGCTATTGACTGACCCACCCAACTTCAGTTAGCCTTTCCTCTTAATTTTGATTAAGAACATATCAGTCACTGTTAATAGAACTTGTTCATTAGTCCAAGGTCTACTAAGTTTCTACAGGTTTCTTAGACCCAAACCTCCTAGATTACAAATTATAGTATCCAAAAATTGGCTGCAAAATCTGGTTACCAATTCTTCTGCTTGAACCCTAAACTTCAGTTTTATTCAGCTGACCCTTCCCTTTTCGACAGAGACCTTTTTGGGTGCCTATATCTTCCAAGTTTATATAATGTCAAGTCAGGGTCCCCTAATAAACTTTGTTCATGAATACTACCTCTCCAACTTTGCTTTAAACCTTCTAGCACAAAGTCACACAGGATAGCTTTTACAAGGCCTCAAAGTGGAGCAAACAGGCAGATATTCAGAACAGGCTGGCCTGATCATTAGTCAGATACCACCAGCCTGACAGCCCGACTTTGAGCAGTATTTTCCTTAATTTTTGCACAGGATCAAGCCTACTTGTCTTAAGAACACTTAATCACTTTCTAATAGTCTCTAATTTATCTACACAACTCACAGCCTTTAACCCTCTAGATTGGTCACAAAAGACTCTAAACCCAGCTCGATACACCGCATTCTAGGTTTCAGATTACTGTGCTTGGTCCAAAAATTCAGAGTTCTGTTAGCCCTGTTTTGGGGTATGTTTTCATTAGATTTCATAGGGTTTTAGGGTTGGGTTTCTCAATTGAACTTATACCCCTATAGTAGCTCTACCACTTTGATGTACTAATCCAGGACAGAATCCTCAGGAATGAAGAGATACAAAGCTCCAAAGATGGTCTGAAATTACTGGAATTTAGACTTGGTCATATGGTGTTCATGGGTCTTTTTACAAAAAGGTCCACACCCCATTATTCAACTTGCAAATCCTCCAATATGAAAGATAGTGGGTTTGGGGTGCTCTTTTACTTTGATATTTGCACTTTGGTCCAAAAGTGCACAAAATTTACACTTAGCCCCCTAGGGTTTAATTAGGGTTTTCCAGGGTTTGTTTTTAGGATTTTTAGCACTTTAGGGTGTTGATGCCACCCCAGTCCTTCCAAGATGATATCTTAGGATCGCTTCTCATATCTTTTGAGGTTTTAACATATTTGGCCTTTACTTATTTCCCTAAGCCATGATCTAGGGTTAAACATTCTACCCTAGGGTTAATCACCCATCAAATCATATCAGTACAACTGATTTGAAATTTTTACCTTGTGAATGCACCCTAGGTGTAACAAACACATGATATGCCAATGCCCATGATGTTATGCTCAAGTTTTAGTGACAGTAACACCAGGGGTGTTACAGGCCGCCTATAGCTGACAGTACAATGCTGACACAATTCTGTTCTGCAACTAGTTGTTTGCACCAATCTAGATGCGCCCTTTAAAACAAAAAAGTCCATTCTTAAGTTCAAAGTTGGGAAAGGAGTAGACCTCACCGCCAATTTGGCCAACAATGATTGAGTTTTAGGGTCTTTAGCATAACTGACCTACACATCATCCAACCACTATGGTACCACGATGGAAATAGCTAAAATATCGATATTGGAGCGATGAGATAGAGCATTAGCCGCTCAATTCTCAGTTCCAGCTCTATACTGCATTTTGTACTGGAGGCCTAACACTTGGTGAATACCTTGTGTTGCCATGGGGTGTGTAACCTTTGCTCGTTGAGCTATGACCAACTTTTGTGATCCGTTAGAATAATGAACTCGTTGTGCTACTAATAAGGCCTCCATTGTTGCACTACTAATATCACAGCTAGGTATTACTATTCGTAGGTGGAAAATCCTCAAAATTTTGGACCCAAGGCCTTACTAAGGAATTCTAGAGGATGATTCCATTGCATAAGGACTGCTCCAACACCCACTGCACTAGTGTCTGTCTCAATGAAAAATGGCATAGTGAAGTCCGGCAAGGCTAAAACTGGTGCAGTCATTAGTGATTTTTTCTGGGTTTGAAATGCCAGATCATGGTCCTTGGTCCACATAAATACAACTGCTTTCTTGAGTAGGGTTGTCATAGGTTGAGCAATAAGGGCAAAATGTCGGATAAATTTCCTGTAGTATCCAACAAGTCCTAAAAAACTACATAATTCTTTCAAGGAAGTGGGGACTGGTTAGGAGACGATAGCTTGTACCTTGGCTAGATATGTAGACACCCTAGCCGAATTCACCATAAGACCCAAGTATGACACCTGAAGCTGGGCAAATGAGCACTTAGAAAGCTTCACCTTCCACTGATCACGGTACAATAGTATGAAAATACTTGTTGTAAGTGAGTTATGTGGTCATCCAGGGAATTGCTATATACAAATATATCGTCAAAGAAGATGAGTACACATTGCCTCAGTAATGTGGACAATGTATGGTTCATAGCCTTTTGAAAGGTTCCAGGTCCTGTTGGGGGCCTGCTTCATCGCCGAAGGTCCTTTAAGAAGAAGTACCTTCGAAAGATCAGCGTATAATCAAGCACCACGCGAAGGTACACACAAAGCTGCTGTCCGAGGAGCTTCGTCATAATGGTACGCCTTGAGACGAAGGGCTGCACTGACTTAAAGAAGAAAAGATCGATCAGTCCATAATAATTTGTGTCATGATTGTAACTAGTTATCAAGGTCATAAATGTAATTTTGACCGGGCTGCGTCCTGTGCCTATAAATAGGTGAACAGTACCCCCGTACTGTTCACGCTGACTGGAATTCACTCTTGCGTCACACTTGGACTTTTGCTCTTTATCAAGCCGAAGGTACAAATGTAATTCAATATTATTTCTGTTTATCCATAGTAAAATAATAAAAATATATTAATAATGTCATATGATTATTCATGTTGTCTCTTATATTGCATATGCTTCTTCTTTCATTAACATATACCGCGATGATGAAGGTACATCCTTCACGACCTTCGTCTGAAGATCATTATATCCTAAGGGAGATAATGCTTCGAAGGACAAAGGGCATTAACCTTTAACATATTGTGTTGCCTTGTTCTTAATTCATAGCATTTGAGAACAAGTCCCCAACATTGGTGCCCACCTCCGGTGAACTCACTTCCACTTTTGAGCTGATGGCTTCGTTCAACAACCAAGTCATAGCACCTTCGGCTACGAAGCTGGTGCTCCGGATAACAGGCGGTTCAAGTTCAGAGCCGGCTAACAAGAAGCAGAAGAAGGAAGCGCAGAGAATGGTGCAGCATGTTGGAGTGCAGGGACCCTTCATCAAGTCTAAATGGTCTCACATTCCAATCACCTTCTCCCAGGAGGACCTTCAGCTCAAAGATTACCCTCACAATGATGCTATGGTCATATCTTGTGTCATTAAGGGATTTCTGGTCCATAATGTTTTGGTTGACACAGGCAGTGCAGCGGATATCATATTTGCTAAGGCCTTCAGACAGATGCAAGAGCCAGAAGATAAGATTCATGATGCTACACACCCTCTTTGTGGCTTCGGAGGAAGGCAGATTGTTGCACTTGGTAAAATCACAATGTCAGTTACCTTCAGCTATGTCCACAACACAAGGACTGAACAGGTTATCTTTGACATTGTTGACATGGAATACCCCTACAATGCAATCATTGGTCGAGGGACACTTAATGCCTTCGAAGCAATACTTCATCCAGCATATGTATGCATGAAGATACCTTCGGAACAAGGGCCCATTGCTATTCATGGGAGTCAAGAGGCTGCCAGAAGGGCCGAAGGAAACTGGATAGATTCAAAGGCAATCCATAACATAGATGGAGCCGAAGCCTGCCAGCAGTTTAAATACAAAAGAGAGAAGGCTGCTTCGGCGGATCAGCCGAAGCCTATGCTTCTATGTGAAGACATAGCAGAACAAAGGATACTGCTGGGGTCTCAATTATCTGATGAGCAAGAGAAGACTTTGCTAAGATTTTTATTCAACAACAAAGATGTTTTTGCTTGGTCAACTAATGATCTCTATTGTGTCAACAGAGATGTTATTGAACATTCACTCAATGTGGACCTATCCTTCAGGCCAAGAAAACAAAGGCTTCGGAAGATGTCTGAAGACAAAGCTGAAGGTGCTCGGAACGAAGTAAAGAGACTTCTTAGTGCCGGTGTCATCAGAGAGGTGAAATACCCAAAATGGCTAGCTAACACTGTTATGGTGAAGAAGGCCAATGGCAAATGGAGAATGTGTATTGATTTCACAGATCTCAACAAGGCATGTCCAAAGGATGAGTTCCCATTGCCAAGAATAGACTCTCTAGTAGATGTAGCAGCTTCTTTAGAAATCATGAGTCTACTAGATTATTACTTAGGCTATCATCAAATTTGGATGAAGAAGGAAGACGAGCCGAAGACTAGCTTCATAACTCCCAGTGGCACCTATTGCTACCTTCAGATGCCTAAGGGGCTCAAGAATGATGGAGGAAGCTTCAGCAGAATGACAGCCAAGGTCCTTCATTCTCAAATAGGCAGGAATGTACTGACCTATGTTGATGATATCATAGTGAAAAGCACGAAGCAAGAAAATCACATTACTGATTTGCAAGAGACATTTGCCAATTTTAGGCAAGCTGGCCTGAAGTTAAATCTAGAAAAGTGTGTTTTTGGGGTGAAGAAGGGCAAGTTCCTTGGTTGTTTGGTATCAACGAAGGGAATTGAAGCCAACCCGAGCAAGATTGAAGCTATCCTTCGGATGGAGCCGCCAAGCACAAATAAGGGGGGCCAACGGCTGGCAGGAAGATTAGCATCATTAAACAAATTCATATCCAGATCAGCAGAAAGAAATCTACCATTCTTTGAAATACTGAAGTCAGCCGAAGTTTTTCAATGGGGTCCGGCCCAGCAAAAAGCTTTTGAAGAGCTGAAGCAATACTTGATCGATCTAACAACACTAACTCCACCTTCGCCAGGGGCTCCATTACTCTTATATGTGGCAGCTTTACACTCTGCAGTTAGTGCGGCTCTTATACAGGAGAAGCTAGATGGCCAAATCAAAAAGCAGGCTCTAGTGTACTTCGTCTCCTGAAGTTTTAAGTTTATCAAAGAAAAATTATACATAATTGGAGAAGGTGTTGTATGCTGTGTTAATGGCCTCCAGGAAGCTTCGGCATTATTTTCAAGCATATCACATAATTGTTCCTTCGTCATAGCCTCTAAAGGACATAATGAGGAACAGAGAAGCTATTGGAAGGATTGGAAAATGGGCTGCGGAGCTTAATGAGTTCAGTATTGATTATGTACATAGATCCTCAATTCAGTCCCAGGCGTTAGCAGACTTCATTGCTGATTGGACGCCGGGGGCTCAGGAAGAAGAAACCAATAAAGACACCGAAGCTTCAACAGTATTCTGCGATGGTTCTTGGGGAACCTTCGGCGCTGGAGCAGCTACGGTCCTAGTTGCACCTTCCAAAATCAAAACATATTATGCAGCAAAGCTTGACTTCAGTTGTACAAATAGTATTGCTGAATACAAAGCACTTCTGTTGGGCCTTCGAAAGTTAAAGGCAATGGATATAATAAGGGCCATCCTTAAAACTGAATCTCAAGTCATTTCTGGTCATGTAGACAAAAGTAGTAAGGCGAGAGATCCGAAGCTCGAAAAATATCTGGATACAGTTCGAAGGTTGGAGGCTTCTTTCGAAGGTTTTTCTGTCAAGAATATTCCAAGAGGAGAAAATGAACATGCAGATCTGTTAGCCAAATCAGCGGCACAGGGGCTCCCTTTACCTTTGGAAGTATTCTTCGAAACAATAAAAGCACCTTTAGTTGAACTTATGGAGAGAGCAGTGCTTACAATTTCTCCTGTACATAGTGAAGATTGGAGAACTGAAATTATATTTTTCTCCAAGGTAATTGTCTTTCGGATGACGAAGCTTATAATAAGAGAATGGAGGCAAGGACAAGACCATACGTGATGATAGAAGGGGAACTATGTAAGCATGGAGTTAGTTCTCCACTCCTCAAGTGTCTATCCAGAGCCGAAGGTATAGAATTAATAAAGAAGATACATGCAGGTCTGTGTGGATCTCACATTGGGTCCAGGCCCTTATGGGGAAAAGTGTTTAGACAAGGATTTTATTGGCCAAAGGCAGCTTCGGATGCAGTAGAGTTAGTTTAAAAGTGTGAGAATTGTCAAAAATGTGCAAGAGATCAGAAGCAACCTTCGTCTCTCACACAGCTGATACAGCCTACTTGGCCGTTGCAAAGATGGGGCCTGGATCTGTTAGGCCCACTTCCACCAGTGCAAGGTAATTTGAAATATGTTGTGGTGGCTGTAGAATATTTTTCTAAGTGGATTGAAGCAAAGCTTTTGGCTACAATAACTTCGGTCACAGTCCAAAAATTCTTCTGGCAAAATATTGTTTGTCGCTTCGGCGTGCCGAAGGCTATAACTATGGACAATGGAACACAGTTTTATGCTGAGATGTTCAAAGATTTCTGTGACCAAATTGGCACAAAGATTCATTTTGCATCAGTAAGGCTCCCAGAATCAAATGGACTGGTAGAAAAAGCAAATGGCATTATAATGACAGGAAAGTGGCCAGATGAGTTGATCAAAGTGGTGTGGAGCCACAACACAACCATGTCAAGATCAACAGGTTTTACACCTTTCAAACTATTATTTGGTGACGAAGCTATAACTCCAGAAGAAGCTAAAGCAGGATCAATAAGAACAGTAGCTTCAGCAGAAGACGAAGCTGATTATCTTGTAGCAAAAGATACTATCGAGGGGACCAGACTTCAGGCTGTAGAGAACATCAACAAATATCAAGCTGAAACAATAAAATGGCGTGATAGAAAAGTTCGGTTGAAAAATATTAAGCCTAGGGCATTTGGTGCTTCGGAGAGTGGCCAATCCGGACACAGTAGGCAAATTGCAGCTGAAGTGGGAAGAACCTTTTCTAGTGGTATCTTCGTCGAGGCCTGGTTCTTACAGATTGAAGGATATGGACGGCAACGACATACCTAGATCTTAGAATGCAGATGAGCTTCGGCGATATTATGTGTAATTTGATGTAATCTTTTTTCATTTTTTCTATGGCACCCTTTTCCTTTCCAAAGGGGGAGAAAGGTTTTTAATGGGGCTATAGCTCGTAATTTTTCCTTTCTTATTTAGCTCCACGAGAGCCAAATCCCCCAAAAAGGATGTAAAATGTAAAATCTGAGCATGCACCATCGAGTGCAGAGAGAAAAAAAGAGGAAAAGCAGGGAGAAGCTCAAAAGTCATCCCCAAGGGGATGCAGAGCATGACGAAGCTACAAAAAGTCGTTCCTAAGGGAGCACAGCGTAAGTTTTCTACTCAAAAGTCGTTCCTAAGGGAATGCAGAGCCAAATACCACCAAAATATAACGCGAAGAAGTTCAAAAGTCGTTCCTATGGGGATGCAGAACTTATACCGCCGAAATAGAAGGCGAAGAAGTTCAAAAGGCGTTCCTAAGGGGATGCAGAACTTATACCACCGAAATAGAAGGTGAAGAAGCTCAAAAGACGTTACTAAGGGGATGCAGAGCTTAAGACTCAAAAGACGTTCCTTAGGGGATGCAGAGTCTGGGTGTGGCTTCGTGTGCGTGTGTTTGGACATTCATTTGCACATTACATCACATCATTCATTGCATTCATACACATTCATGTAGACATTCGTAGGATCATCATCATCATAACATAGAGTACAGATAGATGCTTCGACTTTGATGACAAGGCTTTGATGAGTATAAAGAAGCAAAGATATGCTTCATTGTGTACGAAAAGAAGGGAAGGTGTTTTTCGCCTTCGGCTCAAAAGATATAAGTTTAGTCCACATCAAAGCAATTCACACGGATGAAAAGGTAAAAATATATTACAAGGTATGGACAAATTTACAGAGTAATGTTTCATTCCTAAATTACAATATCTTTTACAAAGATAATTCAAATGTCTCTAGAGCTTTGTGCAGCAGCTTCATCAGTCTCCGTCAAGCTTCGGATTATTGACCTTCGGCATCGTCATCCTGTACACAACAAAGCAGTATAAGGTAAAAAAGTAATCTCAGGAGAAGGTAAGCAACAGGTACAAGTTTAATACCGGCTTAAGATGACTACGAGCTTCGTCACCAGCTAAATCCCGCCCACCCTTCGTCCAAATTTGTGTTATAAATCTATTTCCAATGCTTCGGGCGAGGCTGGGGATATTAGTTAAGTCCGCTGGTGATAAGCTAAAGTTCGGTCTGTTGACAATCTTTTCGTGTGTGCAACCAGCCTTCATAAAAGCTACAGCTGTGCCGCGAGAAGCCAGCAGAGCATAGAAGTCGCCGTGCCCAGCTATAACTTCGTCAAGCGCCTCAACTTCGCTCTCAATATGTTCGAAGGTGCTTGGCAGGTCTTCAACCGAAGGTTCAAATTTTTCAAGCATATGTTCTGAAGCTCATGTTTTTCAAGCATATGTTCTGAAGCGTCAGAGCATAGAAGACATGTTTCAACCGCTGCACGCACCGGTTGCCGAAGTTCAAGCATATGTTCTAAAGCTAATTTAAGGATTTTTGCAGATTCGAACTTTTCTCGACTTCGGCTTCGAGCTTCGCATCGAAATTCTTCTTTTCTTGCTCGAAGCTTTCTAATCTTCGGAGGAGTTCATCGTTTAATCTAGCAACTTCGGCTTGGGCTTCAGCCAATGAACCCTCCATTGTCTGGAGAAGGAAGTCTTTCCTTTCTAGAGAAGCTTTATGATCTTTGATTTTATTTTCCAAGCCCTCGATTATAACCTCATTCTTCTTATCTTCGAGGTCTTGTTGCATTCTCAAGGCTTTGCTTAGCAGCATACTCTATGCAAAATAATCTTCATCAGAAATCTTTGCTTCATCACAAAATAATAAAAACTAAGAGAAAAAGCTTACCTTAAAGTTAGAGTAGAATAAGCTTCCGACGATATGCTGTCGTCGGTAGCTGCTGATGTCAGCTTCAAGCTTTGGAAAACCAACACTCTTCGACAGAGTGCTGATAATCTTCGCGCCGATGCGGTCTCGAATGCATCCTAAGGCTTCTTCGTTGATTCCACCAAAGAGCATGGCTCCTGGTTGGTATCCACAGGATATAGCATACTCGTGCAGCTCCTCCTTCTCGGCCTTGGATAATTCTTGACCAATTAGATTTTGAAAGTTGAAGCTTTTTTCCGAAGTATCTTTGGCAATTTCTTTCCCTTTTCCAGGCACTGCGGCCAGGGCTTCTTCTATAACCGCAGCAGTCTCCTCTGCAGCCGGGACTCCCTCTGTAGCCACGACAGTCTCCTTCATGGCCAAATCCAAGAGCACTTTATCAATAGTAGATAATGCACTCTCCAGATTGGTAGCTTCGGCAGTCGCAGCTTCGGCAGAAGTAGCAGCTTCGGTAGCTGGTGTCATTTTTTATGTTGAGGCCGGTGGTGGAGTTTCCTCAATGGCTTGCATAATAGTAACAATTCTTCACTTTTTTGGCCCAACCGCCTTTTTCGCTGCCGAAGGCTCGTCCTTCTTCTGTAAAAGCTTCGTCAGATGCAGCCTCAGAGGACTTAGCAGCTTGATAGGTAAGGATTCGGTCATTACCTTTAAAATTTCTGCTACTTCGGTAGCAGAAGGCGTCGAAGGAGCTTCCTCTTCTATCTCAGCCATCTTCGGCTCTGGAGTTGCAGTTTTTCTCTTCTTCGAGGTTGCCACCTTTGGCTCAGGACTGGATTTTCTCTTTTCATAGCTTTTTCATCCTCTTTCACCATCCTAGCAGCCTGTCTGCTCAGAACACTGACAACCCTCTTTCTCTTCGTCCCTTTGGCACCCTTGCTCAGTCGTTCATAATCAGGGTATTCAAAGTTTAAAGTGTCCATTACCCGATTCAATCTTCGTTTTGGTCGAGTGCCGAAGGCTGCAGTCATCAGTTGGTCTTCTTTTTTGGTATAATTACCCAAAATTTCGTTGCACATAGTCTCAATCATCTCTAGCCATTCTTGGCAGGGCTCTTTGAACTGTTTCTCAAATTTAAACCTTTAAGGCAATCGAACAAGTTCATCCTTCTTCTTTGTTCCTTTCAGCTTCGGCATACTCCATTCACTCAATGTTGGAGATACCCTGTTCGCCAAGTATTCTTGCACTAGATCCCTGGTGCTGATATGTTCAGCCACCACTTTGAATTCTGCTACGGCTAGCTGGCATGGTAACCCAGGCTTCATGTTGCACAAAGGTCTGGTCATCCCAAAGCTTAAACTCAGTGGGCTCATGACCATCGTCCTCAACTTCTCCCTTTTCTTCTCATCGGCCTTGATATAAAACCACTCACTTTTCCAGCCAGTTGGCCACTTGGTGTGATAACAGAGGACCGGAGCCTTCGTATCCTTGCGATACGCAAAGTTATAACAACCAAAATTTTCATGCAGCCCACATTCCCTAGCCTTTGTTTGGTAATGCAGCTCATGCACTCGGCAGAAAGCTTCAGCATTTGGGTCCATCCCTTGCTTCGAAGGGCCTAGATGAAGATGCTCAGCCTAATGATAGCGTTAGGGGTTAGCTGATGAAGATAGATTTCATAATTATCCAAAACTTCTCCAATCATCTCGTTCAGCAGAAACCGTAATCCTTCTCTAAAAAGCTTTTAAAAACTACTACTTCGTCATCCTTCGGTGTTGGAGTGGTTTCTTCCCCGGCAAAGCGAATAAGCTTCTTCTCAGCTTCTCCGAAGTAGCCCAGTTTTATCATCATGGGCATATCAGTTTCAGACATAGTATATTTTTCAAAATCCAAGTGGCTGGGTTTTGATGGGATCAGAATGCTATAATCTTCTTCTTCTTCATCAACATTTTCTTCCTCAACATCAGCTTGTTCAGCTTCGGCAGCAGGTGCACCTTCTTCAATGGCTCCCTCCATCACAACTAAGCCCGATTGTCTCATGACTTCGAAAATCAGAGCTGTCTCGATAGCCTCAATCTCTTCTCCTTCATGGGTCACCCTCGTAGTCGAGCGTACTCTGGCCATATGATGGATCTTTCTGTGGTTTTTACGAAGCTGATGTTTTTACAGTTTTGATGAAGCTTCCTCTTTTGACGAAGCTAATCCAAAGTGATGGTTCGCTCGAGAATGCGATGAAAAAGCTTCGGTTATGGTCAAATTTTTCAACAGCACAACAGTGCAACGGCAATGAATGTTGTGGTAACTTCACACCTACCTGTCTGTTTATATAGTGCTGCAGGTGGGAAGGTGAATCGCCAAGTCGCTCGCACCCGCCGAACAGTCACCCACACTCGCTGAACGGTGGACCACTACTCGCTGTGTGGTGGGCCACCTCGTGCCTGGAGTACTTTAATTGTTTCTCGGCAGCGAGCTCATGGAAGGTGTTTTTCGGACCTTCGGCATTCCAAAGCCTTGAAGATTTTTCACGGATCAAGCTCGTTACGAAAAACGATCGCGAAGAGGCTACTGTTGGGGGCCTGCTTTGTCGCTGAAGGTCCTTTAAGAAGAAGTACCTTGGAAAGATCAGCGTATAATCAAGCACAGTGCGAAGGTACACACGAAGCTGCTGTCCGAGGAGCTTCGGCATAATGGTACGCCTTGAGATGAAGGGCTGCACCGACTTAAAGAAGAAAAGACCGACCAGTCCATGATAATTTGTGTCATGATTGTAACTAGTTATCAAGGTCATAAATGTAATTTGACCGGGCTGCGTCCCGTGCCTATAAATAGGATGAACAGTACCCCGTACTGTTCACGCTGACTGGTATTCACTCTTGCGTCACGCTTGGACTTTTGCTCTTTATCAAGCCGAAGGTACAAATGTAATTCAATATTATTTCTGTTTATCCATAGTAAAAAAATAAAAATATATTAATAATGGCATATGATTATTCATGTTGTCTCTTATATTTCATATGCTTCTTCTTTCATTAACATATACTACGATGATGAAGGTACATCCTTCACGACCTTCGTCTGAAGATCATTATATTCTAAGGGAGATAATGCTTCGAAGGACGAAGGGCATTAACCTTTAACATCTTGTGTTGCCTTGTTCTTAATTCGTAGCATTTGAGAACAAGTCCCCAACAGGTCCTATCAATCTGAATGGGATAACACGGAATTCGTAATGTCCCAAGTGAGTTTGGAATGCAGTTTTATGAGCTTCACCTTATTGTAACAGTATTTGATGGAACCCGACCCTTAAGCCAAGAATATAAAACCAGGAGGCCTCAGACAGTTCATATAGAAGCTCATCAATAATGGGCACATGATATTTGGATTTCATCGTCAGAGCATTCAAATATCTGTAATCAACGCAAAAGAGCCAAGTCTCATCCTTTACTAGCAACACTAGGGAGGAGAAATCACTTACACTATGTTGAATCAACCCATTGTGCAACATTTCAGCAACCTCAGCTTCTATCTCATTCTTCATTGCAGGAGCAAATCGATATGGTCTAATAGACATAGGTCTAGCACCCTCTATGAGTGGGATAGAACGGTCACATGCACGACTAGATGGCAATGTTATTGGAGGTTAAAATAGATCATCGAAGGACTAAAGTTGATAGTACACGCGGCCCGATCTTCCGTGAGATACGATAACTTGATTGAGTGGAGATCTCGATGTTGATGATCCAAGCCTCCGAGCGAACGGTTCCTCGCAATCACTACACCACGGCTCCGTTGGTTATCACCCGTGACACACGAATTACCTCGCCACAAACGCTTATCCATGCAAGCGCAATCAAGAACACAAGCAAGAACAGGAAAGAAACACAACCAAAATTGTATTGATTACGGGATGGGGTCTCACAAACCGATCTACGGCGGCTGTTCTCGACAGATCTAACTTAAGCAAAACCCAAACCTAAATGTGGTGGTGGCTGCTGAATAAATAGAGTATTAGGGCGTGCGTGACCCCTGGACTCGCCCCTAATGGGCTCCGACGTGATACACGGCCCAACGGCCTAACAGACAGTGTCGCAGCACCAAAACAGAATCTGAATGCTGACTTGTTTCAACGATTCCTGTTGACTCCGGATGAATTTTAGGGTGGAACCAGTTGGGTTGGTTAGATAATCTTGTTATCTTTCCAACCATATCTAGTCCGTCACAATCAAAGTCCGGATGCGTCTTGGGCGTCCATTTTAGTGCAGACTGGTCTTGGAACCTGAGATGGAGTCGCGGCCGACTCGGACTTGATCTCCTTCCTATTGTTTACGCCCTTGCTGCTCCTCCTCAACACCTTGGCCTTTCCCAAGTCCTTGTTGGTCCTCTTCAAGGTACCTAATCATCAAAACATCCATGGCCCCAAGCGTAAGCTCTGAAACACAATTGACTAGGGTAGAACGTACCTGGAGATTTAGCTGTCGTGCACGAGATCGTGTTATCGGTCCATTCATTGTATGTATAGAAGTGATGTCCTCATCATCCTCCTCCTCTTGAATTGGAGTCGTCCTCGACTTGATCTCATCTTCGTCACCCATATATGGCTTCAAATCTAAAATATTAAAGGTGGAACTAACCCGAAAATCTGGAGGCAACTCAGGTGGTAATCCAGGGGGTATCTCAGAGGGAAACACATCCATATACTCTTGCAAAAGGTTAGCAATAGCCAGTGGCAAAGCAATAGATGTATCATCAATGGAATAGAAAACATTTTTGCACACTAAGGCATAGCAAAGTCCAACAGAGGCATGTAAATCATCAAGATCAGATTTCATGGCTAGCAAAGTAGGAGTTTTTAACTTAATAGGTTGCTATTTTTTAGAGTTCAAAACACCTTTTTGCTTAGCATTAATCTTTTTCTCATGTTCTAAGTGGACAATTTCAATGGGAGTCATAGGAAGCAACACAATTTTCTTTCCCTTATGCATGAAAGTATATTTATTAGATCTACCATGGTGAATAGCATCAGTATCAAACTCCCAAGGACGTCCCAGTAAAAGAGAGCAAGCATCCATAGTCACCACATCGAAATCAGCAAAGTCATGGTAAGAGCCAATAGAAAAATGCACCCTTGTTGTTTTTGTTACCTTGAACTTACCGATGTTGTTAAACCATTGAATGTGATAAGGGTGGGGATACTCTCGTGTGGTCAAGCCAAGCTTCTTGACCACCTCAACATTCACCAAGTTGTTGCAACTACCACTGTCAATGATGGTATGTACACGACAGTCCTTGACGATGAGGAACATGTTGAAGAGGTTGTGGCGCTGTCTGTTGTCGTCGTCACTAGCCATGGCACTCAAAGCTCGTTGCACAATCAAGGCCTTATAGGTCTCGGTCGCTGTTGTACCAAGAACCTCCTCATCACCATCATAAGTCTCTGCAATGTTAGCTCCAACAGTATATTCATCTTCAACATCAAAAACACTAACATACCCACCATCACCAGTAGTAATGTATGCCCGTTTGCTGGGGCAATCTCGCTGAATATGGCCAAGTCCCTGGCAGCGGTGGCACTTGATGTCGGAGGAGCAACCTGTGGAAGAGGTGTTCGTAGCAGGTTTTGCTGCAACACCTGAAGGTACCAAGGACTTGCTGTTGTCGTGTCCCTGTGATGCTGAAGGTGTGGTGCTGTGTGTGCCGCTGGTGGAGGAAGATGTGGACGTCCGTACGCCCGAAGAGGATGATGCCTTGGCTGGCGCCGGTGGCTGGTGTGGTGCGAAAGTGCTGCTCTTCCGCTGTTGACAACCCTGCAATTCTTTTTCTGCCAACATAGAAAGATGGAACAAGCGTTGTATAGAATGATATTCTTTATAATGAACAATATCCTGAATCTCCCGCCTCAATCTCCCATAAAACCTAACCATTTGATCCTCCGGATCCTCAACTACCCCACATCGTAGCATACCTTTCTGAAGCTCTTGGTAGTATTCCTATACCGACATGTCTCCCTGATCTAAGCGTTGCAATTTTTTTCGAAGATCACATCTATAAGAAGGGGGAACAAAGCGAGCTCACATCTCCTCTTTTAACGCATTCCATGTTTGTGGTGCAGCACGTGTGTTAACAAGTTCATTCCACCAAATGATAGCAAAAATCTCTAAATTCACTAGTGGCTTGTCTAACCCTATGCTGCTCAGGAACAAGATGGGAATTAAAATTTTGTTCTATTGTCATCTCCCAGTCTAAGTAAGCTTCAGCATCATAAGAACCCATGAACAGTGGAATAGAGAACTTAATCTTAGCAAATGGATCATAGTCTGGTTCAGGATTATGATGACGACGTCTACCATTACCTTCCATACCTTGTCGATTACGTGTGAGGCGTTGTCACAGCGGTGCATACACATCGTCGTCGTCGTCGTCCATAGGAGACTGAGATGGGGCTGGAGTTGGTGGTGGGGGACGAGCCTCCAGTACGTCCATGCATGTAATAAGTTCATCAACTCGTCGATCAAGCTGCTCATAGGATGTCGTCGTAGAGTCCTGGTATTTTTTAAAAGCTTCAGTCATCGCGTGCATCATCTCCTTCAATTCCATCTGAGAGACACACTCATCGTCGTTAAGCTTAGGCCCCTTGTCCTTGTCCATTTGATTCTTTGGTCCTGTCATTGTTAGCACAGAACAGAGACAAAAAAACAACAAACAATATGAACCCTACAACTATCTCTCAGGGTGGTGGTGGAGGTGGAATACAAATTATGAAGCGTCTTACCCCGCTCTTACAACGTTCTTACTAGCACCGCAGGTGGCAAACAGTGACCGGTGTGACTGTCCAACGAGCGTGGGTGTGATTGCAAAGGAGTACCTATTCTGCTCGAGAGAAAGCTGGAGTTCTAGGAAGGCTGACTAAATATATATATGTGGCACACAAGTCAGTAACAGATAGCAATGTTGAATAAGTGTTCCAAGTACTCGTCCTAGTTGCTGGCCTATAACAGTTGGACCAAGGCACAAGAAAGGAGGTACAAGTATCTAGTAGAAATGTCAGTTCTGTAAATAGAGCAGATTTTTCAGCACTAGTAGAAATCAAAGGCGCGTTTCCAAAGGAGTACCAGCAAAAGAGCTCGAAATATTCTGAATTTTTTATCACTGATGCAAAATCACAAAGGATGGAAACACACAAAATTTCACTTGAAACAGAGTTGTATTGTGACCTAGAGAAATTCACAAAGGATCTCTGAAATTCCTGAAAACACTTAAATAACTTTTTAAATTATCTTCCTGATTTTTTTGAATTTTTTGACCGAACCAAACAGGCCGAAGGCGAGTTTGGGTCACCCCAGAATGGAGTCAAGAATCTGCTGTAAAAAATTGAGCTCAAACGGAGCATCGAGCGAAATGTTATGCCCGTTTTATGGAAGGTACCTTAAGTTATGGTTTTCAAAGGCACAAATCAGCAGGAACCGAAGCAGCGGCTATGGAGCACAGGTTCGGTTTTAGAGATAGGATTTGTTTTGTGGATATGGTTGGTTTAGATACAGGACCTGTTTTGTGGATAGGGTTGGTTTTAGAGATAGGATCTGTTTTGTGGATAGGGTCGGTTGTACAGATAGGATCTGTTTTGTGGATAGAATCTGTTTTGTGGATAGGGTCGGTTTTAGAGATAGGATCTGTTTTGTAGATAGGGTCGGTTTTATAGGATGGAAGCAGATGGACAGAATCAAACTGAACCAAAACAAATCTAATCCAGCAACCAAACTCAACTAGAACACAAACTCAGAACTGCGGACTCTAAAACTGAATTGTGCAAAGGCTAAGGCGATGGTTTTAGGTCGGAATAAACTGATCGTAATTTTTTTGGCTTTTCGTGGACTATGGGACGAAACAAAACTAATCTAAAGGTAGAATTATACATCACGGGCAACCTGGAAATCTGATACCAATTGATAGTAGACGTGGTCCGATCTTCCGTGAGATACGATAACTTGATTGAGTGGAGATCTCGACGTTGATGATCCAAGGCTCCGAGCGAACGGTTCCTCGCAATCACTACACCACGGCTCCATTGGTTATCACCCGTGACACACGAATGACCTCGCCACTAAGGCTTATCCCTGCAAGCGCAATCAAGAACACAAGCAAGAACAGGAAAGAAACGCAACCAAAATTGTATTGATTACGGGATGGGTCTCACAAACCGATCTACGGCGGCTATTCTCGAAAGATCTAACTTAAGCAAAACCCAAACCTAAATGTGGCGGCGGCTGCTGAATAAATAGAGTATTAGGGCATGTGTGACCCCTGGACTCGCCCCTAATGGGCTCTGACGCGATACACAGCCCAACGGCCCAACAGACGGTGTCGCAGCACCAAAACAGAATCTGAACGCTGACTTGTTTCGACAATTCCTATTGACTCCGGATGAATTTTACGGTGGAACTAGTTGGGTTGGTTAGATAATCTCGTTATCTTTCCAACCATATCCAGTCCGTCGCAATCGGAGTCCGGATGCATCTTGGGCATCCATTTTAGTGCAAACTGGTCCTGGAACCCGAGATGGAGTCGCGGCCGACTCGGACTTGATCTCCTTCCTGTTGTGGACGCCCTTGCTGCTCCTCCTCAACACCTTGGCCTTTCCCAAGTCCTTGCTGGTCCCCTCCAAGGTACCTAATCATCAAAACATCCATGGCCTCAAGCGTAAGCTCTGAAACACAATTGACTAGGGTAGAACGTACCTGGAGATTTAGCTGTCGTGCACGAGATCGTGTTATCGGTCCATTCATTGTATGTATAGAAGTGTCGGGTACCGCAATTAGGGATACCCCCCAACACTCCTAAGCATGGCTGAAAAGCATCTTCAAAACAGGTCGTAAAGGCTGGTAAGCACAGCGCAAAGTCAAAGCCCCATCTACCAAGGGACGCGATCTCGTCTCGCCCGAGCCTGGCCTCGGGAAAGAACAGTGGTCCCAGACAGATTCACGCCTTGCCCGAGGGCCCCCTCAGGCAGTGGGCGCACCCCCGGCTCGTCCGGGGCTAAGCTCGGGCAGACTTTGTCGTATAGCAACCTCGGCCAAATCGCCTTACCGCCAACCGTATCGCATGCGCATTTAATGCAAGGATCACCTAACACCTTATCCTGACACGCGCACCTGAGTTAGCAAGGTCGAAGTGACCGCAGTCACTTCGCCCCTTTACTGATCGTTCTAACAGGAAAACAACACTATTCACCCTGTTCCAACTACTATGCCAACCACCAGATTAAGACTAACAACAGTAAGTCATGGCCTCTCCCGAGTTCAGCCTCGGGCGCAACAGGGAGCTCCGCCTCGGCCGACCCTAGGCCTCGGCCTCGGCCTCTGCCCTGGCCTCGGGAGAAGGTCTCTGCCTCGCCCGACCCCAGGTCTCGACCTCAACCTCGGCCTTGGGAGGAGGTCTCCGCCTCACCCGACCTCAGCCTCGGCCTCAAGAGGAGTCACCACCTCGCCCGACCTCGACCTCGGACTGACTACGCTACAGGGGATACATCATTACCCTACCTCTGGCTAGCCGCCTCAGGCTACAAAGGAACAAGAGCAGAGTCACATCTAGATTACTCCGACAACAGGTAATGATGGTTCCCCGCACACGTTCATGACATCAATAGTCCTCAAGCTCTCTACGAAGGCAAAGAATTGTCAGCAGGACCCAGAACCGCACCGCCAGCTACACTTCTATAGGGCTCAAGCACTTCTCCGCAGGCCACGTTAGCACATAGCAACACCCCCATGTGTAGAGCTGGACCATCCCCTTGTATCTATAAAAGGGGATGCTCAGGGCCTTCTCAGAGGAGGGGGGCACGGGCGATAGGGACGACGGATTCGGACTCGTTCAAAACATCGAACTCCACTCCGCAACACCAGACCTCTCAGGAGGCCTAGGACCCTTTCCCTCTCTCATGAAGCTTGTAGCCCCTACTGCAAGCACCCCCGGTGTAAGATAATATAAGCCTCATCCCTCCTCTTGTGTTCCATCTTGCATAAATCCATCTGGGCAGGGGCACACGGCACAAAATTCACTAGTCGGTCCGGTTGAGGGTCCCCCGGGTCCGAAACGCCGACAGTTGGCGCGCCAGGTAGGGGCCGCTGCGTTTTGACTATACTTTCCCGTTGAGTTCCAGATGGACAATCTTCAGCAGCCTCTTCAGCCCGGGACGGTGCTTTGCTTTGGAAGTCTCGAGTTCATGTCCCCCGACGGCGGCTACGACATGGTACTCCTCCCCCCGCAGCACGACAACAACGATGGTCGTCGGCTTACCCGGCGGAGGCGAACTCGACGACGACGACATCTCCCCGTGGCGGAAGAGGAATACCCGAGTCAACCACGCCACCCTCCTCGCTGGAGGAGGCGGAGACGGGGCAACCATGGCCAGGCAGGAGGAAGCACCTCGACGGCTGTCAGACCAGAGCGAGTCGACGACGCTGACACCCATGCGGGGGACATGTCGGGTGTTATCCTCACACCTGAGACAACGACGGGTGTCGCTTCCCAGCAAAACGCTAGCCCCAGGCGGACTGATGACGCTGGCACCCTTGCGAGGGACTTGTCGGGCATTAGTCTCGCACCTGAGATAACGACGCATTCCACCTCCGATGCAACTTTGCCGCCGTCCACCAACCAAGAGGTACCTTCAGTTTTCCATCCTGTTCCCTTTAGGTTCAGCTTCGACCCACCAAGCGACCCCGCTTCGGTAAGCGCTTTCGTAAGGGCATATCCTAACCTTCTGGGGTACCATATGTGGTCAACTTGGGACTGACTGACGGCCGTCTCAACCTTCGGACCCAAGGGTTCCGAGGAAGAGGACAACCCCGACTCCAGTTGGGACTTCTGCGGACTCCATGATCCCAGTGCCATGCATGACTTCATGTCCACATGTCACCATTGCCTCTCCGGCTGCTCTGATGATGGTCACAGCCTTGACGACAAGGGTTGCGACCCAACTCGCGAGTGCTTCCACAATGATCAGGAAGATCACGACGGAGACCACCACCCCGGCATGCCAGGAGGCAACGGCGCCCTTGCACCTACGTCTCGCGTTGAGATCCCGCGGGAGCTAGCTGTGGCCCAGGTCCCCACGGGGGGCCAGGGCTCACAGCTCGAGCAACTCTGCGAGATGCAGGCCAAGCTCGACGAAGAAACAGGCCAACTTGTGCAGCTCCGACAAAACCTCGAGCAAGAGTGGGCAGGCCGAGCGCTCGCCGGAGGAGCGCGTCATCGGGCCCGGGACGTCCAGCACCGTATTATTGACGATTCCAGGGCAATGCTGCCCCCGACCTTCAACGGGGCCGGCCAAAACCTAGCTGCAGCGGCGATGTTACTTCGAACGATGCCAGAGCCATCTACCACTAAGGGGCGGCGTATCCAGAGCAAACTCAAGGACCTCCTGGAAAATGCCGTAGCCCGACGGGCCAAGAGCTCTGCCTCCCGAAGGCGGGAATGCCCCTCAGAGCATCACATATCGTCCTCCCAACGCATGCGCAAGGCCTCGGTCCACACCAAGCTTACGGGAGACGAGACACCTACAGCCCGGGATCGCCTCGGCGACGATCAACACCGCCGTGACCGTCGGGCCCGCCTCGAGGAGAAGGTGCGCCGAGGCTACCACCCCAGGCGCCGGGGACGCTACGACAGTGAGGAGGATCGGAGCCCCTCACCCGAACCACCAGGCCCGCAGGTCTTCAGCCGAGCCATACGACGAGCGCCGTTCCCGGCCCGATTCCGAGCCCTGACTACCATTACCAAGTACTCAGGGGAGACGAGACCAGAGTTGTGGCTCGTGGATTACCGGCTAGCATGCCAGTTGGGAGGGACGGACGACGACAACCTCATCATCTGCAACCTCCCCCTTTTCCTCTCTAACGCTGCCCGGGCCTGGCTGGAGCATCTGCCCGCTGCGCAGATCTTCGACTAGGACGACCTAGTCAAGGCCTTCGCTGGAAATTTCCATGGTACGTACGTACGCCCTGGGAACTCATGGGATCTCCGGAGCTGCCGCCAGCAGCCAGGGGAATCCCTGTGTGAGTACATTCGGCGGTTTTCAAAGCAGTGCACCGAGTTGCCTAACATCACCGACTCGGACGTCATCGGAGCATTCCTCGCCGGAACCATATGCCGAAACCTGGTAAGCAAACTGGGGCGTAAGACACCCACCAAGGCGAGCGAATTGATGGACATAACCACCAAGTTCGCCTCTGGTCAGGAGGTGGTCGAAGCCATCTTCCAGAAGGAAAAGCAGCCTCAGGGAAGGCAAAAGGAAGACGACCCCGAGGCGCCCATCCAGCGTGGTACAAAGAAGAAGACCGGGAAGAAGGCGCGAGCGAAACGCATCACCATTGACGCGGATCTCGTCGCTGCTACCGAGCACAGGAATCCTCGAAAGATTCCCGGAGGGGCCAACGTGTTCGACAAGATGCTCAAGGAGTCATGCCCCTATCACAGGGGTCTCGTCAAGCACACCCTTGAAGAGTGCGACATGCTCCGGCGTTACTTCAATAAGGCTGGACCCTCGGCGGAGGGTGGCAAGGACCATGGCAACAACAAGAAAGGAGGCGACGGGGAAGAAGAGTTCCCAGAGGTCCACAACTGCTTCATGATCTACGGTGGGCAAGTGGCGAATGCCTCGGCTCGACACCGCAAGCAGGAGCGCCGGGAGGTCTGCTCGGTGAAGGTAGCAACGCCAGTCTACCTAGACTGGTCTGACAAGCCCATCACCTTCGACCAAGGTGACCACCCCGACTACGTGCCAAGCCCAGGAAGATACCCGCTTATCGTCAACCCTATCATCGGCAACGTTAGGCTCTCCAAGGTCCTCATGGACAGAGGCAGCAGCCTCAACATCATCTACACCGAGACCCTAGAGCTCTTGGGGGTTGATCGGTCCGAGATCCGGGCTGATGCATCACCCTTTCACGGGATTGCGCCCAGAAAGCGTATCCTGCCCCTCGGACAGATTGACTTGCCCGTCTGCTTTGGAACACCCTCCAACTTCCAAAAGGAAACCCTCACTTTCGAGGTAGTCGGGTTCCGAGGGACCTATCACGCGGTGCTGGGAAGACCGTGCTACACCAAGTTCATGGTCGTCCCCAACTACACTTATCTCAAGCTCAAGATGTCAGGCCCCAAGGGAGTCATCACCGTCGGACCCACGTACCGCCACGCTTACGAATGCAACATGGAATGCGTGGAGTACGCCGAAGCCCTCGCCGAGTCCGAAGCCCTCATCGCCGACCTAGATTGCCTCTCCAAAAAGGCGCCCGACGCGAAGCGGCACGCCGGCAACTTCAAGCCAGCCAAGGCAGTCAAATCTGTCTCTCTCGACCCCAGCAACGACGCCAGCAAGAAAGTCAGGATCGGCTCCGAGCTCGACCCCAAATAGGAAGCAGTGCTCATCGACTTTCTCCGTGCAAACGCCGACGTTTTTGCATGGAGTCCCTCGGACATGCTAGGCATACCAAGGGATGTCGCCGAGCACTCACTGGACATCCGAGCCGGAACCCGACCCATGAAACAGCACCTGCGCTGTTTTGATGAAGAAAAGCGCAGAGCCATAGGCGAGGAGGTCCACAAGCTAATGGCTGTAGGGTTCATCAAAGAAGTATTCCATCTAGAATGGTTAGCTAACCCTGTACTTGTAAAGAAAAAAGGTGGGAGGTGGAGGATGTGTGTAGACTACACTAGGCTAAATAAAGCATGTCCCAAGGTTCCCTACCCTCTGCCTCGCATCGATCAAATTGTGGACTCCACCGCTAGGTGTGAAACCCTGTCTTTCCTCGATGCCTATTCAGGCTATCACCAAATCAAGATGAAAGAATCCGACCAGCTCACAACTTCTTTTATCACACCTTTTGGCATGTATTGTTATACTACTATGCCATTTGGTTTGAGGAATGCAGGTGCAACATACCAAAGGTGCATGAACCATGTGTTCGGTGAGCACATCTATAGAACAGTCGAGGCTTATGTCGATGACATCGTTGTCAAAACAAGGAAAGCCTCCGACCTCCTCTCTAACCTTGAGGTGATAATCAGGTGCCTCAAAGCGAAGAGCGTAAAACTCAATCCCGAGAAGTGTGTCTTCAGAGTCCCCTAAGGCATGCTCCTAGGGTTCATCATCTCCGAACGAGGCATCGAGGCCAACCCGGAGAAAATCGCGGCCATCACCAACATGGGACCCATCAAAGATTTAAAAGGAGTACAAAGGGTCATGGGATGCCTTGCAGCTCTAAGCCGCTTCATCTCGCGCCTTGGTGAGAAAGGATTGCCCTTGTGTCGCCTCTTAAGGAAGGCCGAGCGCTTCACTTGGACTCCCGAAGCCGAAGAAGCCCTCGGAAACTTAAAGGCACTCCTTACAAATGCGCCCATCTTGGTGCCCCCCGCTGCGGGAGAAGCCCTCTTGATTTACGTCGCCGCAACCACTCCAGTGGTTAGCGTTGCGGTCGTAGTCGAGAGACGAGAAGAAGGGCATACACTGCTCATCCAGAGGCTAGTCTACTTCATCAGCGAGGTGCTATCCGAGACCAAAATCTGCTACCCGCAAATCCAGAAGCTGTTGTACGCAGTGATTCTGACACGGCGGAAGGTGTGACACTACTTCGAGTCTCATCCGGTTACTGCAGTTCCATCCTTCCCCCTGGGAGAGATCATCCAGTGCCGAGAGGCCTCGGGTAGGATAGCAAAATGGGCAGTGGAACTCATGGGCGAAACACTTTCATTTGAACCTCGGAAGGCCATAAAATCCCAAGTCTTGGCCGACTTCCTGGCTGAATGGACCGACACCCAGTTGCCAACGGCCCCAATCCAGGCCGAACTTTGGACCATGTACTTCGACGGGTCGTTGATGAAAACCGGAGCAGGTGCGGGCTTGCTCTTCATCTCACCCCTCGGAGAACATGCGCGTTACATAATACACCTCCATTTTCCGGCGTCAAACAACGTGGCCGAATACGAGGCCTTGGTTAATGGGTTGCATCACTGTCGAGCTAGGGGTTCGGCGCCTCGACGCCCGTGGTGACTCGCAGCTCGTTATTTACCAAGTCATGAAGAACTCTCATTGCTGCGATCAGAAAATGGAGGCATACTGCGACGAAGTTCAGCGCTTGGAAGATAAGTTCTATGGGTTGGAACTCAACCATGTTGCCCGACGGTACAACGAGACCACAGATGAGCTGGCTAAGATAGCCTCGGGACGAACAACGGTTCCCTCGAATGTCTTCTCCAGGGACATATATCAACCATCCGTCAAACTCAATGACGTGCCCGAACCTGAGGAGACCTCGGCCTAGCCCGAGGTACCCTCAGCCGCCGAAGGTAAGGCCCTGCGTGTCGAGGTGGAGTGGAATGGGGTCACACCAGTCCCAAACTGGCAGACCCCGTACCTGGAATATCTCCTCCGGGAGAGCTGCCCCTCGACAAGGCCGAAGCTCGGTGACTGGCTCGGCACGTCAAGTCGTTCGTTTTGCTGGGTGATGAAAAGGAGTTGTACCACCGCAGCCCCTCGGGCATTCTCCAACGATGCATATCCATCGCCCAAGGACAAGAGCTGTTACAAGAAATACACTCGGGGGCTTGCGGTCACCATGCGGCGCCTCGGACCCTCGTAGGAAACGCTTTCCGATAAGGTTTCTACTGGCCGACCACAGTGACCGACACCACTAGGATTGTACGCTCCTGCCGAGGGTGTCAATTCTACGCGAGACAAACACACTTGCCTGCTCAGGCTCTACAGACAATACCTATCACCTGGCCATTTGCTGTGTGGGGTCTGGACCTCGTCGGTCCCTTGTAGAAGGCACCCGGGGGCTTCACGCACCTGCTGGTCGCCATCGACAAATTCTCCAAGTGGATCGAAGTCCGACCCTTAACCAGCATCAGGTCCGAGCAAGCGGTGGCGTTCTTTACAAATATCATCCACCACTTTGGGATCCCGAACTCTATCATCACCGAGAACGGCACGCAGTTCACTAGGAAAAAGTTCCTAGACTTCTGCGAAGACCACCACATCCGTGTGGACTGGGCTGCCGTAGCTCACCCAATGACAAATGGGCAAGTGGAGCGCGCCGATGGCATGATTTTGCAGGGACTAAAACCAATGATCTACAATGACCTCAACAAGTTTGGCAAGCGGTGGATAAAAGAGCTACCCTCGGTGGTTTGGAGTCTGAGGACGACGCCGAGCCGAGCCACGGGCTTCTCGCCGTTTTTTCTAGTCTATGGGGCCGAGGCCATCCTACCCACGGACTTAGAATACGGCTCCCCGAGGGCAAAGGCGTACAACGACCAAAACAACCAAACCAGCCGAGAGGATTCATTGGACCAGCTGGAAGAGGCTCGGGACGTAGCCTTGCTACACTCAGCGCAGTATCAGCAGTCTCTGCGACGCTACCACGCCTGAAGGATTCGGCCCCGAGGCTTCCAGGTGGGAGATTTGGTGCTTCGGCTATGACAAGACGCCAGAGGGCGCCACAAGCTTACTCCTCCCTGGGAAGGGCCGTTCATCATCGCCAAAATTTTGAAGCCCGGGACGTACAAGCTGGCCAACGACCAAGGCGAGGTCTACAACAACGCTTGGAACATCGAACAACTACGTCGCTTTTACCCTTAAAGTGTTTCAAGTCGTTCATGTACCTCGATCCCTTTACATGTACAAATAAAAAGTCTAGCTGTCAAGGGAGGATCGGCCTTGCCTCAGCAAAAACCGACCCTCCCTCGGGGGCTAGAAGGGGGGACCCCCTCTGCGTCAAAATTTTCCTCGGAAAATTTTTCTACCAAAACCAAAACAACTTATGTGCCTTTCGACTATATCGATAGCGGAATCCCAAAAACGACAAGAGAGACCTTGAACGGTAAGGCAGACCGAGCCGAGCGACTCCTACGCCTCCGGGATACGGATACCTCACTCATCACCTTCCGCAAAAGGTAGCTCATGCTCAGATAAGTGATTCTGCTACCGAACAAGTCCTAACGCTCGGGTAGAAAACGACTTTCGTGCCTTTCAACTATGTCGATAGCGGAATCCTAAAAACGAGCGAGAGAGACCTTGAACGGCAAGGCCGACCGAGCCAAGGGACTCCTACGCCTCCGGGATACGGATACCTCACTCATCACCTTCTGTGAAAGGTAGCTCACGCTCGGATAAGGGATTCTGCTACCGAACAAGTCCTAACGCTCGAAATAAGAGGAAAAAAATGCAGCTTTATACTCTAACACTGAAAATGTTTAGGCCTCAGCAGCCGCGAGAAACATACACATACTTAGAATAAACTGTTCCCCACAGGCTCAGGTGTCGGCAGAGGGAGGAGCAGCACCCTCGGCGTCGTTCCTACTCGCGGCGGAATCCGGCCCGGCCTCGGACGGCGACACGGGCGGAAGGACCTCCACCTCAAAGAAGGAAGCCAACGCCGCGCCTGGGCCCTCAGTAGCCGCATCAAGCCTTTGGACCTCCGCCAGGGCGGCGTCCTCGTCATTAGGTAGGCAGTAGCCCTCGCTGACCCACTCCAAATCCACGTCGTAGTGGGAAGCAAGGACGGCGAAGGCCCACCTAACACCGTGGTGCAGCGCCCCATGGAGTCTACTGCGCACATGGCCGCCCAAGGCCCGCAGGCGACTCTGGGGGGAGCTGCCCGATGGGATGTCGTCGAGGCCAAAGGTCTGGCAAAAGGCCAAGATGGCCTCAGACATGGTCGTGCGGAAGGCCTCTTTCTGCTCAGCCGCCTGGGCAAGTGCCTTGCAGTTCTTGACGGACTCGTCGAGAGCCGCCTCAAACCCTGAAGACAGCTGAACGATGTTCTTCAGACATGAGGAAAAGGACAAAGCTAAACCAAAGTCGCAAAGCATGCGAAACATACCCTCGGCTCGGGCACGCTGCTGCGAGGCCATGGCTTGGGCAGACCGGGCGGACCCGACGGCCACGGCCAGGCCCTCCGCAAGGGTCCCGGCCCGAGCGGTCGCCTCGGGGTCTAGAAGGGGGGAACCCCCTCTGCGTCAAAGCTTTCCTCGGAAAAGTTTTTCTACCAAAACGACTTTCGTGCCTTTCGACTGCATCGATGGCGGAATCCTAAAAGCGACAAGAGAGACCTTGAACGGCAAGGCCGACCGAGCCAAGGGACTCCTACGCCTCCGGGATACGGATACCTTACTCGTCACCTTCCACGAAAGGTAACTCACGCTCGGATAAGTGATTCTGCTACCGACGAACAAGTCTTAATGCTCGAAATAAGAGGAAAGAAACACGGCTTTACACACAAATACCCAAATGTTCAGGCCTCGGCAGCCACAGAAAACAAACACACGTACTTGGGATAACTATGCTACGTAGACGTCGGCAGCACCCTCGGCGGCTTTCCCGACCTGCAGCATATATCTTAGTACTTGGAGCAATTACATTTTGCTCTTACATTCCCTTACAAGCAGGACCCCAGCTCCATTCCCGCAGGAATGAACTACCTCCACACCGGAAGGGCTGCAAGATAACGAGCTCCAAGCGGCTCACCGGCGACCACTGCACTAGCAGCGACAACGACCTCCACCTCGGGCGGCTAGACAGCAGCAGCGATTGCCCTAGGGCAAACACTACTGTAAAAAGGCCCTCGCCCGCGCACCCACACGGGGGGCGAGAACAAGCCATTAAAGGCAAAGAGCCATTGGTCCGCCCGCAGGTGGCACTGACGGTCTCGTCAGCAGAGGCAACCACCTCTGCAGTGGGAAGCCTCACCTATGGTGGCCACCACCACCTCAGCACCGACGATAGCGGCCACCTGCACTCCTACGCCGCATCGGCGAATGGTGGCCGCCCCAGCGCACACAAGGAGGTCCTCGCTCCCGTCATCGCTACGGGAGTGAGGACAGGACCGTCCAGCGACGCAGACACCACCCCCGCGGTGCACGACGTCATGTACGCCCCCCCCCCCGGTGTGGCCGGCAGCGCAGGACGAGCCGTGGACATGGGGGACCTGCGCACGGCGCTACCATCGCCCGTGCGGTGGACGAACAGCCACACCCCGACCAGACAGCAGGTGGCAGTTCGCCTCCTCCGCAAGGCTGGTGAACACCCTTCTCCGCCGAATGCTGGAGGAAGAAGCGGGTCGCCAGCCCATGCGGAAGGCAGGGCCCTAGCTTGGCTTGCCCTCGCCCCCAGCACGGATGATGAACATCCTTGAAGCTGAGGGCGGCAGGGAGGCCACAGCCCGGCTCGCCCTTCCCCACCACGAGGCTGGTAGTCATCCTTCTGGATGACCATTGGTGGGGGAATGCAGTCGGGCTGCATGATGAAAATCCTTGAAGCCGAGCGATGGCGGAAGAGCTCCAACCCCCATAGAGTTGTGCTCCTCTAAACAGCAGCAAGAAGAAGGCAAGACCACCGGCATCGCCACGGGCGTGAGCTCTCCGGCGGTGAGGTCGCCAAAAAACACCAGCACACCTCATCTGCAGGCCCAGAAGGCGGAGGGGCGCGATGAAGACGAGAGGAGCAAAGCATGGTTACTGCCCGGGAGATCGGTCCCTTTTTATAGGTGGATCTCCCCACTCACGCCCTGAAACGTCACGGGCAAAGTCTCCCCGGACGTGCTCCAGGGTTCTCACCCTGCGACACGGGGGCTAGGCCCCACATGTCATACAAACTGACCCGCAACGCGAAGATGGCGAACCGCTGCACACGAAGCATGCAACTGCCCCGCGGTTAAGCGCTCTCTCATCCTCGCCGAAACCAGCGGTCGAAAAGGCGGGCTGCCACGCGAGAAGCATGCAACCGCACCACGGTTGTGCACCCTTTCGGCTTCGTTGCAACTGGTGGTCCAGCATGGAGGCCCGGGCCCACATGTCATGTAACCGGTGCACCGGTTACCGCGTGCAAAGAAATCGCACTGCCATTCGCACCAATGCCGCGTCTTCTCGGGACTACAGAACCAGTGCAGCGACTCGAGGCAGCCCCACACATGACCCAACAGTGCCAATTAAGGGCGAAGGTCACGGGTACCACCTACAGGCACGCATCCTCCCCTGATGCAGCAGGGGAGCCCTCTCCTACGACATAAAGACGACGCACCCGTGTTCCATTCCTCGAACGACGCACGCATGCGCAACAGATACCCCGTGAGTCGCCAGTCCCGTCGCATTAACTCGCTGGCAGGACACACGTCTCCTCTGGCAGGCAGACGGGCACCGTTTCGCCTCCGTCATGATGACTGCCTCGAAATAAGGTGCGCCACACTGTTTCGAAATATCTCCTTCCTTCTTTTCCTTTCTCTTTCTCTCTCTCCGCAGGGATCGGGAAACGGGATATTTCGAAGGAGTCCTTCGCAGCGAAGGAAACGGGCTCCGAGCCCTCCTACTGATCAGAGGTTCGAAGGTTGCACCCCACGGGGTTCGGCGACCACCCTAGAGCACTCGGGCCCCGAGCCCTTTACTGATCAAGGGTTCGAAGGTTGGCCCCTCGAAGGGATTCGACAGCCGCCCCAGAACATGCAGAGTCAGGGATAACCCTGGGTACGTCCGTTACATGGCCAAGGCTCGGGCTACGTTCTCGAGGTACCCTAGGACATTTCTGAGACCAGTGAGAACGATTTTGTAATGGAATCCCACCAGAGGGAGGCACCGAGCCCTCAGACCCTATCAAATGGGCCTGGGTCCAGCAAATCACCTGCAGGTACTTTTGGAGCGTGCCTCTGGGCCACTAGCCGACCCTTATCGAATAGGGCTCGGGCGTCCACTCGGATTACCTGTTAGCAACTCACTGGAAACACCATGTTCAGCGCCCACCGAGGGCAGCATGGCGCGTTCCCCCCCTCCTCCTTGCGGAAAGGCGACGAAGGGGCGTACAATAAAAAGCCAAGATGGTCCTCGATCGTCCTCTCGCTCCGTGCAGAGGCTCGGAGGCTGCTCTCGCACCAGGCTGTAGCCAAATTGTTGACCACGTCAACAAACCAGCTTAAAAACTCAGAGCCTGACCATGCACCCGGGCTGCGGGCAGGCTGCATGAGGGAACAACAAGGCCGATCGAGGAATCACAAGAAGAATTAAGACCTCAGAGGAGTCAAACCACTCCTCCGAGGCCTCAGGGGCTACACCCGACGGGTGCGCTCGCGCGCACCCATCGGAACAAAACATAACCGAGAAGGGCTAGTCTCCTTTTAAAAAAATCCGGCAGAACCTCCAAGCGAGTGCCTACACTCCCTTTGAGGCTCGGGGGCTGCTGTCGGGTACCGTAATTAGGGGTACCCCCAACACTCCTAAGCATGGCTAAAAAGCATCTTCAAAACAGGCCGTAAAGGCTGGTAAGCACAGCGCAAAGTCAAAGCCCCATCTACCAAGAGACGCGATCTCGTCTCGCCCGAGCCTGGCCTCGGGAAAGAACAGTGGTCACGGACGGATTCACACCTCGCTCGAGGGCCCCCTCACGCAGCGGGCGCACCCCCGCCTCGTTCGGGGCTAAGCTCGGGCAGACTTTATCGTATAGCAACCTTGGCCAAATTGCCTTACCACCGACCGTATCGCATGCGCATTTAATGCAAGGATCACCTGACACCTTATCCTGACACGCGTGCCTTAGTTGGCAAGGTTGAAGTGACCACAGTCACTTCGCCCCTTTACTGATCGTTCTGACAGGAAAACAACACTATTCACCTCGTTCCGACTACTGTGCCAACCACCAGGGTAAGACTAACAACAGTAAGTCACGGCCTCTCCCGAGTTCAGCCTCGGGCGCAACAGGGAGCTCCGCCTCGCCCGACCCTAGGCCTTGGCCTCTGCCCCAGCCTCGGGAGAAGGTCTCCGCCTCGCCTGACCCCAGGTCTTGACCTCAGCCTCGGCCTCGGGAGGAGGTCTCTGCCTCGCCCGACCTCAGCCTCGGCCTCGGGACGAGTCACCGCCTCGCCCGACCTCGGCCTCGGACCGACTACGCTACAGGGGATACATCAGTACCCTACCTCTGGCTAGCCGCCTCAGGCTACGAAGGAACAAGACCGG
The DNA here is from genome assembly GCA_029449295.1 of Zea luxurians. Lineage (NCBI taxonomy): Eukaryota > Viridiplantae > Streptophyta > Magnoliopsida > Poales > Poaceae > Zea > Zea luxurians. Next base: position 15,497,107 of record JAOPSE010000002.1, read on the forward strand.
AGTCACATCTAGATTACTCCGGCAACAGGTAATGATGGTTCCCCGCACGTGTCCATGACGTCAATAGTCCTCAAGCTCTCTACGAAGGCAAAGAAACGTCAGCAGGACCCAGGATCGCACCGCCAGCTACGCTTCTACAGGGCTCAAGCACTTCTCTGCAAGCCACGTTAGCACATAGCAACACCCCCATGTGTACAGCTGGACCATCCCCTTATATCTATAAAAGGGGATGCCCAGGGCCTTCTCAGAGGAGGGGGGCACGGGCGATAGGGACGACGGAGACGGACTCGTTCAAAACATCGAACTCCACTCCGCAACACCAGACCTCTCAGGAGGCCTAGGACCCGTTCCCTCTCTCACGAAGCTTGTAGCCCCTACTGCAAGCACCCCCGGTGCAAGATAATATAAGCCTCATCCCTCCTCTTGTGTTCCATCTTGCATCAATCCATATGGGCAGGGGCACACGGCACAAAATTCACTAGTCGGTCCGGTTGAGGGTCCCCCGAGTCCGAAACGCCGACAAGAAGTGATGTCCTCATCAGAAGTACGTGATGAACAATATCTCGCAAGGACAAATCATCCACTGAAAACAGTTGGACTATGTCTGTCAAGGTGGTATCCACCTGTCTTATTTCCAAAATAGTTCCCACATGAACCTTTGGTTGCACTCCTTTTAGTACCACTGTCTACCCCAAGTAAGGAATTGATAGCCACTTATGTTTTCGATCCACATACATTGGACTAAATTGCTCTAACCAGCCCATCCCCAAAAACAGATCATAATAGGTTGTGGAAAATGTCAAGTCATGTATTGACCATTGTGCATTGGGAAGTTTAATTAGAAGTGTATTGCAAGGTACTACCACTGGCCACTCTAACATATATGGGACATTCCATTGGCATGAGACCAAACAGAGAAATAACATGGTTAGATTTGATGAAGCAGTGTGAGCTCCTAGAGTCCAACAAAACAAATAGGTCTAGACCTTGGACAATACCACGCAACCAAAAAGCTTTAGATGGTGACTTTGGTGAGATGGTTTCTTGTGACAGCGGGATTAATAATTGTTTGGCTGAATCCTCAAATTCACCAGCAGACTCGTGTTGATTAGAAGACAACATGTCCCATAGCTCTTATACTGCATGTATCTGAACCGTGGTAGCACACTTGTGTCCTTTAGCCCATTTCTCATCACAAAACTGGCAAATGCCTCAGGCACGATGGTATGCATGGAGTGAAGCAACCTTACTGTCAATAGAAAAGGATGAATCGGCCACAGGGGTCTTGAGGGAGTCACCAGTTGGCTTGTTGAAGCGATGATGCACTGGATACATGGGCTTCTAGGTGGCACGGGAGTAAGAAGCAACCTCTCCGTAGCTAGGATCCTGACAACATGAAGAGTCTGCCTCTTCCTTCAATAATGCCAGAGCACAAGCAGTATCCAGGTTGCCATGCCTTTGAACACGAATTACGGATTTAATTTCATCAAGAGGACCATCAATGAACTTCATCGTGTAATATAGGAGATCAGCGGTGTGTTCATATGTAACCAGTAAATCAACAAGTTCACAAAAACGGTCTACATAATCTTGCTCTGTGGATGTTTGCCTAATGTGAAAAAGCTTGCGTATAACTAGCTCATGTTGCTCGCGACCAAATCGATCCTGAATGGATTGATAGAATTGATTCCAGGACATGGTGGCAACTCTAGACTTGATAGATTGTAACCAACGTTCAGCTACTCCCACAAAATGCATAGTGGCTATTTTCACCCAAACCACTTCCTTAGTTGCATACATTTCAAAATATTTCTCACATTTGGTTTGCCATAGCTTGGGACTAGAACCATCAAAAGTAGGGAAGTTCAATTTAGGCAATCCACCGAGATGATTGTTCGATCCACCCCTCGGATAACCACCACCATGAGCAATATCACCAGTAGGCGAGAAGGCAAACTAAGGAGGGGGGTTAGGGCTCCACATACCCGTGACCGGGTAGCGGAAATCAACACCATGGTGCCTAGGTTCACTATCCTGTTGGTAGAAGTCGAAGTCATGCCCAAAATAGGGGCCATCAGTGAACTCCACGATAACAGGTGGGTGTTCCACCACCAACCCGTGCGTGCCAAGGACACCCGGTTGATGGAGTTCGTCAGCCCACGCACCACGTGACCAGGAGATCTCCATTTTGGCGACCTTAGATCGCAACCACTCGATGGATGATTGCAAGCTAGTCACCGATTGAGGATTCCACGCTTGGCTGCCACCACTCGATTAGATGCATGGACGACTCGAGAGCTGACACACGGTTGTCTGCTTCCGCTTCGAGGTGGGTGATTTTGGCATCAATGGACGTGTTCGCCGCTGTCAGATGCGCCTCCACATCTGGGCGAAGGGTGGTGGAGAACTCCTTCAGGGAACGCGCAGATGTGCTCTCCCGTGTCTCCAGTGCCGAGATCCGAGACTCCCACTTGTTGTCGAGTGTTTGAAGCCACTTATCCAACTTGGACAATAGATATCGGGTCTGATTTTCCAAAGCAAGGGTGAGGTGGGAATCGATAGGGTGGGAGGACAACATTGGAGGCCGAGGACGGTGATCTCTGATACCAGATTGTTAGCACACCCGAAGGAAGAAGGTGCCAACAGGAAGAAGAGAAGAGAATTTGGAGAGGAGGTAGGAAGATGGACATTGTATTCTTCAGTTTTTCGATAAAATGTCTCATGTTCGGTCTTCCATATTATACTCGTATGCACACCACCAAGGCTTACATTTTATGGCCCACAACATATGACCCAACACATGGCTCGGAGTAGCCCACTCACACCCACTCGGGACCGCTAAGGCGGCAGTTGGTGTGACATAGTCTGGTGCCAGGTTCACACCGAGGAGCTTGGTCTTGTGCAGGGGCATGGTCTTGTGTAGACTCCTATAGATCATAAGGCAATGGCTGGGTAGTAACATGTCGCTTCTAATAAAATTTGATTACTAGGCTCAGACCAAAAGCCAAGAATCGAACCTATCATCTATGCTAAATGGCAATTGAATACTAAGGGTATAAATTTTGAAGTACGAGCGCTGAGCGCATCATATATTTTGGAACAGACACGTTGTTGATAAAAAATACAGGTATTAATGTAGGGAAGCATTAATTTGTTATTTCTTTTTTTTTTTGAAAAACTACTTAGGGTATGCAAAAAGCAAATTAATAGCTTGTGTCTTCAGTCGTGTTTAGAGGGCTAATTGTAAATAGAACGAAGAACCGGCTCTTGACGAAGCCACAACCCCATACGCAGTTCAAGACGAAGAAACAACCATGACGTTGTGTTGTACAATGATCCACCTTGGCGGGGTCTTCCACATGCCTGAAATGACGTGAATTAGCGTTGATGGTCATGCACTCCCTTTTGCTGTTTTCGGATGAAACATTAATTAAGATATAAAGTTTTAGACATATCCTTTATACTAGACCATGTCTTGCGAAAGGGTCTCTAGCGTAATGATTAAGACTTCTGAGTAGCATCTTCAGGTCTTGGTGACGAATTTTGGGTTTGGTTAAAAAATCCCTCGCGTCTCGCCCAGTTACGTCTTGCGCGCTATCCTCCGACTAGACCGTTGCAGAGTGAATGGTAAGAGCATCTACAACAATGCCTCAAACTAGTGCCTCAAATTTAAAATATGGGGTTCTACACAGGAAAAACTACTCCAACAATGTCTCATTTCATAAAATTTTGTCAAAAAACTATAGGGCACCCTCTCAAGTGCCTCAAATATACTACACCGTAGTGGGCTGCCTTATAATCTAGATTTGGGCTTTACTGTTGGAGCGGAGTGTTTTGTTGGTACCCTAAATTCTATAAATTATACTTATTTTTAAATTATAGGGTATTTTTATAGGTCACATTGTTGGAGATGCTCTAACAGCCCGCTAGTGATGGAGGCAAGGTTCAAAGATTTTCTCAGTCGGGACCATATTTTGGTCTCTGCAACGGCCCGCTAGAGATTTTCTTAATACCATACCAAGAGGACGGTTTTTTTCTTTCTATATTATTTTTCTTTATATACTGTACATACACTTGAAATTTTTAGGAAATAACTTTCCGAATCTCTCTGGCCACGTGAAACCCCCGCCGTCCGCCGGTGCATATCTTGATGACTACTCTGCAACACATGTGTATCTTGATGAGGCAGGCATAATAGTTAATGGACAGCTGGACACAGATATGAAACATCCCCAAACTAGGCTTTGAGAAGAATTTGGAACCTAGCCCATCAGATAACGATGAGTGTCAGCACGTAATGATAACCATTGCCAAACATAGTATGTGACACAAGAATGGAAGCGTCATTTCTCCATCTACGCCCTGGCAATTTTTAGTAGGTTGTTAGCATCCCATTTTTAAAACGTTGATTTTTGTTTGGTTTTTCGCATTAGGCAATGACATTGATGCAAAACTGTACTACCTTTTGTTTAACAGCGTTACACACAATGAGGTAGAGATTAGGCGATTGGTGTGCCATGAATTTCGGAGAAATCAATTCATTTTCGTAGAAAAAAAGATAGGAAACATGAAAATTTTCCGTATTCTAAATGGACTCTAATAGCGTGTTTGTTTTGAGGAATGAGGTAGTTGTTGGCCACTCTGTTCTTAAATACTGTGATCAAGAATAAGAAAACACAACTGTTAAAGATTAAGAACCTTCTTCGAAGCATTATCTTCTTTCGGATATAACGATCTTCGGACGAATGTCATAAATGACACACCTTAATCATTCATAAGAATAAAAGTTCGGAGTGAGAACTCATAGAGACAATATATATGTCATTCATTCATTCATATATTTATTCTTATGATATACATATGAACATTGACATAATTTATATTACATTGATACCTTCGGCTTATTTGAAGGTGCTGATGTAAGAGCAATTACAATCTAGCGTGAACAGTACGCCTATTTATAGGCGCGGAACGCAGCCCGAGTAAAAATACATTTATGACCTTAACATGTGCTCATTATTGTAACATAAATCATAAGGGACTAGCTAGTCTTTTCCTCTTTGGCTCAACATCATGTTTGATCTTTGTCGCCACTTTAAGCCGAAGCCATTGCTCTTCAGCTATAGCTTCGGTATTCATCGTTGTCATTTTCAGGCATTATCTTCATCTTAGGGACCTTCGGCGGAGAAGAGGACTCCCATTACGAACCTTTAGTTATGACGAAGCTCCTGTAATATTCAATATTGTGCTAGAATCAAATAGTTAGTCATGTTTTTGAGGACCTTCGGGAGATGAAGGCTCCCAACAGTAGCCCCTTGCAGTATTAGTTTGTTTCTTTGTAACAAATTCAGACTGCGACATGAACGAAGGCCTTTAGCCGAAGATCTGAAAAACACCTTCCCTTCGCTAGAATAGCGAATCATTCTGAATGATGGGCCCCACCGCTCAGTGGTGCTATGTGTATATATATAGGGGCTTGCGCTAAGAATATTTTTCGTGTTATCTAGATTTTGTGTTGTGATTGCCGTTTTAGCTTTCTTCTTCTGTGAGCCCAATTGATTTTTGAGCTTCGGCTTTTTGTTGTGATCATCACCGAAATGGCTGAAGATAAGAAAAGCGTAAACCCCACACTCGCTGGTTTCTACGAAGCCATGGAAAGGACCAACGTTGAGAAAATCACTAATGAAATGCTAGCTGGACTATCTGGGGATTCCAGCGACAGCGAGAGCTTTGATATCGAAAGTGAAAATGAAGATAACGAAGATCAGCCATGGAGGCCAAGCCATGTTATTTTTGGGAAGTCAACTGTTAAGCAAGGGCAAATTAAAGCGATGAAGGGTAAATATTTCCATGACATATCCATAGTGAGGGCTGGAGGAGAAAGCATTGTTCCTCTTCGTGAAGCAGATGAAGTGGTAGTATTTAAAAGTTTTATGAAGGCTGGACTTCATATTCCATTGCACAAGATGTTGGTCGAAGTGCTAAAGGCATTTGAGATATACCTTCATTCGTTTACTCCTGAAACCTTAATTAAAGTTGGAGTTTTTATTTGGGCTATGAGAAGCCAAGGGCTAGAGCCAGATACCAAGTGCTTCTACAACATTCATGAATTATCTTATCAAACGAAGGCAATTGGGAAAAAGCAGTATCATAACAACTTCGGATGTTATAGCTTTGTGCACTATTCTGATATGAGGTATCCTGTGCTAACATTCCGAAAGAAATGGTCGGGCTCTTGGATGAAGCAATGGTTCTATGTCAAGAATGATCTGAGTGACAGGGAGGATGTGAGGGGTATAATTCAGCGTCCCATACGGTCACGCTTCGGCATCAGGAGGCCATCGATCGCAAGTGGAAACGAAGTGCAAGCATGTTTGATGGCCTTCAACATGGTGTGTACTTACATTGGCACTAGGGATTTGGTTCAAGAGCATATTGCTTACAAGATGTGGCCGCTTGTAAATGACTGGGAGATGCCGAATGAGACTACTGCTGGCTCCAGCAAAGGTGGTCTAGTTTAACTAAGATACACCTATCGCTATAGAAGTCAATTTGACGAGCCGAATGATGATTGGCTTAAGGTTGTTGAGGCTACCAACGACTTGCTGTTGGGAGCTTATTTGAAAGCAAAGGACAAAGCCATGACAACTGCCTTCGGCGCTCACGACAAGAGGAGTCTGAATAGAGTTTTCGATGCGATCAGATTTTTTTATCCCGATTACTGCTTTCCTGCCCGAAAACAAGGGTCGAAAAGAAAAGTGACAACTTCATCCTCTTTCACCGCGCCTAAACCGAAAAGAGCTAAGGTTTTGACTCGCAGGCCAAAGCCACGTTCTTTAGAGAGGACAGCTGCAATGCTTGATATAGAAAAGATGGAGATTACTGACCATGCTGAAACCATCCCTTTGGCTTCGGAGACAATTCCTATTGTGGTAGTCGAAGCTAGTGTTGATCCAGTAGAGGAGATAGAAGCAAAGAGCTCAAAGGCAGAAGAACATCCGAAACTGCTGAGTCTCGCAACCATGATGGGGTTGCCGAAGTTAACAATCGCTGCAACAATGGCTCCTAGGAAAAGGAGAATGGCCAGTGTTTTGGATGCTGTTTTGAAATCCACGAAGATGCCAACTCCTGCTACTACTGAAGTTTCTGGTGACAAGATTGAAGATGTAAGAGAAGTAGCCGCTGCAAGTGCTTCTCCTATTCACGTTGTAGTGGGACCTTCGAGGGCTAAGCCAGTGGAGCTGGCAAAGGAAAGTCTTCTGCAAAAGCCAACATCACATATTCCCGAGGCACCTTCTTAGGGTGATTTAGAATATATTGTTCGACATGCTTCGGGGAAGCAACTATTAGAAGAGCAAATTGTCGAAGTGCAACATTATGCTAAGGACCTGAAATACCCCCGAGGGTCCTTAGTATATGGAGGAAACGACGAAGATGACTTCCTTTACTATCTTTCAGACAGCAAAGAGATAAATGTCTGTCGGGAGATGATGGACAACATGGGATTTCCGAAGCTTGAGCTTGGCCTATCTGCAATGACGAAGGACCAACTTGCAGCCAGCCTTGCTTATAACAGTTTGAAGGTTTGTATATTTTTATTTCTGCATTTACTGATTTTTGTTAGGCGAGCTTTCAACAAACTATTTGTGGTAATACTTATTAATATTTGTATATTTTTTATTTGTCAGAGTCTTACCCTCAGCAAAGCTTTGAAAGACCAGAAGAATGTAGAAGACGAAAGCACTCAGATAGCTTTTGGAAACCTTCGTTCGGAAGTTATAACGCTTAGGAATGAAGCTCTTGAGAAGGATAAAATCCTGCTCTCCTTGGTTGCAAGGTTAAAGTCTAGCGAAGCTAGGTTGTCTAGCCTTTCCGAAGTAGATCAAAAAATCAAGGAGTTTGAAAAGAAGCAAGAGAAAGATGTGAAGCGTATTGCTGATCTAGAATATGCACTATCTATTCAGGTGGGATTGCACAGATCTGAAGTACAAGGATTGGAGAAGAAGCTCGATGAAGTAACTGAAAATTTCAATGTGGAACAAACAAAACGCGAGATATCTGATATGGAATGATTAAGAGTTCATAAAAATGTCGAGGAGCTTCATCAAGCTAAAGAGGAGTGCTACAAGGTTGCTATGGAATGTTGTAATAATTTGAAAAATAGTTTTGCTAAGGTTGGTGCATTCTCTTCGGAGCAGAACTTTATCCGTGGTGATCCTGATGGGGTTATTCGGTGGATTAGTGGTGAAGCCAAAGCTTTTGATGAGATAATCAGCAATAGAGGAGACATCTAAGCCTTCGCTGGTGCCCGGGGCGCCATCTCACTCCTCGAGAAAGCTCGCTGTGAGCATGCAAAGGTTGTAACTCAGCCAGAATTCTCAGTCTCGGCTAATGACATTAAGAACCCTTCAGCCGAAGCCACTGCACTGAGTGGAAAATTTTATTCTAATCTAGTTGAAAGGTGGCCGAGAGATAGCCGATGAAGTTATCAGAAAAAATGAGGAGTCTCACACTGCCTTAGAAGAGGCAAGGAAAGCTGAAGAAGCTGCAGAGCGTGAAAGACTTATATGTATACTTGTCGTGATTTAGCTTCGTAAATTGTTTTAGTTTTGAAACTAATAAACACTTATAGTATTGTGTAGTCAAACTTTCTCCCCCTCTGGAGCTGTATGACCCTGAAGCCGATCCATCTCTGAAGGGGGCTCTTGAAGTAATCAGAATAGCTAACGAAGCTATAGACGAAGCTATGAATAGGCTTCTAAATGAAGCCGCTGGTGAAGTCCTAAAAGAGGATGATTAGACCTTGTTTATTTGAACTGTAGAATTTTTGTATGTGGTTTCCTTTTGGAAGAAACAATTATCAACTATATGTATATTCATTGATGTAATTTATTTCTTTGTAGAGCGTGAAACCTTCGTACGTACCATTTTTGAGCCGCGGGCGAAAAAACACCTTCCCTTCCTTTCACTCTTCATAAAGAAAATTTTCCCTTTTTTGCCAGAGCAACTTATTGGACTCGAAGGTCTTGCTGTAGATCTTGCATAAAAGTATCGTTGTCAAAGGCATGAATCTTGTATGAAAATTCCACTGCTGAAGGCATAGATCTTGCATTATTGATACAACCTTTCACAACTCTTTGTTGAAGATAGACTTAACCTCATGGGTTAGCTAGTATGTTTGAAGGAGCAATTTCCCTTCTTTTTCACTGTTTCAAATGATGCAAGATGATGAATGATGTGATGCTATGCAGTATGATATGATAAAATGATGCAACTGATGTTAATACTCGAATGCTTCGTAAAAGTAAGACTCTGCATTCCCTTAGGAACGACTTTGGAGTCTCTTCATCTTTTACTTAGGTGGCATTTTAACTCTGCATTCCCATAGAAACGACTTTGGAGCTAAGTTCTACATCCCCTTAGGAACGACTTTAGAGCTTCTACACCTTTTACTTAGGTGGCATTTTAGCTCTGCATCCCTGTTGGTCACTTGTTCTCAAATGCTGTGAATCAAGCATAAGGCAACACAATTGTTAATTATTAGGGACCTTTGTCTTTCGAAGCATTATCTCCCCATGGATATAATGATCATCAGACGAAGGTCATGAAGGACATACCTTCATCATTTAATATGTGAACAAGAACATAAAAGGGACGAAGACAATAATTGTATCTTGTCAATTCATTCATATTTGCATTCTATAAAACATGTATAAATATCAACAGAATTCATATTACATTGGTACCTTCGGCTTGCTCGAAGGTGAAGACGCGAGAGAGTTGATACAATTCAGTGTGAACAGTACGGTGTTACTGTTCATCTATTTATAGGCACGGGACGTAGCCCGGGTAAAAGTATATTTATGCCCTTGACATTAATCTACAAACATAATACGAATCATTAAGGATTGGATAGTCTTTGTCCCTTTTCGGTCTTCATCATACTTGGTCTTCGTCATCACGTCAAGCCAAAGCTCTTCGGCTATAGCTCCATCGTCCATTCTCATCACCTTTGGGTTATATTTTCACCTTGTCACAAGAGAAAACCTTCATCCCGAAGCTGAAGCCCCCCTGTAATAATCCATGTCATACTGGAAACATATGGTTAGTCACGTTTTTTAGAACCATCGAAAGAGGAAGGCCCCAACAGTAGCCCCTCGCAGTATTGATTTGTTTCTTTTTAACAAATTTAGACTGTGATATGAACGAAGGCCTTTTGCCGAAGATCCAAAAAAACACCTTCCCTTCGCTAGAATAGCGAATCATTCTGACCCGTGGGACCCACCATGCTGCGAGGTTCTGAGTGTATATATAGAGACCTGTGTTGTGAGTATATTTCGTGCTATTTTAGCTGCTTGCATTGTGTTTGCCATTTTAACCTTCCTTGCTTCGTCGAGTTTAATTGAATTTTGAGCATCAGCGTTTTAGCAATCATTGTCTAAATGGCTGAGGAGAAGAATGTCATTGACCCCGTGCTGGTCGGATTTTACGAAGCTATGGAAAAAACCAACGTGGAGAAAATCACCAATGTGATGCTAGCTGGATATCTGAAAACTCTAGCGATAGTGAGAGTTTCGACGTAGAAAGTGGAAACGAAGATGTCGAAGACCGGCCATGGAGGCCGAGCCATGTTGTTTTCAGAAAGTCGACTATTAAACAAGGGCAGATCGAAGCAATGAGAGGCAGATACTTTCATGACATTTGTATCGTGAGGGCCAGAGGGGAGAATACTATTCCTCTTCCCGAAGCTGACGAAGTGGTGATCTTCAGAAGCTTCATGAAAGCTGGGCTTCGTTTCCCCCTGGACAAGATACTGGTTGAAGTCTTAAAAACTTTTGAAATTTATCTTCATCAACTTAACCCCGAAGCTTTTATCAAAGTAGGGGTTTTTATATGGGCCATGAAGAGCCAAGGATTAGAGCCAGGCGCCAAGTGCTACTGTAATATTCATGAATTATCTTATCAGACGAAGGCGACTGGGAAAGAACAGTATCATAATACTTCAGCTGCTATAGCTTCGTGGCCCGCTCTGGTGCCAGTTATCCTGTGCCGACGTTTTGGAAAAAAATGGCCAGGCTCTTGGATGCAGGAATGGTTTTATGTGAAAGTTGACCTGAGTCAGAGGGATGGTATAAAAGGGATTATTCAACGCCTTATATGGTCTCGCTTTGGCATTAGGAGGACACTCATTACGCTTGGAAATGATATGCAAGCATGCTAAGCAGCTTTTAATACAGTGTGCACTTATATCGGGACAAGAGATTTGGTCCAAGAGCATATTGCTTATAGAGTGTGGCCACTTGTAAATGGATGGGAAATGCCAAAGGAGGCTGTTGCTGGCTCCAGTCAAAATGGTTTGGTCTATCTAAAGTATACCTTTCAATACAGAAGCTAATTTGGTGAACCGAATGACGACTGGCTAGATGTTCTAGAGGCTACTAGCGATGAGCTGCTTGGAGCATACACGAAGGCCAAAGACGAAGCTATGACAACTGCCTTCGATGCTCAGGGAAAGAAGAGATTAAATAGGGTATTTGATGTTATCGGGTTTGTATACCCAGACTACTGCTATCCTACGCGGAGGCATCTTCTAGTGTGCCGAGGTCAAAGAAGGTTAAAGTTTTGACACGTCGACCTAGGCGTATTAAGACGACTGATGTGCCGAAGCTAAGTGAAGTGGTGGAAGTAACCCTCTCGGCTATTCCTGTTGTGTCTACTGGAGCTACTGCAGACCTGGCCAAAGAGCCAGAACTAGTAAAGGAAAAAATACCGAAGCAACCGAAGATGAAATCAGCAATATTGTCGAAGGTGCCAAGTGCCATAGGCACTCCGAAGAAAAGGAGGATGGCGGGCGTTTTGGAAGCTGTTCTAGAATATTTGAAAATGCCACCTTCTTCTTCTGCTAAGGCTTCTAGGAGCAAAATTGAAGAAGCTCCAAAGATAATAATTGCTGCCAGTGCCTCTGCCCACGCTGAAGCGGGTTCTTGAGAAATCGTACCAGAAAAACCCACGGGAGAGAGCCTTCCAGAGGAACCTTCAGCGCCTGCTCCCGAAGCACCTTCCCAGGGTGACTTGGAATATATTACTCAACATGCTTTGGGAAAGCAACTAACAGAAGAGCAGATTGCTGAAGTACAACACTATGCCAAGGATCTGAAGTACCCCCAAGGGTCCTTGGTATATGGTGGCAGTGACAAAGATGACTTCCTTTACTGTCTGCCAGACATCAAAGAGATACATGTCTACCGAGAAATGATGGACAATATGGGATATTCAAAGCTTGAACTTGGCCTGTCTGCGATGTCGAAAGATTAACTTGTAGACAGTCTTGCTTACAATAGCCTGAAGGTGTGTATATTTTGATTTGTCATTCTTCAATGAACTATTTCTATGGTTTTTCTTACCTTCATTACATGCTCATTCTTCATTTTTTAGGGCTTGATTCTAAGGAAGTCTTTAAAGGTTCAAAAAGATGCAGAGGATGAGAGCTGTCAAATAGCTCTTGGGAACCTTTGTTCAGAAATTATAACATTGAGAAACGAAGCGCTTGAATAGGATAAGATATTACTTTCCTTAGTGGATAAGCTGAAATCTAGCGAGGCTAATCTTGCTGCACAAACCAAAGCTCATAAAGCCAAAGTGGAAGAACTAAAATGAAGGTTGCTGAAGCAACCAAAAAATTTGAAGTTGAGGTAGTGAAGCATGAGATTTGCGAGATCGAAAGGTCAAGAGCACAAAAGAACGCCGATGAGCTTCGTGCTTCCAAAGAAAGGTGTTATGAAATATCCTTGGAATGCGCTAGGAAATTAAAGGACAGCTTTGCTAGGGTTGGGGCATATTCTTCTGAATAGAGATTCATCTGCGGCGAGCCTGATGGAGTTGTTCAGTGGATTAGCGGGGAAGCCGAAGCTTTTGATGAAATTCTGAGTGACCGAGGAGATTTCTGCGCCTTCGCTGGTACACGGGGGCCACATCCATCTTGCAGAGGGCTGGCTGCGAACATGCTAAGGTTGTAATTCAGCCAAAATTTGCTTTCTCAGTCGACGACATTAAAGATCCTTCAGCCGAAGCTTCTATATTAAGCAGGAAATTTTATTCCGAGGTATGGATGAAGGGTGGCCATGAGATAGCTGATGAAGCTATTAGAAAGAATGTAAAAGAATCTCACGACGCTCAAGAAGAAGCCAAACGAGCTGAAGAAGCTGCTGGACGTGCGAGGCTTAATTATAGGTACCTTTACTGAGGCTTAGCTTCATATTTCATTTTTAGCTTCAGAATTAACAAACATATTTTATGATGTAGCTGAACTTTCACCCCTACCGGAGCCATACAACCCCGAAGCCGACCCAGCCGTGAAGGAAGCGCTAGATATGATTAAAATTGCTAATGAAGCTGTTGACGAAGCTATCAACAGACTGCTAAACGAAGCTGTCGAGAAGGTGTTGAAAGAAGATTAAAATTTTGTATATTTGAGAGCCTAGTTTTTGTACATAGCTTCCGCCTTTGTAAAAACTGAGTATCAACTATTTGCATGTGTATTAATATTATATATTTCTTTGTGATGTATGAAACCTTCGTATATACCGTTTTTGAGTCGCTCGTGAAAAAAAACACCTTCCCTTATTTTCATGTGTCGCAAAGAAAAAGATTCCCCTTTCGTCGATCCAATACTGGGTATTATGCCACAGTTGTTGTGTAGTAATACTACTGATGAAGATCCCTTTCCTGTGTAAAAATATATCTGCCAAAGGCTTATTTTGTGGTACAGCACATTCTTTCATGATCCGAAATGTATTTTTGAAGGAGCAATTTTCCTTCTTCTCCACGGTTTCTTGCTGATGCAAAAATGATGTATGATGGGATGCTATATGATATGATGATATGATGCAAAATGATATTTATGCCGAAGATAAAAACCCACGCGAATACACACCCAGACTCTGCATCCACTTAGGAATGACTTTAGAGTCTCTTCACCTTTTACTTAGGTGGTATTTCAGCTCTGCATTCCCTTAGGAACGACTTTGGAGCTAAGCTCTGTATCCCCTTAGGAACTACTTTGGAGCTTCATCACCCTTCCTGTTACACTCGATGGTGTAACCACATATTTTTTACAACAGAACGAAGGTTAAACCTTCTTATATTGTCTTTGAAGTGGAGTAATCGTAAGGACAGAAAGGTAACAAGTACATTAAGTACGAAAATTTTTGTAACAGTGCCCTTGTGTGACTTCAATAAATGTGCCTCAACTTAGAAAAAGTGCTATTGACTGTGCGAGCTTTGGATTCTTCATGTACGTCACGTTGTTGCTGTGTTTGGCGGTGCCCTTTTGGCTGCTGATTGTGGTTCAAGGTTGGTGCCATAGGTGGTGGTGGTGGTAGCGGGGTCCATGCAGCTTGAGAGTGGCTTGCCGAAGCAACTGATGTTGTGGGCTATTGGTTGCCCACATACTCAGGAAAGTATGGGGAATAGCACGAAGCAATATGCAGGACCTGCTTCAGCTGATTCTGCCTTGCTTCGGCTTTAGCTATCTCCTTCTGCTTTTGGATCGTGACCTGGCATGTCCTTGTGGTGTGTCCCTTGTCTTCGCCACAGAATAGGCAGAATAGCTTCCTGGTTGATTACCATACCTTGCTCCGAAGTTTCTCCCTCCTATGCCTCTCGGGGCTTGTGGCATGTAGGAAGTTTGTTGCATTCTCGAAGATTGTGAGCTGTGTTGGCTACTCTGAGTATGATTGACCCTGTCGTCATTTGTGTTGGGATTGTGGATTGTTCTGACATGCCTGGGATGGAGTCTTCCTCCAAAGCCCCTAGTCATCTCAGAATACATGTATGCTTCTTTCCTTCTTTGGCGGAAATCGTTGTCAGCTCGGATTATTCATCCATTTTCTGGAGGAGCTTCTCCAAGGTCTATGGTGCCTTCCTTGCAAATTATTGCGCTGTAGGTCCTGGTCGAAGCCCCTTGATCATGGCCTCGATGATAATCTCATTGGGCACTATAGGTGCCTGAGCTCTCAGTTGCAAGAACCTTCAGACGTACGCCCGCAGGTACTCCTCATGGTCCTGCGTGCATTGGAACAAGGCTTGGGCTGTGACTGGCTTCGTCTAGAAGCCCTAGAAGCTGGTGACTAGCATATCCTTTAGCTTCTGCCACGACGTAATTGTCCCCGGCCAAAGAGAAGAATACCATGTCTGAGCCACACTTCTGACTGCCATGACGAAGGACTTTGCCATGACAGTAGTATTGCCCCCATACGAGGATATGGTAGCCTCGTAGCTCATTAGGAACTACTTCGGATCTAAGTGCCCATCATACATGGGGAGCTGCGGTGGCTTGTAAGATGGTGGCCACGTGGTAGCATGTAACTCTTCTGCCAAAGGAGAAGCATCATCGAAAGCAAAGTTACCATGGTGAAAATCATCGTACCATTCATCATCATTGATTGGGCTTTCTTGATGAAGCTCCCTATATTGGGGCCTTCGGTCTTGGTCATCCTGAGTGAGGTGACGCATTTCCTGGGCAGCTTCGTCGATCTTCTTCTGAAGGTTGGCTAGCCAAAGCATCTTTTCTTTCTTCCTTTGTACTTGCTGATGAATAGCCTCTAAGTCCCTGATCTCCTGATCCAACTCCTCCTCCTGAGGTGTTGGACTGGTAGCCTTCCTTTTTTGCCTCCTAGCTTCTCGCAGAGAGAGTGTCTCCTAGTTTGTGTCTAGTGGCTGCAAAGCAGCCCCTGGCATTGTTGTCTTCTTCGGCGACATGGTGAAGGTGAATGCATGCTGAAGGTGGTCATTTGAGTTCGCCAGCGGTGGACGCCAATGCTAGTCACTTGTTCTCAAATGCTGCGAATTAAGAACAAGGCAACACAATTATTAATTATTAGGGACCTTCGTCTTCCAAAGCATTATCTCCCCATGGATATAATGATCATCAGACGAAGGTCATGAAGGACATACCTTCATCATTTAATATGTGAACAAGAACGCAAAAGGGGCGAAGACAATAATTGTATCTCGTCAATTCATTCATATTTGCATTCTATAAAACATTTATAAATATCAATAGAATTCATATTATATTGGTACCTTCGGCTTGCTCGAAGGTGAAGACGCGAGAGAGTTGATACAATTCAGCGTGAACAGTATGGTGTCACTGTTCATCTATTTATAGGCACGGGACGCAGCCCGGGTAAAAATACATTTATGCCCTTGACATTCATCTACAAACATAATATGAATCATTAAGGATTGGATAGTCTTTGTCCCTTTTTGGTCTTCATCATACTTGGTCTTCGTCATCACGTCAAGCCGAAGCTCTTCGGCTATAGCTCCATCGTCCATTCTCATCACCTTCAGGTTATATTTTCACCCTATCACAAGAGAAAACCTTCATCCCAAAGCCAAAGCCCCCCTGTAATAATCCATGTCATACTAGAAACATATGGTTAGTCACGTTTTTTGAGGACCTTCGGAAGAGGAAGGCCCCCAACAATCCCCATAGGAACGACTTTGGCGCTAAGCTCTGCATCCCCTTAGGAACAACTTTGGAGCTTCTTCACCTTTTACTTAGGTGGCATTTTAGCTCTACATCCCCGTAGGAACGACTTTGGAGCTTCATGACTTTTTCTGTTACACTCGGTGGTGTAACCCCAAATTTATTACAGCAGGCCGAAGGTTGTACCTTCTTATATTATCTTTGGGTAAAAACATAAAAGTAAGAGAAATAAAGATTATATTGATTATGTATGAATTTTTTTGATTGAGCCCCTGTATTGCTTCAATAAATGTGTCTCGATTCTGGTACAATGTTGTTGACTGTCCGAGCTTCAGACTCTTCGCATGCATCACGTTGTTGTTGTACCTAGTGGTGCTCTTCTGGCTGTTGGTTGTGAGATGAGGTTGGAGCCATGAGTGGTGGAGGCGGTAGTGGGGCTCATGCATCTTGTGAGTGGCTTGCTAAAGCAACTGATGCTGTGGGTTGTTGGTTGCCCACATACTCGGGGATGTATGGGGAATAGCACGAAGCAGTATGCAGGACCTGCTTCGACTGATTCTGCCATGCTTTGGCTTCAGTTATTTCCTTTTGATTCTGAATCGTGACTTGGCATGTCCTTGTTGTATGCCCCTTATCTTCCCCACAGAATAGGCAAAACAACCTTCTTGGTTGGGATCTGAATCTTCCAGCAAAGCTTCTACCTCCTCTGCCTCTTGGAGCTGGTGGCCTAAAAGAGCTTTGCTGTGTCCCTGAAGATTGGGAGCTATGTTGATGCCCTTGAGTTTAATTTCCTCTATCGTTGCTGGTGTTAGGATTATGGATCGTCCTGACATGCCTAGGGTGGAGTCTTCCTCCGAAGCCCTGGTCATCTTGGAGCATCTATAGGCTTATTCCCTTCTCTGCTGAAAGTCATTGTCAGCCCTCATGTACTCGTCCGTCTTCTGCAAAAGCTTCTCCAAAGTTTGTGGGGGCTTCCTGGCGAAATACTGTGTTGTTCATCATGGTCGGAGCTCCTTGATCATAACCTCAATAACGATCTCATTTGGCACCGTTGGTGCCTGAGCTCTAAGATGCAGAAACCTTTGGACATACACCTGCATGTATTCCTCATGGTCCTGTGTGCATTGGAACAGAGCTTCAACTATTACTGGCTTTGTCTGGAAACCCTGGAAGCTGGTTACCAACATGTCCTTCAACTTCTGCCATGACGTGATTGTTCCGGGCTGAAGGGAAGAATACCACGTCTGAGCCACACTCCTGACGGCCATGACAAAGGACTTCGCCATGTCGGCAGTGTTGCCACCATATGATGATATGGTCGCCTCATAGCTCATAAGGAACTGCTTTGGGTCGGAATACCCGTCATACATGGGGAGTTGTGGTGATTTGTAGGATGGTGGCCATGGGGTCGCCTGCAACTCTGCTGCTAGAGGAGAAGCATCATCAAAAGCAAAGTTACCATGATGGAAATCGTCATACCATACATCATCATAGATTGGGCTTTCTTGGAGAAGCTCTCTCTGTTGTGGCCTTCGTCCTTGGTCGTCTTGAGTGATATGGTGCATCTCTTTGGCAGCTTCATCAATCTTCTTCTGAAGTTCAGCTAACCGAAGCATTTTTTTCTCTCTTTCTCTCCACTTGTTGGTGGATGGCCTCTAGGTATCAGATCTCTTGGTCTACCTCCTCTTCTTGCAGTGTTGGACTGATGGCCTTCCTTTTTTGGTTTCGGGCTTCTCTCAGAGGGAGTCCTTCTTGGTTGATGTTCAGCGGTGCAAGGGTAGCCCCTGACGCTATTGCCTTCTTTGGCAGCATGACGAAGGTGGTTGCTCAAGCTGTTGTCAGAAGTGGTCGTTTGAGTTCACCGGAGGTGGGCGCCAATGTTGGCCAATTGTTCTCAAATGCTGTGAATCAAGAACAAGGCAACACAATTGTTAAAGATTAAGGACCTTCATCCTTCGACGCATTATCTCCTTTCGGATACACGATCTTCGGACGAAGGTCATGAAGGACACATCTTCAACATTCGTAAGAATAGAAGTTCAGAGTGAGAATTCATAGAGACAACATATATGTCATTCACTCATTCATTCATATATTTATTCTTATGATATACATATGAACATTGACATAATTTATATTACATTGATACCTTCGGCTTGTTTGAAGGTGCTGATGCAAGAGCAATTACAATCTCGCGTGAACAGTACGGGGGTACTGTTTACCTATTTATAGGCGCAGGAAGCAGCCCGAGTAAAAATACATTAATGACCTTAACATGTGCTCATTATTGTAACATAAATCATTAGAGACTACCTAGTCTTTTTCTCTTTGGTTCAGCATCATGTTTGATCTTCGTCACCACTTTAAGCCAGAGCTGTTGCTCTTCGGCTATAGATTCGGTATTCATCGTTGTCATTTTCAGGCATTATCTTCGTCTTAGGGTTCTTCGATGAAGAAGAAGAAGACTCCCATCACGAACCTTTACTTATGACGAAGCTGCTGTAATATTCAATATCATGCTAGAGACAAATAGTTAGTCGTATTTTTGAGGACCTTCGGAAGAGAAAGACCCTCAATAGTAGTCCATCATCTTCTCACTCCCCACTTTTTGTTTGGTTTGTGAAATGGAATGAGTTGATACATCACCATTTTATTCCTCACAGGCTAATAATTGGTAATAATGTAAGTAATAGGTTCATTCCACCAAATTTATATAATAGACTCATGATGCACCACTTTATCTAAAATGGATTGACTCTTCAAAACAAACACCCCATAAGTATTTAGCCCTCCACTGAGGGCTAGTTTCAAAACTCAAACCAAATCTCTTTAAAGATAATTTCCATCTCAATCACCTCTAATGCTCAAGGAGATTTTAGTTTCCAAACTAGCCGTAAATATCTACACATCGCCTAGCTCACTATGAGAGCATCTAGTCTACTTTATAAAAATGATGTCATTATGCCAATGCTACCTTCAGCAATGAAAATGTTTATCTCAAGCGATGCTTTTTCAAACTAATTAGCAATAACATCATTAAGATTTTACATTTTTTCGTGCAAGCAACATCTCCCACTTTGCACGCAGCCTTTCCTAAAGAACCATTAAACTAATAGCTTAGCCCAAAGAACAATAAAATAGACTAGAACCCATAAAAAAGAACCAGTAAAGCACGTGCATGGAACGTAGGCAACTAAACGATGTTAAAGTGCTATCTATCTTATCTTAACCTTTTGTGCTAATAAACCATTCAACTTTTATGAAAAAGAAAAGGTACTATATAGATACATTGCTTCCGTTACTGTGAAATGTCTAGTTTGCTTGAGTCAGCAAATAAACCATCCAAAATGAACTCGATACCTGTGTACCTCCACAGCTCCACCGTGCGTCTAAAGCTATTTTTCTGTGGGAGTTCATTTTTATTAAATGACATGTCACATACGCAAACAAGATGATATATTACTAAAAGAGAAATATGTCCTTGGTCCATTTTTATATTGTTTTGATGATTAGATGCATAGCACATTATGTTTGAACTGACATGATGCTCAGCGAAGTTATTTGAGGCAAATTAAGCTCAGAAGAGGATTTAGTTCAAATCTCTATGGATCAAGCAAAAAGGCATGCTCCATACACTTAGTCAATTGATTTGTGTGCTAATCATGTTTTTCTAAGCGCAAGGGACTAGCTAAGTCAAGTCTAAAAGGAGCAAAAGAAGACAAAGAAAAAAACAGAGAAAAGGTACTAGACTGCATAGCACTGGACGGTTCGGTGCCACCCACCGAATAGTCCGATACACGGTCCAGCTAACTGGACGCTCTCGGGAATTCTAACATGTGTCGACTATAATTCACCGGACCGTCCGCGAGGCACCGGACAGTCCGGTGTGTCAGCCGCCAACGGCTAGCTGCCACGTCGACTGAGGGCCAACGGTCAAGTGGAACACCGGACAGTCCAGTGCCCCACAGAAGCGGAAACTAGCCAATAAGGGATTCTCTGCCCGCGCCCAGCGCACGCATTGTTCACTGTCCGGTGCACCCGCGGACAGAAGGCAACCATAGCCTTCCAAATGGAGCTCCAATGGCTCCTAGGTCCCTTGGGGCTATAAAAGGGACCCCTAAGCACATGGAGCAGAAGACCAAGCACCCATTGAACATTCTACAACGCCGATACTTCGCAAACACACATTTGGTTCATTGTGATAGAGATTCAAGCACTTCTTTGAGTTGTAACTCTGTTGTGCTGTTTCGTGTGCTCGTTCTTGTCTTGTGTGTGTTGTTGCTACAACTCTCACTCTTGCATGCGTTTCTATTCCTCCTTACTCTTGTGTTCATTTGAGATCATTTGTGTAAGGCATGAGAGACTCCAAATTATGGAGATTCCTCACAATGTGATATTGTTGAGATAAAGAGAACCGTGGTATTCAAGTTAATCTTTGAATCACTTGAAAGGGGTTGAGTGCAACCCTCGTCCAAGAACGCCACAACATGGAGTAGGCAAGTATTCTACTTGACCGAACCATGGGATAAAAATCGGTGTGTCATGTGTCTTTGTTCCTGTGCGATTTTCTCTCTCTATCTACTTCACTTACATTATTGCTCTAAGTTTAATACTCACCTTGTAAAGAGCAATTAAGTGAAGAAGTTTACTCCGCTCGTACTACTCACTCGAACTTGGCCTTAGCTTTCACTAATCCAATATTAGTCCAAGTTTATTTTGTTGAGCTATTTTTAACAGGATCACCTATTCACCCCCCTCTAGGTGCTCTCAATTGGTATCAGAGTCGTTCTCTTCATCAAGGGACTAATCGCCAGAAGAGATGAATCCTAAAGGCAAGGGGATGGTGATCAACGACAAGGAGAAGGAGACTCTATATGTTGATGGGCCAAAAGGTGACAAGCCCACCGACTCAGGCTCAAACAACAAGAAGAAAGATGGAAAGAAGAAGATGTGCATCAAGAAGATCATCTACTATAACAGCGACACCTCCTCCTCTTCACCAAGGGATGACGAAGATTCTTTGTCGAAAAAGAAAATGGTTAATCAAAACTATTCTTTTGATTATTCTCGCATCCCTTATAATTCAAATACTCATTTGTTATCTATTCCACTCGGTAAACCCTCCCACTTTGATGGAGACGACTACTCTTTTTGGAGTCATAAAATGCGTAGTCATTTATTTTCTCTCCATCCTAGCATTTGGGAAATAGTGGAAAATGGAATTCATTTTGATAGTAGCGATAATCCTATATTTATTAACGAGCAAATTCATAAAAATGCCCAGGCTACTACTGTGTTGTTAGCATCTCTATGCAGGGATGAGTATAATAAAGTTAGCGGCTTGGACAATGCCAAGCAAATATGGGACACCATCAAGATCTCTCATGAGGGGAATGACGCCACCATGATTACAAAGATGGAATTGGTGAAAGGTGAGCTTGGGAGTTTCACCATGAAAAGGGGAGAGGAGCCAACTAAAACGTACAACAGGCTCAAGACGCTAATGAACAAGATCCGGAGTTTTGGGAGTATAAGATGGATGGACCATGACGTCGTTCGACTCATACTAAGGTCATTTACCGTTATTGATCCTCATCTTGTAAATCTTATTTGTGAGAATCCCAGGTACACCAAGATGACACCCGAGGAAATTCTTGGAAAATTCGTAAGCGGGCGCATGATGGTAAAGGAGGCTAGGTACATTGATGACATCGCCAACGGACCACTCCCACTCTACGAGCTGCACCCCATTGCCCTCAAGGCAACAAGCAGTAAGGAGGCGCTACCTAACAAGGTGGCACAAGTGGAGGTTGCCAAGCTCAACGAGGAGGAAGTGGTGCTTGTAATCAAGCGCTTCAAGACTGCTTTGAAGGGACGCAAGGAGTATCCCATCAAGAATAAATCAAGGAGAAAGCGCTCCTGCTTCAAATGCGGTAAGTCTGGTCATTTTATAGCATAATGTTCCGATAATGATAATGACCAGGCACAAGAAAAGAAAGGGAAGGAGAGGAAGAAAAACTACATGAAGGCGAAGGGCGAGGCACACATTGGCAAAGAATGAGACTCCGACTATTCTTTATCCGACTCTGACGATGAAGGTCTGGCTGCCTCCGCCTTCGACAAGTCCTCCCTCTTCCCCAACGAGCATCACACATGCCTCATGGCTAAGGAGAAGGTACGTACTCGAGATACTTCTAAGTACACTTCTTCTAGTGATGAGGAATTTGATGATGATGTAGACTATAGTGATCTCTTTAAGGTTTTAGATAGATCTAAAGTAGATAAAATCAATGAATGAATTGAAGTCCTTAATCATAAAGATAGGTTGTTAGAAAAACAAGAAGATATTCTTTATGAAGAACATGATAAACTTGTTAATGCTAAAAAAATCTCTTGCTTTATAAGTTAAGAGAAATGAAATTCTTTCTTCTGAATTATCTTCTTGTAATGAATCTATGTCTAGCCTTAAAAGTTTAAATGCTGATCTAAGTGCTAGAATAGAAAATCTAAGTATTGCTAGATCCTTTGTGAAGCATGTGTCGATTTATAATAGGTGTAAAGATGTTGATATTGATGCTTGCACTACTCATGCTTCCACTATTCTTAAGTTGAATAATGATGTTGCAAATCTTAATGCTCAACTTAAGACTTGCGAGAGTGAAAATGATAAAATAAAATTTGCTAGGGATGCCTACACCATTGGTAGACATCCCTCCATTAAGGATGGACTTGGATTCCATAAGGGAACTTTAACACCCCGGGATCCACAAACACCCAAGAATGCTACTAAACTACACATCTAACATTCATATATACAATTTCGACAGCATCTCCTTTAAAAATTGCATAAAGAAGGAAGCAACAAAGTATAAATAGATATCATGATAAGAAACCATATTAGACATTAATAATCTACTAGCAATGGGAAGATAACCATAATGACATGAACTGAATTAACCAGTGTGCACGACTATTAAAAATAAACATCCTTTGACGAGAAGTTTCTAATTCAATCATGGCTACGCCTGGGCAGCGTTATTATGAGAGTGAAAGTGGACGTGCTGCTACTTTCATCATTCCCAACACGAATCAAGTACCTGCGTTGAGTAATGCAAGAGTGAGATGACACATCTCAGTATGTAAAATAACATCAAACTGTTTAACCACATAAGAACATTGTTTTACCACCACTTGATTTTAGAACCTTCTTATTATGAAGGTGCAGCACGAATACAACGTACAACACACGTAGTTACCACACCTCGCAGGTAGAAACCACAATAGTAACATAGCAATGTCACACTTCATATATACCTCATGAGTGCAAATGACTACAAATGCAAGGATGACTTCTGCCTTCATACCTCTAAGGATATGAAGCCGCATCGTACCCCTTCTTGGGCAACGTACGATGCTAAATGCACCGGTACAATCGAACCATAAGATCACGACATAACTTCAAAATACAAGATGGATGAAGCAATGTGCATGACATGCCAACAACACTTCAGGACATTGTCGGGTACCATAATTAGGGGTACCCCCAACACTCCTAATCATGGCTGGTTAACACCCTCAGACCAACTGACGGGTGCGGTTCAAGCCAAGACTTCGTCTGCCCGAGGAACGCGATCTCACCCGAGCCCAGCCTCGGGTTGGAACAGTAGTCCTAGACAAGTTCGCGCCTCGCCCGAGGGCCTCCTCAGACAGCGGGTGCCCCCTTGGCTCTCCCGAGGCCCGGCTCGGGCAGGCTTCGTTGAGAAGCAACCTTGGCAATACCGCCTCACCAACCGACCGCTTCGCAGGCGCATTAAACGCAGGGGATGCCTGACGCCGTATCCTGACACACGCGCCTTAGTCAGCCAGGCCAAAGTGACCGCAGTCACTTCGCCCCTCTTCTTTACTGTCCGATATGACAGGAAAACAGCACCGCTCGCTCCGCTCCGACTGCCGTGTCAGCCACCCGGCAACGACTGACAATAAGTCACGATCAACCACCGAGTTCAAGCCCCGGGCGCAACAGGAAGCTCCGCCTCGCTCGACCTCACGCTCCGGCCTCGGGAGGAGGTTTCTGCCTCGCCCGACCTCACGCTCCGGTCTCGGGGGGAGATCTCCGCCTCGCCCGACCCCCGGACTCGGCCTCGACCCCGGTCACATGAGGAATCGCGTCCTCGCCCGACCCCAGCCTCGACCTCAAGAGAAGTCTCCGCCTCGACCGACCCTAGGCTCAGACTGACCGCACTAATAGGGGATGCATCATTTCCCTATTCCTAGCCTGCTCAGGCTACAAGGAACAAGACCGGCGTCCCATCTGGCTTACCCCGGCGACGGGTAATGATGGTGCCCCGCGTGCGCCATGACGCCGGTGGCTCTCAGCCCCTTACGACAGCAAGGAGACGTCAGCAGGATCCTCGCCGCGCTGCCAGCTGTGCTCCTACAGGACTCAGGCGCTCCTCCGGTGGCCACGCCATCACATGTACAGGGCCCAAGCTCTCCCCCAACAGCCACATTGGCATGTACACAGGGCTTAGGCACTCCACTGTCGGACACGTTAGCGCATAGCTACGCCCCCCATTGTACGACTGGACTCTCTCCTTGCCTCTATAAAAGGGAGGTCTTAGGCCACCCTGAGGGGGGTTCACGCGAGGGAAGCGGCGGACGAGCTCTGTGTCCCCCTCTCTCTCTCCCTCACGCGACGCGCTTGTAACCCCTACTGCGAGCGGCACCCCTGGTGCAGGATAATACAAGGCTTGTCCCACATCTTGTGTTCCATCCTGTGCCAACCCATCTGGGCAGGAACACGTAGCGACAATTCACTCGTCGGTCCAGGGACCCCCCGGGGTCGAAACGCCGACAGTTGGCGCGCTAGGTAGGGGCCTGCTGTGTGTTAACGAACACCTTCCCGTTGAGATCCAGATGGGGAGTCTTCAGCAACCTCTCCAGCCCAGGACGGTGCTCCGCTTCGGGAGTCTCGAGTTCATGTCCCTCGACGGCAGCTATGACATTGTACTCCTCCCCCGCGGCGTGACGATAACGACGGTCTTCGACTCGCCCGGCGGCGGCGAGCTCTACTACAGCATCTCCCCGCGGCAGAAGAGGAGCACTCCGGTCGTCCCTGCCACCCTCCTAGTTGGAGGAGGCGGAGACAGGGCAACCATGGCCACGCAGGAGGTGGCACCTTGTCGGCTGTCGCACCAGAGCGAGTCGACGACGCCGGCACTCCCCCGCGGGACATGTTGGACATTGCCCTTGCGCCTGAGGCGGCAGCGGGTGTCACTTCCTCGCGATGTGTCAGCCCCAAGCGGACTGATGACGCCAGCACCCTTGCAAAGGACCTGCTGGGCGTTACCCTCGTACCTGAGATGACGGTGTGCACTGCCCCCGACGCGACTTCACCACCGTCCAACGACCAAGAGGTACCATCCGTCTTCCATCCCATACCTTTTTGGTTCAGATTCGATCCACCTAGCGACCCCGCTATGGTGAGCGCCTTCGTAAAGGCGTATCCAAACCTTCCGGGGTACCACATGTGGTCGACCTGGGACCGACTGACAGCCGTCTCAACCTTCGGACCGGCGGGTTCTAAGGAAGAGGACGACCCCGACTTCGGTTGGGATTTCTCTGCCCTCAATGACCCCGGTGCCATGCGGGGCTTCATGTCCGCATGTGGCCACTGCCTCTCTGATTGTTCTGACAATGGCCATGACCTTGACGACGAGGGTCACGGCCCAAGTTGCGAATATTTCCACGTCGATCTGGGAGATCACAACGAATGTTTCCACGTCGATCTGGGATCCACGTACCGCCACGCGTACGAATGCGACGTGGAGTGCGTGGAGTACGCCGAGGCTCTCGCCGAGTCCGAGGCCCTCATCGCCGACTTGGAACGCCTCTCCAAGGAGGCGCCCGACGCGAAGCGGCACGCCGGCAACTTCGAATCAGTTGAGGCGGTCAATTCCATCTCTCTCAACCCCAGCAACGACGCCAGCAAGCAAGTTTGAATCGGCTCCGAGCTCGACCCCAAATAGGAAGCAGTGCTCGTCGATTTCTCCGCGCAAACGCCGAAGTCTTTGCGTGGAGTCCCTCGGACATGCCCGGCATACCGAGGGATGTCGCCGAGCACTCCTGGACATCAGAGCTGGAGCCCGACCCGTGAAGCAAACCCTGCGCCGTTTCGACGAGGAAAAGCGCAGGGCCATAGGCGAGGAGATCCACAAGCTACTCGCGGCAGGGTTCATCAAAGAGGTATTCCATCCCGAATGGTTGGCTAACCCTGTTATTGTAAAGAAGAAGGATGGGAAATGGAGGATGTGTGTAGACTACACTGGTCTAAACAAAGCATGTCTGAAAGTTCCCTACCCTCTACCTCGCATCGATCAAATCGTGGACTCCACTGCTAGGTGCGAAACCCTGTCATTCCTTGATGCCTACTCAGGCTATCACCAAATCAAGATGAAAGAGTCCGACCAGCTCGCGACTTCTTTCTTCACACCTTTGGGCATGTACTGTTACACCACAATGCCATTTGGGTTGAGGAATGCAGGCGCCACTTACCAGAGGTGCATGAACCACGTGTTCGGAGAACACATCGGCAGAACGGTCGAGGCTTACGTCGACAACATCGTTGTCAAGACGAAGAGAGCCTCTGACCTCCTCTCTGACCTTGAAACAACATTCAAGTGTCTGAGAGTGAAAGGCGTGAAACTCAATCCTGAGAAGTGTGTCTTCGGAGTCCCCTGAGGCATGCTCCTTGGGTTCATCGTCTCCGAGCGGGGCATCGAGGCCAACCCAGAGAAAATCGCGACCATCACCAACATGGGACCGATCAAAGATTTGAAAGGAGTACAGAGGGTCATGGGATGCCATGCGGCTCTAAGCCACTTCATCTCACGCCTTGGCGAGAAAGGCTTGCCTCTGTACCGCCTCTTAAGGAAGGCCGAGTGCTTCACTTGGACCCCCGAGGCCGAGGAAGCCCTCAAAAACCTTAAGGCGCTCCTTACGAACACACCCATCTTGGCGCCCCCTGCTGCAGGAGAAGCCCTCTTGATCTACGTAGCCGCGACTACTCAGGTGGTCAGCGCCGCGATCGTAGTCGAGAGACGAGAAGAAGGGCATGCACTGCCCGTCCAAAGGCCAGTCTACTTCATCAGTGAAGTGCTTTTCGAGACCAAAGCTCGCTACCCACAGATCTAGAAGCTACTCTACGCAGTGATTCTGACACGGCGGAAGTTGCAACACTACTTCGAGTCTCATCCGGTGACTGTGGTGTCAACCTTCCCCCTGGGGGAGATCATCCAGTGCCACGAGGCCTCGGGTAGGATAGCAAAGTGGGAGGTGGAGCTTATGGGCGAAATGCTATCATTCGCTCCTCGGAAGGCCATAAAATCCCAGGTCTTGGCAGACTTCCTGGCTGAGTGGACTGACACCTAGTTACCAACAACTCCAATCCAGCCCGAGCTCTGGACCATGTACTTCGATGGGTCACTCATGAAAACAGGAGCGGGCGCTGGCCTGCTCTTCGTTTCACCCCTCGGAAAGCATCTCCGCTACGTCATTCGCCTCCATTTTCCGGCATCAAACAACGTGGCCGAGTACGAAGCACTAGTTAACGGGCTACGCATCGTCGTCGAGCTAGGGGTCCAACGCCTCGACGCTCGAGGCGACTCGCAGCTTGTTATTGACCAAGTCATGAAGAACTCCCACTGCCGAGACCGGAGGATGGAAGCCTACTGCGACGAAGTCCGGTGCTTGGAGAACAAGTTCTACGGGCTGGAGCTCAACCACATCGCCCGATGGTACAACGAGACTGCGGACGAGCTGGCAAAAATAGCCTCGGGGCGAACGACAGTTCCCCTGGACGTCTTCTCCAGAGACCTACATCAACCATCCGTCAAGATCGACGACGCGCCCGAGCCTGAGGAAGCCTCGGCCCAGCTCGAGGCACCCTCGGCCATCGAGGAAGAGGCCTTGCCCGTCGAAGAGGAACAGAATGGGGTCACGCCAGATCCGAACTGGCAGACCCCGTACCTGGAATATCTCCTCCGAGGAGAGCTTCCCATCGACAAGACCAAAGCTCGACGGCTGGCTCGGCGCGCCAAGTCATTTGTCCTGCTGGGTGATGAAAAAGAGCTCTATCACCGCAGCCCCTCGGGCATCCTTCAACGATGCATATCTATCACCCAAGGATAAGAGCTTTTGCAAGAAATACACTCGGGGGCTTGCGGCCACCATGCAGTGCCTCGAGCCCTCGTGGGGAATGCCTTCCGACAAGGTTTCTACTAGCCAACCGCGGTGGCCGATGCCACTAGGATTGTGCGCTCCTGCCGGGGGTGTCAATTCTACGCAAAGCAGATGCATCTGCCCGCTCAAGCCTTGCAGACGATACCCATCACCTGGCCATTTGCTGTGTGGGGTCTGGACCTCGTCGGTCCCTTGCAGAAGGCACCCAGGGGCTTCACGCACCTGCTGGTCGCTATCGACAAATTCTCCAAGTGGATCGAGGTCCGACCCCTAAACAGCATCAGGTCCGAGCAGGTGGTGGCATTCTTCACCGACATTATCCATCGGTTTGGGGTCCAAAACTCAATCATCACCGACAATGGCACGTAGTTCACCGGAGAAAAGTTCCTGGACTTCTGCGACGACCACCACATCCGTGTGGACTGGGCCGCCGTAGCTCATCCCATGACGAATGGGCAGGTGGAGCGTGCCAACGGTATGATTCTGCAGGGGCTCAAACCAAGGATCTACAACGACCTCAACAAGTTCGGCAAGCAGTGGATGAAAGAGCTACCATCGGTAGTCTGGAGTCTGAGGACGACGCCGAGCCACGCAACGGGTTTTACGCCGTTCTTTCTAGTCTATGGGGCCGAGGCCGTCCTCCCCATGGACTTAGAATATGGCTCCCCGAGGACAAAGGCATATGACGACCGAAGCAACCAGACCAGCCGAGAAGACTCGCTGGACCAACTCGAGGAGGCTCGAGACGTCGCCCTACTACATTCGGCACGGTACCAGCAGTCGCTGCGGCGCTACCACGCCCAAAGCATTCGGTCCCAAGGCTTCCAAGTGGGAGACTTGGTGCTTCGCCTGAGACAGGACGCCCGAGGGCGCCACAAGCTCACTCCTCCCTGGGAAGGGCCCTTCATCATCGCCAAGATCTTGAAGCCCGGAACATACAAGCTGGCCAACGACCAAGGCAAGGTCTACAGCAACGCTTGGAACATCCAACAGCTACGTCGCTTCTACCCTTAAGATGTTTAAGTCGTTCATGTACCTCGTTTACATACACAAAGTCTAACCGTCAAGGAAGGGTCGGCCTTGCCTCAGCAAAGCCCGACCATCCCTCGGGGGCTAGAAGGGGGGAACCCCCTCTGCGTCAAAATTTTCCTCGGAAAAATTTTCTACCAAAACAACCTTTGTGCTTTCGACTTCCGTATTGATAGCGGGATCTTGAGAACAACGAGAGTACATGTAAGCGGCAAGGCCGACCGAGCCGAGGAACTCCTATGCCTCCCGGATATGGATACCTCACTCATCACCTTCCGCGAGAAGTAACTCACGCTCGGATAAGTGATCGTGCTACCGAACAAGTCCAAACACTCGGGTAGAAAACGACTTTCGTGCCTTCTCGACTGTTCCAATAATGGAATCCTTCGACCAAATGAGAGCGCACGTAAGCAGCAAGGCCGACCGAGCCGAGGGACTCCTACGCCTCCGGGATACAGATACCTCACTCATCACCTTCCGCGAAAAGTAACTCTCGTTCGGATAGACGATTCTGCTATTGACAGACAAGTCGTGATGCTCGAAACAAGAGGAGAGAAGACGCAGCTTTTTAAATGCGACGATAAAGTGTTTAAGCCTCAGCGGCCGCGAAAAAGCATGTGCATGCTACAGACAAACTGTTCCTTTAGGTTCGGGCATCGGCAGGGGGAGCAGCAGCACCCTCGGCGTTGATTCCACCCTCGGCGGAACCAGGCCCGGCCTCGGACGGCGACCCGGGCAAAAGGACCTCCACCTAAGGGAGGACGCCAGCACCGCGCCAGCAGATGTCTTGGCCAAGCTCCAGCGGCTGCTACCACATCTTCCTCGGCCTGGGAAGCCGCCATCTCCCGGGCCGACGAAGTCTCTTTCTGAGCCGACTCCGCGTCTGTCCGCGCTAACACCGCTGCCTCCGGCTCCGGCTCATCGCAGAGCAGCCGAGGGTTCCGAAAACTGAGCGAGGGTAGCCTAGAGCGGCAAGGCCGATAGAGCTGAGGGACTCCTACGCCTCCGGGATACGGACACCTCACTTGTCACCTTCCGCGAAAGGCAACCGACGCTCGGTTAAGTGGTTCAGCCAGCCAACAGACAAGTCCCAGCGCTCGGAATGAGGAAGACACACAGCTTCATTCTCGAATACCCAAATGTTCAGGCCTCGACAGCCACAATAAACATACACTGGCACTCAAGGTGCCATTACAAACGGAACTCTGGATCCACTTCCGCAGGTACGAACAACCCCCCCCCCCCCCCCCCACATCGGAGGGCCTACGGGATGACAAACTCCGGGTGGCTCGCCGACTACCTCTGCAGCAGCGGCGATGGCCCCAGGGCGAACGCCACCGCTGGAAGGCTCTCATTCGTATCCCCTCACAGGGGGACGAGAACCAGCCATTAAAGCCGCAGAGCCAGAGGCCTGGAGCGCAGGTGACGCCGACGATCTTGTCGACGGAGAAACCTTCTCCGGCTGCCGCCACCACAGCACCGACGGCGGCGTCCATGAAATGGAAATGTGCCCTTGGGCCATTTCTAAGTATTTTGGTGATTGAGTGCCAACACAAGTGCTTTTGTGTTAATCTATGCAAAGTGGTGGACAAAGTGCAAATCATGTCAAAAGGTATGTTTCTAGACTTAGTACATTTGTTTTATGGACTAATGTATTATGTTTAAGTGCTGGAAACAGAAAAAATTGAATTGGAAATGAGATGGCTCTGTTCAGCCAAAGTCAGCTTGGTCTGGGTGCACCGGACTGTCCGGTGGTGCACCGGACAGTGTCCGGTGCGCCAGACTGGCTCTGGCGAACTTGCTGCCCTCGGGACTTCGACGGCGGTGTACGGCTATAATTCACCGGACTGTCCGGTGGTGCACTAGACTGTCCGGTGAGCCGTTCACAGGCGAACTCGTCGCTCTCGGGAGATGATTAACGGCATACGGCTATAATTCACCGGACTGTCCGGTGTGCACCGGACTGTCCGGTGAGCCAACGGTCAGCCGGGGCAACGGTCGGCCGAGGATTCCGCGCGTGACGCGTGGCCGGGCCAACGGTCACATTGGTGCACCGGACTGTCCGGTGTGCACCGGACAGTGTCCAGTGCGCCAACGGCTCTGGATCTTCAACGGTCGACTGCGCCATAAAAGGAAAGAAATCCGCACCGGACAGTGTCCGGTGGTGCACCGGACTGTCCGGTGCGCCAGGCGACAGAAGGCAAGATCAGCCTTCCTGGAATGCTCTCAACGGCTCCTAGCTGCCTTGGGGCTATAAAAGGGTCCCCTAGGCGCATGGAGGAAGACACCAAGCATACTCAAAGCATTCCTAAGCACCGAGACTTTGATTCCACGCATTTGTTTCTTCGTGATAGCATCTAGAGCTCTAGTTGAGTTGTGAACTCGTCGGGTTGTGTTGCGAGCTCGTGTTGCGACTTGTGTGCATGTTGTCTCTGTGATTTTGTGTCTTGTGTGTGTTGCTCATCCCTCCCTTACTCCGTGCTTCTTTGTGAACTTCAAGTGTAAGGGCGAGAGACTCCAAGTTGTGGAGATTCCTCGCAAACGGGATAAAGAAAAGCAAAGCAAAACACCGTGGTATTCAAGTGGGTTTTTAGACCGCTTGAGAGGGGTTGATTGCAACCCTCGTCCGTTGGGACGCCACAACGTGGAGTAGGCAAGCGTTGGTCTTGGCCGAACCACGGGATAAACCACTGTGCTATCTCTGTGATTGATCTCTTGTGGTTATTGTGTTTTGTTGAGACTCCTCTCTAGCCACTTGGCGATTATTGTGCTAACGCTTAACCAAGTTTTTGTGGCTTAAGTTTCAAGTTTTACAGGATCACCTATTCACCCCCCCCCCCCCTCTAGGTGCTCTCAATTGGTATCGGAGCCGTTCTCTTCACAAAGGGACTAATCGCCCGAAGAGATGGATCCTAAGGGGAAGGGAATCGTGATCAACGATAAGGAGAAGGAGTCCTTCGTCAATGAGCCGAAGAATGACAAACCTACCGACTCGGGCTCGGGCCACAAACGCAAAGATGGGAAGAAGAAGACGAGACGCATCAAGGAGATCGTCTACTACGACGACAGCGTTGAGTCCACTTCTTCCCAAAAGGATGACTACAACTACGAGAAACAAAAGACGGTTAATTCGAATTTTTCTTTCGATTACTCTCGTATTCCTCAGAGTTCAAATGCTCATTTGCTTTCCATCCCTCTTGGCAAACCTCCACACTTTGATGGGGAGGACTACGGATTTTGGAGTCACAAAATGCGTAGTCACCTGTTCTCTCTCCATCCAAGCATATGGGAGATTGTTGAGAATGGAATGAAATTTGATAGCTCGGATAGTCCTATATTTATTAATGAACAGATACATAAAAATGCACAAGCTACTACTGTGTTGTTAGCCTCTTTGGGCAGGGACGAGTACCATAAGGTGAGCGGCTTGGACAATGCCAAGCAGATCTGGGACACCCTCAAGATCTCTCATGAGGGGAACGATGTCACCTTGCTCACCAAGATGGAGTTGGTAGAGGGCGAGCTTGGAAGATGAGCGATGATAAGGGGCGAGGAGCCAACCCAAACATACAACCGGCTCAAGACCCTTATCAACAGAATAAGGAGCTACGGAAGCACGCGATGGACGGACCACGACGTCGTTCGCCTGATGCTAAGGTCCTTTACTGTACTTGATCCACATTTGGTGAACAATATTCGTGAAAATCCTAGGTACACCAAGATGTCGCCCGAAGAAGTCCTTGGGAAGTTCGTGAGCGGGCGAATGATGATCAAGGAGGTGAGATACGTGGACGACGCGTTGAACGGTCCAATCCATGAGCCTCAACCCATTGCTCTCAAGGCAATGAGGAGCAAGGAGACGCTACCTAGCAAGGTGGCGCAAGTTGAGGCGGCCAGGCTCAATGATGAAGAGATGGCCCTCATCATCAAGCGCTTCAAGACGGCGCTAAAGGGTCGCAAGGGACAGCCAAGCAAGGCCAAGACAAAGGGGAAGCGCTCATGCTTCAAATGTGGTAAGATTGGTCATTTTATTGCTAACTGTCCCGATAATGAAAGTGACCAGGAAAAAGGGAAAAGAAGAAGAATTACAAGAAGGCCAAGGGCGAGGCACATATCGGAAAGGAGTGGGATTCGGATTGCTCCTCTTCCGACTCCGACAATGAAGGACTAGCCGCCACCGCCTTCAACAAGTCATCCCTCTTCCCCAACGAACATCACACATGCCTCATGGCGAAGGAGAAGAAGGTGTGTACTCGGGATACCACTTATGCTTCTTCAAGTGATGATGATTCTAGTGATGACGATGAAATAGACTATTCTAGTTTATTTAAAGGTTTAGATAGAATTAAAATTGGCAAAATTAATGAGTTAATTGATGCCTTGAATGACAAGAATAGGTTACGAGAAAAGCAAGAGGATTTGTTGTATGAAGAACATGATAAATTTGTAGAGGCACAAAAATCTCATGCTTTAGAAGTTAAAAGAAATGAAATGCTTTCTTATGAACTATCTACTTGTCATGAAACCATTTCTACTTTAAAAGGTGTAAATGATGATTTAAATGCTAAACTAGAAGTAGCAAGTAAATCTAACTCTTGTGTAGAACATGTTAGGATCTGCAATAGGTGTAAAGATTTTGACATTGATGCTTGTAGTGAACACCTAGTTTCAATTTCCAAATTAAATGATGAATTGGCTAGTCTTAATGCCCAACTTAAGACTAGCAAAAGTGAATTTGACAAACTAAAATTTGCAAGGGATGCCTACACGATTGGTAGACACCCCTCAATTAAGGATGGTCTTGGCTTCAAGAGGGAAGCCAAGAACTTAACAAGCCATAAGGCTCCCATCTCCGCCAAGGAGAAAGGGAAGGCCCCTATGGCTAGTAGTGTGCAAAAGAACCATGCTTTCATGTATCATGATAGGAGACATTCTAAGAATGCCTTTAGAAGTTATGATGCTTTTGATTTTCATGCTATGACTGCTTCTAGTTCCCATGTTATGCATGATAGAAATGTTGCTAGGAGAAATGTTGTTCATAATATGCCTAGGAGAAATGTTGTTAATGTTCCTAGGAAAGTTAATGAACCTTCTACAATATATCATGCTTGCAATGCTTCATTTGCCATTTGTAGAAAAAATAAGAAGGTGATTGCTAGGAAGTTAGGGGCCAAATGTAAGGGAGACAAGACTTGCATTTGGGTCCCTAAGACAATTGTGACTAACCTTGTAGGACCCAACAAGAGTTGGGTACCTAAGACCCAAGCCTAAATTTGCCTTGCAGGTTTATGCATCCGGGGGTTCAAGCTGGATTATCGACAGCGGATGCACAAACCATATGACAGGGGAGAAGAAGATGTTCACCTCCTACGTCAAAAACAAGGATTCCCAAGATTCAATAATATTTGGTGATGGGAACCAAGGCAAGGTAAAAGGGTTAGGTAAAATTGCTATTTCATCCGAGCACTCTATATCTAATGTGTTTTTAGTTGAGTCTCTTGGATATAATTTGTTGTCTGTTAGTCAATTATGCAATACGGGATATAATTGTCTATTCACAAATGTAGATGTGTCTGTCTTTAGAAGGTGTGATGGTTCACTAGCTTTTAAGGGTGTACTAGACGGCAAACTTTATTTGGTTGATTTTGCAAAAGAAGAGGCTGGTCTAGATGCATGCTTAATTGCTAAGACTTGCATGGGCTGGCTGTGGCATCGCCGCTTGGCACATGTGGGGATGAAGAACCTTCACAATCTTCTAAAGGGAGAACACGTGATAGGTCTAACTAACGTGCATTTTGAAAAAGATAGACCTTGTGCAGCTTGTCAGGCAGGGAAACAGGTGGGAAGCTCTCATCACAACAAAAATGTGATGACCACATCAAGACCCTTGGAGATGCTTCATATGGACCTCTTCGGACCCGTCGCCTATCTAAGCATAGGAGGAAGTAAGTATGGTCTTGTTATAGTTGACGATTTTTCCCGCTTCACTTGGGTATTCTTTTTGCAGGACAAATCTGAAACCCAAGGGACCCTCAAGCGCTTCCTCAGGAGAGCTCAAAATGAGTTTGAGCTCAAGGTGAAGAAGATAAGGAGCGACAATGGGTCCGAGTTCAAGAACCTTCAAGTAGAGGAGTTCCTTGAGGAGGAGGGGATCAAGCACGAGTTCTCCGCTCCCTACACACCACAGCAAAATGGTGTGGTAGAGAGAAAGAACAGGACGCTCATCGATATGGCGAGGACTATACTTGGAGAGTTCAAGACCCCCGAGCGCTTTTGGTCAGAAGCCGTGAACACGGCTTGCCACGCCATTAACCGGGTCTATCTTCACCGCCTCCTCAAGAAGACTTCATATGAGCTGCTAACTGGTAATAAACCCAATGTGTCTTATTTTCGTGTATTTGGGAGCAAGTGTTATATTCTTGTGAAGAAAGGTAGAACTTCTAAATTTGCTCCCAAAGCTGTAGAAGGGTTTTTATTAGGTTATGATTCAAATACAAAGGCGTATAGGGTCTTCAACAAATCATCGGGTTTGGTTGAAGTCTCTAGCGACGTTGTATTTGATGAGACTAATGGCTCTCCAAGAGAGCAAGTTGTTGATCTTGATGATGTAGATGAAGAAGACGTTCCAACGGCCGCAATGCGCACCATGGCGATTGGCGATGTGCGACCACAAGAACAATTGGAGCAAGATCAACCTTCTTCCTCAACAATGGTGCATCCCCCAACTCAAGACGATGAACAGGTTCATCAGGAGGAGGCGTGTGATCAAGGGGGAGCACAAGATGATCATGTGATGGACGAAGAAGCACAACCGGCACCTCCAACCCAAGTTCGAGCGACGATTCAAAGGGATCATCCCGTCGACCAAATTTTGGGTGATATTAGCAAGGGAGTAACTACTCGCTCTAGATTGGTGAATTTTTGTGAGCATTACTCTTTTGTCTCTTCTATTGAGCCTTTTAGGGTAGAAGAGGCCTTGCTAGATCCGGACTGGGTGTTGGCCATGCAGGAAGAGCTCAACAACTTCAAGCGCAATGAAGTTTGGACACTGGTGCCTCGTCCCAAGCAAAATGTTGTGGGAACCAAATGGGTGTTCCGCAACAAACAGGACGAGCACGGGGTGGTGACGAGGAACAAGGCTCGACTTGTGGCAAAAGGTTATGCCCAAGTCGCAGGTTTGGACTTTGAGGAGACGTTTGCTCCTGTGGCTAGGCTAGAATCTATTCGTATATTGCTAGCATATGCCGCTCACCATTCTTTCAGGTTGTTCCAAATGGATGTGAAGAGCGCTTTCCTCAACGGGCCGATCAAGGAGGAGGTGTACGTGGAGCAACCCCCTGGCTTTGAGGATGAATGATTTCCCGACCACGTGTGTAAGCTCTCTAAGGCGCTCTATGGACTTAAGCAAGCCCCAAGAGCATGGTATGAATGCCTTAGAGACTTTTTAATTGCTAATGCTTTCAAGGTTGGGAAAGCCGATCCAACTCTTTTCACTAAGACTTGCGATGGTGATCTTTTTGTGTGCCAAATTTATGTCGATGACATAATATTTGGTTCTACTAATCACAAGTCTTGTGAAGAGTTTAGCAGGGTGATGACGCAGAAATTCGAGATGTCGATGATGGGCGAGTTGAACTACTTCCTTGGGTTCCAAGTGAAGCAACTCAAGGACGGCACCTTCATCTCCCAAACGAAGTACACGCAAGACTTGCTAAAGCGGTTTGGGATGAAGGACGCCAAGCCCGCAAAGACGCCGATGGGAACCGACGGACACACCGACCTCAACAAAGGAGGTAAGTCCGTTGATCATAAGGCATACCGGTCTATGATAGGGTCTTTACTTTAGTTATGTGCTAGTAGACCGGATATTATGCTTAGCGTATGCATGTGTGCTAGATTTCAATCTGATCCAAGGGAGTGTCACTTAGTGGTCGTGAAGCGAATTCTTAGATATTTAGTCGCTACGCCTTGCTTCGGGATCTGGTATCCAAAGGGGTCTACCTTTGACATGATTGGATATTCAGATTCCGAGTATGCTGGATGTAAGGTCGATAGGAAGAGTACATCGGGGACGTGCCAATTCTTAGGAAGGTCCCTGGTGTCATGGAACTCTAAGAAACAAACTTCCGTTGCCCTATCCACCGCTGAGGCCGAGTACGTTGCCGCAGGACAGTGTTGCGCGCAACTACTTTGGATGAGGCAAACCCTCCGGGACTTTGGCTACCATCTGAGCAAAGTCCCACTCCTATGTGATAATGAGAGTGCTATCCGAATAGCAGAAAATCCTGTTGAGCACAGCCGCACAAAGCACATTGACATCCGGCATCACTTTTTGAGAGACCACCAGCAAAAGGGAGATATCGAAGTGTTTTATGTTAGCACCGAGAACCAGTTAGCCGATATCTTTACCAAGCCTTTAGATGAAAAGACCTTTTGCAGGCTGTGTAGTGAGCTAAATGTCTTAGATTCACAGAACTTGGATTGATTTATAGCATACATGTGTTTATGCCTTGATCATGTTCCTTATGCATTTTGTTGCTTACTTGTGGTGCTCAAGTTGTACAATCACTCCCCGGACCTCACAAGTCCATTTGCAAGTGATGCACATATTTAGGGGGAGATGTGCTACAACTTGACCCTTTGAGACTAACCATGTGTTTGAGTGTTCTTAATTTAGTCTCAAAGGAGGTTTGAAAGGGAAAAGGTGGACTTGGACCATGAAAGACTTCCACTGCACTCCGATGAGAGGGTAACTTATTCCAAGTTCATCTCATGTACTCCTATTGCCTTTGTATTCTTATTTGAAGATTTTGGTGAGGCAATGGGGTTAAAGGGCCAAGATTGATCCCGTTTTGGTGCTTGATGCCAAAGGGGGAGAAAATAAAGGCCAAAGCAATAAATGGATCAGCTACCACTTGTGAAATTTTGAAAATAATTGAATAGAGCTTTTGGTTTGTCAAAACTCTTTTATTGTCTCTTTTGTCAAAAGTTGGCCTCTTGTGGGGAGAAGTGTTGATTATGGGAAAAAGGGGGAGTTTTTGAAATCCTTGATCAATTTCTCTTGGAATATCTCTCTTTATGTCTCTACAAGTGAATTTGACTTAGAGATAGGAAATTGAGTTTGATTTGCAAAAACAAACCAAGTGGTGGCAAAGAGTGATCCATATATGCCAAATATGAATCAAAACAACTTTGAGTTTTCATTTGCATTGATATTGCACTTGTTCTATTCGCTTTATGTTGTGTTGGCATAAATCGCCATAAAGGGGGAGATTGAAAGGGAAATGTGCTCTTGGGCCATTTCTAAGTATTTTGGTGATTGAGTGCCAACACAAGTGCTTTTGTGTTAATCTATGCAAAGTGGTGGACAAAGTGCAAATCATGTCAAAAGGTATGTTTCTAGACTTAGTACATTGTTTTATGGACTAATGTATTATGTTTAAGTGCTGGAAACAGAAAATATTGAATTGGAAATGAGATGGCTCTGTTCAGCCAAAGTCAGCTCGGTCTGGGTGCACCGGGCTGTCCGGTGGGGCACCGGACAGTGTCCGGTGCGCCAGACTGGCTCTGGCGAACTTGCTGCCCTCGGGACATCGACGGCGGTGTACGGCTATAATTCACCGGACTGTCCGATGGTGCACCGGACTGTCCAGTGAGCCGTTCATAGGCGAACTCGTCGCTCTCGGGAGATGATTAACGGCATACGGCTATAATTCACCGGACTGTCCGGTGTGCACCGGACTGTCCGGTGAGCCAACGGCCAGCCGGGGCAACGGTTGGCCGAGGATTCCGCCCGTGACGCGTGGCCAGGCCAACGGTCACATTGGTGCACCGGACTGTCCGGTGTGCACCGGACAGTGTCCGGTGCGCCAACGGCTCTGGATCTTCAACGGTCGACTGCGCCATAAAAGGAAAGAAATCTGCACCGGACAGTGTCCGGTGGTGCACCAGACTGTCCGGTGCGCCAGGCAATAGAAGGCAAGATCAGCCTTCCTGGAATGCTCTCAACGGCTCCTAGCTGCCTTGGGGCTATAAAAGGGTCCCCTAGGCGCATGGAGGAAGACACCAAGCATACTCAAAGCATTCCTAAGCACCGAGACTTCGATTCCACGCATTTGTTTCTTCGTGATAGCATCTAGAGCTCTAGTTGAGTTGTGAACTCGTCGGGTTGTGTTGCGAGCTCGTGTTGCGACTTGTGTGCGTGTTGTCTCTGTGATTTTGTGTCTTGTGTGCGTTGCTCATCCCTCCCTTACTCCGTGCTTCTTTGTGAACTTCAAGTGTAAGGGCGAGAGACTCCAAATTGTGGAGATTCCTCGCAAACGGGATAAAGAAAAGCAAAGCAAAACACCGTGGTATTCAAGTGGGTCTTTGGACCGCTTGAGAGGGGTTAATTGCAACCCTCATCCGTTGGGACGCCACAACGTGGAGTAGGCAAGCGTTGGTCTTGGCCGAACCACGGGATAAACCACTGTGCTATCTCTGTGATTGATCTCTTGTGGTTATTGTGTTTTGTTGAGACTCCTCTCTAGCCACTTGGCGATTATTGTGCTAACTCTTAACCAAGTTTTTGTGGCTTAAGTTTCAAGTTTTACAGGATCACCTATTCACCCCCCCTTTAGGTGCTCTCAATAGTCCACCTGCCCACCAACACCGCACCAGCGAGCGCCGGCCGCCCCAAAGCGCACCGGCAGGTCCTCACTCTCGTCCTCGCCACGAAAACGAAAACAGGACCGTCCCAGAACACGAGTACCGCCCTCGCGGCGTACGACGTGTTGTGAGACCCTCCGGTGCGGCCGGCCACAGTCGCCCAGGCAGAGGACGGAATGCTGCACCCTAGCCAGGCAGCAGCAGTCTGCCTTCCCCCGCATGGCTAGAGGAAGCCTCCACAGGGCTGGAGGATGCCTTTCTCCCCCAAACGCTGGGGGAAGAAAAGGGTTACCAGCCCACGCGGAGGCAACCCCCAACTCAGTGCGCTCCTCCGCCTCAGCCCGGATGACGAAAATCTTTGAAGCTGAGGGCGGGGCGGAGGCCGCAGCCCGGCTTGCTGTTCCCCACCAAACTGCCCATTGGTGAGGGAATGTAGCCGGGCTGCACGACGAAAATCCTTGAAGCCGAGCAATGGCCGAAAGGTGCCGATCTCCACGAGGTCGCGCTCCTCCAACGACAGCAAGAGCAAGGCGGCGCTGGAGCACCCCATCCGGGGGCTCAAAAGGTGGAAGGGCGCAAGGCATGAGGGGAGGACGAAGGCATGGCCACTGCCCAGGGGATCGATCCCCCTTTTATAGGCAGACCTCCTCGCTTGCACCCCTAGCGTCACGGGCGAAATCCCCACTGACATCCTCCAGGGTTCTCCCCCCACGACATGGGGGCTAGGACCCACAAGTCATACGAGCTGGTTCGAAGCACGAAGAAGGCGAACCGCCGCACGCGAGGCATGTAACCGTCCCGCGGTTACAAGCGCTCTCCCATCTTCGCAGAAACCGGTGGTCGAAAGGGTGGACTGCCACGCGACAAGCATCCAACTACACCTTAACTGTGCGCCCCTTCGGCTCCGTCCACATCCAGTGGACTAGCGCAAAGGAAGCGGGCCCACTTGTCATGTAACCGGCGTGCCGGTTACGACGTGCAAGAAGCTACACTGCCACTCACGCCAATGCTGCGCCTCCTCGACTGTGGGACCAGTACCGTGACTCGAGGTACCCCTGCACATGACCCAACAGTACCAATTAAAGGCGATGGCCACGGGTCAGTCAGCCGTGGGGTAGGCACGACGGTTGGCATGGTCAAAAGTGGGCCGGCAGTAACTGCAGCGGCAGACGAGCGGAGGCAGCAGTCAAGTCGCCTGCAGGCTCGCGTCCCCTCCTAAAGCGATGGGAGAACCCTCTCTCACGGCACGAAGACGACGCGCCCATGCCCCATTCCTCGAACGGCTCGCACGCGCAACAGGCGCCACGCGAATCGCTCGTCCCGTCGCATTAACTCCCCGACGGAGCAGGCAACACCTCTGGCAGGCGAGGCGGGCGTCGCTTCGTCTTCACCATAATGACCACGTCGAAAAAGGTGCGCCACCTTATTTAAATTCATATCCTTCTCCTCCTCCTCTCTCTCTCTCTCTCTTGCCACAGGGACCGGGAAAGGGGATGTTGTGGAAAGGATCCTTCCCGGTGAAGGAAGCGGGCCCCGAGCCCTCCTACTGATCGGGGGTTCGAAGGCTGGCCCCTCGGAAGGGTTTAAACAGCCGCCCCAGAGCAC
Source organism: Zea luxurians (assembly GCA_029449295.1). NCBI lineage: Eukaryota > Viridiplantae > Streptophyta > Magnoliopsida > Poales > Poaceae > Zea > Zea luxurians. Next base: position 15,539,120 of record JAOPSE010000002.1, read on the forward strand.
TTGAACTTCAAGCCCATTACTGATCAGGGGCTCGAAGGCTGGCCCCTCGAAAGGGTTTCGACAGCCGCCCCAGAGCGCTCGGGCTCCGTGCCCACTACTGATCAGGGGTTCGTAGGCTGGCCCCTCAGAAGGGTTCGACAGTCGCCCCAGAGCACGCAGAGTGAGGGATGACTCTGGGTACGTTCGATACATAGCCGAGGCTTGGGCTATGCTCCCGAGGTACCCTAGGACATTTCCAAGACCAGCAGGAATGATTTGTAACGGAATCCCACCGGAGGGAGGCATCGAGCCCTCGGACCCTGTCGAAGGGGTCTAGGTCCGGTGAATCACCCGCAGGTACTTTTGGAGCGCGCCTCTGGGCCACTAGCCGACCCCTAACGAACGGGGCACGGGCGTCCACTCGGATCACCCGTTAGCAGCTCACTGGAAACACCATGTTTGGCGCCCTCCGAGGGCAACATGGCGCTTTCCCCCCTCCTCCTTGCGGAAAGGCGATGCAGGGGCGTATAATAAAAGTCGAGAAAGTCCTTGATCGTCCTCTCGCTCCGTGTAGAGGCTCGAAGGCTGCTCTCGCACCCGGCTACGGCCAAAACTGTTGACAGCGTCAACAAACCAGCTTGATAACTTGGAACCCGACCACGCACCCGGGCTACTGCCAGGCCGCATGAGGGAATGATCAGACCGGTCGAAGCACCACGAAAAGCATTCAGACCTCAGAGGAGTCAAACCACTCCTCCGAGGCCTCGGGGGCTACACTGTAAGACCCAAAATTAGTAGAGGAAAAAAAAATAAAAATAAATATAAACAAAGTATCATAATGCTTTGGAAATTAGGAAATAAGAAAATGATGAGAAAAAGAATTTTTCTTTTAAAGGAAACCATTTATACATCCCATGAGACAAATAACAAGGAGAATAAAATTTAAATTAGTAATATTAAAATAAGTATGGTTTATATTCACCTTTGGGTTTCAATTGATACATTTGAAAAATCTGAAAACTAAAATAGAAGTATAAATTTGAATTTGGAATAGAAAATAAAAGAGAAGGGAAGAACTAAGAAAAATATTACATAAAATAAAATAAATAAACATCCTTCACACTTATATTAATAAATTATACCTTTCAAACTGAGGACAAGTTATTCACAAAGTTTGAATTTAAACTTGAACTCAAATTGGATTTGAAAATGGAGAAAAGAAAATACAAAATAAAAAGAAAAAGAAGAAAGACTTACCTGGGCCTCGGATCCCGCTTTTCGGCCCACTTAAACAAACCTACACGCGCGGCCCAAATTCCTTACCGCGCGCGCTCAACGCTGACGTCGCGGGCCCGCCCGGCCAGCCACCTGCCTTCGCTCACCTCGCGCCAGTCACTTACGACTGGGACCCACTGTCAGTTCTATCCCCGTCCGTAGCCAACGAACTCGCCGCAACGATCGCGCGCGACTTCCTCGCCGGTAACCTCGATGTCCAGCGGAGTCCGACCGAGCAGGCTTCCCCTGGACTCGGAACCCCGTAGCTGTATAAGACCGGGCCGTTCCTTTGCGTCCGTATCATCCGCCATCACCGAGCGCAGAGAGAAAAGGGAAGGGAGAGACGGCCGCGCGACCATCTTGGCGTCCGGGCCGTGTGTGAGCTGAAGCTTGGGTCGGGGTGATTCTCTGCGGAACAAGGTTCACGACCAGGGAAGATTGGGGTCAGAAGAACAGCCAGAAACCAGTGAATTCCTCACCGGAGTTGAAGCTCCGCCGTGCGGCCGCTCCTCACCGTGGACAGCCTTCGCCACAACATTATCGACGGTGAGTTCTCCTCCATGCGGTTCGCATTACCCTCTAGATCGTGCAGCGCCTTTTAATTTGGGATTGGCGCTCGGGGTGACCGGATTTCGTGGACTCCGGCGGCTCCTCCGCCGTGCGCGGAGGCAAGATGGGGCGGCGCGGGTTGGATTGGTGAAGACGCGTTCGCGGCCGTCGATCGGGGCATGGACGGTTGAGATTAGAGCGCGAGATAACGTTTTGGTGGAATGGATCCGGACCGTCCATCTAGATCGGGCGAACCTGAGTAATTCCCCGCGTTTTAAAATCTGAGCCATTGATCGTGGATCCAACGGCTCTGGGCGCGTACCGGTTCGATATATATTAGATCTAATCCGAGCCATCCGTGAGTGATCCAACGGTCCAGATTAGAAGTTACCCCTTCGCCGTGACTTTTTGTTAAAGAGCCCCTCGGGTTCCAGTGAATCAACCCGCCGTCCTTGGGCGCTGTTCTCTGTGTCTAGAAATACTTACCCCGAGCCCCCTGTGCTTCCCAGTAATTGAGGCCCAGTCCAGTGCAGTATTAAAGTGATTAAATGAATTAGAAATTAGATTTTTAATACAAAAATAATTGCTAGAACTTAGATAATTCATAGAAAATTCATTTTAGCTCCAAATTGAACCATTCCAGTTTCTAAAATTTTGTAATAATATTCTCTATCATTTAGTGTCTCTGTTTTGACATGAATTCTGTCAGAAAATTTACTTATCATTTAATCATATTTTAATCACATAAAACATTAGAAAATTCATAACTTAAAATCTATAACTCCAAAATTAATAATTCTTTTTCCTGTGATCTTATTTTAAGATGTAGATTACTAATATGTATTTTGGCATACATGTTTGGTGTAATGTTAATTTTGCCTATACCATGTTTGTTTGAATTGCTACGACTAGCAGTGAGGTCACGAGTCACCTGAAGATCATCCTGATACCTGGAATCTCAAGGCCCAGGCAAGTTGTGCCCTTGATCACTTCTTTTTACCCAGCCATGTTCTGATTAATCATAATGATCTGCATAGGTTAATTTGATGGGACCCAACAGGTTACCTAGTTTGATTATCTTTATACCTTGTTTACCACTGATCTTTCTGGGTAGTACTTGCTAGTGCTATATGTGGTTTTGGGTATGGAGATACACTATTCATGATTACACTTTTTGTTATCAGTTGTTATTTAATGTTCATGTTAAGATCATTATGTTAATTGGAACATGGAGCGACCACCCGGGAAAACAGTGCTACCACAAGGGAGGAATGGGACCCCTTGGCTGATTAATTAGGAAAGCTAGTGGAAGACTACCTTACCCGAAAGGGGCAAGGGCAGTAGGGGAGAGGTCAGTGTAGGGAGGCCCTCGGGAGGATTTTGCTGCGATGGCGGTCCTGCAAGGGATTCCTGCACTGGATCTTCCTATAAACTGTAGCGGGTTTTCGGAAGCTAGTGGAACTTTGTAAAGGCCTCGTAGTGTTACCCTGCCTCGCTTCCTTGGTAGAGGTGTATGGGATTCATGACCCCTTGGCAGATGGGTAACACGGCTTGTGGGTAAAGATGCGCAACCTCTGCAGAGTGTAAAACTGGTATACTAGCCGTGCTCACGGTCATGAGCAGCTCGGACCCTCACATGATTAAATTATGGAACTTAAACTCAATTTGTCATATGCATTGCATCGCAGGTGATGTTGTTACTTTTGTTCTACTACTTAATTGGGCTGGTATTTACTTATACTTAGTAATTGCTAATAAAATTTTGACCAACTTTAAAAGCAATGCTCAGCTCTAACCATCTTCTTTGGTAAGCCTTACACTTCACGTGAGCTCCCACCTTTGGCGAGTTCATGCACATTATCCCCCACAACTTGTTGAGCGATGAACGTATGTGAGCTCACTCTTGCTGTCTCACATACACCACAGGTCAAGACCAGGTACTGCAGGATGATGCTCATGGAGGATGCTGTGATGAGTTCGTGAGTGGTCTAGGTCATCGTCTCCCAGTCAACTTTGGGTTGCTGGACCGTTGTCTCCTTATAATGTAATTATTTATTTTGTATGGAACTCCTGTTATGTATAAAGATGTGGCATTCGATCCTGTGCCACTATACATCATATGTATGAGACTTGGTCCCAGCATACCTGGTGTTTATGTTAACCCCGGGTTTTGGACCCCTAAAATCCGGGTGTTACAGAAGTGGTATCAGAGGAACGTTGACTGTAGGACGAAACCTAGATAGAACTGGACAACCATTGTCTACTTACCTTTGCTACTCTGATTCTTTCTAAACTTTTCTTAATCTTTTCTCATCTATTTCCGCTTACTCTGATTATTCTTACCTTTCATTTCTAAAGACAAATGTGGATTTCACACTTTGAAATCCTGTGCCTAAGGTGACTTTAGGAATAGGAGACCTACTCTTAGGAACAAAAACAAAACTATTTTTGTAAATATTTATATGCTTGAATGTTTGTTCTTATGACACTTGTTTGATTTGGATCTTTGATTGAGTGTGATTAGTTGTGGAGTAATGTCCACAATTACATCTGCATATACGTATAGGCATAAATAGAATTTATAAAATAACTAGACAACCTAGACTGTCCCCATTGGAACATATCTAGCTTAAGAGATTTATCCTATCCTAAAAGATCTCATTCTAACCAATTCATCTTATCTTAAAAGATTCTTCCGTATCTTAATAGATCCATCTCATCTTAAAAGATACTCATCTTATCTTGAAAAGATTCTATCCTATCCTAATAGATCTAACTGGCCTTAAAAGATTCTATCTTATCATTATGGATCGATGTTATCCTAATAAGCATACTTAACCACCCTAGATTAACAACCATAATCAATTAGATCATATCTAGTCAAACAAGTCACACCAATCTAACCTAGATCTGATCAAATCTAAAGTGACTTATCAAACATGTTAGATAATACTGATGAAATAGTTTAGACTCTACCCCTATAGAACAAGTCTTAACCTAGTTCACCCTGCACTAAATTAAGAATGATAGATCGACTTGGCCATATGCAACTACCTTAACCATCTGATAGTTGCATAACCTCTCAATTATAAACTAGCAAGAGACTCTATCTTATCATAACATATCTAACTAATCTCAAAACATCCTAACATATTCTACCCTGTTGGACCTATCTAACCTAAACTAGTCTAATCTAGTCATATCTAATTTAGTCTAGATCTTATCTTACCTAATGTGACCTGATCCAGTGTGGTCTAATGTTATCTGACTTAAGGTGGTTCACTTAAACAGATTAATGACATTAGTAGAAGAGATTAGACCCCACTAGCCATGTATTAACTTATCTTAGCACAGTGGATCAATTCAACCATGAGCTAACCCGACCCATAGAACCATGATGAATGGTATAACCTTTCTAGTCCCACCTAACAACAAACAAACTTTTAACCTACATCTTGTAGTCTATCTCACCCATATATATCTCTTATCTTGACAAGATTTTATCTTACCCTTGGATATTCACCTTATACGATTGGTTACCCCAATCTGAACATAAAACAAAGATTAAGCCCTACTAAAGAATCTTCAGATTATAACCAGCTACTAGCCTATTCATTCCGCTTATCGAATAATTTCCTTTGCAAAACTATTACCATGTGCCTCTAACTTTCATGGTCAATACCAGGAAAGGAAAAATTATCACGTAACAGCAAACAGAAATGAATCCTCCAAATCCTCCACCTGTTGAGATCGATCAAGTGGTTGCTACCCAAAGACTGGTAATACAACGGTTAACAGACCTGGTGACCGAGATGCAGAATCAGATAAGACAACAACGCGAGGAAATACGTCAGGCCCGCCAAGAAATAAGGCAAGCACGGTTGGAGAGACAACAACAACAACAACCTCCACCACCACCACCAGCTTCACCAAGCTACATAGATATAAATTATGATGATTTGTAAGATCTAGATGTTATTTTAGTTAGTAGAGGATATGATATTATCCTAGAAGGAACAATAAGGTCTATTGACCCTATGTTTTGTTAAAGAATTATACCTCATGCTGAGATTTCTTTGTTTGTGCATATGTTTCGAGAACAATATGAGTATACATCCCTTTTCTTACAAATCTCGAGGACGAGATTATTTTTAAGGGGGGTAGGATTTGTAAGACCCAAAATTAGTAGAGGAAAAAAAATAAAAATAAATATAAACAAAGTATCATAATGCTTTGGAAATTAGGAAATAAGAAAATGATGAGAAAAAGAATTTTTCTTTTAAAGGAAACCATTTATACATCCCATGAGACAAATAACAAGGAGAATAAAACTTAAATTAGTAATATTAAAATAAGTATGGTTTATATTCACCTTTGGGTTTCAATTGATACATTTGAAAAATCTGAAAACTAAAATAGAAGTATAAATTTGAATTTGGAATAGAAAATAAAAGAGAAGGGAAGAACTAAGAAAAATATTACATAAAATAAAATAAATAAACATCCTTCACACTTATATTAATAAATTATACCTTTCAAACTGAGGACAAGTTATTCACAAAGTTTGAATTTAAACTTGAACTCAAATTGGATTTGAAAATGGAGAAAAGAAAATACAAAATAAAAAGAAAAAGAAGAAAGACTTACCTGGGCCTCGGATCCCGCTTTTCGGCCCACTTAAACAAACCTACACGCGCGGCCCAAATTCCTTACCGCGCGCGCGCTCAACGCTGACGTCGCGGGCCCGCCCGGCCAGCCACCTGCCTTCGCTCACCTCGCGCCAGTCACTTACGACTGGGACCCACTGTCAGTTCTATCCCCGTCCGTAGCCAACGAACTCGCCGCAACGATCGCGCGCGACTTCCTCGCCGGTAACCTCGATGTCCAGCGGAGTCCGACCGAGCAGGCTTCCCCTGGACTCGGAACCCCGTAGCTGTATAAGACCGGGCCGTTCCTTTGCGTCCGTATCATCCGCCATCACCGAGCGCAGAGAGAAAAGGGAAGGGAGAGACGGCCGCGCGACCATCTTGGCGTCCGGGCCGTGTGTGAGCTGAAGCTTGGGTCGGGGTGATTCTCTGCGGAACAAGGTTCACGACCAGGGAAGATTGGGGTCAGAAGAACAGCCAGAAACCAGTGAATTCCTCACCGGAGTTGAAGCTCCGCCGTGCGGCCGCTCCTCACCGTGGACAGCCTTCGCCACAACATTATCGACGGTGAGTTCTCCTCCATGCGGTTCGCATTACCCTCTAGATCGTGCAGCGCCTTTTAATTTGGGATTGGCGCTCGGGGTGACCGGATTTCGTGGACTCCGGCGGCTCCTCCGCCATGCGCGGAGGCAAGATGGGGCGGCGCGGGTTGGATTGGTGAAGACGTGTTCGCGGCCGTCGATCGGGGCATGGACGGTTGAGATTAGAGCGCGAGATAACGTTTTGGTGGAATGGATCCGGACCGTCCATCTAGATCGGGCGAACCTGAGTAATTCCCCGCGTTTTAAAATCTGAGCCGTTGATCGTGGATCCAACGGCTCTGGGCGCGTACCGGTTCGATATATATTAGATCTAATCCGAGCCATCCGTGAGTGATCCAACGGTCCAGATTAGAAGTTACCCCTTCGCCGTGACTTTTTGTTAAAGAGCCCCTCGGGTTCCAGTGAATCAACCCGCCGTCCTTGGGCGCTGTTCTCTGTGTCTAGAAATACTTACCCCGAGCCCCCTGTGCTTACCAGTAATTGAGGCCCAGTCCAGTGCAGTATTAAAGTGATTAAATGAATTAGAAATTAGATTTTTAATACAAAAATAATTGCTAGAACTTAGATAATTCATAGAAAATTCATTTTAGCTCCAAATTGAACCATTCCAGTTTCTAAAATTTTGTAATAATATTCTCTATCATTTAGTGTCTCTGTTTTGACATGAATTCTGTCAGAAAATTTACTTATCATTTAATCATATTTTAATCACATAAAACATTAGAAAATTCATAACTTAAAATCTATAACTCCAAAATTAATAATTCTTTTTCCTGTGATCTTATTTTAAGATGTAGATTACTAATATGTATTTTGGCATACATGTTTGGTGTAATGTTAATTTTGCCTATACCATGTTTGTTTGAATTGCTACGACTAGCAGTGAGGTCACGAGTCACCTGAAGATCATCCTGATACCTGGAATCTCAAGGCCCAGGCAAGTTGTGCCCTTGATCACTTCTTTTTACCCAGCCATGTTCTGATTAATCATAATGATCTGCATAGGTTAATTTGATGGGACCCAACAGGTTACCTAGTTTGATTATCTTTATACCTTGTTTACCACTGATCTTTCTGGGTAGTACTTGCTAGTGCTATATGTGGTTTTGGGTATGGAGATACACTATTCATGATTACACTTTTTGTTATCAGTTGTTATTTAATGTTCATGTTAAGATCATTATGTTAATTGGAACATGGAGCGACCACCCGGGAAAACAGTGCTACCACAAGGGAGGAATGGGACCCCTTGGCTGATTAATTAGGAAAGCTAGTGGAAGACTACCTTACCCGAAAGGGGCAAGGGCAGTAGGGGAGAGGTCAGTGTAGGGAGGCCCTCGGGAGGATTTTGCTGCGATGGCGGTCCTGCAAGGGATTCCTGCACTGGATCTTCCTATAAACTGTAGCGGGTTTTCGGAAGCTAGTGGAACTTTGTAAAGGCCTCGTAGTGTTACCCTGCCTCGCTTCCTTGGTAGAGGTGTATGGGATTCATGACCCCTTGGCAGATGGGTAACACGGCTTGTGGGTAAAGATGCGCAACCTCTGCAGAGTGTAAAACTGGTATACTAGCCGTGCTCACGGTCATGAGCAGCTCGGACCCTCACATGATTAAATTATGGAACTTAAACTCAATTTGTCATATGCATTGCATCGCAGGTGATGTTGTTACTTTTGTTCTACTACTTAATTGGGCTGGTATTTACTTATACTTAGTAATTGCTAATAAAATTTTGACCAACTTTAAAAGCAATGCTCAGCTCTAACCATCTTCTTTGGTAAGCCTTACACTTCACGTGAGCTCCCACCTTTGGCGAGTTCATGCACATTATCCCCCACAACTTGTTGAGCGATGAACGTATGTGAGCTCACTCTTGCTGTCTCACATACACCACAGGTCAAGACCAGGTACTGCAGGATGATGCTCATGGAGGATGCTGTGATGAGTTCGTGAGTGGTCTAGGTCGTCGTCTCCCAGTCAACTTTGGGTTGCTGGACCGTTGTCTCCTTATAATGTAATTATTTATTTTGTATGGAACTCCTGTTATGTATAAAGATGTGACATTCGATCCTGTGCCACTATACATCATATGTATGAGACTTGGTCCCAGCATACCTGGTGTTTATGTTAACCCCGGGTTTTGGACCCCTAAAATCCGGGTGTTACATACACCCGGTGGGTGCGCTCGCGCGCACCCACCAGAACAAGGCAAAAACCGAGAAAGGCCGGTCCCCTCACCAAAACGCGGCAAAAGCCTCCAAGCGAGTACCATCACTCCCTTCGAGGCTCGAGGGCTACTGTCGGGTACCATAATTAGGGGTACCCCCAATGCTCCTAATCATGGCTGGTTAACACCCTCAGACCAACTAACGGGTGCGGTTGAAGCCAAGACTTCGTCTGCCCGAGGAACGCGATCTCACCCGAGCCCAGCCTCAGGTTGGAACAGTAGTCCCAGACAAGTTCACGCCTCGCCCGAGGGCCTCCTCAGACAGCGGGTGCCCCCTCGGCTCTCCCGAGGCCCGACTCGGGCAGGCTTTGTTGAGAAGCAACCTTGGCCATACCGCCTCACCAACCGACCGCTTCGCAGGCGCATTAAATGCAGGGGATGCCTAACGCCGTATCCTGACACACACACCTCAGTCGGCCAGGCCGAAGTGACCGCAGTCACTTCGCCCCTCTTCTTTACTGTCCGATATGACAGGAAAACAGCGCCGCTCGCTTCGCTCCGACTGCTATGTCAGCCACCCCGGCAACGACTGACAATAAGTCATGATCAACCACCGAGTTCAAGCCCTGGGCGCAACAGGAAGCTCCGCCTCGCCCGACCTCACGCTCCGGCCTCGGGAGGAGGTTTCCGCCTCGCCCGACCTCACGCTCCGGCCTCGGGAGGAGATCTCCACCTCGCCTGACCCCCAGACTCGGCCTCGACCTCGGTCACATGAGGAATCGCGTCCTCGCCCGACCCCGGCCTCGGCCTCAAGAGAAGTCTCCGCCTTGACCGACCCTGGGCTCAGACTGACCGCGCTAATAGGGGATGCATCATTTCCCTATTCCTAGCCTACTCAGGCTACAAGGAACAAGACCGGCGTCCCATCTAGCTTACCCCGGCGACGGGTAATGATGGTGCCCCGCGTGCGCCATGACGCCGGTGGCTCTCAGCCCCTTACGACAGCAAGGAGACGTCAGCAGGATCCTCGCCGCGCTGCCAGCTGTGCTCCTACAGGACTCAGGCGCTCCTTCGGTGGCCACGCCATCACATGTACAGGGCCCAAGCTCTCCCCCAACAGCCACATTGGCATGTACACAGGGCTTAGGCACTCCACTGCTGGACACGTTAGTGCATAGCTACGCCCCCCGTTTTACGACTGGACTCTCTCCTTGCCTCTATAAAAGGGAGGTCCAGGGCCACCCTGAGGGTGGTTCGCGCGAGGGAAGCGGCGGACGAGCTCTGTGTCCCCCTTTCTCTCCCTCACGCGACGCGCTTGTAACCCCTACTGCGAGCGGCACCCCTGGTGCAGGATGATACAAGGCTTGTCCCACATCTTGTGTTCCATCCCGCGCCAACCCATCTGGGCAGGGACACGCAACGACAATTCACTCGTCGGTCCAGGGACCCCCGGGGTCGAAACGCCGACAGACATATAACATGCTTCATAATAGAAACTTCAACTTCCTGAAAGACATGAGTCAAGCACATATACCATACTCAAATTATGTTCATCAACATTATTAACATATATCATCAATACTTTCAATCAAATAAAACCTCATCGTAGAATTCCATGTTTAACACATGCAATACTTATGAATACTCAATGACAGGGAATAAGATATGAATCAAGCGATAGCAAACCACCACTGCATTTTACTTGCCTTCGCCAAAAATTAGGAATGGCACTAGGTACGATATGGGGCCACACCACCTATTGTAGGGATTAAAATTAGTACAAACATTCACATAGCATTTGCTAATAATCAACACCGATCTACGCACAACCCCAACACTGACATGAACAACCACTGCTCCCTACCACCCGCCAACAGCAGCAGCGCTGCTTATTAATTTTGTATCTTTAAAATTGTTACAGCAGTGCTATCAAACAAAATATATGGAAGCATCTACACAAAATACTCTACAACTTTGGTATTCGATGGATAATTAAATTGTCATCCATAAGTTCTAAAACATCCGACAAGATAACCGACTGAATCTGTTTCAGACAGCAGCATAGTTAACTTCAAAGTTCGATATCTCCCAAACTACTCAACCAAAAATTATGAAATTTTGCTGGCAGTAAGTACTTTTATCCCTCTACAAAAGTCTCCATAGTTGGAAGAGCCAATTCAGCCATGTACTAGATAAAACCCACCAGTGAACAGACCTGTTCGGTTTGCCAGGCAAACAGGTACAGCCACCATAAAATAAACATAACTGGAGTTTCAAAATTCATATGAATACACTATTTATCAATATGAAAAGCTTATAAAATTATCTACAACTTCTCTCAGTAATTCAAAGTTTAATTCTGTTAATAGAATTGCCTAAATCTTAGGAGAACAGATTCGGCACAAAATTATGAGACTGAAAAACCGTTAAAATCAAACTTCAATTACTCTCTGATCTGATGTCCGATTGAGGTGTTCTTTGCGGCCATAGAAAGATATACAAATTATCTACGACTCATAGATAGACTTTTTATTTTTTTGAGGCTACTAAGATCACGAAAAATTGGCATGAACAGAAACTGTCGAATCTGCCACCCTGCAGGGACTAATTTCGAGATCAAAATCTAATCCCCCATCTAATCCAACCAAGAAAGGCTAATTGCAGGGCCTGAAACTCATCCAAAACAAGGGAAAGAATTCATCAAGTGGAGAAAAGAGAGAGGAAAGGAAATCCAACCAATTCTTGGAGAGGAACGACGACGATGGGCGACGGTATGCCCTCATCTCCCCTACCTTCTCTCCCTTGTTCTTCCTCTCTTCTCTTGGGGCAAGGCATAAAAGGGTGATGGCTGCTAGGGGTGGGAGGACATGGATTCTAGGGTTAGGGAGGTATAAATAGCAGAAAACTTTCATAATCCTAATATCCAATGGCTCAGATCAACCGGCACTCGAAAAGACTCATCCGGACTCCAAACAAGGAAACTAGTAATTGATCGGAATCATCTCGATGAGATCTATACATCTACGGCCTCTGATCATCCATAGGACACACCATATTTGGTTTATAAACATGGTTTAATTTTTAGGGTGTTACATTCTACCCCCCTTAAAAGAATTTGTCCTCGAATTCTACCATTTCTACAAATCAAGACATTCACCAATGGTAAAATGCAATCAAACTCCCTAAATAGACTCATATAATATACTAGTAGCATTGATGCCATCTTGAAAAAAAGTTTTTCCCAAAACAACCTCTAACTTAGTCTAATTTATCAAAGAAAACAATACACCTTGACAACAATCATAAAACAATATAAAATGAAACCCAAGGCATTGTCATAGGTGCAATCAACACTAAGATTTCCCATCATCAAATTTGGATGCAGCTCCCCAGTCTTTAAACAACACTTCACCAAATACGTTAGAACACTATGCACAACAATCGTCGAATTCAACAACCTCGTTTGTTAGTGCCATTGAGGCCAAACATCCATATATCGTTAATGTATGAAACACGTGACATACCACTCTCAAGCACTATAAAACATGGTTGTTATTACATTAGAATCCAACTACTAGAGACCTCCAAACTATTATGTTGACATGAAGCAAATGGTGCTCATGTCATATAACGTCGTTTTCTCTTCTCAAAAGAGATAAAATTTGCAAGACTCATAAAGCAATGAAGGGATAACAACAAGAAAAACTAATGTACTTCTTGACACAGACTCATGCAAAAGCTTCATAAATATTACTTTCAACACTAAAATAATAACACGATACTATGCTCAATAGGAGTAATTGGACTTCAATAAGACAATCCACATAACCAAACTACCTTGATTAACCTCACATACAACAAAACCTCCTATTACTGCACTTGAACAATTTGTACCTCGTGATATCACAGGATGCATTCAAAGTAGTAGACATACATGATCTATCAAACCATCATTCATATGAAAAAAATCTCAATCTGATGCAACAACCAGATCATTATAGAGATAGATGACTAACAAACATAAGCAACTCCCAGTTAAGCATTGACTTTGTTTAAGATAAAGCGGTCCAAATAATGATTCAACAAGCATGCATAGAGAAACTGATCATAAAAAAATCAAACTACCATATATCGTCGGTGAATAAAAAAAATATAAAACGGGTTGTCAATATTGTCCACATGACTAGCCTGCAACAACTAAAAATTATGCATAGCCTTTATGGCTATTGAAACAAACCATAGAAGGAAAACATGCGCGCCTCTTCAACTATAATATAGACATAAAATCCACTTGAAACCACCCTATTTATTGTTAAAAATAAGGTTGCACACAATAAGAAAACCTATCAGGTAAACATGGTTGGACTTATCTATCCACGTCATCTTACAAATTCACTTGAGTTCTACTAGTCTCAAGATTTCATAGATAGTACAACATTGCCTTTGCTCTATAGAAACAAACCAATTGTATACTAAGATCAAGTTAGCAAGTAGCCACACTAGCCAAAAAGGGGTGAGGCACAAAGCATTGCATCCATGGAAATATTACATTGATAAGTTGGGTTGTAACCCAACAATCAATCAAACTCAACGACATCATAAAACTACATTATATAGTGTTTTCACACCACACCAAGTTGGATTAGACCCACTATACACAAGCTCAATAAACAATCGGTCCTACAAGTACTAGAACCCAAAAATCCTTTTGAAAAAAAACATCCACAGTCAAGCATATAGAAATATATGATAGTAATAGCTCAGAGAATTCAAAACATTGCATCCAAAAAACATCATGACGATATGTATATAAAACAAGTACATTAGTAGCTTTACTTGCATAATAACTTCAATAACAACCACATCAAGAAACCAATATTAAATAGTAGTAACATATCATATCAAGCATTAAGTCATTAACCACATACCCCATTGAACCATAAAGGAATTTGGAGTAAGGAAATTCTAGTCATCTATACATTAAAATATTAATATGAAAGATATACGAACCCATACCCTTCCTATATGTGCAAGTGTGTCAAATTTATCTTCAAATTGCCTAGAATCTAAAGCCTATGCTTTGATACCAACTGTAACACCCCGGGATGCACAAACACCCCAGAATGCTACTAAACTACACTTCTAACATTCATATAAAAAATTTCAACGGCATCTCCTTTGAAAATTGCATAAATGAGGAAGCAACAAAGTATAAATAGATATCATGATAAGAAAACATATTAGACATTAATAATCTGCTAGCAATGGGAAGATAACCATAACGACATGAACTGAATTAACCAGTACGCACGACTAGTTAAAAACAAACATCCTTTGACAAGAAGTTTCTAATTATGAGAGTGAAAGTGGACGTGCTGCTACTTCCCTCATTCTCAACATGAGTGCATTGAGTAATGCAAGAGTGAGATGACACATCTCAGCAAGTAAAATAATATCAAACTGTTTAACCACATAAGAACATTGTCTTACCACCACTTGATTTCACAACCTTCTTATTATGAAGGTACAGCACGAATACAACATACAACACACCTAGTTACCACACCTCGTAGGTAGAAGCCACAATAGTAACATAGCAATGTCACACTTCATATATACCTCATGAGTGCAAATGACTGCAAATGCAAGGATGACTTATGTCTTCATACCTCTAAGGATATGAAGCCATGTCGTACCCCTCCTCGGGCAATGTACGATGCTAAATGTACCGGTATGGTCAGACCATAAGATCATGACATAACTTCAAAATGCAAGATGGATGATGCAATGTGCATGACATGCCAACAACACTTCACTACATATAACATGCTTCATAATAGAAACTTCAACTTCCTCAAAGCCGTGAGTCAACCACATATACCATACTCAAATCATGTTCATCAATATTATTAACAAATACCATCAATACTTTCGATCAAATAAAACCTCATCGTATAATTCCATTGTTGGTCACTTGTTCTCAAATGCTATGAGTTAAGAACAAGGCAACACAAAATGTTAATGGTTAAAGACCTTCGTCCTTCAAAGCATTATCTCCCTTCGGATATAATGATCTTTGGACGAAGGTTATGAAGGACATACCTTCATCATCTCAGTATAAAATAATGAAAGTAGAAGCATATGAAACATGGAAAATAACATGAATAATCATATGATATTATTAGCATATTTTTATTATATCATCATGAATAAACATGAACAATATTGAAATACATTTATACTTTTGGCTCGACAGAAGGTGAGAATCCAAGTGTGACGTGCCAATGAATACAGGACAGCGTGGATAGTACGTTATAGGCACAGGACGCAGCCTGTGTAAAATTACATCCATGCCCTTGATATTTACTATTGACTTAAGGACAATTATCGAGGACTAGATGGCCATTTCCTCTTTAAGTCGGTTTCCTTTTCCACCGCTAAGCCGAAGCTTCTCCACCGCTAAGTCGAAGCTTCCCCACACATGGCTTCGGAACTGGTTCATCCTTCTTTTGGACCACGCTATTCATATCATGTACAGCTTCATCCCAAGGTCGAAGGTCCATGTGGATGTATTATACTTGGAAAATATGTTAGTCATGTTTTTGAGGACCTTCGGAAGACGAAGGCCCCCAACAGTAGCCTCTCGCAGTATTAATTAATTATAATGAATTCAGACTGCGACGTGAATGAAGGCCTTAAGTCGAAGGTCCAAAAAAACACCTTCCCTTCGCTAGAATAGCGAAAGTCAATGACAAACGGGGCCCGCCAAGTTACAAAGCGCTAGGCGTATAAATAGGAACCCACAGTGGCAGCATTTGATATGCCATTTCTGTTGTTTGCGTTATTTTCTCAAAATTTTAACTCTTGCTTGATTTTTGAGCTTCGGTTTAAAGACGTGCTTGCTCCATATCTGAGGAGAAGATGATTGGTGAGGATAAGAAGATAACTGAGGAGAAGAAGATGACTGAGGAGAAGAAAATATTAGAGGAAAAGAAGCTATGTGAAGAGAAGAAAGTTACAGATCCTTTTATTGCTGGGTTTTATGAGTCTATGGCGAAAAGAATACAGGAAAAATTACTAAGGAGATAATGGAGGGTTTGTCTGAAGATTCTAATGACAGTGATAGTTATGATGTGGAAAGTGAAGATGAAGATTCTGGACCGGCCCTAGCGGCCAAGCCATACCATCTTCGGTAAATCAACCATTAAACAAAGTCATATTGACGCCATGAGAGGGAGATATTTTCGCGATATGTCTATTGTGAGGGTCAGAGGAGACAGCACTGCCCCTGCTCCCGAGGAGAATGAAGTTGTTATTTACCGAAGCTTCTTGAAGGCAGGCCTTCGGTTCCCGTTGAGCAAATTTGTGGTTGAAGTGTTAAAGATATTCCAGATCTTTCTTCATCAGATTACCCCCGAAGCTATAATTAGGATAGGGATGTTTGTCTAGGCTGTAAGAAGTCAGGGGCTAGAGCCGAGCGCGAAGTGCTTTTGCAATATGCACGAGCTATTATACGAGACGAAGGCTACCGGCAAAGAACAGTACCACAACAACTTCGGTTGTTACGAATTCATTGCTTGCCCTAATGCAAGCTACCCAGTGCCAACATACCGGAAAACATGGTTCGGGGCCTAGATGGAGGAGTGGTTTTACGTTAAAAATAATCTGATTGAAAGGGAGGATATCAAGGAAATCATTCAGCGCCCCATCTGGTCTCGTTTCGGCCTCTGAAGGCCAAAGGTGGCTATCAAGGGTTACATCGAAGCATGTCAAAAGGCCTTCAGCAATGTTTGTGCCTTCATTGGCACAAGAGATATAGTCCAAGAGCACATAGCCTATAGGGTGTGTGGCCACTTGTGAATAGCTGGGAAATGCCGAAGGAAACTACTGCGGAATCCAGTGAAGGTGGCTTAGTTCGATTGAAATATACCTTCAGATTTAGGGAGAATTTTGACGAACCAAATGATGACTGGTTGAAATGCATTGAAGCTACCAGCGACAAGCTGCTTGGGACATATTCGAAGGCCGAAGATGATGCCTTGTCCACAGCCTTCGGGGGTCAGGGCAAGAAAAGATTGAACAGGGTGTTTGATGCAATTGGCTTCGTATACCCTGATTATCACTACCCATTGTGAAGGCAAGGAAAGAAGAGAAAAACTATCGCTTCATCCACTATTGTTGTGCCGAAAGGCAAGAAGATGAAGGTTCTAACCCATCGGCCGCGATATATTGAACCGGCTGTAGTGCCTGAATTTAATGAAGGGACCTCTTCAACTGCCGAAGCAAAACAAGCTGCTCCCACCGTGTAGAGCGCTGAAGGATCGATTGTAGTGCCGAAGGTGCCTATAGCCAGGCCAGCCGAAGCCAAGGATGATGCGGCCGAAGAGCCTAAATTTGAAAAAACAGTGATAATGCCAGAAATTTTGATCCCACCAGCAGAGGCAGAATTGCCGAAAGTGCAAAAGGCTCCTGCCGTAACTCCCAAGAGGAGGAGGATGGCCAGCGTGCTAGATGTTGTGATGGAGACAACAAAGGCCTTGAGCCCTGCTCCTACTAAGAAAGTTGTCGAAGCTGTCAAAGTCCAGGCCGAAGCCGAAGCTGGGCCTTCAGTGCCCATTGAGATGAAGGCTACCGCGCCTGATGATAAACCTGAGCGACAAACTTCAGATGCCGGCATGGCAACAGGGCAAGACATGATAGAAAAAGCAAAATCTTCTGCCCTCAAAGCTCCAGCCGAAGATGTTGATTACATTATCCGACATGCTTTGGGGAAAAATTATCCCAAGAAGAGATTTTAGAGGCCAGACACTACGCCCAGAAACTTAAATATCCGAAGGGGCGTTAGTGTTCAATGGCACTAACGAAGATGATTTCCTGTACTGTCTCCCGGACAACAAAGAAATATCCGTTTGCCGGGAGATAGGCAAAAGTATGGGATTTCTGAAACTTGAAGAAGGCCTTTCAGCCATGTCGAAGGATGATCTTGCTGATAGCCTTGCATACAACAGTATAAAGGTACAGAAGTTGTTGACTTTAAAGTTTTAAATGAAATATTTCATTGTCATACTTAATTCTTTCTTTTTCTTTTAGGGCTTAATTCTTAGAATGCTTTGAGGGCTCAAAAAAGCGCCGAAGACAAAAGTTGTACAATAGCTCTCAGTAACCTTCGCTCAGAGTTAATTGAGCTGAGAAACAAAGGTTTGGAGAAAGACAAAATTTTAATCTCATTGGTGAGTAAAATGAAAGAAGACGAAGCTAAATACAATGCTCAGGCTGAAGCGCAAAAAGCCAAGGTTGAAGACCTTCGGAAACAACTGGCCAAAGCCAAAGAAAATTATGAAGTTGCAAAGGCCAGCCAAGAAATAAGTGAAATGGTGGAAGGCTAGGCTTGAGAAAAATATTGAAGAACTTCGCGAATCCAAGGAAAGATGTTTCGAAAAATCCTTAGATTGCGTGAAAAATTTGAAAACAGCTTTGCTAAGGTAGGTGCCTACTCCTCTAAGGAGAACTTCATTCGAGGTGACCCCGAAGGAGTTATCGAGTGGATAAGTGGGGAAGCCAAAGCTTTCGAGGAGATCCTGAGCGATCGCGATGACATTTGTGCTTTCTCTGGCGCTCGAGGGATTGCAGCTATCCTGGAGAAGGCTGACTGTGATCATGTTAAAGCTGCTGCCGAATCTGAAGCTGCCTTCTCCATAGACAACATAAAGGACCCCTCGGCCGAAGCTACTTTAGTGGGTGGAAAATTTTATTCTGATATCTGGGTGAACGGTGGCCGGGAATTGGTCAGCGAAATTATAAGGAAGAATGAAAAAGACACCCATGATGCCCGAGAAGAAGCTAGGCGAGTTGAAGAAGCTGCTGAACGTGAAAGGCGTATGGGTACTATTTTTGAATTTTAGCTTTGGTACTTACTTTGTGTCTTTGAACTAATAGCTTACCTATTACAGCTGAGCTATCACCACTACCGGAGCTGTACAATCCCCTGGCTGATCTAGAGATGAAGGAAGCATTGGATATAATAGGCATTGCTAATTCCATTATCGACAAAGTCGTCGATAAACTTTTGAACGAAGTCGTAGAAAAAGTCCTTAGAGAAGAGTAGACTTTATTGTAAAAAATATTTTGTAATATTTGATGTATGGAACAATTTGAAGGAAGATTAAGTTTGTATTATAACACAACTATGTATCATTTGATGTATGGAACAATGAATCAAACATATAAGCTGTTGTAATTTATTTCTTTGCGATGCATGAAATTTACACACATACTGTTTTTTGAGCCTTCGGCAAAAAAACACCTTTCCTTCTTTTCATGCTTCGAAAAGAAAGAAACCCCTTCTAGGACAGATCTTATAGAGTTGTCACCCGAAGTTTGCTTCGTGCCTTAGCATATTTTCATTCAACGAAGTGTTGCCGAAGATTTTCTTCGTATCTTAGCATATTTGCATTCAACAAAGTGTTGCCAAAGATTTGCTTTGTATCTTAGCATATTTTCATTCAACGAAGTGTTACCGAAGGTTTGCTTCGTATTCAATCGTCCTGTTAATGCGATATGATGTATGATGTGATGTTGTGCTAAATGATGCAATGATATGATGCAATGTGATGATGATGTTTGAACACCCACTCATACACCCACATTAGAACATCGAAGACTTTGCATCCCCTTAGGAACGTCTTTTGAGTCTTTAAGCTCTGTATTCCCTTAGGAACGACTTTTGAGCTTCTTTACCTTCTATTTCGGTGGTATAAGTTCTGCATCCCCTTAGGAACAACTTTTGAACTTCTTCACCTTATATTCGGCGGTATTTGGCTCTGCATTCCCTTAGGAACGATTTTTGAGTAGAAAACTTACTCTGCGTTCCCTTAGGAACGACTTCTTGCAGCTTCGTCAATTTTTGGCTCTGCATTCCCTTAGGAACGACTTTTGAGCAGAAAACTTACTCTGCGCCCCCTTAGGAACGACTTTTGAACTTCATCAATTTTTGGCTCTGCATTCCCTTAGGAACGACTTTTGAGCTTCGGAATTTACTCCGCTTTCTCAAAAACGTCTTTCGAGCTTCGTAAATCCATGAGGGAGATATAGGCACAATTATTGCATGGAATTGAAATTAAGTTCTCCATTACTTTTTTCTTGTACACAAAAGAAATAAAATGGCATAAAGATAAAGATACACCAATAGTAGGATATTCCTTAGTATATATGCTTCGATTCTAGTACAGTGCTATTGACTGTACGAGCTTCGGACTCCTCCCTGAAGTCGCGCTGTTGTCGGGCGTGTTGATGCCCTTCGGGCTGCTGGCTTCGGGTGTGGGTGGGTGGCAATGGTGGTGGTAGTGGGAGCTGGGGCCAGGAAGCTTGTGAATGACTTGTCGAAGCAGCAGAGGCTGCAGGTTGATTACCCACGTATTCTAGTATATAGGGAGAGTAGCACGAAGCAGCATGTAAGACCTGCTTTGGCTGATTTTGTCGCGCCTCTGCTTTGGCAATCTCCTTCTGTTTCTGAATGGTGACCTGGCAGGTTCTTGTAGTGTGGCCCTTGTCTTCACCACAGAATAAACAATAGAGCTTTCTAGGCTGATCCCCATACCTTCCTCTGAAGCCCCTTCCTCCTCTGCCCCTTGGGGCTGGTGGCCTAAAAGAGCTTTGTTGTTGCCCTAAGGATTGTGAGCTATGTTGTGGCCTTTGAAGCTGGCTTCCTCTGTCATCGCTATGGTTGGAGTTGTGGATTGATCTGACATGCCTACGGTGGATTCTTCCTTCGAAGCCCCTAGTCATCTCAGAAAACCTATAAGCTTCTTCCCTTCTTTGGTGGAAATCATTATCAGCCCAGATGTATTCATCCATCTTCTGAAGAAGCTTCTCCAGGGTCTGAGGGGGTTTCCTAGCAAAGTATTGAGCCGTAGGTCCTGGCCGAAGCCCTATGATCATGGCCTCAATGACAATTTCATTGGGCACTGTGGGCCCTTGTGCTCTCAGACACAAGAACCTTCGGACATATGCCTGGAGGTATTCTTCGTGGTCTTGCGTGCACTGGAACAAAGCTTGAGCGGTAACCTGCTTCGTCTGGAACCCTTGGAAACTGGTGACTAGCATGTCCTTCAGCTTCTTCCATGATGTGATTGTTCCTGGCCAGAGAGAGGAGTACCAGGTTTGTGCGACATTCTTGACTGCCATGACGAAGGATTTCGCCATGACAGCAGTGTTGCCCCCATATGAAGATATGGTTGCTTCGTAGCTCATCAAAAACTACTTCGGATCTAAGTGTCCATCATACATAGGGAGCTGGGATGGCTTGTATGATGGGGGCCATGGGTTAGCCTGCAGTTCTGCTGACAGAGGAGACACATCATCTAAAGCAAAATTTCCATGATGGAAAACATTATCATCATCGTAGAAATTGTCGTGACAAAGCTCTCTACATTGAGGTCTTCGGTCCTGGTCATCTTGAGTGAGATGACGCATTTCCTCAGCAGCCTCATCAATATTCCTTTGTAGCTCGGAGAGACGAAGCATCTTCTCCTTCTTCCTTTGGACTTGTTAATTGATGGCTTCGAGGTCCCTTATTTCTTGGTCCAGCTCCTCCTCCTGAGGCGTTGGACTTGTAGCCTTCCTTTTTTGGTTTCTAGCTTCGCGCAGTGTTTCTTGGTTGACGTCCAGTGGCTGCAGTGCAGCCCCTAGCCCTGAAGACTTATTTGGCGGCATGACAAAGGTCACAGCTTTGCCGAAGGTGGTCGAATGAGTTCACCGGAGGTGGTCACCAATGTTGGTCACTTGTTCTCAAATGCTATGAGTTAAGAACAAGGCAACACAAAATGTTAATGGTTAAAGGCCTTGGTCCTTCAAAGCATTATCTCCCTTCGGATATAATGATCTTTGGACGAAGGTTATGAAGGACATACATTCATCATCTCAGTATAAAATAATGAAAGTAGAAGCATATGAAACATGGAAAATAACATGAATAATCATATGATATTATTAGCATATTTTTATTATATCATCATGAATAAACATGAACAATATTGAATTACATTTATACCTTCGGCTCGACAGAAGGTGAGAATCCAAGTGTGACGTGCCAATGAATACAGGACAGTGTGGACAGTACGGTGTTACTGTTCATCTATTTATAGGCACAGGACGCAGCCTGTGTAAAATTACATCCATGCCCTTGATATTTACTATTGACTTAAGGACAATCTATCGAGGACTAGATGGCCTTTTCCTCTTTAAGTCGGTTTCCTTTTCCACCGCTAAGACAAAGTTTATCCACCGCTAAGTCGAAGTTTCCCCACGCGTGGCTTTGGAACTGGTTCATCCTTCTTTTGGACCACGCTATTCATATCATGTACAGCTTCATCCCAAGGCCGAAGGTCCCTGTGGATGTATTATACTTGGAAAATATGTTAGTCGTGTTTTTGAGGATCTTCGGAAGATGAAGGCCCCAAACATCCATGTTTAACACATGCAATACTTATGAATACTCAATGACAGGGAATAAGATACGAATCAAGCGATAGCAAACCACCACTGCATTTTACTTGCCTTCACCGAAAATTTGGAATGGCAATAGGTACGATCCGGATCCACACGACCTGTTGTGGGAATTAAACTTACTACAAACATTCACATAGCATTTGCTAATAATCAACACCGCTCTACGCACAACCCCAACACTGACATGAACAATCACTGCTCCCTACCACCCGCCAATAGCAGCAGCGCTGCTTGTTAATTTTGTATCTTTAAAATTATTACAGCAGTGCTATCAAACAAAATATCTAGAAGCATCTACACAAAATATTCTACAACTTCGGTATTCGATGGATAATTAAATTTTGCCATCCATAAGTTCCAAAACATCCGACAAGATAACTGACTGAATCTGTTTCAGACAGCAGCATAGTTAACTTCAAAGTTCGATATCTCCCAAACTACTCAACTAAATATTATGAAATTTTGCTGGTAGTAAGTACTTTTATCCCTCTAAAAAGTCTCCATAGTTGGAAGAGCCAATTCGGCCATTTACTAGATAAAACCCACCAGTGAACAGACCTGCTCGGTTTGCCAGGCAAACAGATACAGCCACCGTAAAACAAACATAACTGGAGTTTCAAAATTCATATGAATACACTCTTTATCAATATGGAAAGCTTATGAAATTATCTACAACTTCTCTCACTAACTCAAAGTTTAATTCTGTTGATAGAATTGCCTAAATCTTAGGAGAACAGATTCTGCACAAAATTATGAGACTGAAAAACTATTATAATCAAACTTCAATTACTCTCTGATCTGATGTCCGATTGAGGTGTTCTTTGCAGCCATAGAAAGATCTACAAATTATCTACGACTCATAGATAGACTTTTTTTGAGGCCACTAAGACCACGAAAAACTGGCATGAACAGAAACTGTCGAATCTGCCACCCTGCTGGGACTAATTTGGAGATCAAAATCTAATCCAACCAAGAAAGGCTAATTGCAGGGCCTAAAACTCATCCAAAACGAGGGAAAGCATTCATCAAGTGGATAAAAGAGAGAAAGGAGAGGAAATCCAACCAATTCTTGGAGAGGAATGACGACGATGGGCGACGGTATGCCCTCATCTCCCCTCCCTTCTCTCCCTTGTTCTTCCTCTCTTCTCTTGGGGCAAGGCACAAAAGGGTGATGGCTGCTAGGGGTGGGAGGACGTGGATTCTAGGGTTAAGGAGGTATAAATAGCAGAAAACTTTTACAATCCTAATATCCAATGGCTCAGATCAACCGGCACTCGAAAAGACTCATCTGGACTCCAAATAAGGCAAACTAGTAATTGATCAGAATCATCTTGATGAGATCTATACATCTACGGCCTCCAATCATCCATAGGACACACCATATTTGGATTATAAACATGGTTTAATTTTTAGGGCGTTACAGTAACCAAGAACTTAACAAGCCAAAGGGCCTCCAATCTCATCAAGGAGAAAGGGAAGGCTCATATGGCTAGTAGCTCTCATTCTTCACATGACAATAAGAACCATGTCTATCTTTATGCTCGTGTTAAGAATGTTTCTAGTGTTGCTCATCATGATAGTTGTTATGATCATGTTGTTTTACCTACTCGTCATGATGCTATTTTTGACTCTCATGCCATGTATGCATCATCTAGCTCTACACATGCCCATGGTAGGAATAGACCTAGGCGCCATGTTCATCATGTTGCTTCTCATGCGCCTAGGAATGCATCTAATGGTCCAACCATACTTTATCATACTTATGATGCTTCATTTATGCTTATGTGTAAAAATGATAAAGTAGTTGCTAGAAAATTGGGACCTAAGTGCAAGAGACAAAACTTGCATCTGGGTTCCAAAGTCTTATGTGACTAACCTTGTAGGACCCAATAAGAGTTGAGTACCTAAAACCCAAGCTTAAATTAGCTTGTAGGTTTATGCATCCGAGGGCACAAGCTGGATTATTGACAGCGGATGCACAAACCACATGATGGGGGAGAAGAAGATGTTCACCTCCTACATTAAGAACAAGGATTCCCACAACACGATCATATTTGGAGATGGTAATCAAGGCAAGGTCAAAGGTTTGGGTAAAATGTCACACCCGGCTTTAAGGAACAAAGCCGGGTGCATCTCATACATGCGCCAAGAAGACAACATATATAATAACAGAGTGTATAGAGATAAATGTCATAAAACATCAGAGTATTTATTACATAGCGGAAGACTTATTACAAAATAAAATAATAAAGATAAAACGAACTAAGGATCGTCGGCGCCAATGTCGACTAGGAAACGCCACCTAGATCAGATCGAACTCCTCAGTGTTAGGCGGCTCCTCCTGAACCACCTGATCTTCTCCTGTGGGGGGTGTGAGACAGCAAGGGTGAGCTCACACATGATCATAGCTCAACAAGTTGTGGGGAACCAGTGGACATAAACTCACAAAGGTGTGAGTTCATGTGATGTGTAAGGCTAATCAATGATAGGGGTTAAAGCTGAGCATTGCTTTTAAGTAGTTGGTCAAAATTTTATTAGCAATTACTAAGTGTAAGTAAATACCAAACCATAAGTAAAGTAATAGAACAAAATTAATAACAAACCCATGCATATGCGAATGACAAATTGAATTTAAGTTCCATAATTTAAACATCAGAGAGTCCTGAGCTGCTCATGACCGCGAGCACGGCTAGTATACCAGTTTTACACTCTGCAGAGGTTGTACCCTTTACCCACAAGTCATGTTACCCATCTGCCAAGGGGTCGCGAGTCCCATACACCTCTACCTAGGAAGCGCGGCAGGGCAACACTACGAGGCCTTTACAAAGTTCCACTAGCTTCCGAAAACCCGCTACAGTTTATAGGAAGTTCCAATGCAGGGTTCCTGGCTGACCGCCATCGCAGCAAAATCAACCAGGGACCTCCCTACACTGACCACTCCCCTACTGCCCTTGCCCCTTTCGGGTAAGGTAGTCTTCCACTAGCTTTCCTAATTAGTCAGCCAAGGGCGTCCCATTAAACCCTTGTGGTGGCACGTGGTTCTCAAGTTAAGCTCTATGTTCCAATTAACATTAATGATCTCAACATGAACATAAACAGAATAACAAGAATAATTGGAACATAGAGGTAATAAATGATAATCCCAAAACCATATAAAGCAATAGCAAACTACCCAAGTGATTCAGGGGTAAACAAGGTAATGAGATAAACAATCTAGGGTGACCTATTAGGTCCCATCAAAATTAACCTATGCATGGATAAATGATATTAAAGAACATTATTGGGTAAAATGTGGTCAAGGGCACAACTTGCCTTCAATGAGCTCCTGCTCAGCTACTTCAACCTGCTGCTCACCAGGATCCTCAGCAACGGGCTCTTCTACTCGCCACAATACAAACAAGCACAGGATATAGGGAAAATTAACATTACACCAAGCATGTAAACAAAATACACAGGAATATTCTACACATTAAAATAAAAACCTAGGAACAGGAATCATAATTTTCTGAGTTATAGATTTTAAGTTATGCATTTTCAAAGGTTTTATGTGCTTTAGGTAGGATTAAGTGATAAATAAATTTCTTACTGTTTTCATGACATAACAGAGGCTCTAGGTGATAGATAATAAAATTACAAAATTTTAGGAACTGGAATGGATTAATTTGGAGTTAGTATGAATTTTCTATGAATTATTGAAGTTCTAGCAATTATTTTTCTATTAAATATTCAATTTCTAATTCATTTGTACAGTTTAAATAAGCTCTGGACTGGGCCTCAATTAATGTGAAACGCAGGGGGCTCGGGGTAAATTTCTTGAGACACAGCGTACAGTGGAGAGGGACGGCGGGTTCTAATTCTGGCAAGTGGAGGGACTCTTTAGCTAAATGGCACCGCGAAGGGGGATGGACAAGTTCTGGCCGCCCGATCTGAAATGGACGTGCCAGATTAAATCAATGCTCTCGCGAATGGGTACGCGATCACGACCGTTGGATTGACTACCTACGTCCCAGATTCCAAAAGGACCCTGATTTCCCCTCGCCCGCATGATTTCTATCCTGCGGTCCAGATCTACCGGCGCGAAGGGGTATCCCAATGTCTAATCGCAGCCGTTCAGAGATCGATCAACGGTGCCGAACCCATCTCCTTCCCCCCGACACTAACTCACGGCGGAGCAGGTCACCGCACGGCGGCGAGACCGCCGGAGTTGCAATTCCGGTCCCCCTACCCGCCAATTTATAATTCACTCGCCCCTCGCCTAATTGACGACCCGATGAACTCTTTTCCCCCACTAATTTCTTCCCTCGACAAGTGCAAGGCACTGCCCACGGCGCGCCGCGACAACGCATGGCCGAGGCGATCCAATCCGCCTCCACGATGAGTCGATGGCTAAATTAGTTGGTGCAGAATGAAATTGGAGCGATGGCGGATCCGGGACGGAGAAATCTTACCAAGGTTACGCAGTGCCTGACCCAGTCCACGGCGCGCGGCGGAGAACGAACGCCGGTGAGCGATTCCCAGCAGGTTCGGTCGACGATTCACCCAGGAGAGGCCGGGAAGCTTTACGGCAAGCTACGGCGGAGCTCCGGCAACACTTTTCCGACGCCAATCCCACGTCGAAGCGCGGCCCTTCGTTCCCCCTCCTATCGGTGGCTATGGCGGCTGGGTTCGATCGGTTGTGATGGGACTCAGGCGCGTTAGCAGAGGAGTGAGGGATTGGTATGGGGCGAGGAGGTCGCGAGGCCCGTCAAATAGACCCCATGGAGTCCGCGGTCAGCTCTAACGGGGCTCACCCGGAGATCCAGCGCACGCGAATTCAGTTGACGCCGTGCCCGCGAAGGTCGGCTTGGTGGTTGAGGATGACTCCGACCAGCGGGGCCCACATGTCGGTCAGCCACCGACGGAGTGCGGTGAGCGCGGTGTGACTGGTTGCCGGGCTCGGGTGGCAGCGTCCCCCGTGGATTCCCCGCGCGGCTGACGCCCATGGCCCACACACCAGTGCAGAGGGCAGCAGAAGCCCGAGCGTGCGCGAGAGCCCAGCGACTGACAGCCGGGCCCCAGGTGTCGGCACCGGTAGAGGCGCGCGGTGGAGGTAAGTGGGCCGCGCGGTGTTAAAGGGTAGTTGGGCCGAATTCCAGGTTGGCGGCCCATCAGGTATAGTATTCCTTTTCCTTTTTCTTTTATATTTTCTTCTTTCTCCCTTCTTTCACAAATTCAAATTTTAATACTAATTTGAATTCAAACTTGTTTGTGAGCTTCTTAACTGAGTTAAGTTCTTAAATTAAAATATTAGTGGGGACAAAATATATTCTTTCATACATTTATTTTCCTCTATTTTGTATAATCCTCCTCCTTCTCTCTTTTCTTAATTCTAGGATTATTTAGGATTTAAATCCCCATTTGGATATTCACCTATTTCTTTTTGCGTTATTATGATATTGTCACAAGAATGCACACACAAATAAAATATTCAGCATGATGCAATGATTTAGTAGCATCTCTCTTTATTAATTGTTTTTTTGACATGGTGTTCACATATGATGATGCATAAAGATCAAACTCACATAAAGAGAAGTTGTTCCTCTACTGGTAATATTCCTAGCAATTACAAAGTGGGTGTTACAAATCCTACCCCCTTAAAAATAATCTCGTCCTCGAGATTTAAGAAGAACTAGAGAAAAGGTGGGGAAAATCTATACGAAGCTCTTCTTCTCTTTCCCAAGTTGCTTCATCTTCACCGTGGTGACTCCATTGGACTTTGCACATCTTTATCACCTTATTTCTCGTAACCCGAGTCAAAGTGTCCAAAATCTTGATCGGGTACTCCGTGTAAGTCAAATCACCTTGAACACTGAGCTCTTCCATTGGTACCTGTTCCTCAGGGACACGGAGACATTTCTTCAGTTGAGATACATGGAACACATTATGCACATCTGATAGACTAGCAGGTAACTCAAGTTGGTATGCCATCTCTCCAACTCTTCTAAAGATCAGGAATGGTTCAATATAGCGAGGGGACAATTTGCCTTTAACTTTGAATCTCCTCATTCCACGAAGTGGTGACACCTTGAGGTACACATAATCTCCCTCTTCAAATTCCAGTGGCCTCCTTCTATTATCAGCATAACTCTTTTGCCTGGTTTGAGCCACTCTCAAATTCTCTCGAATTATACGGACTTGTTCTTCTGCTTCTTGATTCAGTTCAGGCCCAAAGAACTGTCTCTCTCCAGTCTGATCCCAATACAAAGGAGTCCTGCACTTCCTCCCATACAAAGCTTCAAAAGGTGACATCTTCAGACTGGCCTGATAGCTATTATTATATGAGAATTCAGCATAAGGTAAACTTTTATCCCAACTTCCTCCATGCTGAAGGGCACAAGCTCTCAACATATCTTCCAATACTTGATTAGTCCTTTCAGTCTGTCCATCAGTCTGAGGGTGATAAGCCGTGCTAAAATTCAACTTTGTACTCATATTCTCATGAAAGCTTCTCCAAAATCTTGAGGTAAACTGTGAACCTCGATCAGACACGATCTTCTTTGGTACTCCATGTAAACACACAATCCGAGCCATATATAACTCTGCTAGCTGAGAACCTTTATAAGTAGTCTTCACAAGAATAAAGTGAGCCACTTTAGTCAATCTGTCCACAATCACCCATATAGCATCATATCCTTTCTGGGTGCGAGGCAATCCAGTAATGAAATCCATACCAATCTCTTCCCATTTCCACTCGGGTATCTTCAGTGGATGCAGTAGTCCAGCTGGCCTCTGATGTTCAGCCTTAACTCTTTGACATACATCGCACATAGCCACATGTGTAGTCACATCTCTCTTCAATCCATACCACCAGTACTTCTGCTTCAAATCCTGATACATCCTAGTGCTCCCAGGATAAATAGAATAATCCGAGTCATGGGCTTCCTTTAGTATAGTCTCATGAAGGCTATCAATCTCAAGAACACATATCCGATCCTTGAACCATACGATGCCTTGCTCATCCTCTGTGAATTTTGGAACTCGACCGTCCGTGATCAGATCCTTAATCTCTTTTATTTTAGCATCACCAATTTGTCCTTTGCGGATCTCTTGCTCCAAAGTAGGTTCCACATCAATAGTAACTCCTTCAGTATGAGCAACTGTCCCCAGGTTAAGTCTCCTGAAGTCCTCAACAATCTCATCGGGTAGCCGGGCAACAATAGCTGAATGAACATGCTCTTTGCGACTCAAGGCATCTGCAACCAAATTTGCCTTGCCCGGGTGATAGTGAATCTCCAAATCATGATCCTTAATAAGCTCCAACCAACGGCGTTGCCTAAGGTTGAGATCCTTCTGAGTGAATATATACTTCAAACTCTTATGATCCGTGTACACTTGGCACTTGGTTCCCATAATGTAATGTCTCCAAATCTTAAGCGCATGCACAACGGCTGCCAATTCCAAGTCATGAGTGGGGTAGTTCAATTCATGTTTGCGTAACTGACGAGACGCGTAGGCAATCACATGTCCTTCTTGCATAAGCACACATCCTAAGCCTTGGCCACATGCATCACAATAGATATCAAATCCTTTCTGTAGGTCTGGCATAACCAATACTGGTGGCGACATCAATCTTTTCTTCAATTGATCAAAGCTGTCTTGGCACTTCTCGTCCCATTTAAATTCTCTTCCTTTCTCCATAAGCGAAGTCATAGGTTTAGCAATCTTAGAAAATCCTTCGATAAACCTCCGATAATATCCAGCAAGTCCCAAGAAACTCCGAATCTCAGTAACTGTAGTGGGTACTCTCCACTCCATTATCTCCTTAACCTTAGCAGGATCCACTGATATTCCTCCATTAGAAATAATATGACCAAGAAATGGCACCTCGCCAATCCAAAACTCACACTTGCTGAATTTGGCATATAGCTGGTTATCTCGTAGCTTCTGTAGCACCAATCTCAGATGTTCCTCATGATCGCTATCACTCTGAGAATAAATAAGAATATCGTCGATGAATACCACGACGAATCTGTCCAAATACTCCATAAACACCTTATTCATCAAGTTCATAAAATAAGCTGGGGCATTAGTCAATCCAAACGACATAACTGTGAACTCATATAATCCATATCGAGTCGAGAAAGCCGTCTTGGGAATATCCGATGGTCTAATCCTCATCTGATGGTAACCGGATCGGAGATCAATCTTCGAGAATACTCTAGCACCTCTCATCTGGTCAAATAAATCCTCAATACGGGGCAACGGATACTTGTTCTTCACCGTAACATCATTAAGAGATCTATAATCCACACACATTCGATGTGATCCATCCTTCTTCTGTACAAACAAGACCGGTGCTCCCCAAGGTGAGGAACTCGGACGAATGTACCCAGCATCTTGTAACTCAGTTAACTGCTTTTTAAGTTCCTTCAACTCCTCTACGGACATCCTATATGGCCGTTTAGAAATAGGGGCGGTTCTAGGAAAGAGGTCAATAACAAACTCAACTTCTCTATCAGGTGGCATCCCTAGTAACTCTTCTGGAAAGACATCCGAAAAATTCTCTAACCACACGGATGTTGACACCAACCAACTTCTCATCTACTAAGAATGTCGCTAGTCTGATGGGGGTAGTTACTGCAACTTCAACTTCAAATCTTTGTCCTTTGGAACTGGTGAGTTCTATGGTTCCCTTAGCACAGCGTATATATTGCATTTGCCTTTCTTAACCATGACATACCAAGGATCATGTCTATAGTGCTCTCTTCTAACACTATAGGGGTAGCCCATCTGGGTTAGGAACACAGGGTAAGAAGGGAAGAATTGTAGACAAGGCGAGTAATTTACAAATCAGGTTACTTTGGGGAATTTTATTAGCTAAGCAGATTAATATTTTACCTATCCTAGCTAATTCAATACCTTATGGTGGTACATACTAAGATGTCCATAGTTCAATCAATCAAAGAAGCAAATCAGGCATTTAGCATCAGCACAATCAAACAACATTTTTAAATAGAGAAAATAGTTTTAATTTTTTG
Source organism: Zea luxurians (assembly GCA_029449295.1). Taxonomy (NCBI): domain Eukaryota; kingdom Viridiplantae; phylum Streptophyta; class Magnoliopsida; order Poales; family Poaceae; genus Zea; species Zea luxurians. Next base: position 15,570,859 of record JAOPSE010000002.1, read on the forward strand.
TCTTAGGTTCCCTATCTCTTAGAAAGATCATAGTGGTAGGATTCCAAGGTGTGAAATCCATCTTGTCTAAGAGTAGAAAAGATAAGAATGATCAGAGTAGAACAGCTAAAGGTGAGACAAGATCAAGATAAGGTAAGTATGGAATGATTCAGAGTAAGGTAAGTATATAAGGGTTTTGTCCATTTCTATCTAGGTTTCGTCCTACAGTCAACATTTCCTCTGATACCACTTCTGTCACACCCGGCTTTAAGGAACAAAGCCGGGTGCATCTCATACATGCGCCAAGAAGACAACATATATAATAACAGAGTGTATAGAGATAAATGTCATAAAACATCAGAGTATTTATTACATAGCGGAAGACTTATTACAAAATAAAATAATAAAGATAAAACGAACTAAGGATCGTCGGCGCCAATGTCGACTGGGAAACGCCACCTAGATCAGATCGAACTCCTCAGTGTTAGGCGGCTCCTCCTGAACCACCTGATCTTCTCCTGTGGGGGGTGTGAGATAGCAAGGGTGAGCTCACACATGATCATAGCTCAACAAGTTGTGGGGAACCAGTGGACATAAACTCACAAAGGTGTGAGTTCATGTGATGTGTAAGGCTAATCAATGATAGGGGTTAAAGCTGAGCATTGCTTTTAAGTAGTTGGTCAAAATTTTATTAGCAATTACTAAGTGCAAGTAAATACCAAACCATAAGTAAAGTAATAGAACAAAATTAATAACAAACCCATGCATATGCGAATGACAAATTGAATTTAAGTTCCATAATTTAAACATCAGAGAGTCCTGAGCTGCTCATGACCGCGAGCACGGCTAGTATACCAGTTTTACACTCTGCAGAGGTTGTACCCTTTACCCACAAGTCATGTTACCCATCTGCCAAGGGGTCGCGAGTCCCATACACCTCTACCTAGGAAGCGCGGCAGGGCAACACTACGAGGCCTTTACAAAGTTCCACTAGCTTCCGAAAACCCGCTACAGTTTATAGGAAGTTCCAATGCAGGGTTCCTGGCTGACCGCCATCGTAGCAAAATCAACCAGGGACCTCCCTACACTGACCACTCCCCTACTGCCCTTGCCCCTTTCGGGTAAGGTAGTCTTCCACTAGCTTTCCTAATTAGTCAGCCAAGGGCGTCCCATTAAACCCTTGTGGTGGCACGTGGTTCTCAAGTTAAGCTCTATGTTCCAATTAACATTAATGATCTCAACATGAACATAAACAGAATAACAAGAATAATTGGAACATAGAGGTAATAAATGATAATCCCAAAACCATATAAAGCAATAGCAAACTACCCAAGTGATTCAGGGGTAAACAAGGTAATGAGATAAACAATCTAGGGTGACCTATTAGGTCCCATCAAAATTAACCTATGCATGGATAAATGATATTAAAGAACATTATTGGGTAAAATGTGGTCAAGGGCACAACTTGCCTTCAATGAGCTCCTGCTCAGCTACTTCAACCTGCTGCTCACCAGGATCCTCAGCAACGGGCTCTTCTACTCGCCACAATACAAACAAGCACAGGATATAGGGAAAATTAACATTACACCAAGCATGTAAACAAAATACACAGGAATATTCTACACATTAAAATAAAAACCTAGGAACAGGAATCATAATTTTCTGAGTTATAGATTTTAAGTTATGCATTTTCAAAGGTTTTATGTGCTTTAGGTAGGATTAAGTGATAAATAAATTTCTTACTGTTTTCATGACATAACAGAGGCTCTAGGTGATAGATAATAAAATTACAAAATTTTAGGAACTGGAATGGATTAATTTGGAGTTAGTATGAATTTTCTATGAATTATTGAAGTTCTAGCAATTATTTTTCTATTAAATATTCAATTTCTAATTCATTTGTACAGTTTAAATAAGCTCTGGACTGGGCCTCAATTAATGTGAAACGCAGGGGGCTCGGGGTAAATTTCTTGAGACACAGCGTACAGTGGAGAGGGACGGCGGGTTCTAATTCTGGCAAGTGGAGGGACTCTTTAGCTAAATGGCACCGCGAAGGGGGATGGACAAGTTCTGGCCGCCCGATCTGAAATGGACGTGCCAGATTAAATCAATGCTCTCGCGAATGGGTACGCGATCACGACCGTTGGATTGACTACCTACGTCCCAGATTCCAAAAGGACCCTGATTTCCCCTCGCCCGCATGATTTCTATCCTGCGGTCCAGATCTACCGGCGCGAAGGGGTATCCCAATGTCTAATCGCAGCCGTTCAGAGATCGATCAACGGTGCCGAACCCATCTCCTTCCCTCCGACACTAACTCACGGCGGAGCAGGTCACCGCACGGCGGCGAGACCGCCGGAGTTGCAATTCCGGTCCCCCTACCCGCCAATTTATAATTCACTCGCCCCTCGCCTAATTGACGACCCGATGAACTCTTTTCCCCCACTAATTTCTTCCCTCGACAAGTGCAAGGCACTGCCCACGGCGCGCCGCGACAACGCATGGCCGAGGCGATCCAATCCGCCTCCATGATGAGTCGATGGCTAAATTAGTTGGTGCAGAATGAAATTGGAGCGATGGCGGATCCGGGACGGAGAAATCTTACCAAGGTTACGCAGTGCCTGACCCAGTCCACGGCGCGCGGCGGAGAACGAACGCCGGTGAGCGATTCCCAGCAGGTTCGGTCGACGATTCACCCAGGAGAGGCCGGGAAGCTTTACGGCAAGCTACGGCGGAGCTCCGGCAACACTTTTCCGACGCCAATCCCACGTCGAAGCACGGCCCTTCGTTCCCCCTCCTATCGGTGGCTATGGCGGCTGGGTTCGATCGGTTGTGATGGGACTCAGGCGCGTTAGCAGAGGAGTGAGGGATTGGTATGGGGCGAGGAGGTCGCGAGGCCCGTCAAATAGACCCCATGGAGTCCGCGGTCAGCTCTAACGGGGCTCACCCGGAGATCCAGCGCACGCGAATTCAGTTGACGTCGTGCCCGCGAAGGTCGGCTTGGTGGTTGAGGATGACTCCGACCAGCGGGGCCCACATGTCGGTCAGCCACCGACGGAGTGCGGTGAGCGCGGTGTGACTGGTTGCCGGGCTCGGGTGGCAGCGTCCCCCGTGGATTCCCCGCGCGGCTGACGCCCATGGCCCACACACCAGTGCAGAGGGCAGCAGAAGTCCGAGCGTGCGCGAGAGCCCAGCGACTGACAGCCGGGCCCCAGGTGTCGGCACCGGTAGAGGCGCACGGTGGAGGTAAGTGGGCCGCGCGGTGTTAAAGGGTAGTTGGGCCGAATTCCAGGTTGGCGGCCCATCAGGTATAGTATTCCTTTTCCTTTTTCTTTTATATTTTCTTCTTTCTCCCTTCTTTCACAAATTCAAATTTTAATACTAATTTGAATTCAAACTTGTTTGTGAGCTTCTTAACTGAGTTAAGTTCTTAAATTAAAATATTAGTGGGGACAAAATATATTCTTTCATACATTTATTTTCCTCTATTTTGTATAATCCTCCTCCTTCTCTCTTTTCTTAATTCTAGGATTATTTAGGATTTAAATCCCCATTTGGATATTCACCTATTTCTTTTTGCATTATTATGATATTGTCACAAGAATGCACACACAAATAAAATATTCAGCATGATGCAATGATTTAGTAGCATCTCTCTTTATTAATTGTTTTTTTGACATGGTGTTCACATATGATGATGCATAAAGATCAAACTCACATAAAGAGAAGTTGTTCCTCTACTGGTAATATTCCTAGCAATTACAAAGTGGGTGTTACATAAAATATCCATCACTACCGAGCATTCAATTTATAATGTGTTCTTAGTAGAATTGCTTGGTTACAATTTTACTTTCAATTAGTCAATTATGTCATATGGGCTATAATTGTTTATTTACAAATATTGATGTATCTGTCTTTAGAAGAAGTGATGGTTCATTAGATTTTAAAGGTGTATTAGATGGCAAGCTATATTTAGTTGATTTCTCTAAAGAAAATGCCGATCTAGTTGTATGTTTTATAGCTAAGACTAATATGGGCTGGCTCTGGCACCGCCGTCTAGCACATGTTGGAATGAAGAATCTTCATAAGCCTCTAAAGGGAGAACATGTGTTAGGACTAACAGATGTCTGTTTTGAGAAAGACAAACCTTGTGCAGCGTGCCAGACAAGGAAACAGGTGGGAACTACTCATCCAGGCGAAAACGTGATGACAACGTCAAGACCACTGAAACTCCTCCATATGGATCTCTTCGGACCCTTGCTTATCTTAGCATCGAGGGAAGTAAGTATGGTCTTGTTATTGTTGATGATTTTTCCTGCTTCACTTGGGTATTCTTTTTGCAGGATAAAACAGAAACCCAAGGTACTCTAAAGCGCTTCCTAAGGAGAGCTCAAAATGAGTTTGAGCTCAAGGTAAAGAAGATCAGGAGCGACAATGGATCTAAATTTAAGAATCTTCAAGTAGAAGAGTTTCTTGAGGAAGAAGGCATCAAGCAAGAGTTCTCTGCTCCCTACACACCACAGTAAAATGGTGTAGAGAGGAAGAACAGAACACTCATCGACATGGCAAGGACAATGCTTGGGGAATACAAGATGCATGAGCGGTTTTGGTCGGAAGCTGTAAATATAGCTTGCCATGCCATAAACCGACTCTATCTTCATCGCCTCCTTAAGAAAATGTCTTATGAGCTTCTAACCGGTAACAAACCCAATGTTTCATACTTTCATGTATTTGGGAGCAAATGCTACATCTTGGTAAAGAGAGATAGGTATTCAAAATTTGCTCCCAAAGCTGTAGAAGGATTTTTACTAGGTTATGATTCAATTACAAAGGCATATAGGGTCTTCAACAAATTGTCGGGTTTAGTTGAAGTCTCTAGTGACGTTGTATTTGATGAGACTAATGGCTCTCCAAGAGAGCAAGTTGATCTTGATGATGTAGATGAGGATGAAGTTCCAACGACCGTAATGAGAACTATGGCAATAGGTGATGTGCGACCACAAGAACAAGATCAAGATCAACCATCTTCCTCGACATTTGTGCAACCCCCAACTCAAAATGAGGAACATGTACCTCAAGATGCAGGCATGAATCAAGGGGGAGCACATGAAGAAAAGGATAAAGAGGAAGAAGTACAACAGGCACCTCCAACTCAAGTCCGAGCCACCATCCAAAGGAATCATCAAGTGGATCAGATTCTGGGTGACATCAGCAAGGGAGTAACCACTCATTCACATTTAGCTATTTTTTGTGAACATTACTCTTTTGTTTTTTCTATTGAGCCTTTCAAGGTAGAAGAAGCCTTGCAGGATCCGAATTGGGTGTTGGCCATGCAAGAAGAGCTCAATAACTCCAAGAGAAATGAAGTATGGAGCCTGGTGCCACATCCAAAGCAAAACGTTGCGAGAACCAAGTGGGTGTTCCACAACAAGCAAGATGAGCACGGGGTGGTGACAAGGAACAAGGCTCGACTTGTGGCAAAAGGTTATGCCCAAGTCATAGGTTTGGATTTTGGGGAGACTTTTGCTCGTGTAGCTAGGCTTGAGTCAATTCATATATTATTAGCCTATGCTGCTCACCACTCTTTTAAGCTATTTTAAATGGACGTGAAAAGCGCCTTTCTCAATGGACCAATCAAGGAGGAGGTATACGTGGAACAACCCCCTAGCTTTGAGGATGATAGGTATCCTAACCATGTCTACAAGCTCTCTAAGACGATCTATAGACTTAAGCAAGCTCCAAGAGCATGGTATGAATGCCTTAGAGATTTTCTCATTTCTAATGCTTTCAAGGTCGGGAAAGCGGATCCTACTCTTTATACTAAGACTTGTAATGGTGATTTGTTTGTGTGCCAAATATATGTCGATGACATAATATTTGGTTCTACTAATCAAAAGTCTTGTCAAGAGTTTAGCAGGGTAATGATGCAGAAATTTGAGATGTCAATGATGGGCGAGTTGAACTACTTCCATGGATTTCAAGTGAAGCAAATCAAGGAAGGAACCTTCATCTCCTAAACAAAGTACAATCAAGACTTGCTCAAAAGGTTTGGGATGAAGGACGCTAAGCCCGCGAAAACGCCAATGGGAACCGACGAACACTTGGACCTCGACAAGGGAGGTAAGTCAGTTGATCAAAAGGCATACCAGTCTATGATAGGTTCTTTACTATATCTTTGTGCTAGTAGACTGGATATAATGCTTAGTGTTTGCATGTGTGCTAGATTTCAATCCGACCCCAAGGAATGTCATCTTGTGGCTGTGAAGTGAATTCTTAGATATTTAGTTCATACGCCTTGCTTCGGGATCTGGTATCCAAAGGGGTCTACCTTTGACTTAATCTGATATTCAGATTCTGACTATGCCGGGTGCAAGGTTGATAGGAAGAGCACATCAGGGACTTATCAGTTTCTGGGTAGGTCCCTGCTGTCTTGAATCTCTAAGAAACAAACATCTGTTGCCCTATCCACCGCTGAGGCTGAGTATGTTGTTGTAGGCTAGTGTTGCGCGCAACTACTTTGGATGAGGCAAACTATCTAGGACTTTGGCTACAATCTGAGCGAAGTCCCACTCCTATATGATAATGAGAGTGCAATCCACTTGGTGGATAATCCTGTTGAACACATCTGCACTAAGCATATAGACATCCAGCATCACTTTTTGAGAGACCACCAGCAAAGGGGAGATATCGATGTTTGCCACATGAACACCGAGAACCAGTTAGCCGATATCTTCACCAAGCCTTTAGATGAGAAAAGGTTTTGCAGGTTGTGTAGTGAGCTAAATGGCTTAGATTCGCAGAACTTGGATTGATCTATAGCATACATGTGTTTTATGCCTTTGATCATGTTCTTTTAAGCATTTTTGTCTTTACTTATTTTGGTGCTCAAGTTGTACATGTCATCCCCGGACCTCACCAGTCCTTGTACAAATGATACACATGTTTAGGGGGAGGATGTACTACAACTTGAACCTTTGAGACTAATGTGTTTGCTTGAGTGATTTTTTATATAGTCTCAAAGATGGATTGAAAGGGAAAAGGTGGACTTGGACAAAGAAAGAGGCTTCCACTGCATTCCGGTATCAATGTATCTTGTTCCAAGCTACTATCTGTGTTTTTCTCATTGCCCTTGGTTTTACTTGAAATTTTTGTGAGGCGATGAGGTTAATAAGGCCAAATAGTTCTTCTATTTTTATGCTTAATGCCAAAGGGGGAGAAATTATGGCCAAAGCTCAGCTACCTCTTGTAAATTTATTAAAAGTTTTCAAAAGTTTTAGTGTAAGAATACTTTTTTTGCAAAAACTGCTCTCTTATGGGGGAGAAATTTGATTATGGGAAAAAGGGAGAGTTTTTGGAAATTGATCAAAACTAGTCTTAAAAGATATTTTGATTTGCCAAAATAAGTGTTTTTGACATAGAGAAAGGAAAATGAATTTGTATGCGAAAATAAACCAAATGGTGGCAAAAGTGATCCAAATATGCTAAATCTTATGATAACTTTATTGGTCTCCAATTTGACATCAATTTTCTCTTCTTATCTCTTTTGGATATGTTAGTTCAATTTGAGTTGCTTTTTGATGTGTTGGCATAAATCACTAAAAATGGGGAGATTGAAAGGGAAATGTGCCCTTGGGTCATTTCTATATTGTTTTGGTGATTAGATGTGCAACACATTATGTTTGAACTGACTTGATGTTGAGCAAAGGTATTTGAGGCAAATTGAGCTCGGAAGAGGACTTAGTGCAAATCTCTATGGATCAAGCAAAAAGGTAAGCTCTAGACACTTAGTCAATTGATTTGTGTGCTAATCATGTTGTCTAAGCGCCAGCGACTCAGCTAAGTCAAGTCCAAAAGGAGCAAAAGAAGACAAAGAAAGAAATAGAGAAAAGGTGTTGGACTGCGTAGCACCGGACGGTCTAGTGCCACCCACCGGACAGTCCGTGTGCACCGGACGGTTCGGTGCACGGTCCGGCCAACTGGGCGCTCTAGGAAATTCTAGCCCGAGTCGACTATAATTCACTGGACCGTCCGTGCGATACGCTAGACAGTCCAGTGTGCCAGCCTCTAACGGCTAGCTGCCACGTCGACCAAGGGCCAACGGTCAAGTGGAGCACCGGACAGTCCGGTGCCCCACCGGATAGTCTGGTGCCCCACAGAAGCGGAAACTAGCCAATCAGGGATTCTCTGCCTGCGCCTAGTGCGCACACTGTTCACTGTCAGGTGTGCACCGGACAGTCTGGTGCACCCGCGGACAGATGGCAACCAAAGCCTTCCAAATAGAGCTCCAACGACTCTTAGGTCCATTGGGGCTATAAAAGGGACCCTTAGGCGCATGGAGCAGAAGACCAAGCACCGAATGAACATTCTACAACGCCGAGACTTCGCAAACACGCATTTGGATCATTGTGATAGAGATTCGAGCACTTCTTTGAGTTGTAACTCCGCTATGCTGTTTCGTGTGCTCGTTCTTGTCTTGTGTGCGTGTTGTTGTTGCAACTCTCGCTCTTGCGTGCGTTTCTATTCCTCCTTACTCTTGTGTTCATTTGATATCATTTGGGTAAGGCGTGAGAGACTCCAAATTGTGGAGATTCCTCACAACGGGATATTGTTGAGATAAAGAGAACCGTGGTATTCAAGTTGATCTTTGGATCACTTGAAAGGGGTTGAGTGCAACACTCGTCCATTGGGACGCCACAACGTGGAGTAGGCAAGTATTCTACTTGACTGAACCATGGGATAAAAATCGTTGTGTCACGTGTCTTTATTCCTGTGCGATTTTCTCTCTCTATCTACTTCACTTACATTATTGCTCTAAGTTTAATACTCACCTTGTAAAGAGCAATTAAGTGAAGAAGTTTACTCCGCTCGTACTCCTCGCTTGAATTTGGCCTTAGCTTTCACTAATCTAATATTAGTCCAAGTTTGTTTTGTTGAGCTGTTTTTTACAGGATCACCTATTCACCCCCCTCTAGGTGCTCTCAATTACACAATTTAATAAAGAGAGATACGAGAGAGTTTTATGTGATGAAACTCTGATATACTATTTTCTAAATAAATATTAACATGACAGTCTTAGAATAGTGCAATGAAACTATCTATTGAGAATGCTTTAAACAGTTGTTTAGCCGATTTAAATATCATATAAATGCTACACCATTTCATTTTAGCATCCATTTAGCATGCTTAATTGATCATGTAGCCCGTTTAATCTGCTTACTTTAAATAGCGGTGCGAAAGAGCCTCTAACCGAGCTAGTTAGGTGGTGGGGTAGGGTTAAAAAATTCCTCTCAGACACCAAGGCAGATATTTCCTCCAATAAATATAGGTACCTATATCCAGGGGCGAACGCAAGGGGTGGGCAAAGGGGGCCATTGCCCCCACCTTAATTTTTATATCCTCTTGTACCTAGGTCATATACATCAAAATAAAAGCATTTATACAATAGGTATGGGAAAATCTAATAAAAATCTAGTTTTGACCTAGTTTTTTCTCAGCAGTCCACTGCTCAGCCTACTCTCCACCCGAGTCATTTGATTCCCCTCCCTAGCGGCTAGCCCACTCGTGGCTCAGTTGCTCCTTTAGTCATGACTAATCAGTTAGTAGGTGGCCTAACCGTGTCACCTTGTCTTCTCGTCATTTGTCAACTAATCGCGTCGTTGGGAACCCACATGCATCGCCTCTACTTTGCCTTCTAGTCCATACCGACACACGAGCAGATTGTTGGTGGGATCCTATCTTGGCACCACGAAGCCACTGCCACCTGCCCTAACTGTCACTAGGGTCCAACCACGCTGTCGCAATGCGGCAGTGGTTGTCACTTGCCATCACCTACTATCGCTTGCCCTTGCTACCCCTCGCACTGTTGCCACATCATCGCCATCTCGAGGCATAGTCACCGACTCGCCCCAGCAACACGCCGATGTGGCTGCTCTACCTCAACGCTCCCTCTGGCCCCTCGCTGGCCCACCACTTTCTCTCTCTTTAACTCTCCCCTAGGACAGCCAAAAAGGTTTTATGTTATTCGTGTCATTTTGGAGCACTCCTAGCATGATCACCTAACCTCTATGTTATTATCATGAAGCTATTTTTATCTAATGGCCTAGTATAGTAATTTGTCTCTTACAGTGTCGCTCCATCTAAAATTTTGTTCTGCGTCCACCACTGCCTATATCCTACCTCTATGAGCGTCTTTGATGAAGTTAGTTGGACCAACGTCTACCATAAACAATAACACTATTAAGAGCTTGTTTGTTTTAATCTCAATTCATATGTATTGGATGTGATTAAGAATAAGTGTGGGAAATGAAAATTGAAGGAGCTAAAATTCCTTTGCTATTCAATTTTAAAAGTAAGGGGATTTTAGCCCCTCCAATCCTCTTATTTTCAAACAAGCCCTAAGTGGGTTTAAGTTCCTAAAATGTTAAAATTCTTTTTAATATCTTTTAACCAATCCACGTGCAATGGAAATAACCGACCAAAGTCTAAAATTGTTTTTGTCGCATGCAAAAGAAGACTGGTGAAGCTGAAACTAATAATTTTTCTCAACTCTTTCTTCTGCCATCTTTTCTGAGAAGTTTTACCAAACGTTTTATAAACAGTTTTATTTTCATAGGCGAAACTGCTCACGGAACCAAAGCCAAAACAAACTGCCTAACTAGTAAAACTGAGGTGTATCAGACAAGCCCTAGGTACGTAGGCAGGCAGTTCGATGATCTAGTCTAGTAGAAAAGAGTGAACAGTTTGGACCTTTTGTAATTCTATTACTTTGAAGATGAGTTCCCCCGGTTCCTGGTGATAATTTAAATAATCAACAGCCCAGCGTGCATGGCAATTTCCTCGAGTACCTAGCTCTTAGCTCACACCGAAAGTGCAGCTGCAAGAGCCTCACTGAAGCACCCACCTAGCCTGTCACCGCATTTGCTTGTCATGACCTGCCTCTTTTCAAGCAGGATTTGTGCTCATGTGTTCATGCATGCATGCTTCCATATTATCTTGAGAGCATTAAGTTCTTCTAAACTGGAGAACAAAAGTTTCATTTAATTCGGGAAACATTCATTTGGTCGGGGAAACAGAGCTGGCATGGTTAACTAGACAAACATTCTTCTCATGACACCAGACCAAAGCAACAGTAAGATACTACTGCCTTTTGCTAATTAAATACTCCCGCCAAGTCAGCCACGCATGCTGGGATAAAAGGTAAGGTCAACTCTTGAACCCCACCTGAAGCCTGAATCAAAGTTCAGTTTTCTTGGGTTCCTGGACACCCTGGTTTCTTATTGGAAGATTCCACGGACACATGAACAGGATGCAGGCTCAAGGGGCTTCATCACCTTGTCCACATTATTATATGAGCTAGCTGAACAACTACTGTATTATTATAGGGGAAAAAAAGATTATGATGCATGTGCAGATCACACTGAGGCAACTTGACTCACTGACCTGTGACTGATCATGTAGCAGATAGTAGGTGAATCTTACTAGTATTGCATAGCTTCCACTTTTATTTTGTTTCAGTCTGGATACTGGGATCATGTGGGCTGTTGCCTGCAGTAGTAACCAGTAAGAGCTGCCGGCATCCTGCTTCTTGCTGAAGAATGTTTTCTTTTGTGAGAACATTTGTGCTCAAACCTAAAAATGTCAATCACCATTTGCAACTAATTAAGCTCACATACAACGCAGCCGAAAGCAATTTCCTCTATTCAAAATCACAAATGATTTCCACCGTTTATTCTCTATAGCTACACACAAGCAATTTCGTTGCTTAAACTTTTTGTTCAAGGAAAACGCCACATGCACATCCTTCCAAGAGTTGCTGCCTTTTTTTTCACCTTAAATCCTCATGAACACCCTCCAATGAACCTATGAGCAATAATTTGAAATTCTCTAGACAGTGACCAGAGCACATAGGAGAAAACAAGCACATGGAGGGGATTAGCAAAACGGCGCGAGGAAGCTTGCTGGGTCCTTCTCCTGGTCTCCTCTTCCCACAGACAGCTGAGCTAGAGCTGGACCTGTCAGTATGGCTCTGCCCTCCCAGGGCAACTGAGCCAAAATTTAGTATTTTCCCTCTTGTTGTTTTCTATTCTTTTTTTAACTGAACAATACACTGGTAAATAAACTAGCTGTGACACTTGCTGCAGCAGTTACAGGATCAGAAGCCTACAGGTCACACACCACACTGGAACCCCTCTTGTGCCTTTTGCTTTCCGTGTGCTCAGCTCACTCAGCATCCAGCAAGCCTCCCCTGGACAGTTCTTGAGCAATGCATATTTTTCAGGGTAACTTTTTGCTTTAAACGTTTTTTTTCCTACCAAGATTTCTTTTGTGAATTGGCAGCGGTGCCCCTCCTCCGCCACTGCCTATATATGTGCCCTCAACCCCGATCCATTGCTCTGTAGCTCTTCCCTCTGCTGCTCTCTCTGAGCCTCGCCCTTGCCCTCCTCTCCCTCCGGGAACCAGCCCTGCTCTCTATGCTCCTCTTCCATTCATAGTCTCGGCCTTCGTCTTCCTCCATGGATCCGCGCTAAATGCATTGCGAGGTTCCAAACTGGTAGCATTTCTCCCTGCTCCATCTGCCGCAAGATGTAAGCACGGCCTCACTTGACACTCCGACTGGCCATCCAGAATATACCTTCAGATCTTCCTGTCTGCGAAAAGCGACGCCCTTTTGGCCCGGGCAATGGAGGAGAGCTTCGTGCCCTTGCGGGGCATCAAGGACGACCTCCACGGGAGGCTCGCCTGCTACAAGCAGGACTGGACCGGAGGGTTCCGTGCCGGTATCAGGTATGAACTGAAGGATAGTCCAATCTTTCCTCGCAATCTTGCATTGTGCTGTCTAGGATTAGGAATTCGGTATCACCATGGTGCCAAAATCTCGAAACTGACTGCGGCGGAGGTAGTTAGTCCTAGTCCTTTTGTTTGTTGTTGTTCTGAAGTTTGTTCTTGCCTGGCGCAAGATCTTGAAAAGGAGTGATTTTCGGGGTGTTTCAGGATCCTGGCGCCTACCACTTACATATTCTTCGCGTCCGCGATACCGGTGATATCGTTCGGGGAGCAATTGGAGAGGAACACTGGTAAATGGTTCAAATTTAAGTACTCGGTGGTGTTAGTTTCGGTACAGTGGGTGAGGAGAGGAGCTTATTTGTACTTGTGCAGATGGAGTCCTCACAGCAGTGCAGACGTTGGCGTCCACTGCCCTGTGCGGCATAATCCACTCCATTGTAGGAGGGCAGCCCCTGCTGATCCTGGGAGTTGCCGAACCGACGGTACTCATGTACACATTCATGTTCAACTTTGCCAAGGACAGGCCCGACCTCGGACGGAATCTGTTCCTGGCCTGGACCGGTTGGTAGGTCATCTGTGCTGTGCTGTGCTGACTGAGAATTTCATTGCAGATTGGTTTGGTACAATGATGGCATTGTTTGAATTGGTTCCTTTTCTTCTTGTTGTTGTTGTTGTCATGTATGCTTCCAGGGTTTGTGTGTGGACTGCTATCCTGCTCTTCTTGCTGGCCATACTAGGCGCGTGCTCCATCATCAACCGGTTCACCCGCATCGCTGGCGAGCTGTTCGGGCTTCTGATTGCTATGCTCTTCATGCAGCAGGCTATCAAGGTTGGTGATAACTGCAGGCCTTTTGAACCCGTTGCTGCTTTCCAGGCTTGGAATGAAACCCTGTGCTGATGCAGAAACCTTTTTTTAAGGCGTGCTGCTGCTGCTGGACCATAGAGCTTTATACCAAACTCCAGTTGCCTTGCCTCTCGAAATTGTGTAGTACTCCAGTCAACCTGAATGCTACTAACTAGTGGAGAATCTAGTAGGTTGCTCAAAGGCATGTGCAAGTGCTGGAAAAAAAAAGCACATGGAAGCCAATGGAGATGTCTCTAGCTTCTGTTTTTTTGTGCCATTGGTCACTAGTGCAACCAAATATTTCAGTGTCCTCAGTTTGGAACGAAAGAAAAGGTAGATAAAATCAAGAAGGCTTCTTTATAAAAATATAAACAGTGTTTTCCTGCAAAAAGGTTTGTCAAAAATATATTTTTTAAAAAAAACTACCATAGATTCATGTATACTGAAGTAATTTGCAAGCTGACTTCTCTGTAGCCATCTGGATGTGCAAGCTCACCAATATGTGTGATGGACGCAGGGACTTGTCGACGAGTTCCGCGTTCCTGAGAGGGAAAACACAAAGGCACTAGAGTTTGTTCCATCATGGCGGTTCGCCAATGGGATGTTCGCAATTGTCTTGTCGTTTGGCCTTTTACTCACTGCCCTCAGGAGCAGGAAGGCACGGTCATGGCGCTATGGGACAGGTATCCATCCGAAAATTGTTCTTGTCCTGCAGATGCTATGAGAACCATAATACTATATACTTAGTCCAGTAGCAAATTTCTGATGATACTACTCCTCTACCTAGGTTGGCTGCGTGGCTTCATCGCTGATTATGGTGTTCCACTGATGGTGCTAGTGTGGACTGGAGTGTCTTACATACCTTATGGAAATGTACCAAAAGGAATTCCGCGGCGCCTTTTCAGCCCTAATCCATGGTCCCCTGGCGCATACGACAATTGGACAGTCGTCAAGGTATTCCAACACTCACAAAAAAGATTCTAAACGTTAAGAGTTATTCATGTGAAACACCACTGCATATTGATTAAGTTCTTTGACATCGATCAAATGGGCAGGACATGACACAGGTTCCACTCCTCTATATCCTTGGTGCATTCATACCAGCAACGATGATCGCTGTTCTCTACTACTTCGATCACAGCGTTGCGTCTCAGCTTGCTCAGCAGAAAGAGTTCAACTTGAGGAAGCCTCCATCCTTCCACTACGATTTGCTTCTCTTAGGTTTCCTGGTATGCCCAGACGTGCACAAATTTTCAGTACCAAATTTTGGTGTTTTTCTATACATTTCGATAAATAACAACAATGTTTTGAACTATAGACGTTAATGTGTGGCCTTATTGGTATCCCTCCATCAAATGGTGTCATTCCACAATCACCCATGCATACGAAGAGTTTGGCTACTCTCAAGCACCAGGTGAGTCATGAAATACATGAAAATACCATGTGAACATCTGATTTCTCACTCACATGGCAAACATTTCTGTTCAGATCCTTCGTAACCGGCTAGTAGCCACCGCACGGAAGGGCATGAGCCAGAATGCAAGCCTGAGCCAACTGTATGGCAGCATGCAGGATGCTTATCAGCAGATGCAGACACCACTGGTTTATCAGCAACAGTCTGTCAGAAGAGTACATGTTCTATTACCCAAAACTTAGTACTTCAAAACACTTTATTCAGACAATTTGTTTACATAACATTTTCTATACTTTTTTTTAAAAAAAAAAAAACAGGGCTTAAATGAGCTCAAGGACTCAACTGTCCAGCTAGCTTCGAGTATGGGTAACATTGATGCACCAGTTGATGAGACAGTCTTTGACATAGAGAAAGAAATTGATGATCTGCTGCCCATCGAGGTCAAGGAGCAGCGTTTGAGCAACCTTCTACAGGCTTCAATGGTGGTGGGCTGTGTCGCTGCTATGCCCCTACTCAAGAAGATCCCTACGTCTGTCCTCTGGGGCTATTTTGCCTTCATGGCCATTGAGAGCTTGCCTGGTAACCAGTTTTGGGAGAGGATCTTGCTGCTCTTCACTGCTCCCAGCAGAAGATACAAGTAAGTTTATTTCATCTCAAAAGATCAGTTTGGTTTTGGCGCATCTAATTCTGTTTTTTGCATATCCACAAACTGTGCAAAGGCATGATCCAATGGATTCTGGAAAGAATATATTATGCTAGATACTGTTAATTTAGCTGCTTTGGAAGACTGAAATTCTTACCAATGTACTGTTAAATAATTCCCAGGGTGCTTGAAGAGTACCACACGACGTTTGTCGAGACAGTGCCATTCAAGACAATAGCCATGTTCACAGTGTTCCAGACAGCTTACCTGTTGGTCTGCTTTGGAATCACATGGATTCCAATAGCCGGAGTTCTTTTCCCTCTCATGATCATGCTCCTGGTTCCAGTCAGGCAGTACATCCTCCCTAAGCTCTTCAAAGGTGCACATCTAACTGACCTGGATGCAGCTGAATACGAGGAATCACCAGCTATACCATTCAGCATTGCTGCGGTAAGCTCAGAAATACATCATCTATCCTGGAAAAAATACATGAGTCTTGCTCATCAACACGGTATTTTGGATTTATTTAGTCATCTTGCATTTCCCTGAAACTCAAATCTTATGTATTTCAGCAAGACATCGATGTTGCATTGGGACGCAGCCAGAGTGCAGAAATCCTAGACGACATGGTCACGAGAAGCCGGGGTGAGATCAAACGCCTGAACAGCCCGAAGATCACCAGCTCAGGTGGCACGCCTGTGGCAGAACTGAAAGGCATCCGCAGCCCATCCATTTCTGAAAAAGCATACAGCCCTCGTCTCACTGAGCTCCAGCATGAGCGCAGCCCTCTGGGAGGGAGAAGCAGGCCTAGGACGCCATCCAAGTTGGGTGAAGGCTCGGCACCAAAGTGAATAAAGCAATGATGCATTGCTTAAGCTATGCAACTACTGGGTTACTGGCCATCAATTATATAAGTGATTTTAAAGTGGTTTCAGTGTTAGTATCCAAGATGTCCTCTGATGAGATTACTACTATTCATGTGTATCTCTAGCCTCTTTTTCTTTCTTTCTCTTCTTTTGTGTTCTCCTGGTTAAAGGAGTGCTATACCTGTAATCTCTGAACTAGCAGAAATATTAGAGTAACTACTCGAAAAATCCTGTCGCTAACATATTATCATTCTTTAATTGTTTTAATGTGTACATGAAATTGGTGGGAAATTATGCGCATGCATTTCCATTGAACTCAAGCATGCATCCGGATTCTGGAATACTCTAGTGCTTATTCTATTGACGTTGGTGCTGGAGCATGGAATCATTTTTTGCTTCCAAAATGTATACTGAACGTGTGATTCAATAACCAATTCAGTGAACTGAAAGTTCAGAAAAACAAGGATAAGGTCAGAAATGACTGATTCAGACATGATGCTAAAAGTTCTCAACATCATACAAGTTTTTGACTTGAGAGCTTCATCGAGAGTTGCGCATGCGAAAAACAAGGATAAGGTCAGAAATGACTGATTCAGATAGAAAGATGATTGCACAGGGAGATACCAATCGTGTGGAGTCTTCCACTCAACGTATCTGTAAGAGGAATTCCATGCTGACTCCGGCAGGCACCACCACAAGCTGTAAGACATGATATGATTGTATAGGAGACCTGCATGGCCAAATGGTTCTTCTCAATGTCATGAATGCCAAGTACATCTGCTGAATACAGCCTTGAAATCGTACTTGCTCATGCTACTATAGAGGGAAAGGCTCCTTATGGTGGAGTTTCATCTGATGCAAGGAACAAAGGGAACAACTGCAACACATGCCTGCAGTAGGTAGAAAGTGTAGAAACTTGAGGGTGGCACCCAAGCACAGCACAGCTACAATCCATCCTTCTCTCTACTGCAGCCATGATTCCAGCTTTAGAAGAAACCCCCTGCATTGGCCCTGAAGCGTTGACCTGTTGAAGCTAGCATGTCATAGCCACCATGAAATTCCCTCAGGATGCAGGCTCACCTCATTGCAGCAGGCTAAACGACACGGCCCTTGTCGGCAATTATGGCCGTCCGTCTTCCTTTCCCGGATCGACAATTTTCCTCGAGAGCCCGTGCGCTAGGACTGGTGATGGGAGTAGCTGATACAGGCGATGAAACTGTGCTGAAAGATGAAAGGAGTGGCCTCAGCACAAGGATCTGGTGAATGATGCGAGGGCTCACGAGAAAGTAGCGGCTGGAATTCAAAGGCGGGAGGATCTTCAGGTCCAGGTCCATGGATGACTCCTGGATGAAAAAACAAAATGCGAATTGAGATCAGCTCCAGGAACTCTATGTTGTTTGCTCCCCGTCATTTGACCTGCAGACAGCAAGTAGTGTGCCATGCTCTGACACGCAATTCCTGAAATGGCCCCCAGTAACCCAGGCCACATCTCATTCCATCTACTCCAGTCACAGCCATTGAACTCTTCAGCATCCCCATCAGTTCCTTTCGTGCGTCCCTCCATCTGTTCTGGTCTCGCTTTTTTCCGTATTCTAAAGAGCAATGTGACAATTCCATGGGGATGTAGATTGCGCCAGTCAAAAGCTTGAGACATCAGATCCGTGCACACACATCATCCAAGCGTCTGCAGATGTGACCATGAATTATTGGGACGCAATGTGTTATTGCTCCACTGGAACTTGGACAGGTTTTCCTGAGAGAACGAACGGCTGAAACACTCCTGACATCTGCAGAACTGGACAACACTTCAACGAAAGAATGATGAAAGCAACTGCTCCCTTCAGTCTTAATTAAGCACACTGCTAGCACTTACTTCTGCCAGTCTAAGGAGACACTTTCTAAGATTCCGAAGCTTTAGCTGTAAAAACTGCCCCCATGCTGCAGATCATCAGGTGGGATCCCCCAAAAAACAAAATACTTCTGGTGATCAAAAATTAAAAACCATTGCCACAAATATGATCAGAGTGCACTTCTGGAAATCATGGCTGTGGTTCATACACACAGACGGCACCGAGAAGCATGGTAAAACTCAACAATTATTAGAGTTTATGTATGATTCCTCTCATGAAAGCTGTGGAGTCATCAAAACATCAACAGCAAAAAGCCTCAAACGAAAAGGGTACTATCCATAACCACTGGGGAAGAGTTCAAAGGCACCGAATATTTCTGTCTCCTGGCTATGAGTAGGATTACATTTATACGGTATCCAAAATAATTTGTAGTCAGCATTTATTGGACAGATGCACAAAAGAAAAGACAGCCAAACTCTTGGTTACTGAAAATCATTGCTGCAATAGCTCGAGTACTCAGCAATCCGAAGGGAAAAAACATTTGCAGGTCCTTGTACAATAGAACCGCAATCATTCAAAGGCAAGAAAGTAAATTATTTTTACTATTATTCATACAGCACGACACACTGTAAGTCCAGTTTCAACTTCTGTTTTTAACCTGAAAACTTGCGTCCTGTAATCTTCTCGGACTCATATAGAATATGATTGATAAGGCCCCTTGCAGCACTGCACAGCAGGAAACAATTTCATAAGGTATGCTCCAACCATGATAAATTACTGGAAGATAAGACGGTAAAATTGAAAACAAAAGTAAAAATTTACACAGGGCAGTCACTTACTCGTCCTTCATTTTCTGTATCTTCTCTGGATCAGTTTCATGCATGTTTTTCTTGAATTGTTGTCTCACCATGGCGACTAAAAGTTCTGTATTGTGTTTCTGGTTTACAAAAGGCTGGTTCAGTCTATTATTAAAAAAAATCACAACTTCATGGTGGAGAGCAATGGTAGATTTTCAGATAAAAATATGCATACCTGATGGCCAATATACTTCGCCCTCCGTAAGCATTCACGATATAACTACAACATGAAAAAGGAGAGAACAATAAACAGAAAAAAAATGTTTTTCTCCAGCATCGACTATGATTTTGTTTTGTTTCATTCATGACAATTTTTAATAAAAGTAACAAAAAACTAGGCTACAGGGTGCATATTAGATGTGTCTTCTGGAAAAGCTGAAGCTAGAATTTAGGGTAACTGATGCAAATGAATGAAGCCTGATGACTGACTATTCATTAACAGTACAACAGTACAAGTTGATTTGAAAGTTGGCCGCGACCCATAATACCAAGGAGACCAAGCAAAAAGCAAAAGGTGCAAAAGAAACGTTACCCTGAGCACATTATCAGCAAGTTCTGGAGGCAATGCTTTCTGGAGTGAAGGCATCTCCTTTAATGTTGTGGTAATAACTGAAAGGGTATAAGAAATCGCTTTCATCAATAATATGCACACAGACAATAGATTAGAACAAGAGACCAACATAATAATAAAATGTGGCCAGAAAACTTCGGTGCAATGATGTTTAAATTGCGCCAGTTAAGCGGTAAAAATACATGTTCTTTTTGCAGGAAGTGGTAAAACATTTTACAAGAAGATGACAGGAAAGAATATAAAACTCACCAGTTGACGTACAAATAAAACTTATTTATCAACAAATTGAAAGAACTAGGCCCAAAATATGATAGTTCCAAGAGATAGCGGAGGACCCATCCAACCAACACATGGGCCTTCTGTGCCGCTCTATTGATGAATGCAAGTAAATTGCAACATCTCAACATCCATGAAGTCACCTAGGCCTCAAGTCAGGCAACTACTGAACCAAAAATAAGCAGCTAGCATGACTATTGAACAAAAAAAAAGGAAAATCTCAAGTATGCAGGAGAGCTGTGCACCAAAAGCACAACAGAGTCCCCTCAACCCCCCAACGCAGAACGGGACCTCGTTGGTCCGACCGGCTCGCCCAACTATGCAGCACGGAGACGGCATTTTTCTAAACATTTCCGATATGTAGATACGTTTTATATTTTTTTAAATACATAATTAATAATAAATATTAAAATAAAATAAAAAAAACTGCAAGCAAATTTATCTTGCACATTAAGTCGCCTGTTGTCTCCACTCTACCAATCCATCTTCCAAATATCAACAGACAACAGTAGTCAGCAGATCAACACTTCAGCACGCAGCAAGAGGAAGCGAGGAAAGCAAGCTAGGTACATACCGCCTCCGCCTGGCGCCTAGACGTGGCGGTGCGTGCCTGCGTAGTCTCCTTGCGGGGCGGCGACTCGTCGCCGGCGAGCGCTCCAGCTGTGGCTCCGGCGCGCTAGCTGCGGCCACGAGCACGATAAGGCGTCCGTCTACCTCGGGCAGCAACAGACTTGACCAGGCGATTGGATTCGGGGCGACGCACCCAAGCGATGGGATGGAGTGCAAGCCGCCGCCCGCTCCTCTGGCTCCAATAATGTGAAGGAGGCCAGCAGCCCAGGAGGGAGCGCCCGCGGCGCCGCGGCGGTGCTCCGGCCTCCGGGCGCGAGACGGCGCGAGGCGAGACCGCGAGAGGCACGCCGCACGCGGCCGGCGTCTCGGCAGCTGGCGACTCTGCGACCGGCGTAGTGGCGGCTGGAGCTAGAGGGAGGCGTAGTGGCGGCTGGAGCTCGTGGGAGGACTGGCGACTCTACGTCGGGACGGAACGTGACCTGATGGGCCGCCTAACTGGGCCGCGCAGATCCGCCTCTGAACGTGGACCTACGAGTATTATAATAGAAAAAGGACAATTAATCATCGCCGACGTGCTGTTGCATAACGCCGCTAGCCAGCAGTTCGACTTCATCGTCGTGCTATCAAACCGTCGCCTGCTCTCCTCCATGCATACGTCTCCACTATAACCATATGCATGGCGCTGACTGACGATCTATTTTGTTCGTCTTGACCCAACCGTCCGTCTAGGGTGGCACGCCCATGCCGGGGGTGGCGGGTGCAAAGACGCTTGCCGATGAGGTGGTGCTTGTGGCGCTGCTGGAGGAGCAAGCGGCCATCGACGCGATTAAGTGTAACACCCTTAATTTAGAAAATAAATTTTTTTCTCTGGATGGCTACCAAATTCAAGTGTTATCTCTTGTCTTTCTCTAGACTCTCCCTTTTCCTTTTAAGTAGAATTAAGTTAATTAGGTGAGAGATTAATTATTTATTTTATCAAAACCATGTGAGTCATGAATTGTTGCATCATATTGAACCTAAATTATTCTTTTGTTTGATGCACATATTTGAAATTTTTTAAATTTGAATTGGTGTTTGAATTTATTTGAATCCCTAGAGAAAATAAAAAAGAAAACATTTAGAAATTCAGGAGAAATAGAAAAACTCATTTCAGCCCAAACAGCCCAACTCAGCCTAGCCAGTCGCGCTCGCGCCCGCCCTCCCTCTGACAGCCGGGCCCCGCCTGTCGGTGCCAACCCGCACCCGTGCGTCCCTGCTCTCTCTCCTTGGCCGGTGGGACCGAGCTGTCGGCGCCCACTCCCCTCGCATGCGCCCTGCTCTCTCTCTCTCTCTCTCTCTCTCTCTCTCTCTGTGTGTGTGTGTGTGTGTGTCGTGGACCCCGCGCGTCAGCGCTGACCACTCGTTCGCTCGCCCGCTCTCGCTGACCCGTGGGTCCCGTCTGTCGGACCCGTCCCTCCCGAACTGCCCGCGCGCACGATCTACGCGTCGCCGTGGACTCCGCGCCCACGACGCCCGTCGAGGTCGCGCCTGTCCCCACCCCGGCCTTTTCTAGCTTCCCAGTGCCCCACTCGCTCTCCTCCCCCTCACTCGTGCACTCGTAGCCCCCAGCACTCGCCTTGCACCACGCACACACCCAGGGAGCTCCGCCACTGTTCGCCGTGGTCTCGTGTCCGTTCTACAGTTGCCGTCGAGCCCTCATCGGGTCTGTTGCCTCGGTAAGCTTCGCCCCGCCGCGCGCGACCCGGGACACCTCTCGGTTCGCTCCTTCCCCTTATGTTTCTCTCGGTCCACGCTCACCGGCCCTCTCTCTGCCCTGCCGCCGTCGACCCGTGTCCTCGCCGTGCCTCGGACACATTCGTGAGTCCCCGAGCTTTCTCTCAAGGTAACTGATCTAATCCCGCCCCTAATTTCCCCTGGGCTACCCATAGTTACACGCGATTGCTCGTGGGAGTATCCCCCGGTCCGCCAAGGACTCCCCCTCCGTCGTCTGGTCGACTCACCCCCATTCCTGCAACCCTGACCCCGCCATAGGATTCGCCGAGTCCTTCGTCCTCCCCAACCTTTCTAGCTATCCAGACCACCCCTAGCGCCCTAGAAGCCCTGGTCTACCTCGTCTCGGGCAGCTGCACTGTCGCGGGCGCGTATGGGGCTGCCCCTGCCGGCCGGAGAAGGTGAAGTGTCACACCCGAGTTTTAAGGGACAAAGCCGGGTGCACCTCATACATGCGTCAAAGAAGACAATATATATAATAACAGAGTGTATAGAGATAAATGTCACAATAATCAGAGTATCTATTACATAGCGGAAGTCTTACAAAATAAAAGATAAATATAAAAGGATCTAAAATCCATCCTTGGCGCGAGAAAGTCAACTGGGAGACGCCACCTAGATCGAATCGAACTCCTCGTTATGTGGCTCCTCTTGAACCACCTGTTCTTCTCCTGTGGGGGGTGTGAGACAGCAAGGGTGAGCTCACACATGTTCATCGCTCAAAAAGTTGTGGGGAATAATGTGGCATGAACACACCAAAGGTGGGAGCTCATGAAGTGTAAGGCTTACCAAAGAGAATGGTTAAAGTTGAGCATTGCTTTTAAAGTTGGTCAAAATTTTATTAGCAATTACTAAGTATAAGTAGATACCAAACCATAATAATAATAAAACAAAAATTAATAACAAATCTCATGCAGATGCAAATGACAAATTGAGTTTAGGTTCCATATTTTAATCATGCGAGAGTCCTGAGCTGCTCATGATCGTGAGCTCGGCTAGTATACTAGTTTTACACTCTGCAGAGATTGTACCATGTACCCACAAGTCGTGTATCCCATGCCACCAGGGCTAGCTAGACCCTTAGACACTACCGAGGTGAATGGCACGGATCCACTACGAAGCCTTTACAAAGTTCCACTAGCTTCCAAAAACCCGCTACAGTTTATGGGAACAGCACTTGCAAGAATCCCTCGTCTGACCGCCATGCAGCAAAATCAACCCGAGAACCTCCTTGCATGCAACTCCCCTACTGCCCTTACCCCTTTCGGGTAAGGTAGTCTTCCACTAGCTTTCCTAATTAGTTAGCCAAGGGTGTCCCATTCCATCCTTGTGGTGGCACGTGTTTCTCAAGTTAAGCTCCATGTTCCAATTAAAAATATAATGATCTTGACATGAGCATAAATAAAATAACATAATATTTGGAACATGGATATAATGAAATAATAATCCCAAAACCAAATAATGCAATAGCATAACTACCCAAGTGAATCAGGGGTAAACAAGGTAAACATGATTACCAGACTAGGGTGACCTATTGGACCCACCAAAATTAAACCTATGCATTGAATAATGATAATAAAGAATATTATTGGGTAACAAAAGTGGATTAAGGGCACAACTTGCCTGGCACTTGAGATTCCAGTTACCAGGGTGATTCTTCAGATCCTCGTGACCTCACTGCTAGTCGTAGCAATACAAACAAACATGGTATAGACAAAATTAACATCACACCAACCATAAGTACAAACTGAATAATAATAATCTACGCGTCGTAACGAGATCGCGGGTTCGAGAACTACTAAGATCGGAGTTACGATTGAGGAGTTATGATCGTATAGAGGATTTATGTGATTAAAATATTAAACTATATTATAAATTGGTTAATATAAATCATATGTGAGGTTATTCTATAAATAATTATCTCAACTTTAATCTAAGTTATGAATTGACTATAGATCATCTTCTAGTAGATTATAATGATAACTAGATTAACAAGACTAACCCACATAAAGTTAAATAAAGATCTAATTAGAAAAGAATGAGACATGGTATAATAAATGTTGTTACTGCGTAGTAAATACTTGTACGAGACTAACGCAACTTAAATGGATCAAATCGGAGTTATAGATTTTAAGTTATGAATTTCTAAAGATTCTATGTGTTTTGTACAAGATTATATAGAATATAAATTTTAATCCTTCCTTCCGTCTTTGTCCCGAGCCGGAGTCGGTAGGCTTGTCGTCCTTCGGCTCGTTAACGAAGGTCTCCTTCTCTTTGTCGTTGATCACTATACCCTTCCCCTTAGGATCCATCTATTCGGGCGGTTAGTCCCTTTGTGAATAGAACGGCTCTGATACCAATTGAGAGCACCTAGAGGGGGGGGGGTGAATAGGTGATCCTGTAAAAACTTCAAACTTAAGCCACAAAAACTTGTTATGTGTTAGCAAGATTATTGCCAAGTGGCTAAGGTGAAGTCTCAACAAAACACAATACCACAATAGAGCAAGACAGAGGTGACACGGTGGTTTATCCCGTGGTTCGGCCAAGCCAATGCTTGCCTACTTCCACGTTGTGGCGTCCCAACGGACGAGGGTTGCAATCAACCCCTCTCAAGCGGTCCAAAGACCCACTTGAATACCACGGTGTTTTGCTTTTCCTTTCACTATCCCGTTTGCAAGGAATCTCCACAAATTGGAGTCTCTTGCCCTTACAAGTATATGATCACAAAGAAAGCACAGAGTAAGGGAGGGAAGCAACACACACAAATCCACAGCAAAAGCGCACACACACGGCCAAGAATCGAGCTTCACAAGAGTATCACACAGTTCTCACTAGAACAGAGCTCGAAACACTTAGAATGACAACAGAATGCGTAAAGATTGCTTGTGGGTGCTTAGGAATGCTCAAAGGTTGCTTGTGTATCTCCTCCATGCGCCTAGGGGCCCCTTTTATAGCCCCAAGGCAGCTAGGAGCCGTTGAGAGCAAATCTGGAAGGCCATCTTTGCCTTCTGTCGTCGGGGGCACCGGACAGTCCGGTGCACACCGGACACTGTCCGGTGCCCGATTTGTTTCCTTTTCAGGCGCTTCCGACCGTTGGAACCCGATGGAGATCTGCGAGCCGTTGGCGCACCGGACATGTCCGGTGCACACCGGACAGTCCGGTGCCGTCTTCCGACCGTTGGCTCGGCCACGTGTCCCGCGCGGATTGCGCGGCCGACCGTTGGCTCTGGCCGACCGTTGGCTCACCGGACAGTCCGGTGTACACCGGACAGTCCGGTGAATTTTAGCCGTACGCCGTCGGCGAATTCCCGAGAGCGGCCAGTTCGCGCCGAGTCGGCCTGGCGCACCGGACACTGTCCGGTGCACACCGGACAGTCCGGTGCTCCAGACCGAGCAAGGTCTTGGCTGCACACAGCCAAGTCTTTCTCTCTCCTTCTCTTTTCTTCTTCTTTCTGTTTCTAACACTTAGACAAGCATATTAGTACACAAAACCAATGTACTAAGGATTAGAAACATACCTTTACTCCATGATTTGTACTTTGTTCCATTTTACAATTAGGCACCTGTGTTGGGCACTAAATCACCAAAATACTTAGAAATAGCCCAAGGGCACATTTCCCTTTCAATCTCCCCCTTTTTGGTGATTTATGCCAACACAACATAAAGCAAGTTGAACAAGTACAAAAACACTTCAAATAATAACTCAAATTTATTTTGAATCAATTTTGGCATATATGGATCATCCTTTGCCACCACTTGGTTTGTTTTTGCAAATCAAACTCAAATCTCTATCTCTAAGTCAAACACACATGTTGAAGCATAAAGAGAGTCATTCCAAAAGAGTTTGATCAAAAACTCCCCCTTTTTCCCATAATCAATACTTCTCCCCACAAGAAGCCAACTTTTGACAAGAGAGACAACAAAAGAGTTTTGACAAACCAAAAGCTCTATTCTACGATTTTCAAAATCTCTCAAGTGGTAGCTGATCCATTTATTGCTTTAGCCTTTATTTTCTCCCCCTTTGGCATCAAGCACCAAAACGGAATCAATTTTGGCCCATTAACCCCATTGCCTCACCAAAATCTTCAATTAAGAGCAAATGGCAATAAGAGTTAATGAGATGAACTTGGAATAAGTTACCCTCTCATTGGAGTGCAGTGGAAGTCTTTCATGGTCCAAGTCCACCTTTTCCCTTTCAATTCTCCTTTGAGACTCCTTTGTTGAGGTCGGTGTGTCCGTCGGTCCCCATCGGAGTCTTTGCGGGCTTGGCGTCCTTCATCCCAAACCGTTTCAGCAAGTCTTGCGTGTACTTCGTTTGGGAGATGAAGGTGCCGTCCTTGAGTTGCTTCACTTGGAACCCAAGGAAGTAGTTCAACTCGCCCATCATCGACATCTCGAATTTCTGCGTCATCACCCTGCTAAACTCTTCACAAGACTTTTGATTAGTAGAACCAAATATTATGTCATCGACATAAATTTGGCATACAAACAAATCACCATTACATGTCTTTGTAAAAAGAGTTGGATCGGCTTTCCCAACCTTGAAAGCATTAGCAATTAAGAAATCTCTAAGGCATTCATACCATGCTCTTGGGGCTTGCTTAAGTCCATAGAGCGCCTTAGAGAGCTTACATACGTGGTCGGGGTACCGCTCATCCTCGAAGCCAGGGGGTTGCTCCACGTACACCTCCTCCTTTATTGGCCCGTTGAGGAAAGCGCTCTTTACATCCATTTGGTACAACCTGAAAGAATGGTGAGCGGCATATGCTAGCAAGATACGAATGGACTCTAGCCTAGCCACAGGAGCAAAAGTCTCCTCAAAGTCCAAACCTGCGACTTGGGCATAACCTTTTGCCACAAGTCGAGCCTTGTTCCTTGTCACCACCCCGTGCTCGTCCTGTTTGTTGCGGAACACCCACTTGGTTCCCACAACATTTTGCTTGGGACGAGGCACCAGTGTCCAAACTTCATTGCGCTTGAAGTTGTTAAGTTCCTCCTGCATGGCCAACACCCAATCCGGATCTAGCAAGGCCTCCTCTACCCTGAAAGGCTCAATAGAGGAGACAAAAGAGTAATGCTCACAAAAATTAACTAATCGAGATCGAGTAGTTACTCCCTTGCTAATGTCACCCAAAATTTGGTCGACGGGATGATCCCTTTGAATCATCGCTCGAACTTGGGTTGGAGGTGCAGGTTGTGCTTCTTCCTCCATCACTTGATCGTCTTGTGCTCCCCCTTGATCACATGCCTCCTTTTGATGAACCTGTTCATTGTCTTGAGTTGGGGGATTCACGGTTGTTGAGGAAGAAGGTTGATCTCGTTCATCTTGTTCCTGTGGCCGAACGTCTCCAATCGCCATGGTTCGTATAGCGGCCGTCGGAACATCTTCTTCATCTACATCATCACAATCAACAGCTTGCTCTCTTGGAGAGCCATTAGTCTCATCAAATACAACGTCGCTAGAGACTTCAACCAAACTCGATGATTTGTTGAAGACCCTATACGCCTTTGTATTTGAATCATAACCTAACAAAAACCCTTCTACAGCTTTGGGAGTAAACTTAGAATTTCTACCCTTCTTCACTAGAATATAACATTTGCTCCCAAATACACGAAAGTACGATACATTGGGTTTGTTACCAGTTAGTAGCTCATACGAAGTCTTCTTGAGGAGGCGGTGAAGGTAGACCCTGTTGATGGCGTGGCAAGCCGTGTTCACAGCTTCCGACCAAAAACACTCGGGGGTCTTGAATTCTCCAAGCATCGTCCTCGCCATATCGATTAGCGTCCTGTTCTTCCTCTCTACCACACCATTTTGCTGTGGTGTGTAAGGGGCGGAGAACTCGTGCTTGATCCCTTCCTCCTCAAGGAACTCCTCCACTTGAAGGTTCTTGAACTCGGACCCGTTGTCGCTCCTTATCTTCTTCACCTTGAGCTCAAACTCATTTTGAGCTCTCCTGAGGAAGCGCTTGAGGGTCCCTTGGGTTTCAGACTTATCCTGTAGAAAGAACACCCAAGTGAAGCGGGAAAAGTCATCAACAATAACTAACCCATACTTACTTCCTCCTATGCTTAGGTAGGCGACGGGTCCGAAGAGGTCCATATGTAGCAGCTCCAGAGGTCTTGACGTGGTCATCACATTCTTGCTGTGATGTGCTCCTCCCACCTGCTTACCTGCTTGACAAGCTGCACAAGGTCTATCTTTTTCGAAATGCACATTTGTTAGACCTATCACATGTTCTCCCTTTAGAAGCTTGTGGAGGTTCTTCATCCCCACATGTGCTAAGCGGCGATGCCACAGCCAGCCCATGCAAGTCTTAGCCATTAAGCATGCATCTAGACCGGCCTCTTCTTTTGCAAAATCAACTAAATAAAGTTTGCCGTCTAGTACACCCTTAAAAGCTAGTGAACCATCACATCTTCTAAAGACAGACACATCTACATTAGTAAAAAGGCAATTGTATCCCATTTGACATAATTGACTAACAGATAGCAAATTATATCCAAGACTCTCCACTAAGAATACATTTGATATAGAATGCTCATTAGAAATTGCAATTTTACCTAACCCTTTTACCTTGCCTTGATTCCCATCACCGAATATAATTGAATCTTGGGAATCTTTACTTTTGACGTAGGAGGTGAACATCTTCTTCTCCCCCGTCATATGGTTTGTGCATCCGCTGTCGATAATCCAGCTTGAACCCCCGGATGCATAAACCTGCAAGGCAAATTCAGGCTTGGGTCTTAGGTACCCAACTCATGTTGGGTCCTACAAGGTTAGCACATATATCTTTAGGGACCCAAATGCAAGTTTTATCTCCCTTGCATCTTGCCCCTAACTTCCTAGCAACAACCTTCTTTCCCTTTCTACAAATAGCAAAGGGAGCATTACAAGCATAATAAATGGTAGAAGGTTCATTCACTACTTTCCTAGGAGCATGAATAACATTCTTTCCAGGCACATGAGCAATATTTCTCCTAGGCATATGCGCAACATTTCTCCTACTCATATTTCTATCATGCTTATGAGAGGAACTAGAGGCAAACATGGCATGAGAATCATAAACATGTGAATCAAAATCATTATAAACATTTCTAGCATGTCTCCTATCATGGTATAAGAAAGCATGGTTCTTTTTAGCACTATTAGCCATAGGGGCCTTCCCTTTCTCCTTGACGAAGACGGGAGCCTTATGGCTTGTTAAGTTCTTGGCTTCCCTCTTGAAGCCAAGCCCATCCTTAATTGAGGGATGTCTTCCAATTGTATAGGCATCCCTTGCAAATTTTATCTTTTCAACTTCACTCTTGCTAGTCTTAAGTTGGGCATTAAGACTAGCCACTTCATCTTTTAGTTTTGAAATTGAAACTAAATGTTTGCTACAAGTGTTAACATCAAAATCCTTACACCTAGTGCAAATTGTAACATTTTCAACACAAGACTTAGATTTATTTGTTACTTCTAATTTAGCATTTAAATCATGGTTAACACTTTGTAAAGTAGCAATGGTTTCATGACAAGAAGATATTTCACTAGAAAGCACTTCATTTCTTTTCACTTCTAAAGCATATGATTTTTGTGCCTCTATAAACTTATCATGTTCATCATACAATAAATCCTCTTGCTTCTCTAAAAGCCTATCCTTTTCATTCAAAGCATCAATCAATTCATTGATTTTATCTATCTTAGATCAATCTAAGCCCTTGAATAAGCATGAATAATCTATGTCATCATCACTAGACTCACTATCACTAGAAAAAGCATAAGTGGAGTCTTGAGTACTTACCTTCTTCTCCCTTGCCATAAGACAAGTGAGACGCTCGTTGGGGAAGAGAGCCGATTTGTTGAAGGCAGTGGCGGCGAGTCCTTCGTTGTCGGAGTCGGAGGAGGAGCAATCCGAGTCCCACTCCTTTCCTAGATGCGCCTCGCCTTTTGCCTTCTTGTATTGCTTCTTCTTCTCTCTTTTGTTCCCCTTTTCCTGGTCACTTTCATTATCGGGACAGTTAGCGATAAAATGACCAAGCTTACCGCATTTGAAGCATGAGCGCTTCCCTTTGGTCTTGGTCTTGCTTGGCTGCCCCTTGCGACCATTTAGCGCCGTCTTGAATCTCTTGATGATGAGAGCCATCTCTTCATCATTGAGCCCGGCCGCCTCGACTTGCGCCACCTTGCTAGGTAGCGACTCCTTGCTCCTCGTTGCTTTTAGAGCAATGGGTTGAGGCTCGTGGAGTGGTCCGTTCAACGCGTCGTCGACGTATCTTGCCTCCTTGATCATCATCCGCCCGCTCACGAATTTTCCAAGAACTTCCTCGGGCGTCATCATCGTGTACCTAGGATTCTCACGAATATTGTTCACGAGATGAGGATCAAGTACAGTAAAGGACCTGAGCATTAGGCGGACGACGTCGTGATCCGTCCATCGCGTGCTCCCGTAGCTTCTTATCTTGTTGATAAGGGTCTTGAGCCGATTGTATGTTTGCGTCGGCTCCTCGCCCCTTATCATTGCGAAACGTCCAAGCTCACCCTCCACCAACTCCATCTTGGTGAGTAAGGTGACGTCGTTCCCCTCATGAGAAATCTTGAGGGTGTCCCAGATTTGCTTGGCGTTATCCAAGCCGCTCACCTTATGGTATTCATCCCTGCACAAGGAAGCTAGAAGAACAGTAGTAGCTTGTGCATTCTTATGAATTTGTTCATTAATGAACATGGGACTATCCGAACTATCAAAATGCATTCCACTCTCTACAATCTCCCAAATACTAGGATGGAGAGAGAATAGGTGACTACGCATTTTGTGACTCCAAAATCCGTAGTCCTCTCCATCAAAGTGTGGGGGCTTGCCGAGTGGAATGGAGAGCAAATGAGAATGTGAACTTTGCGGAATACGAGAGTAATCAAAAGAAAAGTTCGAATTAACCGGTTTTCTCCTCTCGTAGTCGTTGTGGTCCTCATCCTTTTGGGAAGAAGTAGACTCGTCGCTGTCGTAGTAGACGATCTCCTTGATGCGCCTCGTCTTCTTCTTCTTCCCTTCCTTCCGTCTTTGTCCCGAGCCGGAGTCGGTAGGCTTGTCGTCCTTCGGCTCGTTAACGAAGGTCTCCTTCTCTTTGTCGTTGATCACTATACCCTTCCCCTTAGGATCCATCTATTCGGGCGGTTAGTCCCTTTGTGAATAGAACGGCTCTGATACCAATTGAGAGCACCTAGAGGGGGGGGGGTGAATAGGTGATCCTGTAAAAACTTCAAACTTAAGCCACAAAAACTTGTTATGTGTTAGCAAGATTATTGCCAAGTGGCTAAGGTGAAGTCTCAACAAAACACAATACCACAATAGAGCAAGACAGAGGTGACACGGTGGTTTATCCCGTGGTTCGGCCAAGCCAATGCTTGCCTACTTCCACGTTGTGGCGTCCCAACGGACGAGGGTTGCAATCAACCCCTCTCAAGCGGTCCAAAGACCCACTTGAATACCACGGTGTTTTGCTTTTCCTTTCACTATCCCGTTTGCAAGGAATCTCCACAAATTGGAGTCTCTTGCCCTTACAAGTATATGATCACAAAGAAAGCACAGAGTAAGGGAGGGAAGCAACACACACAAATCCACAGCAAAAGCGCACACACACGGCCAAGAATCGAGCTTCACAAGAGTATCACACAGTTCTCACTAGAACAGAGCTCGAAACACTTAGAATGACAACAGAATGCGTAAAGATTGCTTGTGGGTGCTTAGGAATGCTCAAAGGTTGCTTGTGTATCTCCTCCATGCGCCTAGGGGCCCCTTTTATAGCCCCAAGGCAGCTAGGAGCCGTTGAGAGCAAATCTGGAAGGCCATCTTTGCCTTCTGTCGTCGGGGGCACCGGACAGTCCGGTGCACACCGGACACTGTCCGGTGCCCGATTTGTTTCCTTTTCAGGCGCTTCCGACCGTTGGAACCCGATGGAGATCTGCGAGCCGTTGGCGCACCGGACATGTCCGGTGCACACCGGACAGTCCGGTGCCGTCTTCCGACCGTTGGCTCGGCCACGTGTCCCGCGCGGATTGCGCGGCCGACCGTTGGCCCTGGCCGACCGTTGGCTCACCGGACAGTCCGGTGTACACCGGACAGTCCGGTGAATTTTAGCCGTACGCCGTCGGCGAATTCCCGAGAGCGGCCAGTTCGCGCCGAGTCGGCCTGGCGCACCGGACACTGTCCGGTGCACACCGGACAGTCCGGTGCTCCAGACCGAGCAAGGTCTTGGCTGCACACAGCCAAGTCTTTCTCTCTCCTTCTCTTTTCTTCTTCTTTCTGTTTCTAACACTTAGACAAGCATATTAGTACACAAAACCAATGTACTAAGGATTAGAAACATACCTTTACTCCATGATTTGTACTTTGTTCCATTTTACAATTAGGCACCTGTGTTGGGCACTAAATCACCAAAATACTTAGAAATAGCCCAAGGGCACATTTCCCTTTCATGATCCGAGTATTTACGCTCCAAGGTAGGGCGCATGCACCGAGGAACTCGGCGGTCGTTAGCTGGTTGAGCAGTCGCGAGAATCCTGGCATCAAACATCGGATATTCATGGAGGAGGAGCTGCTAACCGTCGAGGTCCACACGTCAGCGACGTATGACCCATGCGTGACTGCTACGCGAGGTCCGTGCGCCAGCACGCGCGGGGCGCGACGGGGGAGGGAGGCTGGTGCGCACGCACGGCGAGAAACGCGGTTGTTCTGTTTTCGGCTGCGCGATGTGGAGAAGAAGCGTCTGACCCTAGGGTCCCACAAGCAGGGTTACGAGCGCGCCTAGCCATGATGTTAGGCTGCGGCGTGGGCCCACATGACCGGTATCACTGCGCGCGCGACATCTAGCGGCTAGGGTTTAGGCGGCGCGCTGGTGGGCTGCTTGGTGGCCTTTTGGAAGCAGGCGCGCGGGTGAGCGAAAGCA
The DNA here is from genome assembly GCA_029449295.1 of Zea luxurians. Lineage (NCBI taxonomy): Eukaryota > Viridiplantae > Streptophyta > Magnoliopsida > Poales > Poaceae > Zea > Zea luxurians. Next base: position 15,604,208 of record JAOPSE010000002.1, read on the forward strand.
GGCTGCGCGGGAGCAGGGAGGTGAAGTGGGCCGACGCAAAACAGTTAAATGGGCCCAAATGCATGATTTCTCTATTTCCTCTTTTTCTTTTTTTTTCTTTTCTCCTTTCTTCTTTATTTTGAATTTCCAATATTTGAACTTCAAAATTTGAGTTGTGGCTTCATCATAAAAAATGTAGTGCACAAGTTTTATACTTCCTCAGGATGAACTAGTATTTTTAATTTATATATATATATCCTATTTATATTTGCTTAGCACTCTCTTAACCCTTTTCTTTTCTTTTCTTTCCATCTTCCCTTTCAAATTTAAATCTTAAATTTGAATTCAAATAGTGTTGTGAACTTGTACCCAAATTAATGTACAAAATAAACATACTAGTATGGACAGATTATATTTATTTACTTATTCATTTTGTATAGCATCTTTCCTTTCTTATTTTCAAATTCATAATTTGAATCCCCATATTAATTTTTTTGACATTACAAAATTCTAATTCCAATCTAAGATAAAGTTTAGGAATTCACATTTTCACTACATACTCCAAATCAATTATGAAACAACAGATACACATTTATTTTAATTGGTTAAATGTTTGAAATATGAGACACACTCATATTGTTCCTCTCTTTTTAGGAAAATGGTATTTTGATTGTGGGACAAGAATTAAAAGTTACTTCAAACTTAGATATTCATGTAAATAGATGCTTGTGGTGCATCATCTGATGATGTACTTAATGTTTTAGTTGAATAGAAAACTTTTCTATTACTTCTTTTCTGAAATAATTCTTGATTTTCAAAATTGAGTCCTCATATTTCAATACTCCAGTATAATTTGAGATATCTGAATTTATGATTTTATTTTATTATATTTTTTTCTTATACATATTTTGGGCCTTACAAATCCTACCCCATTAACAGAAATCTCGTCCTCGAGATTTATAAGAACAGGGTATATAACCAAGTCATCTTAAAACATATGTACAAACAAAAATCTCAGCATGATGCATACTTTATTAGCAACACATGGGGTCAATTTGACCTTATTATTCCTCCTGAAATAGTATCATACCATTTACTAACTAAAGTAACATTTAGATCTTATAAATAGTAGAAATTTATATATATGTTTATGTAGCTTGGTGGAGTTGGTGGTGGTGGTGGAGGTTGTTGTTGTCGTTGTCTTTCCAACCGCGCTTGCCTTATTTCTTAACGTATCTCTAGCCGGTCCTGACATATTTCCTCGCATTCTTGTATTATCTAATTTTGCAATTCGGTGACCATGTTTGCCATTTGTTGTATTACCATCATTTGGGTGGCAACCACTTGATCGATTCCAACCGGTGGAGGATTTGGAGGATTCATTTTTGTTTGTTGTTGCCTAATAATCTTTCTTTCCTAGTATTGACTATCGAAGTTAGAAGCATACGGTAATATAATTTTGCAAGAAAAATTATTTGGCAGGCAGACGAATAGGCTACTAACTGATTATGAACTGAAGATTCTTTGGCAGGGCTTAATCTTTGTTTTATGTCCAGATTGGGGTAACTAGTCGTATGAGGTGAATATCCAAAGGTAGGATAGAATTTTTGTCAAGATGAGATAGTCTACATGATATAGGTTAAAAGTTTGTTTGATGTTAGGTGGGGATAGATAGATTATAACATTCATCATGACTCTACGGGTTGGGTTAGCTCATGGTTGAGTTGATCTAATGTGAAAAGTTAAGTTAACACCTGGCTAGAAGGGTCCAAGTACCACTAATCTGTTTAAGCAGACCACATTGGATTAGGTCATATTAGCTTAGATCACATTAGATTCTATAATCCCATTTAAGAATACCACTTAGTTGAGCATATCAAGCTGACTTTATCTTTTCGAAGTTCTAGTATATTTTTTATCTAAGTGGAACTTCCAGTTAGTATATTTTTTTATACACCTAAAATTTTCATGCCATTAATAGGTGTGGTATAGAAACAAGAGTACATCATGTTTTAACTATTAGGTGAGTGTTGACATAGAATGAGTGTACTATGGCATAATCGAGCTTCCTTTGGGGGTTTGAATTAGGGACCATCGGTCATAGTGTTAGATGCCATTATCCAAGTTGGGATAACAATTGTGGGTACATAAGGTAGGTGGAGTAAACAGAGTTTTACTTTGCTTTTGGAATAAATGGGTTAGGCAACCTATAACATAGGCTAGTTTGTGATTTCATGGACGAGTTGGTCTAAGATACTCGTTTAAGTTTAAACCCATTTATAGAAATATGGTTTAGTTAATACTTGTAACATAGATCAGACCATATTAGATTAGGTAGGGTCTAGATTAGATTGGATATAACTAGATTAGACTAGTTTAAGTCAGATAGATCTACCAGGGTAGGATATATATTGTTAGGAAATGTTAGAATCTCTTTTTGAGATAGAATGGATTATATAGTGTAGGTAGATCAGAATCTCTGTTGGTTAAAACAGAGGGGTTATGCAACTATCGGTGGTTAAGGTAGTTGCATATGGCCAGGTTGGATTAAGACTCCAATTTAGGTTAGAACATATTTACAAGAGTACGATCCAATCTCATTTTACCAGTATTATTTAACATGTTTGTCCATTAGATTAGATCTGATCAGATTAGATGGGATCAAGATTTAAATTGGTATAATCAGATTAGACTAGATAAGATCTACTTAATTTATTTTAGAATAGATCATGTTTATTACGCTATCATGAGATAAGCAAAGTGGTGGGGATAAGTATGTTTATTAGGACAAGATGAGTCTCTAAGAATAAGATAGAATCTTTTGAGATTAGTTAGATCTATTGGGATAAGATGAAAATCTTTTCGAGATGGGATGAATCTATTAAGGTAAGAGAGTATCTTTTAAGACAAGATGGATCTTATTAAGATAAGAGAGCGTCTTTTAAGATAAGAGGGATCTATATAGCTAGATATATTTTTAATAGAGAATATTTTATGTTGTCTATTTTAATAATATTTTCCCTTATGTCTAGGTGTATATGCAGATGCAATTATGGACATTACTCCATAATTCATCACACTCAATCAAAGATCCAAATCAAACAGATATCATAAGAACAAACACCCAAGCGTATAGATACCTATAAAAATAGTTTTGTTTTTGTTCTTAAGAGTGGGTCTTGTAACACCCCATGTGTTTATATTCCGCTCGACAACGAGTACGGATTTAAGCACGTAATCAGTGGATTAAACAGATGCTAAATTTTAATTATCTTCGTCTATCGCGGTTTTAATATCGCATCTGTTTCGCCTGTCGCGAGTTCGATATTGTTTTTATTTTTATCTATTCGGGCTCTTTCTAAAGTTTTCGTAATGTTCGGACTATCGTGTACCGAAAATCGGTGCGTCCGGTAAGTATTTAAAACTCATCGCTCGTGCGAATACGAAATTCAGAAGCCCGACCCACTCGGACGATTTTTGTCTCGAGCAAATTAATTTAAACTCGACGACTAAGCTTTCAGTGTAAAATAATTTAGTCCCTACTTGCCAACTGAGAAATCGTAACGTCCGAGGATACATAAATGAGATTTATTACTCCAGTAAATTATCTATGGCCGTGTAATCAGGTGTTTAGACCATAGATGAAATTATTTGATTTCAAATCAAATCGGACACAGTGTAAAATAGCGTTGTTGACATCGTCCCAGTTCGCTCCGATTGTATCTCGCCTAGATTCAAACGTTCGGGGTACAAATATCTGACAAAAATTTATCTAATTCTGGGAATGCTTACCAAATCAAACATCGTTCAAATATTATCGCCGATCTCATTTCGGTCAAATCGATTTGTGTATCTGTTAAATGTTAATTCGAGCACCCGTATTTATTCATAGGTTATTGTAAAAAAGAAGAAAAGAAAATCCCAAAAAAAATATCTCCTTCATCTTATCCTCTAACGCACGACTCCTTCATGTTTCTCTCTCCCCTTGATTTTCCAGCCGCTCTCTTCATCTGATCTTTCTTTGTAGCCACCGCCCTCCACTCTGATCTTTTCATCGCGCGTGGAGGACAGGATCGAGTTCTTCCCCCGACGCCTGCTTCCAGCGCCTTCTCCATCGCGCTTGGCTTCCTGCTCAACTCCCATGGCGCGTCTCCTCTCTCCCCTCGTCTTCTCCCTCTGTCTCCAGCGCGCCCAGCCATCCCTCCGTTTTCTCTCTCTGCCGCGCGCTGCCAGAGCACCCTGCGCTTGCCATGGCCGCGCGCCTGACTCTAGCTCTTGTGCCGCGGCGCCCTGCTCCCTCCTGGTGCGCGCGCGTTCTTCCCTGTGGCGCCCGAGAGTTCGCTTAGCTGTTCCTACTCTCCCTGCTCGTTCTCCAGTGCCGCGCCCCAGCCCTCAACGCCAGTCGCTCCTCTTCGGCTTCATTTTCCACGGCGCGGGCCTCTGCTCGGCTCCCACGGATGGCTCCCTCCCATGGCGGCCGCTTGTTCTTCCTCCTTGCTCCTTACGCGAGCCGCGTCCCTCTGCCCAGCCCAGCCGCGTCGCTCCCTCAGCTCGCTGCGCCGTCGTCTTGCTGCTCGCCCTGCACGCTCTACTCGCCAATGGAGTTGCCCAGCCTCTCTGCTCGCTTGTCGAATTCTCTGCGTCACACCCAGCCTTCAGCTCGCGGAGCTCTCTCTCTCGGTCTCCCATTGCCGAGCTTCTCCACCAGACAGCGCCCGTCCTCGCCACCAACTCTGTTCGCTCGGATCCGTAACTCCCTAGTACATGTCGGCTGATTCGTGCGCTGGGGAGCCATTCTCAGTTGCTCGCCGTGGTCGGCTCCTGCTCCCTAATCGCCTCAGCCGCGACCTCACCATCGTTCTCTAGCTCGCCAGCGCGTTCTCTCGGCTCGCTCGACTTTAATTCCCAATCGCGTCGTCGACCTCGTTGTTCGCCGTCGTCACATCGTTCGTCGTCGAGCCTCGCTGCCCATCGCGAAGTCCCCTGCGGCCCGCCCGGGATTTTGCCATGTGTCCCTGCTTATCGTCTGTCCACGCGTCGTGCGTCGAGCAACGAAACAAAAATCCGTGCGCGTCGAGCTCGCGCGCCAAATCTTTTTCTAGCTCGCCGCGACGCCCCGTGTCCTGCCTGCTTTGCTCACACGCGTTGGCTACTCGCTGTGCTCCAACTCGTCAGCTGTCGTTATCCTATCCGCGCCCGCACGCGACCGTGGTCGTGTTCGTCGAGTTCGCCAACGCTCTGTTGCTGATTTGACTGTCATCACTGTTGTGTGCTTCGCTGCGTGCTCGTCGAGTGTTGTCGGTTGTACCTCAGCAATCGTGCTTGACGCTGGCTCGCGTTAACACTCGCGCGCCTACTCGTTGTTACTGCGTAGCGCTCACTCTTCGTCCATCGGGCTTCACGTGTGCTCATGTTGTCGTCGAGCCGTTGAACCCATTTTACCTTGCTCGACCTCGTCTTTGCCCTTCTGGTGGCCGTCGTCAGTTTGGTGCTGGACAACGCTCCATTATCTAGTCTCACTGGCTGTCGACCTTGTTGGTCCTCCCCGTGTCGAACTAGCAAGCTCTGCCATCGTTACTCAGCTACACACCTCCACCTCGCCAAGTCCCACGTAGCTGTGCTGCTCCCTCGTCGTCTCGTTCCTACTTTTCCCCGCCCTATGCCGCCTCGCTTTGATGCGTGTCGTCATCTTTAATCCCATTAACTCTTCCGATACACGTCTCGTCATGTTTCGCCTCCTCGTGGTCAGCCCCATCTAGGTCATGGGGGCGGAAGATCTCAACACTGCTTCATATGGCTGTTTTAGATGCTGTTTGTGGGGTAGAGAGAGTTATTGTGATAAATGATTTTCGCCCTCTCGCCACGTTCGCAATCCTCGTCAATCGTCGCTGGTTTGAGAGAAATTACCGGAAGATATGGAGAAGAAAGTGAAGCCGCACCACACCGTTAGGTGTTCAACGACAAGCTCGAGCCAGGATTTATCAGCATTCTCGCGAGTAGTGAGTCGCGTTTGATGTTAGTAAGTTGAATTTATTTGCTTAGTGATTTTAGTGCCTTGCCGGTAGGCGCTATTGGCAATTTATGCGAAGAATTTTAGTTGTTCAGTGAAGTCAGTGATATGCGTTCATGTGCATTATGCAAATCATTTAGGTACGTTTATTGACTGCGTGATGTGGAAGACAACCCAAGTCGACCCCAAGCGCGGGCTAATCCGCAAGATGATGTTGATGAACGAACCGGAAGATGGATAATCTGAACGAGTGCGTGCTAGGACAAAGGATGGTCGTCAAGTGGACGTCACCTAACAAAACTAACCTAGTGTTTATTCCAGGCAAGCCCCGGTGCATGCAACCCTTTCCTTGTGTTTTTAAATAATTTTTACACACTTTAAGTCTAGCGAAATGTGCATTAGGTTTATAGGAGTTGCTTGGAAACCCTTTGATGCATTGCCTACCTTGATATCCATTCCTTTATAGATACTTCTGATGAAGTATCAAAATATGATTTACAAAAATGCTTATCCCTACTTAGATCTTGTGGATAGATGTTGTCCTTTGCATTAATGCCTAGCTCAGGAGTTATCCTGAGGAATGATGGCTTCTACCTGCAAGAATATTTTCATTGGGAGCAATGGTGGGATCTTACTGTAAAGTTCCCTATAATGCTCTTTTCATCCTAAGGAACACAAACAATCCTAAGGATGGAAGTACTTAAATCGGGACTTGGGCTAAGAACATGTGACGTTCTACCCAGGTTGATTAAGGATTGGATGCGTATATAGGCTTGATGATCAAGGGCTATCTTAACTGGCCACATGCCCTGGATATGGGACAGGGTAAGCTTTGCCTCGGGCAGACTAATACCAGAATAAGATAACACGCAATGGGAGTGGAGAGATGGCGAGAGTAGCGTGTACCCTCCGTGGCAAGAGGCTGGATGGTGGTGTATCTGTGCTCTCGGTTGGCGTGAACCTGATCTGGTCTGAGGAACCCCAGTGGCGAGTTGACATATGCAAGAGTTAAGTGCTACATATGTCGTGTGGTTAGAGATCCTCAGCTGAGTAAATCGATTCGGATTGCCGTTATATCCTCGGACAGTGGAGACTTGGTCACTGACCTACAACCTAAGTCAGGATGTGAACCTCATGAATAAAAATGATGTTGTATTGATGAGATGGTGAAATTAGACTAGATGCAAACAAGGTCTATTAATACTTAATCTAGCATTAAAATGTTGAAAGTAAGGACTCACTTTAGTAAGCTATTTCTGCAAAAGTATTTAAGTTGATTCTCGCTAAAAGCCTCTCCTTGATTCCTAAATCCAGCATACCCTTGAGAGTCTTTTCTTTAGTCGGGTAAGTCTTGCTGAGTAATTCCATACTCAGGGTTTTATTCCCTGTTGTTTTTCAGGTTTTAACTTTGTGCTGCTGTTGATGGTGTTAAGTGCCGGTGGGCTCGGCCTTCTTATAAGTCTAAGTAACCCTTCTATACTTCTTACTGAGGATGGTCACTTGAGCTAGCATATATTTCAAAACTACAAACAATTTATAATAGTTCAAAGTTATTTCTTTGAATCACTTTTGTAATCACTCCGACCATGTACAAAGTAAAATTTTTGTAACTTGTAAAATTTGGTAATAAGATTTTCGCTGCAAATTGCTGGTGTGTGATTTGTGTTACTTAATCTTGCAATCTTGGTTGTAAGTGGTTTATCCGGGGTCCTTGGGACACTCGGACGGATCCTGTTAAGTTATTTGGTGCACATGCATAGCCATCTGAGGTCTTTGAGACAAGGACAGGTGCATGTGGGCCCAATAACTTGGGAGGTTCTGCCATAGGTCTCCTCTTCCTAAAGCTCACTTTAGGCACAAGATTTCAAAGTGTAAAATCCACATTTGTCTTTTAGAAAGAAAATGTAAGAATAATCAGAGTAAAGCGAAAATAGATGAGATAAGATTAAGATAAGTTTATGAAAGAATCAGAGTAGCAAAGGTAAGGTTAATCAGAGTAGAACAGTAGAAGATGAGACAGGATCAAGATAAGTATAGAAAGAATGAGAGTAAGGTAAGTAGTTAAGGGTCTGTCCATTTCTATCTAGGTTTCGTCCTACAGTCAACATTCCTCTGATACCACTTCTGTCACACTCGGGTTTTAAGGGACAAAGCCGGGTGCACCTCATACATGCACCAAAGAAGACAACATATATAATAACAGAGTGTATAGAGATAAATGTCACAAAGTATCTATTACATAGCAGAAGTCTTACAAAATAAAAGATAAATATAAAAGGATCTAAAATCCATCCTTGGCGCTAGAAAGTCAACCGGGAGACGCCACCTAGATCGAATCGAACTCCTCGTTATGCGGCTCCTCTTGAACCACCTGTTCTTCTCCTGTGGGGGGTGTGAGACAGCAAGGGTGAGCTCACACATGTTCATCGCTCAACAAGTTGTGGAGAATAATGTGGCATGAACACACCAAAGGTGGGAGCTCATGAAGTGTAAGACTTACCAAAGAGAATGGTTAAAGCTGAGCATTGCTTTTAAAGTTGGTCAAAATTTTATTAGCAATTACTAAGTATAAGTAGATACCAAACCATAATAATAATAGAACAAAAATTAATAACAAATCCCATGCAGATGCAAATGACAAATTGAGTTTAGGTTCCATAATTTAATCATGCGAGAGCTCTGAGCTGCCCATGACCGTGAGCTCGGCTAGTATACTAGTTTTACACTCTGCAGAGGTTGTGTGGCAGATCCTCCCAAATTATAGGACCCACATGCATCTATCCTTATCTCAAAGACCTCAAACAGCTATGCATGTGTGCCCGATAACTTAACAGGATCTGTCCGAGTGTCCCAAAGGACCTCGGATAAACCACTATCACCAAAATCGCAAGATTATGTAAACACAAATCACATACCAAAATTTTTGCAGCGGAATTTTTATTACAAAGCTTTCAAATTACAATAAGTTTACATTATCGGAGTGATTACAAATGTGATTAAAATATTATACTTTGAAATGTTATAAAATATTTATAAGTTTGGATTACATGCTAGCATAAGTGACAATCCTCAAAAAGAAGATAAAGATGGGATATACTTATATAGGAAGGCCGAGCCCACCGGCACTTAGCACCATCAAAGCAGCACAAATCTAGTACCTGCAACAACATGGGTTCGAAAACCCTGAGTATGAAGTGTACTTTTGGAAGTCTTACCTGACTAAGGAAAAAGAATCTCAAGGATATGCTGGCTGATTAGGAATCAAGGTACGACTAAGCAATAATCAAGGACTCATTTTGCAGAAAAACTTACTAATAGTAGATCCTTAAGCCATATTTTAATTATCAATTTAGGTTCTTACCTGATTCTAGATTTTCTTGATCTAGAGCATTCACTTGTCTGATCTAGCTTTCTTTTAACCAATTCATGTTTCACTTATTAACTACGATGAGTGGTCGGAGGGTCAAGTCTCCATAACCGAGGAGCAACGACGATTCGAACTGATTATACCCAGCTGGGGATCCCTAACCACACGACATATGTAGCACTTAACCCTTGCATATGTCAACTGTTCCCACAGATCCTCCACAACGTGAACCGGTCCGCGCTACCCGGGAGCACAGTACTCCTCCGTCCAGCCTCTAGCCAGGAGGGTACACGCTACTCCCACCATCTCCCACGCCCAGTGCGCGGTTGTCTTTTCACGTATGGAATAGCCGGGTTCAGGCTTATTGGGGCATGTGGCTAGTTGCAAAGTCTCAACCACAACAGGCCTACATCGAACGGTCCTTAATCGACACAGGCGGAGCACTACACCGACTCATTTCACGATGCAAGCCACCCGCCCAGTCTCATATTAATTATCTAACTCAAGTTCATTCACACATAACAATAACCAGTAATCAAAATAAATTTCAAAATCTTATTACTTTAAGCAGGGCTAAGCGACACTAGTTTTTCATAAAATAGGTATCAAGGAATGATTATTCAAATTCTCAAGGATGGTAATGCATCAATTGTTTGATCACGCAACTCCTATCACCTAATGCATCATATCAAGTGATAAAAGTTTTGTAAAAGACAAGGAAGGTGGTGGATGCACCGGGGCTTGCCTTTGATGCAGAGAAGAGAGCCGAAGACTAAGAAAATAAAATGTCACAAGTCTTCAGGGTGATGACCAGTCTCCAGAAAATTACTCAACCAAGCGATTGATTCACCGATGACGTAATCTACACGTAGAGTAAAGATGCATGCATGCTATGATCACGATGCCATGATGAGATGAACGTACATGCATGAAAAAGAATCTAAATCATAAAATCTCAATTATATCTTTCATTCACCAATAAGTTGCACTTAATTACTGACAAAAATCTAGTTACTACCCTAACAAGATTGCTAACGCTTCTGAACAAAACACAACTAAAAGTTGCCATGAATTAACCGAAATGCATACACCAAGGACTTCATCTGACACTAAAAAAATTATTAAAACTTTTTATCCTTTCTTCGTAATTTCCTAAGTATTTACTCTATTAAGAAATGTATCTTTTAACTAGATTTAGACTGGTTATCTAACTGAACAAACTCTGAATTAAATCAAACCATACTGCAAAAGAATCTAAGCCTACACAATACCAAAGCCAAGTGGAGATTCGCCAAAATGGTGGCGAACCTTACTCAGGCATTTTTTATCTAGCGAGCAACACATATAAATTCACTTTTATTCACCATCTAATTCCTTCCGACCACTAATCGCACTACCGCGATTCACCCGCACAAGATATGGACCGATGGCGTAGACCACCAGTCGATCAATAACACACATGAAACAATTTTCTCGGACCACACTCTCCTATAATCAAAACACACAACCGTCCTCACCAACGCAAGCATAAATCTACGATATTAAAATCACAGTCGCAAGAAGCGGCATATTGAGTGAACAGCTAAGACATCGAGACACATACAGCTACACCATAACAACCACCGAACGATGTCATATATCAGACAAACTTTTGACACCCACCATAATTTCGGACATTGGAGCACTTAGGTTTTCAGCAAGCGTCACCGACATGGAGGAAATAAAGTGTGAGGAGCGTGACGCCGCGAGACAGTAGGGATAACGACGCGGCGAACTGCATGAGGTGATGTCGAACAAAGCTAAGAATTTCGATCGGCAGTTTTAAACAAATAACAACAATGATGACGAACCGGCGAGGCAAGGAAGTCGGACGATGACTGGAGAATTTCTAGGGAGCCGGCGAGCTGCTGTAGAGCGAGTAGTAGGTGCAGTAGGCAACAACGGTGTTGGGGAGACGAGCGCCGGCACGGCGATACAGAAGCTGGAGACGTCGGCGTTCAGCAGCTCCACGCGATGACGCACCAGAGGAAGAAAAAAATGAGTTAAGTGGTTGCTTCCGAGCGCGACGAGGAGGATGCTATTCGGCAAGTGCAACTTGAGGATGGGGCTGAGCGTGGCGCCACAAAGTGGCTGCTGGCGCGATGACTTCTGGTCGAGGGAGACGAGTCGGAGCCGGGGACCTAGAGCAGGGTGACACTTGTTGGTAGGAGGAGCTAGGGCCAAGCGATCTGAAGGTGAGAGCTAAGAACAGGAAGAACGAGCGTTGAGCAGCAGCCATGAAGAGTGAAGACCTGCACGTCGGGACAGGGGAGATGAGGGCGCTGGAGCAACAGAGGTGCCATGGCTGAGCAGCTTCGCTAGCGCGATAGGCTGAGAGCGACGACGTGCCAAATCTCAGAACGAAGACTGAGCATGTTGTTGGAACTTGCACTCCTGGGCAAGTTGATCCAACGGGGGAGCAAAAGCAGTGTAAACAAGGTTTCAACTCGAGATGACAATAGCTCTGTTAATCTAGCCTCTCAAGGGCACTATGCGGGGGTATTTATAGGTACCTGAGTGCCCAACATCCTGAGTTGAGGACGCATGTGCCCTCAGGCGCCTAGGTTATCCCCGGAATATTCCCATAAAGCAGGGTTACAGACTGTAATTACAGGGAAACCTTTACAAATTAGGCCCGTAATGCGCAGCGGCCACGCAGGGCCTATTACAATGGGCCGGATCACACGTGGTCCTCCATGTTGGACGAGGCCGCGGGATGGGACGACCTTGTCGTATGCCTTCGTCCAGCGATGCGTGGGACGAAGGGTAAGTCGACCAGTCGTCTTGTCTTCGTTGGTGTAGCGAGGCTGGCGAAGGCATCGAGCGAAGGGTGGCGTCTTCGCCTTTGCCCCAACATTTGCCCTCCGAGGGACCAGTTCGACTAAGTCATCTGGTGCCGAAGGCGTCGCTAGATGGTGGAGACGCTGCCCTCGCTCGAAGTGGTTCCGCGGAGGTTTTTGACATGACCGTTGATTGACGCTGCACTGTTGGACTGCGAGCTTCCCGAAGCGTCGCGCCCTGTGTATATAAAGGGGCGGGGGCGGCGCGGATTGAAATTTACCTTTCTGCGCACCGTGAAAACCCTAGCCTCCCTTTCAAACTGCTCGCTTGCACGTCTGCCCTCCTTGCTCCTGTTCATCGGAGAACTGGCCCGCGTGAAGCAGACCGCGCGTCGCCGTCGACGGTACGTAGCCATGCCGTCTTCCTCCTCGTCTGCTTCGACCACGCTGACAGCCGAGGCGTCTTCTGAAGGTCTCTCGGACACTATGGCGGCGGCGGAATTACGACCGGGCGATACAGTGGAATTCGGTGTTTCGCGGATGTCGTTGGTCCGCGTGCAAGATATGCAACGGTTGGGGTATTTTGGCGGCGGGGTTGGCCGGGTCCCGGGGGCAGAGGAGGTCCCCGAGCCCGAGGGCGAATTGGTTGTTTTTGAGGCATTTTTCATCGCCAGCCTTCGCCTGCCTGCGCATCGTTTTGTGTCGGAGGTTCTGCGGAAGTTCGAAGTCCAGGTTCATCAGCTGACACCAAACGCCGTGGTGGCATTGGCGAAGTATGTCTGGGCAACGACGTCGTATGGCGGTCAGCCTTCGGTGGAGGTCTTCGCTAAGCAATACTGTCTGCACTGGCAGAAGAGAAAAATTGGACATAAGATTGCGCAATTCGGATCGTGCACTTTCACACCGAAGTCCGGGAAGACTTCGATGGAAGTTGTGGAGTTGGTCCCCTGTGCCCGAAATAAGTGGAGCAACTGGTGGGACTACTGGTTTTATGTTTCAGGGGCTGAAGTCGAAGATCACCTAGGGCTCCCTGCCGCCATTATGTGTTCTCATTATTATGTGGCGTACCCGCCATTTGAAGTGGCGGAGGATGATGAAAATGACAGGGCCCTACGGATTGTTGCCCGCACGAGTAGTGGGCGCGATCTAGTTGAGGAATTTATAGGGTATGGGGTGTGGCCCTTGGCGCATGGATGGGCGCTGGGCGAAGTATGCCCTCGCGAGATGCCCTCCCTGGGTGGACGGAAGGTGCGAAGTCCGCTTTTTGCTTTGGATGTGCGAGGGCGGGATCCTGCCACAGTTGTGCGTGAGGCGGAGGATGGGGCGGTGAGAATTGTTGGGCGCTATGTGCCGAAGACGGAGGCCCAGCGGAGTTGGGATATACGTGGATCCAACGACCGCCTGAATAAGGTCTTCGAGTTGAATTGCTTGCCGTATGGCGGTTATCCCGGGGAGGACATCGTCGACTGCCGCGGGAAAAGCCAGCGGCCGTGACTGAGGACGACCCCGCACCGGAGGCCGCCCCAGCCACTAAAAAGAGGAAGCTAGGTACTGCGGTGGGAGAACTAGGGGTCTCCGATAGCTTTGCTATGGAGTTGATGGCGACATGCGCGGCCCCCGGGGGAAGGATGTCTTCGCCCGAACTCCGGGAGTCTTCGGCGCGGATGCTGGAGGTTACCGGGGGTCGATGGCCCAGGAACGTTCCTATCCCCCGCGCGGCTGGCGAAGACTTTTTTACGTCTCGCATGGCTCGTGACTTGAGAGTGTTTCCTTACGGACTGAATATTGCTGCTGTTGTGTCGGCAGTGATGAACAAGGATCGCTAGGATGCTGCGCAGAAGCGTCGGGCGGTCATTAGGCTCCCCGAAGCTAGGCCGAAGAGGGCGCGGGGGACTGCGAAGGCTACCGTCCCCGGCGGTAGCCAGCCAACGCTGGCGGCAAAGCCGGCCGCCCCTGGGTCCAGCAAGGTGCCGGAGAGCGCGAAGGCGGTCGGCGCCGGTGGAACCAAGTCTGCCCCAAACGGAGCTGCGAAGGTCCGCGAACCGCCTTCGCCGGGAAAACGCGTTGCCGACTTCGGCACAAATATTAGTGTGGACGACTATCTCGTTGGTAAGCTTTTTTTTTGACCGGTGATACGTTGCAGGGTCGGGCGAGGGGCAACTTGTTGTCGTCCCGCCTATGGTGGCGACCACGGCGTCTGCCGCGGTGCTTGGGGTGAAGGGTGGCGCTTTCAGCGCTGGCGGCGAGATTTCGGCGGCCACTGCCGTTAAGGACGAAGCGTGCACTGTGTCCTGCCGGCTGAGGGAGGCGTCGCTGCAGCTGGCGCCGTAGCTGAGTCAAGTAAGTTGAGCTGGGATTCGGTGTGTGCTGCTTTCATGGTGATTGTGGTCTCATGTGTGTCTGTTAGGCGGCTGACTTCGCCGACCGCGTGGCGTTGGGTGCCCTTACTGCAGACGTGGCTGTCGAAGTCGAGAGACTTCGGGCGCAGCACGCAGACGTCGTCCGAGAGAAGTCGGCTGCGGAGAGCAAAAGCCGCAGGCTGGCGGAGAAGGTGGCCGCCCTGGAGGGCGAGAGGACGGACCTCCGGTGCCAGCTGGTGGAGGAAAGGAGGGAGGCAAACCAGGCCATCACCAAGGCGTAGGCGGCGCAGGCGGAGGCCAAATTGGCGCAGGCAGAGGAGAGTCTCGCCAGCCAGCGTGCCGAGGAATGGGAGGTGCGGTTCAACGCTCTGCAGGCCCACATGGAGAGGGCCAAGGCCTCTACGCGCTCGGAAGTTGAGCGGACGCGTAAACAGCTCGTGGACTCATACCGCGAGCTGGGTGCGCGGACTGCTGACTTCGAGGTGCCCGACCGAGAGGCGGGCCTTCGCTTCCTCGAGTGGCTGCAAGAGTAATTGCTGGCGCTCCCGGCCATCATGGAGGACTTCATGTCCTTTGCCTCCCTCGTCACCTGTGAGGGGGGCATGAATGCGTTGTCCCGCGAGGGGTGCAGTCACTATGAGGGCTTCGACCAATCCGATGAAGACTTTGGGCGTGAGATTTTTAAGGTCGAAGACCCTATGGTGAAGGACTCTGCGAGGGGCCCTCTTCGACCGGATGTGGGGCCCCCACGGTCGGGAGGCGGTTAGGGAGCGGTCTGACCGGGCGAGGGATCAGGTAAAGTCTGTTTTTTGTTTTGTGTTGTTGAATGTGGGTATACGTGGGTTTGTTGAATCGGTGTGCTGTGTTGTAGATGGCGCGTGCCGAGGACGTGGAGGACTTCGGACATCTGAACAGCGCGCTGCCCGAAGCGAAGGTCAACCCGGTGGTGGCCAAGGCTGAGGTCGACCCGGCACCGCCCCCGGAAACTGGTGAAGGCTCCCTCGCTGCCCCTGCGTCTACTGTGTCTGGTGGAGGCTCGCCGCCAGCCACTGTGCCGATAGCGGAGGATCCCCCGAAGGCGGTGACGGAGCCGGCAGCGGAGGATCCCATGGCGGCGGCTGGGTCTTCGCAGGTGGCTTAGTGGGTGTGGGGTAGTTAGGGAATTTTGTCTGTGTTACTGAACCTTGGTTGCTGCGCAGGTTCAGGATTTTGGGCCTGCGCACGCAACCGCTACTGCTAATTTTGTGGCGGCTTCGACCGTGGTCGCTGGAAATGAATCGGATGAGTCTACGTCTAAGTTTTATGAGTTTGATGACTCTGGGAGTTCGGTTGTGTGGATGGAAGAGTCTTCGGATGAGGACTTGGATTACTTTGCGGCCTTGGATGTGGCTGCGGCGGAGGCTTCTCCGTGTGTTATGGATGCTGACGTTTTGCCTGGTCCGAGTGCTGGGCGTAGGCGGCGAAGGGCGGTGGCGAAGCGTAGTGTGAGCGAAGTGGATGGTGGTCGGCTTCGTGTGGGCAGGGCTGGCAAGCGGGAATTGTTGTCCTCGCCGGTTGGGGTGAGTATAGGTGAGGGGGAGTTGCGAAGTCTTTTTGAGGGTGAGGAGCTGAGGATAATGCTATTTAACTATAGGGAGATGAGGATCATTCCGAAGGTTGAACCAATGTACAGTGTGATGCCCTCGCTGTACGTGTGTAACTATAGTTTGTATGATGAGGCTGTGTGCCTTCGCGCATCCGGCTATGTTCATAGGGGTGTTGCACACTTGGTCTAGCACATTTATTATGTCGGTCCGACTGCGCCTGTAGTGGGTCTTAGCGTGGACAGTTTCTCGATGTAGACTTTTGCACTGATGTAATGCACCTTCGATTTTGCGCACTCGTTGTGCTAGTCCGGCTGCACCCTTAGGCGACTTTTGCACAGACGGCTTTTTGAAGAAGACTTCGATTTTGCGCACTTGTTGTGCTAGTCCGGCTGCACCCTTAGGCGACTTTTGCACGGATAGTCTTTTGAAGAAGACTTCGATTTTGCGCACTTGTTGTGCTAGTCCGGCTGCACCCTTAGGCGACTTTTGCACGGATAGTCTTTTGAAGAAGACTTCGATTTTGCGCACTTGTTGTGCTAGTCCGGCTGCACCCTTAGGCGACTTTTGCACGGATAGTCTTTTGAAGAAGACTTCGATTTTGCGCACTTGTTGTGCTAGTCCGCTGCACCCTTAGGCGACTTTTGCAGAGTGTCGCACGCGAGGGTAGCCAGCGCTGCCCCTCGTGGTGACTTTGTATTGGTCGAATGCCGAAGACCGTCGATGCGGTCTTTTTTCGACGTAGATTTTTGCGGGGGATTTTTCGCGTGTATATTACATGGCGCCGCCTCATTAAAAACCTCACCCCCCCGGGAGGAAAAGAGTGCGGGCCGGAATAAAATTGTTTTGCGAATTACAAGGGAGAGCTGGCCCTGAGGAGTCAAACAAAAAATTTGCGGAGATTATCAATGTTCCAAGAATGCTCTAAGTCTTCGCCGGATGGCGTTGTGAGCCTGTACGCACTGGGGGATGCCTTCGTCTTGACGATGAAAGGGCCCTCCCACTTGGGCTCCAACTTGCCCCGGGACTCTGTCCATGCTGTCCGGACGAGTACGAGGTCTCCTTCGCTGAACTCCCTCGGGATGACTGTGTGGTCGCGCCATGCTTTTGTTTGAGCTTGGTATTTGTTTAGAGCCTATAGGGCGAAGACGCGGTCTCCGTCGATGAGGTCCTTCGAAGTAGGTTCGTCCACATCGGGGACGACTGACGGGACTGTCCGTGGTGACCCATGTTTTATTTCTTGCGGGGTCATGGCCTCCGATCCGTATAGAAGGCGGAAAGGGGTGAACCCAGTCGCCCTGCACTCAGTCGTGTTCAGTGCCCAGACCACTTCAGGTAACAGGTCGGCCCACTTGCCCTTTTTGTCATCGAGGAGCATCTTCTTGACGGCTGTGAAAATTTTGCCATTTGCGCGTTCCACAACTCCGTTGGATTGTGGGTGGTACACTGAGGCGAAGGCAAGCTTGGTGCCAATAAAGAAGCAGAAATCCTTGAAGTCTTGGCTGTCAAATTGCTTGCCATTGTCAACTGTGAGTTCGGACGGGACTCCGAAGCGGCAAACAATGTTTTGCCAGAAGAATTTCTGGGCAGTCTTCGATGTTATTGTGGATACAGCCCTCGCCTCGATCCATTTGGTAAAATACTCGACGGCGACGAAGGTGAACTTGAGGTTCCCCTAGGCCGTGGGCAGGGGCCCGACAATGTCCAGGCCTCAGCGCTGAAGAGGCCACGTGTGGGCGATTAGCTTCGTGAATTGCAAAGGGCTTCCCGAGCGTGGAGAAAATTTCTAGCAGGCTTCGTAGGACCTTGTGACCTGATTTGCGGTGCAAATCATGGCGATCCAGTAGAAACCTTGATGGATCACCTTTGTAGCTAGGGCCCTAGGCCCTGCGCGAGAGCCGCAAGTCCCGCTGTGGACCTCACGTAGAATTTGGATGCCTTCGGTCTCGGTGACACACTTAAGCAGGGGTTGACTGACCCCCTTCTTGTAAAGTTGGCCTTCGATCAGTGCGAAGTCTCGGCTTCGATGTTTGAGGCACTTGACCTCATTGATGTCGGTTGGGTGATAGTACCCCTGCAGGAACAGGGTTATTGGTGCCCGCCAGTCTTCGGTCATGATGAGGTTGACTATGTGGTGGCCCTCGCTGTCATTGGTTATTTGGAGCCCCTCTGGGCTGCGGACGGCTGGCGTGCCGATGACATGGTAGAATACGTCGGAGGGCAGGGCCTCGCCCCTGGCGGCTGCCTTGGCCAATGCATCGGCCTTCTCGTTCTTGGCTCGGTCCACATGCTGCAACGTAAAACCTTTGAATTGTCTTTCGAGGCTACGAATGGCCGCGAGGTACTGCATGAGTGCGGGGTCCTTCGCTGCATAGTCTTTCTCGACCTGGCTGGCGACTACCTTAGAGTCTGTTCTGATGATGCAGGTGGTGACACCGAGTGCCCTTAGCTTGCGAAGGCCGAGGATGACGGACTCATATTCTGCTATGTTGTTAGTGCATCTATCAGACTCCAAAGCAAAGCTGAGGCGTGCTGCGTATCTGTGCTTGACCCCGGTGGGTGAAGTAATGACCGCAGCGACGCCTGCCCCCGCATGGCACCATGCGCCGTTGCAATGGATTGTCCACACTTTTTCTGTGGATGGGTCTGGCTGTGTTATTGGCCCAGTCCAGTCGACGATGAAGTCTGCCAGGACTTGTGACTTGATGGCTGTCCTGGGTTCAAATGTGATGTGGTAGCCGGAGAGTTCGGCTGCCCATTTGACAATCTGGACTGATGCCTCCGGATTTCTAAACAATTCGCCGAGTCCTCTATCTGAGGTGACCCGGACCTTGAATGCCTCGAAATAATGGCGCAATTTGCGCAAGGCCATAACGACTGCATAGGCGATCTTTTCCAGTTCCGTCATATTACATTTTGATGTTGTGAGCACTTCAGAGACGTAATAAACTGGACATTGCCTGATCGTGCCCTCTCTGGTCTGCTCTTGAACCAGTGCTGCGCTGACCGCATGTGGCGAAGCCGCGACATAGAGCAACAGGGGTAGCGAGGGGTCGGGGCTTGTAAGAATCGCCAATTTCGACAAGTACTGCTTCAATGAAGCGAAGGCCGCCACCTGCTCTGGTCCCCATGCGAAGTCTTTCGCGCCGCGGAGTGTTTTGAGGAAAGGGAGGCTTCGCTTTGCGGATTTAAAGATGAATCTATTGAGGGCGGCCAATCTGCCTGTCAGTCGTTGTACGTCTCTGGCTGACTGCGGGGGCGTCATATTGATGATTGCCTAGATTTTGGTTGGATTGGCCTCAATTCCGCGGTGTGACACCAGGTAGCCCAAGATTTTCCCCTGGCGAACGCCGAAGACGCACTTTTCGGGGTTCAGGCGAAGTCGTGCGTCCCGCATGTTTGCAAACGTTTCGGCGAGGTCAGCCAGGTGGTCTTCCTTGCTTCTGCTGGCGACGACGATGTCGTCCACATATGTGAATATATTTCTGCCGACTTGGCTCTCGAGCACCGTTTTGGTGAGCCGAGAGAAAGTGGACCCGACGTTCTTAAGTCCCTCCGGCATTCTGATGAAGCAATACGTGCCGAAGGGTGTTATGAAGCTGGTGCTTGCCTTGTCCTCCTCCTTCATATATATCTGATGGTAGCCGGAGAAGCAATCAAGGAGTGACATGACCTCGCACCCGGCTGCACTATCGACGATTTTGTCGATCCGAGGCAGCGGGAAGTTGTTCTTGGGGCAGGCCTTGTTAAGACTGGTGAAGTCGATGCACATCCGCCATTTGCCGCTCTTCTTCTGCACCATCACTACGTTGGCGAGCCATGTAGGGTAGGCAATTGGCTCGATAAATTTGGCCTCAAGCAGGCGATGTACCTCGGCCTTGGCAGCTTCCGTCTTCTCGTCAGACATCTTACGCAGCCGTTGTTTCTTCGACCTCACCGAAGGGTCGATTCCTAAGCTGTGCTCATTGATGAAGCGACTGACTCCGACCAGGTCGAGGGCGGACCAAGCGAAGACGTCTTTATTCTTGGACAGACAGCAGAGGAGTCTCTCCTCGTCATGCGAAGTGAGGTCTTCGCTGATGGTAACCGTCTGCTTGGGCGTTGCCTGGTCGAGGGGAACAGTCTTGGTCCCGTCGTTGCTCTGCAGCTGTGCTTTGTCATGTTCTTTGGTGGTTGGGCTGGCAGACCCGGGGACCTCGCGCTGGGCCGTGAGGCAGTGTACGTTTCTTTGTCCAGGAACGAAGTCTCTTTCTATGTTACGCGCAACCTGCTAGTTGCCGTAGACTGTGATGGCGCCTTGCAGACCTGGGATCTTCATGCACAGGTAAAGTCCGTGGATAGCTGCCTCAAACTTGTTGATGGAGCCCCGGCCCATTATGGCGTTGTACGGGTACACCATGTCGACGATATCGAACGTGACTTGCTCACTTCGGGCATTGGGTGCTACACCGAAGGAGAGAGGTAACTCTATTTTGCCGACAGGAAAGGTGCCCTTACCGCCGAAGCCGTACAGGGGGTTGTCCGAAGGCTTGAGCAGGCTGTGGCTTATACCCATGCATTCAAAAGCATGGAGGAAAATGATATCCGCCTGGCTGCCATTGTCGACTAAGACTTTGTGTAGGTCCCAGCCTGCCACGCTGCAGTTGATAACCATGGCGTCGATGTGGGGTGCACTGCGCAGGTCGACGTCTCGGGCGTCGAAGGTCAATGGCACATGGGACCACTTTGTCTGCACGACTGGACCAGTGACGGCGACATGGTTGATGCTGCAGTAATGGTCCCTCTTCTGCCGCTTTGTGTCAAAGTCGGCGCTGGACCCCCAGTGATCATGTGAATGACTCCACGATACGGCTGATCGGCGAAGTTCTCTTGCTTTGGGGCTTGGGGGTGGTTGGGGTGGTGGATGTTTTGCTGTTGATGGTGTGGAGGTGGGGGTGGGGGAGGTATGATTTGTACCTCCTGGTGGTGTTGGTATGCGTGGTGCGGTGGAAGCGGAGCGGGGCCGTGGTTGTATGGCTGAGGGGGTTGCTGATATGTGTGCGCGACAACTCTAGGGTTGTCGACTGGTTGCGCCCGTGACATCCTGTCTCTGGTGGCCTTCGTCTCTGGGCAGTCTCTTGTAGGATGTGCGTAGTCTTCGCCGTGGAACAGGCAGTAAAATCTGCGCGGCTGCTGCGCACGCCCCCGGCCCCGACCACGAGTTCCGTTTCCACGGCCCTGGGGGGATACTCCTGGCGGCGAGGGGCCTCACCAGCGGGGTGCTGGTTGGCGATGTTGTGCACCTGCTGCTGATTGCGGCCGTCCCGACCGGAGTCTGCCTGCGAGGGCCTCGTCCATGTGCGGCTGGACTGCGGAGGGTCTTTGGGTTTCCTCTGAGACTCGACTTTGCGCTGGTGGAGCTCTTCGGATCTGGCGTATTTTTCGAACAGCTGATACAGCTCCTGGAGGTTCCTGGGCGGATCCCTGATGGAGTGGCTGTAAAGGACGCTGGCCCGAAGGCCACTGATGGCATAGTGGATGGCGATCTGGTCATCGACCGAAGGCAGTTGTGACTTGAGGGTCAGAAACTTGCGGTAGTACTCCCGCAGAGTCTCTCTTTCCAGCTGCTTGCAGAGTGAGAGTTCGGCCAAGGCGTCGGTGTCTAGGCGGTACCCTTGGAAGTTAAGCAAGAATTTGTCCCGGAGACTTCTCCAGGAGTCGATGGACAATAGGGGCAACCTAGTGTACCAGGTGAGGGCTGGGCCTTCGAGGGCAATGATGAATGACTTGGCCATCGTGGCGTCGTCCCCTCCGGATGATGCAACAGCGACCTGATAGCTCATGATGTACTGTGCTGGGTCGGTGCTGCCGTTGTACATGAGATAGGTCCCTACCCTGAAGTTGGCGGGCCATGGTGTCACTTGCAGATGAGGTGCATGGGGACTTCGCTCATCAAGGTAGTTGATGCCTTGGAATGCCGTGGCGTGAGGGATGGTGTGTCCGCGCTGAGGGATGAACAGGTCTTCGATTTGTGCGTGTTGTTGGAGGGGTGCGCCGTTTTGCAGGCCAAGTTGGCCTTCGCTCTGCATGAGCGCGATCTCTTGTTCGAGCTCCTGAGCCTTCTGCTCTTCGTCGCGTATCATCTGTCGCACCTTGGCTTGTGCAGACACACATTGGCGCTTGACCTCGAGGATCTCTTTTTGCTTCTAGAGGTTGCGGTTCTTGATGCGCAAGGCGCGCAGCTGTAGCTGCTCTTCGGCCGAAACGCCGAGGACTTCGCCGTCCTCAGTGGTGTCCGCGCCCTCTGGTGGAGCGAAGCCTGGGGGGAGTTGCAGTTGTCCTCCAGAGCTACAGGTGCGGAGACTGCCTTCGGTAGTGGGTTGTTCGTTGCGCTGCCTCTTGCTGTTTGCGTATTCTTCGCAGGCCTCTTGGTGGGTGGTGTCGACAAGGGCCTTGTCCTTTTTCTCGGCCAGCAGTGCTGCCTTCGCAGCCTCATCAGCCTTCGAGCTAGCTCTCTTGGGTGCCATCGCGGGTGGTTTTTCCGTAGCACGGATGGTGGGCGCCAAATGTTGGAACTTGCACTCCTGAGAAAGTTGATCCAACGGGGGAGCAAAAGCAGTGTAAACAAGGTTTCAACTCGAGATGGCAATAGCTCTGTTAATCTAGCCTCTCAAGGGCACTGTGCGGGGGTATTTATAGGTACCTGAGTGCCCAACATCCTGAGTTCAGGACGCATGTGCCCTCAGGCGTCTAGGTTATCCCCGGAATATTCCCATAAAGCAGGGTTACATACTGTAATTACATGGAAACCTTTACAAATTAGACCCGTAATGCACAGCAGCCACGCAGGGCCTGTTACAATGGGCCGGATCACACGTGGGCCTCCATGTTGGACGAGGCCGTGGGATGGGACGACCTCATCGAAGGCCTTCGTCCAGCGACGCGTGGAACGAAGGGTAAGTCGGCCAGTCGTCTTGTCTTCTTTGGTGTAGCGAGGCTGGCGAAGGCATCGAGCGAAGGGTGGCGTCTTCGCCTTCGCCCCAACACATGTATATGGAGATAAGGAAGAGTTCTAGAGAACGAACGTATGCAAAGAAGTCTCTAGGCAGCACCGAATAAGGAGCATTGACGTGGATTGGAGATCAGGATGGGTGGAATAAATAAAATGTAGAGTGAGCGGTGGAGGTTAAGGCAATAGATATTTCTTGCTCTTTTCTAATGAATAAATATACATTCTTTTTCTTCTTCTCTACCATTCGTATTACTAAAGCATTAACTATCCCTAGATTTGATTTTAACATCACAGCTCAACTTAATTAGACTTTAAATCACAAGGGTTTCGAATAATTCAAATTTGCACCAAGTTTCATTTTTTTATTATATTTCCAACATTCTGAAGTTGCTCGGCACGAGCTGACACAACCAAACCCTTTTCTAAATTTTATAATTAGTTAAATAACAACTTCCTAATTCCTTGTGGCTTAGAAATCAAAACGTTTAGTCGTAAAACTAGTTTTGATCCTATTATTTGCCCACTTCGGCAATTGTTAGCGACTTATCCCACACTACTCAGCTAAATGATTTATTTGTACCGAATACTCGACAGTGCCAAATCCAAATCCTAAGTCGAGTTTTTAACAAAAATCAAAATACAACTTCACCCCAAATCATGCATAAGCTTTAACAAGTTATATTATTTTAAAGTGAATGCAACACATGGTCAATTGTTATGGATGACCACATGTGATGATAATGCTCAGGATGATGCTATGCTTAAATTTTTAGTGACGCTTAATACCTAGGGTGTTACAGCTTGTACCTTGTACCCACAAGTCGTGTATCCCATGTCGCCAGGGTTAGCTAGACCCTTAGACACTACCGAGGTGAATGGCTAGGGATCCACTACGGGGCCTTTACAAAGTTCCACTAGCTTCCGAAAACCTGCTACAGTTTATGGGAAGAGCACTTGCAAGAATCCCTCGTTTGACCGCCATCGCAGCAAAATCAACCCGAGAACCTTCTTGCATGCAACTCCCCTACTGCCCTTGCCCCTTTCGAGTAAGGTAGTCTTCCACTAGCCTTCCTAGTTAGTTAGCAAAGGGCGTCCCATTTCACCCTTGTGGTGGCACGTGTTTCTCAAGTTAAGCTCCATGTTCTAATTAAAAATATAATGATCTTGACATGAGCATAAATAAAATACAAGAATATTTGGAACATGGATATAATGAAATATTAATCCCAAAACCAAATAATGCAATAGCATAACTACCCAAGTGAATCAGGGGTAAACAAGGTAAACATGATAAACAGACTAGGGTGACCTATTGGGACCCACCAAAATTAAACCTATGCATTGAATAATGATAATAAAGAATATTATTGGGTAACAAAAGTGGATCAAGTGCACAACTTGCCTGGCACTTGAGATTCCAGTTACCAGGGTGATTCTTCAGATCCACGTGACCTCACTGCTAGTCGTAGCAAAATAAACAAACATGGTATAGATAAAATTAACATCACACCAACCATAAGTACAAACTGAATAATAATCTACGCGTCGTAACGAGATCGCGGGTTCGAGAACTACTAAGATCGGAGTTACGATTGAGGAGTTATGATCGTATAGAGGATTTATGTGATTAAAATATTAAACTATATTATAAATTGGTTAATATAAATCATATGAGAGTTTATTCTATAAATAATTATCTCAACTATAATCTAAGTTATGAATTGACCATAGATCATCTTCTAGTAGATTATAATGATATGTAGATTAACAAGACTAACCCACATAAAATTAAATAAAAATCTAATTAGAAAAGAATGAGACATGATATAATTAATGTTGTTACTGCGTAGTAAATACTTGTACGAGACTAGCACAACTTGAATGGATCAAATCAGAGTTATAGATTTTAAGTTATGAATTTCTAAAGATTCTATGTGTTTTGTACAAGATTTGATAGAATATAAATTTTAATGTGACTTTCATGTCAAAACAGATGTACTATGTGATAAACAATAATATTATAGATTTATAGAAATTAAAATGAACTAATTTGGACATCATATGAATTTTCTATGAATTAAACATATTCCAGCATTTATTTTCACATTAAAAATCATTTTCTAATCACTTTTACTGAATTTCTATTTCCCTGGACTAGGCGCCAAATTCTAGAAAAGCCAGGGGCCTACGCATAAAAAATCCTAAGACTCAGCCTAACCACGAGTTGTACTGCGGGTTTATTATGAAGAACTCCGAGGGCTCATCTGCGAAACGACCGAGCCGAAGGGGTGTCGGGGATCCAGCGCCGTTGGATCCAAATTTAAGGGCTCGGATTATATCGCTCTTTAACCAAACCGGTATCAAATTATAGCCGTCGGATGATCTGATCCCTCAATCCAGGGATCGACGGTCCAGATGGCCCCAAGCTACGTCTCCTCCCCCCCGCATACCTAGGCACGGCGGCGACCGCACAGATGGCGGCGCCATTAACGGTGACCGTGATCCTCCAAAACTAAGGTCCTCTACTCCAATCCATGGTCGCTACACGCCGTTCCAACCTAATAGAGATAATGGTGCATGTACTCACCAAGGATGGCGCGTGTAGTAGCTCGGCCCGCGGTAGACCCAGGCACCGCACGGTGGTGAGAGCTCCGGCGAGCAATTCCTAAGAAAGCCTCCTACACAGATATCCGCAACCTCCACCCTCGCTCTTAGGGTGCACCGGCAAAGGATCACGACCCCAACGGAGGCCTCAAGCTGCGACGTGGACAAGATGACGGCGGCGACGCTGGTGATACACTCTGCTTTCTTCCCCCCTCGCTCTGCACTCGACGTCTTTGGTCACGACCCCAGGGAATGAGGGAAGGCAAAGATGATCCGAGTATTTACGCTCCAAGGTAGGGCGCATGCATCGAGGAACTCGGCGGCCGTTAGGTGGTTGAGCAGTCGCGAGAATCCTGACATCAAGCCTCGGATATTCATGGAGGAGGAGCTGCTAACTGTCGAGGTCCACATGTCAGCGAAGTAAGACCCATGCGCGACTGCTACGTGAGGTCCGCGCGCCAACACGTGTGGGGCGCGACGTGGGAGGGAGGCCGATGCGCACGCACGGCGAGAAGCGCGACTGTTCCTTTTTCGGCCGCGTGATGTAGAGAAGAAGCGTCCGACCCCAGGGTCCCACAAGCAGGGTTGCGAGCACGCGTGGCCATGATGTTAGGCTGTGGTGTGTGGTGTGGGCCCACATGACCGGTATCACCGCGCGCGCGACATCTAGCGGCTAGGGTTTGGGCGGCGCGCTGGTGGGCTGCTTAGTGGCCGAAGCGGAAGCAGGCGCGCGGGTGAGCGAAAGCAGGCTGCGTGGGAGCAGGGAGGTGAAGTGGGCCGACGCGAAACAGTTAAATGGGCCCAAATGCACGATTTCTCTATTTCCTCTTTTTCTTTTTTTTCTTTTCTCCTTTCTTCTTTATTTTGAATTTCCAATATTTGAACTTCAAAATTTGAGTTGTGGCTTCATCATAAAAAAATGAAGTGCACAAGTTTTATACTTCTTCAGGATGAACTAGTATTTTTAATTTATATATATATCCTATTTATATTTGCTTAGCACTCTCTTAACCGTTTTCTTTTCTTTTCTTTCCCTCTTCCCTTTCAAATTTAAATCTCAAATTTGAATTCAAATAGTGTTGTGAACTTGTACCCAAATTAATGTACAAAATAAACATACTAGTATGGATAGATTATATTTATTTACTTATTCATTTTGTATAGCATCTTTCCTTTCTTATTTTCAAATTCATAATTTGAATCCCCATATTAATTTTTTTGACATTACAAAATTCTAATTCCAATCTAAGATAAAGTTTAGGAATTCACATTTTCACTACATACTCCAAATCAATTATGAAACAATAGATACACATTTATTTTAATTGATTAAATGTTTGAAATATGAGACACACTCATATTGTTCCTCTCTTTTTAGGAAAATGGTATTTTGATTGTGGGACAAGAATTAAAAGTTACTTTAAACTTAGATATTGAAAGTCGCCTAGAGGGGGGGGGGGGGGTAAATAGGCAAATCTGAAATTTATAATCTTAAACCACAACTACAAGCCGGAGTTAGCGTTAGAAATATAATCGAGTCCGAAAGAGAGGACGAAAACAAATCACAAGCGAATACGAACGGATGACACGGTGATTTGTTTTACCGAGGTTCGGTTCTTGCAAACCTACTCCCCGTTGAGGTGGTCACAAAGACCGGGTCTCTTTTAACCCTTTCCCTCTCTCAAACGGTCACCTAGACCGAGTGAGCTTCCTTCCTTGATTTTCCCGGGTCTCTTAGACCCTGCAAGGACCACCACACAATTGGTGTCTTTTGCTTCGCTTACAAGGCTTTGAGAGTAAGAATGAGAGAAAGAAGAAAGGCCAACCAAGCAAAAAGAACAACAAAAGAACATAAGTCGATCTTCTCACGTCCTAAAAACTAGAGTTGAATTGTGGACTTTGATTCGATCGGTGGCTTTGATTTGTGTCTTGGAGTGTTGTGTATTGCTCTTGTATTGAATGAGGAGTAGTGAATGCTTGGATGTCATGAAGAGTGGTGGTTGGGGGTATTTATAGCCCCAACCACCAAAATGGCCGTTGGGGAAGGATGTTGTCGTATGGCGCACCGGACAGTCCGGTGCGCCAGCCATGTCACCCAACCGTTAGGGTTCGACCGTTGGATCTTCTGACATGTGGGCCACTGGACAGGTCCTGTTCACTGTCCGGTGCGCCATCTGCGCCTGCTCTGACTTCTGCGCGCACTGTCCGTGCACTGTAGCTCACTATTCACCTTTTGCAGATGACCGTTGGCGCTGTAGAGCCGTTACTCCACTGGCACACCGTACAGTCCGGTGAATTATAGCGGTGGGGCTTCCCAAATTCTCGAAGGTGTTAAGTTTGGAGTCGATCTCCCTGGTGCACCGGACAGTCCGGTGCGCCAGACTAGGGTTGCCTTCGGTTGTCTTTTGCTCTTTTTATTTGAACCCTTTCTTGGACTTTTTATTGGTTTGTGTTGAACCTTTGGCACCTGTAGAACTTATAATCTAGAGCAAACTAGTTAGTCCAATTATTTGTGTTGGACAATTCAACCACCAAAATCATTTAGGAAAATGGTGTAAGCCTATTTCCCTTTCAATCTCCTCCTTTTTGGTGATTGATGCCAACACAAACCAAAGCAAATATATAAGTGCAGAATTGAACTAGTTTGCATAAGGTAAGTGCAAAGGTTGCTTGGAATTAAACCAATAAACATTTCATAAGGTATGCATGGATGCTTTCTTCATTTTTAGCATTTTGGACCACTCTTGCACCACTTGTTTTGTTTTGGAAATTCTTTTCAAAATCTTTTGCAAATAGTCAAAGGTATATGAATAAGATTTTGAGAAGCATTTTCAAGATTTGAAATTTTCTCCCCCTATTTCAAATGCTTTTCCTTTGACTAAACAAAACTCCCCCTCAATGAAATTCTCCTCTTAGTGTTCAAGAGGGTTTTAGATATTAATTTTGAAAGGGGTCATACCTATTAGAAATTATATAAAAAATAAGATATCAATTGAAAAACTTCTTTACAAATTGAAAGGACACATTTTTTGAAATTGGTGGTGGTGCGGTCCTTTTGCTTTGGGCTAATACTTTCTCCCCCTTTGGCATGAATCGCCAAAAACGGATACTTGTGAGTGAAATATAAACCCTCATCAAACTTTCTGCCCTTTGGTAAATAAAATAGGAGTGAAGATTATACCAAATTGGAGAGCGGTGTGGAGCGACAATGAAGGATGAATAATTTGATGGAGTGGAGTGGAAGCCTTGTCTTCGCCGAGGACTCCATTTCCCTTTCAATCTATGACTTAGCATAAAATACACTTGAAAACCGCATTAGTCATAGCACATGAAAGATACATGATCAAAGGTATATACATGAGCTATGTGTGCAAACTATCAATCAAAATTCCTAGAATCAAGAATATTTAGCTCATGCCTAAGTTTGGTAAAGTTTTCTCATCTAATGGTTTGGTAAAGATATCAGCTAATTGTTCTTTGGTGCTGACATATGCAATCTCGATATCCCCCTTTGTTGGTGATCCCTCAAAAAGTGATACCAAATGGCTATGTGCTTAGTGCGGCTGTGCTCAACGAGATTATCCGCCATGCGGATTGCACTCTCATTATCACATAGGAGGGGAACTTTGGTTAATTTGTAACCATAGTCCCTAAGGGTTTGCCTCATCCAAAGCAATTGCGCGCAACAATGGCCTGCGGCAATGTACTCGGCTTTGGCGGTTGAAAGAGCTACGGAATTTTGCTTCTTTGAAGCCCAAGACACCAGGGATCTTCCCAAGAACTAACAAGTCCCTGATGTGCTCTTTCTATCAATTTTACACCCTGCCCAATCAGAATCGAAATATCCAATTAAATCAAAAGTGGATCCCTTGGGGTACCAAAGGCCAAATTTAGGAGTATAAACTAAATATCTCAGGATTCGTTTCACGGCCCTAAGGTGAACTTCCTTAGGATCGGCTTGGAATCTTGCACACATGCATACGGAAAGCATAATATCCGGTCGAGATGCACATAAATAGAGTAGAGATCCTATCATCGACCGGTATACCTTTTGATCTACGGATTTACCTCCCGTGTCGAGGTCGAGATGCCCATTGGTTCCCATGGGTGTCTTGATGGGCTTGGCATCCTTCATCCCAAACTTGGTGAGTATATCTTGAATGTACTTCGTTTGGCTGATGAAGGTGCCTTCTTGGAGTTGCTTGACTTGAAATCCTAGAAAATACTTCAACTCCCCCATCATTGACATCTCGAATTTTTGTACCATGATCCTACTAAACTCCTCACAAGTAGATTTGTTAGTAGACCCAAATATGATATCATCAACATAAATTTGGCATACAAACAAATCATTTGCAATGGTTTTAGTAAAGAGAGTAGGATCAGCTTTTCTGACTTTAAAGCCATTAGTGATAAGAAAATCTCTTAGGCATTCATACCATGCTCTTGGGGCTTGCTTAAGCCCATAGAGCGCCTTAGAGAGTTTATAAACATGGTTAGGGTACTCACTATCTTCAAAGCCGGGAGGTTGCTCAACATAGACCTCCTCCTTGATTGGTCCATTGAGGAAGACACTTTTCACGTCCATTTGGTAAATCTTAAAGCCATGGTAAGTAGCATAGGCAAGTAATCTACGAATTGACTCAAGCCTAGCTACGGGTGCATAGGTTTCACCGAAATCCAAACCTTCGACTTGTGAATATCCTTTGGCTACAAGTCGGGCTTTGTTCCTTGTCACCACACCATGCTCATCTTGCTTGTTGCGGAAGACCCACTTGGTTCCTACAACATTTTGATTAGGACGTGGAACTGAATGCCTTACCTCATTCCTCGTGAAGTTGTTGAGTTCCTCTTGCATTGCCAACACCCAATCCGAATCCCTTAATGCATCTTCTACCCTGTATGGCTCAATAGAAGACACAAAAGAGTAATGTTCACAAAAATGAGCAACATGAGATCGAGTAGTTACCCCCTTTTGAATATCCCCGAGGATGGTGTTCACGGGGTGATCTCGTTGTATTGCTTGGTGGACTCTTGGGTGTGGCGGCCTGGGACCCTCATCATCTTCCTTGTCTTGATCATTAGCATCTCCCCCTTGATCATTGTCCTCTTCTTGAGGTGGCTCCTCTTGATCTTCATCATCATCATCTTGAGCTTGATCCTCATCTTGAGTTGGTGGAGATGCTTGCATTGAGGAAGATGGTTGATCTTGTGCATGTGGAGGCTCCTCGGATTCCTTAGGACACACATCCCCAATGGACATGTTCCTTAGCGCGACGCATGGAACCTCTTCATCATCTAGCTCATCAAGATCAACTTGCTCTACTTGAGAGCCGTTAATATCATCAAACACAATGTCACAAGAGACTTCAACTAGTCCAGTGGACTTGTTAAAGACTCTATATGCCCTTGTGTTTGAGTCATAACCAAGTAAAAAGCCTTCTACAGCCTTAGGAGCAAATTTAGATTTTCTACCTATTTTAACAAGAATAAAGCATTTGCTACCAAAAACTCTAAAATATGAAATATTGGGCTTTTTACCGGTGAGGAGTTCATAAGATGTCTTCTTGAGAATTCGGTGTAGGTAGAGACGGTTGATGGCGTAGCAAGCGGTGTTGATTGCTTCCGCCTAAAACCGGTCCGAAGTCTTGTACTCATCAAGCATGGTCCTCACCATGTCAAGTAGAGTTTTATTCTTCCTCTCCACTACACCATTTTGTTGTGGCGTGTAGGGAGAAGAGAACTCATGCTTGATGCCCTCATCCTCAAGAAAGCCTTCTATTTGTGAGTTCTTGAACTCCGTCCCGTTGTCGCTTCTAATCTTTTTGATCCTTAAGCCGAACTCATTTTGAGCCCGTCTCAAGAATCCCTTTAAGGTCTCTTGGGTTTGTGATTTTTCCTGCAAAAAAACACCCAAGTGAAGCGAGAATAATCATCCACAGTAACTAGACAGTACTTACTCCCGCCGATGCTTATGTAAGCAATCGGGCCAAATAGGTCCATGTGGAGTAGCTCAAGTGGCCTGTTGGTCGTCATGATGTTCTTGTGTGGATGATGAACACCAACTTGCTTCCCTGCTTGACATGCGCTACAAACCCTGTCTTTCTCAAAATGAACATTTATTAGTCCCAAAATGTGCTCTCCCTTTAGAAGCTTATGAAGATTCTTCATTCCAACGTGGGCTAGTCGGCGATGCCAAAGCCAACCCATGTTAGTCTTAGCAATTAAGCAAGTGTCGAGTTCAGCTCTATTAAAATCAACTAAGTATAGCTGACCCTCTAACACTCCCTTAAATGCTACTGAATCATCACTTCTTCTAAAGACAGTAACACCTATATCCGTAAAAAGACAGTTGTAACCCATTTTGCATAATTGAGAAACAAAAAACAAGTTATAATCTAAAGAATCTACAAGAAAAACATTGGAAATAGAATGGTCAGGTGATATAGCAATTTTTCCAAGTCCTTTGACCAAACCTTGATTCTCATCCCCGAATGTGGTAGCTCTTTGGGGATCATGGTTTTTCTCATAGGAGGAGAACATCCTTTTCTCCCTAGTCATGTGGTTTGCGCACCCACTATCAATTATCCAACTTGAGCCCCCGGATGCATAAACCTACAAAACAAATTTAGGCCTTGTTCTTAGGTACCCAAACGGTCTTGGGTCCTTTGACATTAGAAACAAGCACCTTGGGTACCCAAACACAAGTCTTTGACCCCTTGTGTTTGCCCCCAACATATTTGGCAACTACTTTGCCTGATTTGTTAGTTAAAACATATGATGCATCAAAAGTCTTAAATGAAATATTAGGTTCATTTGATACAATATAAGTTTTCTTCTTAGGCAATTTAACATGAATGGATTGCCTAGAACTAGATGCCTCACTCTTATACATATAAGCATGATTAGAGCCAGAGTGAGACTTCCTAGAGTGAATTCTCCTAATTTTGTGTTCGGGATAACCGACAGGGTATAAAATGTAACCCTCGTTATCCTGAACCATGGGAGCCTTACCCTTAACAAAATTAGTCAATTTCTTAGGGGCACTAAGCTTGACATTGTCTCCCTGTTGGAAGCCAATGCCATCCTTAATGCTTGGGCGTCTCCCCACTATAGAGCATGCTTCTAGCAAATTTAAATTTTTTCATTTCCTAAGTCATGCTCATTAATCTTAGCACTAAGTTGAGCTATGTGATCATTTTGTTGTTTAATTAAAGCTAGGTGATCATGAATAGCATCAACATTAATATCTCTACATCTAGTGCAAATGGCAACATGCTCAATAGTAGATGTAGAGGGTTTGCAAGTATTTAATTCAACAATCTTAGCATGTAAAATAGCATTCTCATCTCTAAGATTGGAAATAGAAACATTGCAAACATTTAAATCTTTAGCCTTAGCAATTAATTTTTCATTCTCAATTTTAAGGCTAGAGAGTGATGCATTCAATTTGTCAATCTTAGCAATCAAATTAGCATTATCATTTCTAAGGTTGACAAGAGAATCATCACTATCATTTAATTTCTCAACCTTACCAATCAATTTATCATTTTAAAATTTAAGGTTGGAAATAGTGTCATGGCAAGTGCTTAGCTCACTAGTTAATTTTTTACACTTTTCTATCTCCTGAGCATAAGCATTTTTAACTTTAACATGCTTCTTATTTTCTTTAATAAGGAAGTCCTCTTGGCTATCCAAGAGTTCATCCTTCTCATGAATAGCACTAATCAATTCATTCAATTTTTCTTTTTGTTGCATGTTTAGGTTGGCAAAAAGAGTGAGCAAGTTATTCTCATCATCACTAGAATTATCCTCATCACTAGAAGTTGCATACTTAGTGGAGGATCTAGATTTTACCTTCTTCTTGCCGTCTTTTGCCATGAGGCACTTGTGGCCGACGTTTGGGAAGAGGAGACCCTTGTTGACGGCGATGTTTGCGGCGTCCTCATTGGAGGAGGAGTCGGAGTCCCACTCCCGGCAAACATGGGCATCGTCGCCCTTCTTCTTGTAATACTTCTTCTTTTCCCTCCTCTTTCCCTTCTTGTCGTCGCCCCTGTCACTATCACTAGATAATGGACATTTTGCAATAAAATGACCGGGCTTACCACACTTGTAGCAAACTTTCTTGGAGTGAGGCTTGTAGTCCTTCCCCCTCCTTTGCTTGAGGATTTGGCGAAAGCTTTTGATGATTAAAGCCGTCTCCTCATTGTCGAGCTTGGAGGCGTCGATGGGGAGCCTACTTGATGTAGACTCTTCTTTCTTCTCCTTCGTTGCTTTCAATGCAACGGGTTGCACGTCGGGTGTGGAGGAGGCACCTTGCTCGATGATTTTCTTGGAGCCTTTGATCATCAATTCAAAGCTCACAAATTTTCCTATCACTTCCTCGGGAGACATTAGTTTATATCTAGGATCACCACGAATTAATTGAACTTGTGTAGGGTTAAGGAATACAAGTGATCTTAGAATAACCTTGACCATTTCATGGTCATCCCATTTGGTACTCCCGAGGTTGCGCACTTGGTTCACCAAGGTCTTGAGCCGGTTGTACATTGCTTGTGGCTCCTCCCCTTGATGAAGCATGAAGCGACCGAGCTCCCCCTCGATCGTTTCCCTCTTGGTGATCTTAGTCACCTTGTCTCCTTCGTGCGCGGTCTTGAGCACGTCCCAAATCTCTTTGGCGCTCTTTAACCCTTGCACCTTGTTATACTCCTCTCGACTTAGAGAGGCGAGGAGTATAGTGGTGGCTTGGGAGTTGAAGTGCCGGATTTGGGCTACCTCGTCCGAGTCATAGACTTCATCCCCTACAGATGGTTCCTGCGCACCAAACTCAACAATGTCCCAAATACTAGCATGGAGTGAGGTTAGATGGTGTCTCATTTTATCACTCCACATGCAATAATCTTCACCGTCAAAAACCGGTAGTTTGCCTAATGGGACGGAAAGTAAAGGGGTGCGCTTGGAAATACGAGGATAGCGTAAGGGGATCTTACTAAATTTCTTGCGCTCATGGCGCTTAGAAGTGACGGAAGGCATGTTGGAGCCAGAGGTGGATGGCGACGAAGAATCGGTCTCATAGTAGACCACTCTCTTCATTTTCTTCTTCTTGTTGCCACTCCGGTGCGACTTGACGTGGGGAGGTGATTCCTCCCTCTTCTTGTTGTCGGACTCTCCCGATGGAGCCTTCCCGTGGCTTGTGGCGGGCTTCTCGCTGGTCACCATCTCCATCTTGGCGTGAGCTCCCGACATCACTTCGAGCGGTTAGGCTCTTAATGAAGTACTGGGCTCTGATACCAATTGAAAGTCGCCTAGAGGGGGGGTGAATAGGCAAATCTGAAATTTATAAACTTAAACCACAACTACAAGCCGGAGTTAGCGTTAGAAAAATAATCGAGTCCGAAAGAGAGGGTGAAAACAAATCACAAGCGAATAAGAACGGATGACACGGTGATTTATTTTACCGAGGTTCGGTTCTTGCAAACCTACTCCCCATTGAGGTGGTCACAAAGACCGGGTCTCTTTCAACCCTTTCCCTCTCTCAAACGGTCACCTAGACCGAGTGAGCTTCCTTCCTTGATTTTCCTGGGTCAATTAGACCCCGCAAGGACCACCACACAATTGGTGTCTCTTGCTTCGCTTACAAGGCTTTGAGAGTAAGAATGAGAGAAAGAAGAAAGGCCAACCAAGCAACAAGAACAACAAAAGAACACAAGTCGATCTTCTCACAAGTCCTAAAAACTAGAGTTGAATTGTGGACTTTGATTCGATCGGTGGCTTTGATTTGTGTCTTGGAGTGTTGTGTATTGCTCTTGTATTGAATGAGGAGTAGTGAATGCTTGGATGCCATGAAGAGTGGTGGTTGGGGGTATTTATAGCCCCAACCACCAAAATGGTCGTTGGGGAAGGCTGCTGTCGTATGGCGCACCGGACAGTCCGGTGCGCCACCGTACACTGTCTAGTGCGCTAGCCACGTCATCCAACCATTAGGGTTCGACCATTGGAGATTCTGACATGTGGGCCACCGGACAGTCCGGTGGTGCACCGAATAGGTCCTGTTCCTGTCCGGTGCGCCATCTACGCCTGCTCTGACTTCTGCGCGCGCTGTCCACGCACTGTAGCTCACTGTTCACCTTTTGCAGACGACCGTTGGCACTGTAGAGCCGTTACTCCGCTGGCACACCGGACAGTCCGGTGAATTATAGCGGAGGGGCTTCCCAAATTTCCGAAGGTGACAAGTTTGGAGTCGATCTCCCTGGCGCACCGGACACTGTCCGGTGGCACACCGGACAGTCCAGTGCGCCAGACCAGGGTTGCCTTCGGTTGTCTTTTGCTCTTTTTATTTGAACCCTTTCTTGGACTTTTTATTGGTTTGTGTTGAACCTTTGACACCTGTAGAACTTATAATCTAGAGCAAACTAGTTAGTCCAATTATTTGTGTTGGGCAATTCAACCACCAAAATCATTTAGGAAAAAAGGTGTAAGCCTATTTCCCTTTCAGATATTCATGTAAATAGATGCTTATGGTGCATCATCTGATGATGTGCTTAATGTTTTAGTTGAATAGAAAACTTTTCTATTACTTCTTTTCTGAAATAATTCTTGGTTTTCAAAATTGAGTCCTCATATTTTAATACTCGAGTATAATTTGGGATATCTGAATTTACGATTTTATTTTATTATTATTTTTTCTTATACACATTTTGGGCCTTACATGAAGCCCCCTGGTGCCCATCCTAACCGCCCAGTTCTGATCTGACGGCCCGGATTCGCGGATAACGGTTCGCGCAGTTCGTGGAACCAGAGTCGTCGATCTGCGATCCAGTGGCCAGCGCGCCCCACGCCCTCAGCAAACCGCTGACTCGTAGGCCCCGCGTGTCAGCACCTCAACCCCCTTAGCCCACCTGTCAGCGCTTGCCGCGCATCCGCGTGCGCGTGCTCGCGCTTGGATCTAATCTCGGCCATTGATCGAGGATCTGACGGTTGAGGAGACCTGATACCCCTTTGCACGGTCGTTTTGCTAAAAAACCCTCGGTTTTCCAAAAAACAACTCGTCGTCCTTGGTTTTCACGCGCAAGCCCCTGTACTCTTGCAGACAGACCCCTAACCTTTTAATTAATCACAAATTTGGACCTAATTTTGTGTTTTAAACTCCAAAACTTGTTTATTTCATATCTTTTGCATATGAACTCCAAATTGAGTGATTCAAATTGCAAAATGTTCATAGGATTATTCTCTGCCTAAGTAAATTATGATCATTCACTGTCTGCACATGTTAATTTTAATCCTAGACTATAGGTTAGTTTAGATAATGGTTTACTTATTAATAAGAAAAATAAAAAAGGAAAACCCTAATGGTAATTAGATGTTTAACCTTGTGAGATTAATAATATGTAATGTGTGAATTTATCCCTGGTATAATTTGGTGTCTCACTAAAATTAGTGGAATTAAATTATGTAATCCATGAAGATAGATAATATTTAGGGAATCACAAACCTCTAAGTGTGCCAGTTCACCCTAGCACCTAAGTTGACCTTTTGTGTTTACACTTCTCTATCAAACTTGTGTTCACTTGGTTGTATATGTTTATTATTCATTTGTCTTTATCCAAATGTATTGAATGCATGATCGCTTTGTTTAGACAACGAGTAGCCCGTGGCCCCTGAGTGTGTTGCCGAAGACCTTCCTGAGCAACAACCTGGTGAAGGCAAGTGTCCTTTGACCTATTATGTCCTACTACTTTATAATTCACTGTCCTGCATTACTTTATTGAATCCTAAGGATTGACTAGTCTGTATTTACCTTACCCTTGTTTACCTTTTGGGTTATCATGGTTAGATTTATGCTATTGCTTCACCTTAATCAACGAACATGATGTGAATATTTATAATACGATGATGTTATCTTCATGATGATCTTGTGATACTTTAGGGGACTCAGGCTATTTCCTGAGTACCTCTCCGTAAGGACCTGTTCGTTGAGTGACCACCTGGGATAACAATGCAACCATGAGGGTGGAATGGGACGCCCTTAGCTGATTAATTAGAGGAATGTGAGGTGTAGTTGGCTTCGCCGTAGGGCTGTCAATGGGGTCTGGAAACAGTACTTGCTCTGTCAAGGCTAGTTACCGAGGTTTTTTCGATTTGGTTTTGTTAGTCACCCTTCCTGTGGGGAGAAGTACTGTGTTTATCAAACTAGAGAAACCTAACGGGCGGCTATGACCTGTGGGGAATTTGCTGAGTACGTTGATGTGTACTCACCCTTGCTTTAAAAACCACCCACCCTAGGTTGTCCCAACTATAATTAGTGCTCAGGAGGAGATGCAGGCAACATGGAGGACTTTGATGAGTTCTAGGACTACGACGAGTTCTAGTTACGTTTGTGGCAAACCCCCAGCTAGCTGCCTGTGAAGGCCTTATCTGCTACATTTCGTATTCCGCACTTTGATAATGTTAATGACTCTATGGATGTCTTGGACATCCTGATGTAATAAAGTACTATTTCCATTATTTATTTTGAGCAATGTGTGATGATGTCCAATTATGTAATCGTTGTGTACGTGACATTCTGATCCTTGCACGTACATGGTTCGCATCCGGTTTGCCTTCCAAAACTGGGTGTGACATAAGTGGTATCAGAGCCTTGCTGACTATAGGACCGCTAACCTAGACTAGAATGGTCGGCCTAAGGACTATAGACCCCTATTCTTACTTTGACCTTTGGTGTCACTTCAAAAGTTGGTCATCTTGACCAATTCTATGTTATACTTTTATCTATATACTCGTCTTACAAAAATTTTGTCTCTCTTTGCTTTCGGTTTACTTGCTGGTCATATAGTTCTATTCCCACTCTTATGCTTACGATGTCTTTTGTAGATGACCCATATTAGATGCACTGCACATAAGTCAGTGATCCCCTTTTTGCCCTCTCGCCTTGCGGAGCGCCCACTGCGCCACATGGTGATGGGTCAGTCTAGCCACCTGGAGAGACTGCATCGTCACCTGCACGAGGAGCAGGAGCACTGCCGCTTGGAGCAGGAGCAGCATGACTCTTCCCCCTCGCCTCAACAGGAGGTGGAGTCTAGGAGGCAGCCTTCCCCTGCACCCAGCCAGAGATGTCCCCTGCACCACCACAGGGCATCTCGGATACTGGAGGATACCCTGACGAAGATAGAGACGACGATAACGGTGGTAGTTCGAGCCACAGCACGGAGCTCTTGGAGGAGCAGGAGCTGGAGGGATGGATCGCTAGACCCATCACTCATGACGCTGCTCGCGGGTGTCACTTCCACGACACTCTCGACACCTTGTTGTGTTAGGCATTCGACCGATACACTTGGTCTATCGAGTACCATTATGTAGTCTACCAGCATCGTCGCGGGTTATACTCGGACCAGTGGGAGGCTACTTGCTTGGTGCGTCGTTCGGGCGATGATCTCCGGGGTGCAGAGGCCTTCTCAGAGCATTATTCTATCACTGAGAGGGACACTGTCGAGGCAGTCATGCAAGATGTTGCACGGCGTGCGCTTTCGCAGTATTGCTCGTTGTTCAGCCGGGTAGCTGACGGCCTCGACCTGAAGTACTACCCTCGTCGTTCGACCGGCAGTGCTATAGATGTGATTGTCTCACCAGTTGGTGAGGGCAATCCCAGGCTGGACAGCATGGTCAACCTGGTCACCGTGCTCAAAACCGCGCTGGACCACGCCCTTGACGAGTTGGGCAAGGCTCGGGCGGAGATTACAGAACTGCGCGCTGAGCGCGCAACGCGCCACTATCAGGATGGTGGTTCCCCCGCTCGTGTCGAGATTCAGCACCCTTACCACTCGTCGCCTGTTGAAGGAAGGCCCCCTATCTATTAGGACAGGTTCCTGTAGCTGTCACGTTATGCACCCAAGGATGGTAATACAGATGCTAAGAGGCAGT
The DNA here is from genome assembly GCA_029449295.1 of Zea luxurians. Classification (NCBI taxonomy): domain Eukaryota; kingdom Viridiplantae; phylum Streptophyta; class Magnoliopsida; order Poales; family Poaceae; genus Zea; species Zea luxurians. Next base: position 15,643,838 of record JAOPSE010000002.1, read on the forward strand.
ACTGATTCCTAAGAGGTCTAGTGGACCCCTTTCACTACCAGCTAATGAACCACACTTTCCCTACCTTCCAGCATTTGATCGACGGAGCAATGATGACCAAAAGGAAGCACCGGGAGATGGAGAACATGAAACGCAAGAATGGTGGATCTCAGGCCGGGAGTAGCAGCCGTTCCCGTTACTCAGGAAACCCACCTCAACAGTTCAATCAAGGTCACCAGCACCAGCACCAACATCAGCGTTAGTACCAGTAGCAGTACCATAGACAGTTCCCTCAGCAGCAGCAGTAGAACATCCAACAAGAAGGAAATCAGTACCAACATCAAAACAACCAGGCACCTCGCCTTCCTGCCCCAGCAACCAACCAGAACATCCAAGCAGCGCAAGCGCAAGGAGGAGGCCACAGATGTTTCTGCTGTGGGGAACAAGGTCACTTGGCGGATCATTGCCCAAAGAAGGCAACTCAGCAGCCACCAGCTTTCAACACCTCAGCAAGACAAGGAGTACCACAACAAGCACCAGGAGGCCGTGGCCAGGCCTACAACCATGGGAAGGTGAACCACTTGGAGGCCGAAGCAATCCAGGATGCACCAGATGTGGCAATAGATATGTTTCCAGTCGAATCCTATCTAGCAAAAGTACTATTTGATACTGGTGCCACACATTCTTTTGTTTCTACATCATGGGTCGAAGCACATAACATCCCCATAGAACCAACAGTTCCACCTTTAAGAGTTAATTCAGTTGAGGGAAAGGTTTAGTCCGATAAGATGTGTCCAAATCTAAGGATTAAAATAAGGGGATAGACTTCCCCGCTAACCTAGTAGTAATGGGTACCCAAGGGTTAGATGTCATCCTAGGGATGAATTAGCTCCACAGAAACCAAGCAATTGCCAGTTGTGATAAGAGCACAGTAAAGTTAGTGTCCCCATCCGAGAAAGAAGTAGTAACTGAACTGTTCATGCCTGAATCAGAAGAAGGAGCCTGTCACCATTTGTCTGTAAATGGCAAGGAGGCCAACCTGATTGAGGATATTAGAATTGTGTGAGAGTTCCCCGACGTGTTCCCCAGAGGAGTTACCAGGCATGCCACCCAAGCGTAAAGTTGAGTTCGCCATAGAGCTTATCCCAGGCACCGCCCCTATTTCCAAGAGAGCCTATCGAGTGTCCAGACCAGAATTGGTGGAACTCAAGAAGCAGATTGATGAGCTGTTAGAGAAAGGCTACATCAGACCAAGTACCTCGCCTTGGGTCGCCCTAGTGTTATTTGTGGAGAAGAAAGATGGGACAAAGAGAATGTGCATTGATTACAGATCTTTGAATGGAGTCACTGTCAAGAACAAGTACCCTCTGCCAAGAATTGAAGACCTGTTCGACCAGCTGAGAGGAGCCAGTGTGTTCTCGAAGATAGATCTGATGTCAGGTTACCATCAGCTAAGGATCCGGCCTTCGGATATACCAAAGACAACATTTATCACCAAGTATGGACTATATGAGTTCACCGTCATGTCATTCGGTCTAACGAATGTGCCAGCTTATTTCATGTATTTGATGAACAATGTGTTCATGGACTATCTCGACAAGTTCATAGTGGTGTTCATTGATGATATCCTCATATATTCCCAGAATGAACATGAGCATGAAGAGCACTTGAGGAAAGTATTGCAGAGGCTACGAGATTGTCAGTTGTATGCCAAGCTGAGCAAGTGCGAGTTCTGGATCAGCGAAGTCCTGTTCTTGTGTCATATTATAAACCGAGAGGGATTAGCTGTGGATCCGAAGAAGGTAGCAGCTATTCTGGACTAGAAAGCACCGAAAGGTGTCCGGGGAATCAAGAGTTTCATTGGAATGGTCGGCTACTATCAGTGTTTTATTGAAGGTTTCTCTAAGATTGTCAGGCCAATGACAGCCTTGCTGGCAAAGAAAGTTGAGTTCAAGTGGACCCCAACGTGCTAAGAGTCCTTTGCGATGTTGAAGAAGAAGTTGACAACATCACCGGTATTGATTCTGTCAGATGTTCACAAGCCATTCTTAGTATATTGTGATGCTTCGTACACCGGCCTAGGATGTGTGTTAATGCAAGAGGGGAGAGTAGTGGCATACTCGTCCCGATAGTTGAAGATTCATGAGAAGAACTACCCCACACATGATCTAGAATTAGCAGTAGTGGTTCATGCACTAAAGACCTAGAGGCACTATTTGTATGGACAGAAGTGTGATATCTACATAGATCACAAGAGTCTCAAGTACATATTCACCCAGTCAGAATTGAACATGAGGCAGCGAAGATGGCTAGAGTTGATCAAAGACTACGAGCTAGAGATACATCACCACCCAGGCAAAGCAAATGTGGTTGCAGATGCTTTGAGCAGAAAGAGTCAAGTCAATATGTTGGCTGCTCACCCGATGTTGTACGAGCTAGCAAAGGAATTCGATAGGCTGAGTCTCAGATTTCTGAACAACACTCAAGAAGCGATGATTGAGCTAGAACCCACTCTAGAGCAAGATATCAGGAAGGGCTAGAAAGATGATGAGAAGATCAACGAGATTCGGCAGCTGATCATAGATGGGAAAGGCAAAGATTTCTGTGAAGACGCAGAAGGCGTGGTGTGGTTTAACGATAGGTTGTACGTTCCCTACATTAAATCAATCCAGGAATTGATTCTCAAGGAAGCTCATGAGACAGCGTATTCCATACACCCTGGCAGCGAGAAGATGTACCAAGACATGAAGAAAAGATTCTAGTGGTATGGTATGCAAAGGGAGATAGTAGAGTATGTTGCCAGATGCGATAGTTGTCAGAGAATCAAGGCAGAGCATCAGAGGCCCGCAGGTTTGTTGCAGCCGTTGCAGATTCCTCAGTGGAAATGGGATGAGATTGGAATGAACTTTATAGTCGGTCTGCCTCACACTCGAGCTGGTTATGAATCCATCTGTGTAGTATGGACCATTTAACAAAGGCAGACCATTTCATACCAGTCAAGACCACCTATAATAGTGCAGTGTTGGATGAACTATACATGTCTCGGATTGTATGCTTGCATGGCGTTCCAAAGAAGATAGTATTGAACAGAGGTACCCAATTCACTTCTCATTTCTGGCAGCAGTTACATGAAGCTTTTGTCACACATTTAAAGTTTAGTTCAGCTTACCATCCGTAGATAGATGGTTAGACAGAGAGAACCAACCAGATTCTTGAAGATATGTTGAGAGCTTGTGCGTTGCAAGACAAGTTAGGTTGGGACAAAAGGCTACCGTTTGCAGAATTCTCTTACAACAACAGCTACTAGGCTAGTCTAAAGATGTCACCATTCCAAGCACTCTATGGGAGGAATTGTAGAACTCCATTGCATTGGGACCAAACTGGCGAAAGGAAGGTGTTTGGTCTAGATATTTTGATTGAAGCCAAAGAGAACATCAGGATGGTTTGAGAGAATCTGAAGATAACACAGTCCAGGCAGCAAAGCTATGCTGACACCCAAAGAAGAGAATTGAGTTTTGAGATAGAAGATTATGTCTACTTGAAAGTGTCACCTATCAGAGGAATCAAAAGGTTCGGAGTCAAGGGCAAGCTAGCACCTCGATATATCGGACTATACCAGGTCCAGGCAAGACGTGGAGAAGTAGCATATCAACTCAACCTACCAGAAAGTCTGTCAGTTGTGTTTGATGTGTTCCATGTGTCTCAGCTGAAGAAATGCTTACGAGTACCGGAAGAGCAGTTGTCAACAGAGGACCTTGAGGTTCAAGAAGATCTGACATATATTGAGAAGCCCACTCAGATTCTGGAGACAACAGACAGAGTCACTCGAAGGAGCACCATCCGGATGTGCAAAGTCAAAAGGGGCCATCACACAGAGGAAGAAGCAACCTAGGAAAGAGAAGATGATTTAAAAGCCAAGTACCCTGAACTCTTTGCTAGCCAACCCTGAATCTCGAGGACGAGATTCTTTTTAGGGCTAGTATGGAAACTCAAATATCCTTCGGGATTGAAGGGTATTGGAGAGGAAATTAGTTCATTTCCACCTCAATCCCCTCCAATACCGAAGGGGATTTGAGGTTCCCAAAGTAGCCCTTAAGGGGGATAGGTTTGTAACATCCTGAATTTGGGGGTATAAACTTCTTCTCTAAATGCCTACCAAATTCAGGTGTTACCTCTTGTCTCTCTCTAGACTCTCTCTCTCTTTTCCTTTTGAGTGGAATTATGTTAATTAAGTGAGGGATTAAATATTTATTTTGTCAAAACTATGTGAGTCATGAATTGTTGCATCATGTTGAACCTAAATTATTCTTTTGTTTGATGCACATGTTTGAAATTATTTGAATTTGAATTGGTGTTTGAATTTGATTTGAAACCCTAGAGAAAATAAAAAAGAAAAGCATTTGGAAATTCAGGAGAAATAGAAAAACTCATTTCAGCCCAAACAGCCCAACTTGGCCCAGCCAGTCGTGCGCTCGCGCCCGCCCTCCCTCTGACAGCCGGGCCCCACCTTTCAGCGCCAACCCACGCCCGCGCGTCCCCGCTCTCTCTCCCTGGCCGTTGGGACCAAGCTATCGGTGCCAACTCCCCTCGCGCGCGCCCTGCTCTCTCTCTGTCCTGCGGACCCCGCGCGTTAGCGCTGACCACCCGTTCGCTCACCCGCTCCCGCTGACCCATGGGTCCCACCTGTTGGACCGGTCCCTCCCGAACTACCCGCGCACACGATCTGCGCGCCGCCGTGGACTCCGCGCCCACGACGCACGCCGAGGCCACGTCTGTCCCCACCCTAGCCATTTCTAGCTGCCCAGTGCCCCACTCGCTCTCCTCCCCCTCACTCGCGCACTCGTAGCCCCCAGCACTAGCCTTGCACCGCGCGCATACCCAGGGAGCTCCACCACCGTTTGACGTGGTCTCATGCCAGTTCTACGGTCGCCGTCGAGCCCTCCCCGGGTCTATTGCCTCGGTAAGCTTCGCCTCGCCACCCATGACCTGGGACACCCCTCGGTTCGCTCCACGCTCACCGATCCTCTCCCTTCCCTGCCACAGCTCTGCCGCCATCGACCCTTGTCCTCGTTGTGCCCCGGACGCCGTTCATGAGTCCCCGAGCCTTCTCTCAAGGTAACTGGTCTAATCCCACCCCTAATTTCCCCTGGTCTACCCATAGTTGCGCGCGATTGCTCGCTGGAGTATCCTCGGTCCGCCGAGGACTCCCTCCGTCGTCTGGTCGCCTCGGCCCCATTCCTGCAACCCCGACCCCGCCATAGGATTTGCCGAGTCCTCCCCAACCTTTCTAGCTATCCAGACCACCCCAGCGCCCTAGAAGCCCCAGCCTACCTCGTCTCCTGTAGGTGTGCCGCCGCCCTAGCCGGCCGAAGAAGGTGAAGCCCCCTAGCGCCATCCTAACTGCCTAGTTCTGATCTGACGGTCTGGATTCGCGGATAATGGTTCGCGCGGTTCGTGTAACTAGAGTCGTCGATCTGTGATCCAGTGGCAAGCGCGCCCCACGCCCTCGGCATACCGCTGACCCGTGAGCCCCGCGTATCAGCGCCTCAACCCCCCTCGAGCCCAGCTATCAACGCGCGCTCGCGCTCAGATCTAATCTCGGCCGTTGATCGAGGATCTAACGGTTGAGGAGACCTAATACCCCTTCGCGCGGTTGTTTTGCTAAAGAAACTCTCGGTTTTCCGAAAAACAATCTGTCGTCCGTGGTTTTCGTGCGTAGGCCCTTGTACTCTTGCAGACAAAGTCCTAACCTTTTAATTAGACCTAATTTTGTGTTTTAAACTCCAAAACTTGTTTATTTCATATCTTTTGCATATGAACTCCAAATTGAGTGATTAAAATTGCAAAATGTTCATATGATTATTCTCTGTCTAAATAAATTACGATCATTCACTGTTTGCACATGTTAACTTTAAGCCTAGACTATAGGTTAGTTTAGATAATGGTTTACTTATTAAAAGAAAAATAAAAAGGAAACCCCTAATGGTAATTATATGTTTAACCTTGTGAGATTAGTAATATGTAATGTATGAATTTATCCCTAGTATAATTTGGTGTCTCACTAAAATTAGTGGAATTAAGTTATGTAGTCCATGGAGATAGATAATATTTAGGGAATCACAAACCTCTAAGTGTGCCAGTTCACCTTTGCACCTAAGTTGACCTTTTGTGTTTACACTGCTTTGTCAAACTTGTGTTCACTTGGTTGTATATGTTTGGTGTATTATTCGTTTGTCTTTATCCAAATGTATTGAGTGCATGATCGCTTTGTTTAGACAACTAGTATGTATTTACCTTACCCTTGTTTACCTTTTGGGTTATCATGGTTAGCTCTCGATCATGCTATTGCTTCACCTAATCAAGGAACATGATGTGAATATTTATGCTACGATGATGTTATCTCAATGATGATCTTGTGATACTTTAGGGGACTCAGGTTGTTTCCTGAGTACCTTTCTGTAAGGACCTGTTCGTTGAGTGACCACCCAGGATAACAGTGCAACCATGAGGGTGGAATGGGACACCCTTAGCTGATTAATTAAAGGAACTTGAGGTGTAATTGGCTTCGCCGTAGGGCCGTCAATGGGGTCCGAGCACAGTACTTGCTCTGCCGAGGCTGGTTGTCGAGGTTCTTTTGATTTAGTTTTGTTAGTTACCCTTCATGTGGGTAGGAGTACTGGGTTTATCAAACTAGAGAAACCTAACAGGCGGCTATGACCTATGGGGAATCTTTGTAAAGGCTACGTAGTGTATCCCTGGCCATTCACCACGGTAGTGAAGATCGGGTCTGTACAACCCAGGCTGGAAAGGGATCACCACTCGTGGGTAAAGTGTGCAACCTCTACAGTGTTAGAAACTGGTATATCATCCGTGCTCACGGTTAAGAGCATCCTTGGGATCCTCTTTGATTAGAAGAACTTTGGATACTTTTATGATGATGGTTAACGATGTTAGGGCTAGGTTTCGAGTGTGATTGTGGCAGAACCGCCCGAATTAATCCAGCTAAAAGTGCCCAAGGCACGCCTTAGAGGCAGCACCACACTTAAATCAGAATAACCCGTCAGTCCCTCAGATCTAGTCTAATAAAGCCACTTACCAAGGATCGAATACCACTAGCTCACGCGAAGGTGAGGCATAGAGAGAATACAATAAACATGAAACCACAAATTAAAGTACTGGAGTTATTACATGAATTGAAGTTTTGACAAAAGATAACAAGTTCGTAATTAAAATGCAGTGGATAATCGATGACGGCGAATACTGAGGAATAGGGCACGACCTAGCCCCTACTCCTCCTGATCCTCTCCTATCGAGGCAGCATCCCACTCAACTATCCAACCCGGTGGCATGGTGGAATGCCAAGTCACACCATCAACCATATCCTATAGCGTACCTAAAAAAAATATGCCACAAGCAAGGCTGAGTATACTAATACTCAGCTAGACTTACACGGTGTGAGGAGTCTACTCCTCTACCTCTCGACCATGCAACTGTTTGGCTGAGGGGTTTGGTTTGCCAAAAGCACTAGCTGAGTCTAAAAACAGTTTTAGCTTTTCCAGTTCTAGCATAATTAATTTAGCTAGGTTTGCTCCTTTCTAAGCATACATGGTAACAATCATTTAGTACAACCAACATATTATCTCAAGTAAAACCTCATTTCACTTTTTACTCAATGCAGTACAAGGGGTTAAGTAGTCTCATTAGCTACGAGAAGCAGACGATTTGAATCGAGTTTTTAACCTTGCAAGGTAAACCTAAACACACGACATGTAGGGGCACTCCGTCCCCACGCACGTCAACCGCCCCCATCGATCCCCCGTTCGCGGCCAGGGCTCACCGCCTTGGCATACAATGCTCCACTGACCTCGGCTGCCGCCGTGCAGTGACCGCACTTGTACCCACCATAGCTAGCATGGGAGACCCAGTCTCAGGACAAGTGAGGAGGAAAGTCTGCGCCCGGCTTCACTCAGGTACTAGGCTTACCGGTTACCATATTTCCCGACATGTATTTATTACTTTCAAACGCTTGACTCAGGTATCCACACATTAATCCTTAATCCCATTTCCGTCACATGGACAAGGCATCCACCCTGGATCCAAGTCCATAGACCATCATAGATCCCATTATCAAGATGTATACAATCAATGCCTGACCTCGCGTGAGTGCTAGAAAAATCACTCGACTTCTACCGAGATCATGATTAGCATGTAGCTACTCGACCTAGCATACTAGTATCCATCTCAAAAAGAAATCCTGAGTTCATGCAACTAAGGGTTTCAAGCAACTCCTACACTTAAGTGCACATTACAAGCCTACAAACATTAAGTGTAGTAAAGTAGCATATATAAACGGTTATGCATAAAACCGAGGCTTGCCTTCAAAAGCTGAGGCTACGAGGAGATCCTCGGTGGCAGGCTCTTGGGCTGGCTCCTGGGCTTCTTCTTGGACAGCTCCTTGCTCGGGGATGAGCACGAACTCTCCGTCAGCAAGGTTGCAATCTAAACGAATGCAATGAATAAGAGATATGCATGCCATGTATGTAAATTAAATATGTGAAATGCGAGGTGAAGTGCCCAAGTTAGCAGGGCAGGTCTTAGCTCCCTTAATTAAGGTTCTTGGGGTATACTTGGCAATTTGAAGTAGTGAGGTCAATCTAGGAAGTTGGATTAAGGTTGTACTTAACAATCCCTCTATGTTTTAGTGATGATAAATTAAGGTCCTTGGCTGAAGCCTTTATGACTTGACTTAGTACTTTTGCGTATGCTTCTTAGAGTAGTTTTGAACTACAACATAGTTCTAAAAATTTCCAAAAAAATCTGTAAAAATTACATTGGCTTCTCACTGGTTTGCATAGCTCAGTATAAAAATATAGGCTTAAAATGATAATGGTTTTCTCTATACAAAAATATTAAATTTTAGGGCAGAGGGGGTGCTTTGAACTACACTCTATTCTCACAGTGGGGTTTTCCCTAAGGTTTATTTTTGCTGGTATCTAGGGGTAATAATAAGGCTTTGTACCAAATTTTAGCCAATGAAACCTATAGGTCATTTTATTGTGATTTTCTAAAGTTTCAGGGCCTAGTGGTGCCTTCTAGTACTACTATTTTTGAAAAATGTCAAACAACAGATTTCCTAATTTTTCTATTTTCTTCTTTGCGCAAGAGCAATCATTCTAGAAGTTGGCTCATTTTGCTCAAAGGGAAGGGGTGCTAGAATTTCTTGGAATATATGGTCTTTTTCATGGGGTAGGGGGTGAGGTGAATTACATTATATTTTTATCTTAGTTTCATATTTTTCTCTGGTAGTTTACATCATAAGGAATTGGGTAAAAAATAGTTTGCTCACTGTTTCACATTTTTAGCCTTTACTTGGATTTATTTGAAGTATTAGCTAAATCTAAGTTCTATTTGTTTATCTTGCTTACTGTGACAGTTTGGGGTGTTTATCATTTTTGTAGTGGTATACTAGTAGTTAGAGGTCTACTGAATTTTTCTTGCCATTATTGTTTTTGCCCTTATATTTTTAATCATAGATTTTCTTGATTTTTTAATGCCTAATAAAATTATAAACTTAGATTAGCACTAGACTAGGGTTCCATATATTTTCCTAGGTTCTATGTAACTTAGGCAAACTAGGAAAAATATGGTCATCCTCTGCTTTGTATTTTCTATCACATTTTTCATTTTTCTAAAGTTTGGGCAGAAATAGCCTTTAATGGATATCTCTGGTTATTTCTTGTATACTGGGGTGTTCATTATTTTTAAACAATGTATATGCTTGGTAAGTACTTCTACAAATTTTCTCCAGTCCAGTATAGAAGTATTTCTTTTTTCTCTATATTAATAAGGTTTGGGTAATTTACTAATTTAAATTCAAACTCTAAAAATGAGTACAGAAGACATGAGGTTTACTATTTTTGTTTGATAGTGCATAAATCATAGAGCCTAACAAAATTTGTTTGACTAATTTTGGATGAGTATTCTTTAAGTTATTCATTTAACTAGTTTGCTGCAGATTTAAAGAATTGAATTTCAAAATGGAAAAGGAAAAAACACTTTGCACTAGGGTCACTGGTAAACTTTTTTCCCTGTTCCTTACAAATGGGCCCTCGGGTTACTTTTCCACCGAGTCTCTAACAATGCAGAAAATCCTCTGGGGTAACCCTAAATCTAATCCGTGGTCCTTCCCCTATTGGAACAGTACCCGCGGCGGAGAAAAGGGCGGCGGGGCTTACCGGCGGCGAGATAGCTCCGGTGAAGTGTCCAGGGAGGTCGGGGAGGTTACGGCGGTCACGTCGAGGTACGGGTCAGCGCCGGAGATGGTCGGAGTTGGTCGGACCTCATGCGCAGGCGGGGAAGTTCGTCGGCGGCGAGGATTTCGGCCTAACCACAGCGAAATAACTCAATCCAGTGAGTTGGGGAGCTTCACGAGAGGTCAGGGAAGTCGTAGGAGCAAGCAATTTGACAACGGTGTACCTGGTAACCCGGTCTACGCGCGGTGGCGGGCGGCCGATGTCTAGCGAGGGTGATCTCGCTGGTGAGGTAGGGTCTCGGTTTTTGCTTGGAGAAGCTTCACGGCTCCACGGTGAAGCTATCTAGGGGCTCGGGTGAGGCTAGGTGCCTATAGAGCTGGCTGGCCGCGGTGGTCGGTGCTCGGGTGGCTCGGGCGGGCGGCGTAGAGCTCGCCGGAGCTAAGAGCTAGGTCTGGGAAGTCAGGCGAGGTGCGGAATGGAGTGTTGCACGTCTGGGGTGGCTTTATAGGCACGGGCACGATGCACGGCTGGGCGTGGACCGGCGCGGGTGCGCACGGATCGGCGCAGGCGCGCGGGCTCACGTGCACCGGCGCGTCAGCCGCGGTCGAGCACGTGGCATATTGCTTCTACTCCTGTTCTAACGCCGATAGGCTTCATATCTTCGTGAATTTGGGCAAGATCATCGTGTAAGATTTGTTCCCTATTGTAAGCTTTGTCGTTTATGTGTGGGAGCCGAGGGGTTTCTGGCCGTGCACAGGGAGTTGTCGTGTCATCAAGTTGCCAGTGTCTCACTGCTGCGTCCCGAGGCAAAACCATGTCAAACCATGTCAAACGGCTGAGATTTGCCTCCAAACGTTTCCAGGATGTGCCTAAGGTAATTTGGCGCCAATTTGGTATTTGGACTTTGTGGATTTGAGTTTTGGAAAATAGAGAACACGGCTGAAGTTTAAGAAGAGGTCAAAATTCAGATTCTGAATTTTCTGAATTTCCCATTGAGTTTCCACTTGAGGGGTTATTTTGGGGGATTTTGCAAAACTCTTTTGACAAAACTTCCTGACTACATTTTGTAGCTTATCTAATGTACTACAACTTTGTTATTTGGTCCTCATCATGATTTTATGTTTTTCATAATATTTTTACAGATTTTCCCTTTTGCACTTTAAATGGCTTACTTAGGGTTATTTTAGGTTTTGTGCATTTTTCTCACTTTGAGGTTCATGACATGTGTTAAGGTATGATCCTTGAGATGAAAAAGATTTAATTAAACCCTTGCTCCTAAATTTGGGTGTATTTTGCTCAATTTGATTTACATGTGATAATGGACACCAGTTGGGCACTAAGAAAAAACCCTAGGTAACACCTGAGTGTTATAGTGATGATGAAGTATTTGGCCATGGTGGCGTCGTCCCCTCCAGATGATGCAACGACGACTTGGTAGCTCATGATGTACTGGGCCAGATCGGTGATGTCATTGTACTTGGGGTAAGTGCCGGCTCTGAAGTGAGTGGGCCAAGGTAAAGCTTGGAGCTGCGGAGTGAGTGGACTTCGCTTGTCGAGGTAATTGATTCCCTGGAAAGCGGCTAGAGGGACGAGGGGGCCACGCTGTATGTGGTATGTGCCTTTGCCTTGTATGTTTTGTTGGAAGGCAACCGGGGTTGCGAGGGGGCCAGGCTGCAGGTTGTAAGGGCCTTCGCTTTGTATATCTGCGATTTCTTGCTCTAGTTCCCAAGCTTTTTGTTCCTCATCCAGTATCATTTATCGCACTTTGGCTTGCATGGTGACGCGTTGGCGTTTGGCTTCGAGTATTTCTTTTTGCTTTTGAAGGTGGTTGTTCTTGATGCGCAGGGCTCGCAGCTTTAAATGATCTTCGGCCGAGATGCCTATGATCTCATCGTCTTCTATGGTGTATTCGCCTTCTCGAGGAGCGAAGCCTGGTTGGGGTGCTCGCAGTGCCCCCTCAGAACTGTAGGTGCACATAGTGTCGTCGGGCGTAGGGTGGTTGTCCTGGCGTTGCCTCTTGCTGTTGACGGCGTCATCTTCGAAGGCCTCCTGAAGGGTGTTGTCTGCAAGAGCCTTGCCTTTCTTCTCCGCCAGGAGCGCTGCCTTCGCCGCGTCGTCGATGGAAACGACGACCTTCGAACTTGCTCTCTTGGGGGCATCGCCGGGATGCTTTGTCGTAGCACAAACGGTGGGTGCCAAATGTTGGAAATTGCTAATCCATGGACAACAAAATCCAAAAGTATAAGAATGGAGAACAGTTTGATGCTACTAAACACAAAGCGTTAGGGCAACAGTGTTTTTTCCGTCCCCCGCATTGGTACAGTGCTGTGGTATTTATAGGTAACCGAGGGACTATCCGGCTTTACCAAGGACAATTAGACCCTCAGTTACCTAGTTTATCCCCAGAATATTCCCTCACGGGGGGTTACAGTGTGTCATTACATCGTGCTTTATTACAGACGTGGCCCGACCTGCACAGCCCACACGGCGACCTACGGGCAGGGCCTTACGATATGGGTCGGATTGTACAGGGGCCCCTTTTTACATCAAGGGAGGCCAAAACGTAGAGTCATCAAAGTCTTGGTCATCTGAGCCCCGAAGCCTTCGATGGTCTTCGCTTCGGCTCACTAGAGCGAAGGGAGCGCTTGAGTCTTCGCATGGGCGTCGTCCTCGAGCCCGGCTTGCGGGGCTTATCCTCGAGGCCTTCGATCTTTGACACGTTGATGCAGCAACAGTCGAGCGAAGGGGGCGTGTTCGCCTTCATCCCAACAGCCGCGCTCACGCCCACGCGCTCTCACTCTCTCCTCCTCCCTCTGCCATTTGGGCCCCGCGTGTCGGCGCCGTCCCTCGCGCGTCCGCGCGCGTGCGCGTTCTCTGCTCAGCGGGCCCCACCTATCAGTGCCTCCGCCCATTACAATAGTCGCACGCCTGTGTCACTGTCTTGCGAGCCCCACTTGTCAGCTCCCTCTCCCTCCTCTAACCTCAAGTCTGCGCGCCCGCCATGGTCGCGCCCACGTCCGCGCGATTCCCTAGCACTACCCACACGCCCGACCCCTACTCAAACCCCCTCCCGCCCGCTCTGCCATTTCCTCCACTCACAGACAGCTCCTAGTTCGCCCTCGCTCGTGCGTTGTCTCTTCCCCGAGCTCGGAGGTCCGTCGTCGTTCACCGTGTCCACACGCCCGTTCCACCTCCACCGTTGAGGCCTCGTCGTGCCCTTTGCCTCGGTGAGTTCCGCCTCGATGTCCGCAACTCGAGACGTGCCTCAATTTACTCTCTCCACCTCTGGTTCTCTCTACCAGTGCTCACTGGAGCTTCCCCGTGCAGCCGGAGAGCCTCCGCGGTCGACCCAAGCCCTCGTCGTGTCCCTGTCGCCGTTCAAGGGTCCCGGAACCTCCTCTTAAGGCAACCAACCTTCCCCGCCCCTAATTCTCCCTTTCTCTGTTCTCGGCTAGGCGCGATTGCTCGCTGGAGTGTAATTGCGCCGCCGCCGAGCCGCCCTACCGCGGAAGGTTGTACTCTGGTGCCTCTGCATCATTGCTATGCCCATGACCGTGTTCACCACGTCCCCCAACCTCCCTGAGCCCTTCTCGGCGCCCCAGGGGCCCCAGCGCGCTCACACCCTCGTCTCCGGTGGTCCTTCGTCGTGGACACGAGCGGCGCCACCGCTTGCGGCCAGGGGACCTTGCCCGAGCTAGCTATTAGGTCCCAGGCATCCATCTGAGATCGAATGGCCCAGATCTAATTAGACCAAACCTAATCCCGACTGCCCGCTTGAGATCCGACCGCTCGGATTTCCCACTCACCCGCGCCCCTGTCACTTGCCCAGCCTCTCAGCCCCGTTAACCCTAAATCACAGCCCGCCCTGGCCCACTAGTCAGCCGTGCGCGTGCACCCATGCCCTCGCGCTAGCCCGCTAGATCTGTTATCGGCCGGTGATCTGAGATCTGATGGCCGAGAGAGCCTGATACCCCTTCGCGTGTAGTTTTGTTAAAGAGACCCTTGGTTTTCTGAAAATCAACTCGTTGTCCCTCAGTTTCGCGTGCAGGCCCATGTATTCTTGTAGAAAGAACCCTAGGCTTTTATATAATCACATAATTAGACCTAATTTAGGGTTTTAAATTCCAAAACTTGTTTATTTCATATCTTTTGCATATGAACTCCAAATTGAGTTATTCAAATTGCAAAATGTTCATGGGGTTATTATCTATCTGTTAAAATTATGATCATTCACTGTCTGTACATTCTAATTTTATGCCTAGGCTATAGATTAGTTTAGGTAATGGTTTGTTTATTAAATAGTAAAAATAAAAAGGAAAACCCCAATGGTAATTAGAAGTTTAACTTTGTGAGATTAATAATATGTAATGTATGAATCTATCCCTGGTATAATTTTTGAGTCCCATTACAATAAGTGGAATTAAATTATGTAATCTATGGATATAGATAACACTTAGAGAATCACAAACTTCTAAGTGTGCTAGTTCACCTTAGAACCCAAGTTACCTCTTGAGTTTATATTGTTCATTTGGGAAGTGTTCACTTGTTTGTACATGTTTGGTGTATTGTTCATTTGTATGTGTCCAAATGTATTGAATGCATGATCACTTTATTTAGACAATGAGCATCTTGTGGTTCCTGAGTGTGTTGTTGAAGATCTTCCTGAGCAACAACCTGGTGAAGGCAAGTGTCCTCTGACCTATTATGTCCTACTTACTTTATAATTCACCATCTCGCATTGCTTTATTGAAACCTAAGGATTGACTAGTCTGTATTTACCTTATCCTTGTTTACTGTAACACCCACTTTATAATTGCTAGGAATAATACCAGTAGAGGAGCAATTTCTCTTTATGTGAGTTTGATCTTTATGCATTATCTTATGTGAACATCATGCCCAAAAACAATTAATAAAAACATATACTACCAAATTATGCATCATGCTCGATTTTATTTTGTGTGCATTTTGTGACAGTATAAAGATAATGAGACAATAAATATATTAAAGTCCAAAGAGGAATTTAAAATCCAAATGGAATTGTAGAATTTAGAAAAGAGAAGAAAATAAGAATTTTGAGGATAAAAATAAGTAAATAAAAATATATTATTCCTCCACTAGAAGCTTGAATTTGTATACTTGGCTCAATGGTGAAATTGTATTCACAATTCAAATTTAAATTCAAATAGTTAAGAATAAAAGAAAACAAGAAAGGAAAATAGGAAATAAAAAGAAAAGGGGAGAAAGAACCTACTTGGGCCGCAGATCCCAATTTGGCCCACTTACTTAAATCCTCAACCGCGCGACCCATCTGGGCATCCCTCGCGCGCGCCGACAGCGGGCCCCGCTGGGCAGCCTCTTGCGCGGCCCAACCAGCTAGTGCATTCGCCGACGCTCGGGGCCCACTTGCCATCCGCGTGCACCCCGCCTGTTACGCTGTCGCGAGGGCCCACGATGTCATCTCCCTGCTCCTCTGCTCAACAGAAACGCAGCGGGATCCGCCGTAATGGCCGGAGTCGTGCGGCTGGTAGCTAACTTCGCCGCCATGAACCCCCTTTTTCCCTCGCCTCTATATAATCGGTCGCGGGGCCCCTTCCTATCCCCTCGGCTGCAACTCCAAATCGAAGAACTGTGGCCACCTGGGGACCTCAAGCTCGGGCGGTGCTCGGGGTGCCGCTGTGGGAGGGGAAAACCTAATCATAGTCATCGTTCGCGCCCTCGGTGGTGTCGTAGGTCTTCCTCGGGCCGAGGAAAAGGCATTTGTACTCTTGTTTCGCGGGTTCAGACACCAGCATCGTCGGAATTCTTCACCGCCACCGCGGATGCGCGCTGTGCCGCTGCCAGACGCTCTGCGACGCTAATCACTGGTGAGCAACCTCCCCACCGTATCGCCTCATTACCCTTTACGTGATATTGCCTTCGGATCGGAATTCGATCACAGGGATCGAATTTGGGGAATGCCGGCCATGGCTCCGCCGCGGCTGGGCCGTGCGCCGCCGTGACTGTTGGCCGTGTGAGAAGAAGATGCCACGGCCGCTGGATCAGTAGCAGGCGGCTG
This sequence comes from Zea luxurians, assembly GCA_029449295.1. Classification (NCBI taxonomy): domain Eukaryota; kingdom Viridiplantae; phylum Streptophyta; class Magnoliopsida; order Poales; family Poaceae; genus Zea; species Zea luxurians. Next base: position 15,660,125 of record JAOPSE010000002.1, read on the forward strand.
AGATTAGATCTGGCGTGTGTTGACCCTCGGCCGTCGATCGTGCAGCGAATGGTCGCGATTAGAGATAGAAATACCCCTTCACGCATTAAATCCCAACCGTTGACGCGAGATCGGAGGGGCGTGGCTGAGAGCTGGATCATGATCTAATCTCAACCGCGGATGTGTGATCGTGCGGTTGAAATCCTTCAGTACCCCTTCGCCGAAGTCGTTTTACAAAAGAAACCCTCGGGTTTCGACAAATAAACCCGCCGTCCATTTTTACTATGCACTGAGTCTATGATATTATGCGCAGAAGCCCCTGGGTTTTCGGGAAATTGAGGCCTAGACCAGAGATCGATTAAGTTGAATAAATAAAATAGAAAATAGATTTTTAATAGGAAAATAATTGCTAGAACTTAATAAATTCATAGAAAATTCATACTTGCTCCAAATTACTCCATTCCACTTTCTAAATTTTTGTAATTTAATTCTCTATCACTTAGAGCCTTTGTTTTATCATGACAACAGTAAGAAGATTAATCCCACACTTAATCCTATTTAAAACACATGAAACCTTTGAAAATTCATAACTTAAATTCTATAACTCCAAAAATTATGATTCCTGTTCCTAGAATTTTATTTTAATGTGTAGATTATTACTGTGTATTTTATTTATATGTTTGGTGTAATGTTAATTTCTCTATATGCACTGTGCTTGTATTGTGACGAGTAGAAGAGCCCGTTGCTGAGGATCCTGGTGAGCAGCAGGTGGAAGTAGCTGAGCAGGAGCTCATTGAAGGCAAGTTGTGCCCTTGACCACTTTTTACCCAATAATGTTCTTTAATATCACTTATCCATGCATAGGTTAATTTTGATGGGACCCAATAGGTCACCCTAGATTGTTTATCTCATTACCTTGTTTACCCCTGAATCACTTGGGTAGTTTGCTATTGCTTTACATGGTTTTGGGATAATCATTTATTACCTCTATGTTCCAATTCTTTTTGTTATTCTATTTATGTTCATGTTGAGATCATTAATGTTAATTGGAACATAGAGCTTAACTTGAGTAACACGTGCCACCACAAGGGTTTAATGGGACGCCCTTGGCTGATTAATTAGGAAAGCTAGTGGAAGACTACCTTACCCGAAAGGGGCAAGGGCAGTAGGGAAGTGGTCAGTGTAGGGAGGTCCTTGCTTGATTTTGCTGCGATGGCGGTCAGGCAAGAACCCTGCATTGGAACTTCCTATAAACTGTAGCGGGTTTTCGGAAGCTAGTGGAACTTTGTAAAGGCCTCGTAGTGTTGCCCTGCCGCGCTTCCTAGGTAGAGGTGTATGGGATTCGTGACCCCTTGGCAGATGGGTAACATGACTTGTGGGTAAAGGGTACAACCTCTGCAGAGTGTAAAACTGGTATACTAGCCGTGCTCGCGGTCATGAGCAGCTCAGGACTCTCTGATGTTTAAATTATGGAACTTAAATTCAATTTGGTCATTTGCATTGCATGGGTTTGTTATTAATTTTGTTCTATTACTTTACTTATGGTTTGGTATTTACTTACACTTAGTAACTGCTAATAAAATTTTGACCAACTACTTAAAAGCAATGCTCAGCTTTAACCCCTATCATTGATTAGCCTTACACATCACATGAACTCACACCTTTGTGAGTTTATGTCCACTGGTTCCCCACAACTTGTTGAGCTATGATCATGTGTGAGCTCACCCTTGCTGTCTCACACCCCCCACAGGAGAAGAGCAGGTGGTTCAGGAGGAGCCACAAGGCGAGGAGTATGATCTGATCTAGGTGGCGTTTCTCAGTTGACATTGGCGCCGACGATCCTTAGTTCGTTTTATCTTTATTGTTTTATTTTGTAATAAGTCTTCCGCTATGTAATAAATACTCTGATGTTTTATGACATTTATCTCTATACACTCTGTTATTATATATGTTGTCTCCTTGGCGCATGTATGAGATGCACCTGGCTTTGTTCCTTAAAGCCGGGTGTGACAAAAGTGGTATCAGAGGAATGTTGACTGTAGGACGAAACCTAGATAGAAATGGACAAAACCCTTCCCTACTTACCTTCTTTTGATTCGTTCTATACTTACCTTACTCTGATTCTCTCTATACTTATCTTGATCCTCTCTCACCTTCTACTGTTCTACTCTGATTATTCTTATCTTTTCTACTTCAAGACAAGATGGATTTCACATTCTGGAATCCTACAACTATGAACTTTTTCAGAGATAGGGAACCTAAGACGAAATTAAAATTATTTTCTCTATTAAAAATGTTGGTTGACTGTACTGATGATCAATGTTTGATTTGCTTCTTTGATTGATTGAAATAGTATAGACAGGCATCTTAGCATGTACCACCATAAGGTAATGTATTAGCTTTAGTGGAAAACACAATAATCTACTTAGCTAATAAATCCCCCGTAGTAATATTCCTCTTAATTACTCGCCTTGTCTACAATTCTTCCTTTCTTACCCTGTATTTCTAACCCAGATGGGCTACCCCTATAGTGTTAGAAGAGAGCACTATAGACATGATCTTTGGTATGTCATGGTTAAGAAAGGCAAAGACAGTTTATGTACTATGCTAAAGGAACCGTAGAACTCACCAGTTCCAAAGGACAAAGATTTGAAGTTGGAATTGCAGTAACTACCGCCATCAGACTAGCGTCATTCTTAGTAGATGAGAAGTGGTGGGTGACAACATCCGTGCAGTTAGGGATTTTTCGGATGTTTTTCTAGAGGAGTTATTAGGGATACCACCGGATATGGAAGTTGAGTTTGTCATTGATATATTACCTGGGACTACTCCTACTACCAAATGGCGATACAGGATGTCTGTTGAAGAACTAAAGGAACTTAAGAAGCCGTTAACGGAGTTACAGGAGGTTGGGTACATCCGTATGAGTTCCTCACCGTGGGGAGCACCGGTCTTATTTGTACAGAAGAAAGAAGGATCGCAAGGGATGTGCGTGGATTATAGGTCCCTTAACAATGTCACTATGAAGAACAAGTGTCCATTACCCCGTATTGAGGATTTATTCAGATGAGAGGTGTCGAAGATTGATCTCCGACCGGGTTATCACAAAATGAAGATTAGGCCATCGGATATTCCCAAGACGAACTTCTCGACCCGACATGGTTTATATGAGTTTACCGTTATGTCATTTGGACCAACTAATGCACCAACCTATTTTATGGATCTGAAGAATAAGGTGCATGATCTGGACAGATTCGTCGTGGTTTTCATGGACGATATTTTTATTTATTCCAAGAATGAAAGTGATCATGAACAACATCTAAGGTTGGTGCTACAAAAGTTGCGAGATAATCAACTCTACGCTAAGTTCAGCAAGTGCGAGTTTTGGATTGACAAGGTGCCATTCCTTGGTCATATTATTTCTGATGGAGGAATAGCAGTGGATCCTGCTAAAGTGAAGGAGATAATGAAGTGGAGAGTGCCCACTACAGTTACTGAGATTCAGAGTTTCTTGGGACTCGCAGGATATTATCGGAGATTTATTGAAGGGTTCTCAAAAATTGCCAAGCCTATTACATCGCTTTTGGAAAAAGGAAGAGAATTCAAGTGGGATGAGAAGTGCCAAGAAAGCTTTGAACAATTGAAGGAGAGACTAATGTCGCCACCAGTATTGATTATGCCAGATCTGCAGAAAGGATTCGATATTTATTGTGATGCATCTGGCCAAGGCTTAGGATGTGTGCTCATGCAAGAAGGACACGTGATTGCCTACGCGTTTCGACAGTTGCGGAAACAAGAATTGAACTACCCCACTCATGACTTGGAATTGGTAGCCGTTGTGCATGCGCTTAAGATTTGGAGACATTATATCATGGGGACCAAGTGCCAAGTATATACGGATCATAAGAGTTTGAAGTATATATTCACTCAGAAGGATCTCAACCTTAGGCAACGCCGTTGGTTGGAGCTTATTAAGGATTATGATTTGGAGATTCACTATCACCCGGGCAAGGCAAATTTGGTTGCAGATGCCTTGAGTCGCAAGGAGCATGTTCATTCAGCTATTGTTGCCCAGCTACCCGACGAGATTGTTGAGGATTTCAGGAGACTTAACCTGGGGATTGTTGCTCATACTGAAGGAGTTACTATTGATGTGGAACCTACTTTGGAGCAAGAAATCCGCAAAGGACAAATTGGTGATGCTAAGATACAAGAGATTAAAGATCTGATTACTGAAGGTCGAGGTCTGGAATTCACGGAAGATGAGCAAGGCACCGTATGGTTCAAGGACAGGATATGTGTTCCTGATATTGAAAGCCTTCGTGAGACTATTTTAAGGGAGGCCCATGATTCGGATTATTCTATTCATCCTGGTAGTACCAAGATGTATCAGGATTTGAAACGGAAGTATTGGTGGTATGGATTGAAAAGAGATGTGGCTGCACATGTGGCTATATGCGATGTATGTCAAAGAGTTAAGGCTGAACACCAGAGGCCAGCTGGACTATTGCATCCACTGAAGATACCCGAGTGGAAATGGGAAGAGATTGGTATGTATTTTATTACTGGATTGCCTCGCACCAAGAAAGGATATGATGCTATATGGGTGATTGTGGATAGATTGACTAAAGTGGCTCACTTTATTCCTGTCAAGACTACTTATAAAGGTTCTCAACTAGCAGAGTTATATATGGCTCGGATTGTGTGTTTACATGGAGTACCAAAGAAGATCGTGTCTGATCGAGGTTCGCAGTTTACCTCAAGGTTTTGGAGAAGCTTTCATGAGAACATGAGTACAAAGTTGAACTTTAGTACAGCTTATCACCCTCAGACGGATGGACAGACTAAAAGGACTAATCAAGTATTGGAAGATATGTTGAGAGCATGTGCCCTTCAGCATGGAGGAAGTTGGGATAAGAGTCTACCTTATGCTGAATTCTCATACAACAATAGATATCAGGCCAGTCTGAAGATGTCACCTTTTGAAGCTTTGTATGGGAGGAAGTGCAGGACTCCTCTATATTGGGATCAGACTGGAGAGAGACAGTTCTTTGGGCCTGAATTGATTCAAGAAGCAGAAGAACAAGTCCGTATAATTCGAGAGAATTTGAGAGTGGCTCAAACCAGGCAAAAGAGTTATGCTGATAATAGAAGGAGGCCACTGGAATTTGAAGAAGGAGATTATGTGTACCTCAAGGTGTCACCACTTCGTGGAATGAGGAGATTCAAAGTTAAGGGCAAATTGTCCCCTCGCTACATTGGACCATTCCTGATCTTTAGAAGAGTTGGGGAGATGGCATACCAACTTGAGTTACCGAATAGTCTGTCGGATGTGCATAATGTGTTCCATGTGTCTCAACTGAAGAAGTGTCTCCGTGTCCCTGAGGAACAGTTACCAATGGAAGAGCTCAGTGTTCAAGGTGATTTGACTTACACGGAGTATCCGATCAAGATTCTTGACACATTGACTCGAGTTACAAGAAATAAGGTGATAAAGATGTGTAAAGTGCAATGGAGTCACCACGGAGAAGATGAAGCAACATGGGAAAGAGAAGAAGAGCTTCGTATAGATTTTCCCCATCTTTTCCCTAGATCTTCTTAAATCTCGAGGACGAGATTATTTTTAAGGGGGGTAGGATTTGTAACACCCACTTTATAATTGCTAGGAATAATACAGTAGAGGAGCAATTTCTCTTTATGTGAGTTTGATCTTTATGCATTATCTTATGTGAACATCATGCCCAAAAACAATTAATAAAAACATATACTACCAAATTATGCATCATGCTCGATTTTATTTTGTGTGCATTTTGTGACAGTATAAAGATAATGAGACAATAAATATATTAAAGTCCAAAGAGGAATTTAAAATCCAAATGGAATTGTAGAATTTAGAAAAGAGAAGAAAATAAGAATTTTGAGGATAAAAATAAGTAAATAAAAATATATTATTCCTCCACTAGAAGCTTGAATTTGTATACTTGGCTCAATGGTGAAATTGTATTCACAATTCAAATTTAAATTCAAATAGTTAAGAATAAAAGAAAACAAGAAAGGAAAATAGGAAATAAAAAGAAAAGGGGAGAAAGAACCTACTTGGGCCGCAGATCCCAATTTGGCCCACTTACTTAAATCCTCAACCGCGCGACCCATCTGGGCATCCCTCGCGCGCGCCGACAGCGGGCCCCGCTAGGCAGCCTCTTGCGCGGCCCAACCAGCTAGTGCATTCGCCGACGCTCGGGGCCCACTTGCCATCCACGTGCACCCCGCCTGTTACGCTGTCGCGCGGGCCCACGATGTCATCTCCCTGCTCCTCTGCTCAACAGAAACGCAGCGGGATCCGCCGTAATGGCCGGAGTCGTGCGGCTGGTAGCTAACTTCGCCGCCATGAACCCCCTTTTTCCCTCGCCTCTATATAATCGGTCGCGGGGCCCCTTCCTATCCCCTCGGCTGCAACTCCAAATCGAAGAACTGTGGCCGCCTGGGGACCTCAAGCTCGGGTGGTGCTCGGGGTGCCGCTGTGGGAGGGGAAAACCTAATCATAGTCATCGTCCGCGCCCTCGGTGGTGTCGTAGGTCTTCCTCGGGCCGAGGAAAAGGCATTCGTACTCTTGTTTCGCGGGTTCAGACACTAGCATCGTCGGAATTCTTCACCGCCACCGCGGATGCGCGCTGTGCCGCTGCCAGACGCTCTACGACGCTAATCACTGGTGAGCAACCTCCCCACCGTATCGCCTCATTACCCTTTACGTGATATTGCCTTCGGATCGGAATTCGATCACAGGGATCGAATTTGGGGAATGCCGGCCATGGCTCCGCCGCGGCTGGGCCGTGCGCCGCCGTGACTGTTGGCCATGTGAGAAGAAGATGCCGCGGCCGCTGGATCAGTAGCAGGCGGCTGAGATTAGATCTGGCGTGTGTTGACCCTCGGCCGTCGATCGTGCAGCGAACGGTCGCGATTAGAGATAGAAATACCCCTTCACGCATTAAATCCCAACCGTTGACGCGAGATCGGAGGGGCGTGGCTGAGAGCTGGATCATGATCTAATCTCAACCGCGGGTGTGTGATCGTGCGGTTGAAATCCTTCAGTACCCCTTCGCCGAAGTCGTTTTACAAAAGAAACCCTCGGGTTTCGACAAATAAACCCGCCGTCCATTTTTACTATGCACTGAGTCTATGATATTATGCGCAGAAGCCCCTGGGTTTTCGGGAAATTGAGGCCTAGACCAGAGATCGATTAAGTTGAATAAATAAAATAGAAAATAGATTTTTAATAGGAAAATAATTGCTAGAACTTAATAAATTCATAGAAAATTCATACTTGCTCCAAATTACTCCATTCCACTTTCTAAATTTTTGTAATTTAATTCTCTATCACTTAGAGCCTCTGTTTTATCATGACAACAGTAAGAAGATTAATCCCACACTTAATCCTATTTAAAACACATGAAACCTTTGAAAATTCATAACTTAAATTCTATAACTCCAAAAATTATGATTCCTGTTCCTAGAATTTTATTTTAATGTGTAGATTATTACTGTGTATTTTATTTATATGTTTGGTGTAATGTTAATTTCTCTATATGCACTGTGCTTGTATTGTGACGAGTAGAAGAGCCCGTTGCTGAGGATCCTGGTGAGCAGCAGGTGGAAGTAGCTGAGCAGGAGCTCATTGAAGGCAAGTTGTGCCCTTGACCACTTTTTACCCAATAATGTTCTTTAATATCACTTATCCATGCATAGGTTAATTTTGATGGGACCCAATAGGTCACCCTAGATTGTTTATCTCATTACCTTGTTTACCCCTGAATCACTTGGGTAGTTTGCTATTGCTTTACATGGTTTTGGGATAATCATTTATTACCTCTATGTTCCAATTCTTTTTGTTATTCTATTTATGTTCATGTTGAGATCATTAATGTTAATTGGAACATAAAGCTTAACTTGAGTAACACGTGCCACCACAAGGGTTTAATGGGACGCCCTTGGCTGATTAATTAGGAAAGCTAGTGGAAGACTACCTTACCCGAAAGGGGCAAGGGCAGTAGGGAAGTGGTCAGTGTAGGGAGGTCCTTGCTTGATTTTGCTGCGATGGCGGTCAGGCAAGAACCCTGCATTGGAACTTCCTATAAACTGTAGCGGGTTTTCGGAAGCTAGTGGAACTTTGTAAAGGCCTCGTAGTGTTGCCCTGCCGCGCTTCCTAGGTAGAGGTGTATGGGATTCGTGACCCCTTGGCAGATGGGTAACATGACTTGTGGGTAAAGGGTACAACCTCTGCAGAGTGTAAAACTGGTATACTAGCCGTGCTCGCGGTCATGAGCAGCTCAGGACTCTCTGATGTTTAAATTATGGAACTTAAATTCAATTTGGTCATTTGCATTGCATGGGTTTGTTATTAATTTTGTTCTATTACTTTACTTATGGTTTGGTATTTACTTACACTTAGTAACTGCTAATAAAATTTTGACCAACTACTTAAAAGCAATGCTCAGCTTTAACCCCTATCATTGATTAGCCTTACACATCACATGAACTCACACCTTTGTGAGTTTATGTCCACTGGTTCCCCACAACTTGTTGAGCTATGATCATGTGTGAGCTCACCCTTGCTGTCTCACACCCCCCACAGGAGAAGAGCAGGTGGTTCAGGAGGAGCCACAAGGCGAGGAGTATGATCTGATCTAGGTGGCGTTTCTCAGTTGACATTGGCGCCGACGATCCTTAGTTCGTTTTATCTTTATTGTTTTATTTTGTAATAAGTCTTCCGCTATGTAATAAATACTCTGATGTTTTATGACATTTATCTCTATACACTCTGTTATTATATATGTTGTCTCCTTGGCGCATGTATGAGATGCACCTGGCTTTGTTCCTTAAAGCCGGGTGTGACAGAAGTGGTATCAGAGGAATGTTGACTGTAGGACGAAACCTAGATAGAAATGGACAAAACCCTTCCCTACTTACCTTTTTGATTCGTTCTATACTTACCTTACTCTGATTCTCTCTATACTTATCTTGATCCTCTCTCACCTTCTACTGTTCTACTCTGATTATTCTTATCTTTTCTACTTCAAGACAAGATGGATTTCACATTCTGGAATCCTACAACTATGAACTTTTTCAGAGATAGGGAACCTAAGACGAAATTAAAATTATTTTCTCTATTAAAAATGTTGGTTGACTGTACTGATGATCAATGTTTGATTTGCTTCTTTGATTGATTGAAATAGTATAGACAGGCATCTTAGCATGTACCACCATAAGGTAATGTATTAGCTTTAGTGGAAAACACAATAATCTACTTAGCTAATAAATCCCCCGTAGTAATATTCCTCTTAATTACTCGCCTTGTCTACAATTCTTCCTTTCTTACCCTGTATTTCTAACCCAGATGGGCTACCCCTATAGTGTTAGAAGAGAGCACTATAGACATGATCTTTGGTATGTCATGGTTAAGAAAGGCAAAGACAGTTTATGTACTATGCTAAAGGAACCGTAGAACTCACCAGTTCCAAAGGACAAAGATTTGAAGTTGGAATTGCAGTAACTACCGCCATCAGACTAGCGTCATTCTTAGTAGATGAGAAGTGGTGGGTGACAACATCCGTGCAGTTAGGGATTTTTCGGATGTTTTTCTAGAGGAGTTATTAGGGATACCACCGGATATGGAAGTTGAGTTTGTCATTGATATATTACCTGGGACTACTCCTACTACCAAATGGCGATACAGGATGTCTGTTGAAGAACTAAAGGAACTTAAGAAGCCGTTAACGGAGTTACAGGAGGTTGGGTACATCCGTATGAGTTCCTCACCGTGGGGAGCACCGGTCTTATTTGTACAGAAGAAAGAAGGATCGCAAGGGATGTGCGTGGATTATAGGTCCCTTAACAATGTCACTATGAAGAACAAGTGTCCATTACCCCGTATTGAGGATTTATTCAGATGAGAGGTGTCAAAGATTGATCTCCGACCGGGTTATCACAAAATGAAGATTAGGCCATCGGATATTCCCAAGACGAACTTCTCGACCCGATATGGTTTATATGAGTTTACCGTTATGTCATTTGGACCAACTAATGCACCAACCTATTTTATGGATCTGAAGAATAAGGTGCATGATCTGGACAGATTCGTCGTGGTTTTCATGGACGATATTTTTATTTATTCCAAGAATGAAAGTGATCATGAACAACATCTAAGGTTGGTGCTACAAAAGTTGCGAGATAATCAACTCTACGCTAAGTTCAGCAAGTGCGAGTTTTGGATTGACAAGGTGCCATTCCTTGGTCATATTATTTCTGATGGAGGAATAGCAGTGGATCCTGCTAAAGTGAAGGAGATAATGAAGTGGAGAGTGCCCACTACAGTTACTGAGATTCAGAGTTTCTTGGGACTCGCAGGATATTATCGGAGATTTATTGAAGGGTTCTCAAAAATTGCCAAGCCTATTACATCGCTTTTGGAAAAAGGAAGAGAATTCAAGTGGGATGAGAAGTGCCAAGAAAGCTTTGAACAATTGAAGGAGAGACTAATGTCGCCACCAGTATTGATTATGCCAGATCTGCAGAAAGGATTCGATATTTATTGTGATGCATCTGGCCAAGGCTTAGGATGTGTGCTCATGCAAGAAGGACACGTGATTGCCTACGCGTTTCGACAGTTGCGGAAACAAGAATTGAACTACCCCACTCATGACTTGGAATTGGCAGCCGTTGTGCATGCGCTTAAGATTTGGAGACATTATATCATGGGGACCAAGTGCCAAGTATATACGGATCATAAGAGTTTGAAGTATATATTCACTCAGAAGGATCTCAACCTTAGGCAACGCCGTTGGTTGGAGCTTATTAAGGATTATGATTTGGAGATTCACTATCACCCGGGCAAGGCAAATTTGGTTGCAGATGCCTTGAGTCGCAAGGAGCATGTTCATTCAGCTATTGTTGCCCAGCTACCCGACGAGATTGTTGAGGATTTCAGGAGACTTAACCTGGGGATTGTTGCTCATACTGAAGGAGTTACTATTGATGTGGAACCTACTTTGGAGCAAGAAATCCGCAAAGGACAAATTGGTGATGCTAAGATACAAGAGATTAAAAATCTGATTACTGAAGGTCGAGGTCTGGAATTCACGGAAGATGAGCAAGGCACCGTATGGTTCAAGGACAGGATATGTGTTCCTGATATTGAAAGCCTTCGTGAGACTATTTTAAGGGAGGCCCATGATTCGGATTATTCTATTCATCCTGGTAGTACCAAGATGTATCAGGATTTGAAACGGAAGTATTGGTGGTATGGATTGAAAAGAGATGTGGCTGCACATGTGGCTATATGCGATGTATGTCAAAGAGTTAAGGCTGAACACCAGAGGCCAGCTGGACTATTGCATCCACTGAAGATACCCGAGTGGAAATGGGAAGAGATTGGTATGTATTTTATTACTGGATTGCCTCGCACCAAGAAAGGATATGATGCTATATGGGTGATTGTGGATAGATTGACTAAAGTGGCTCACTTTATTCCTGTCAAGACTACTTATAAAGGTTCTCAACTAGCAGAGTTATATATGGCTCGGATTGTGTGTTTACATGGAGTACCAAAGAAGATCGTGTCTGATCGAGGTTCGCAGTTTACCTCAAGGTTTTGGAGAAGCTTTCATGAGAACATGAGTACAAAGTTGAACTTTAGTACAGCTTATCACCCTCAGACGGATGGACAGACTAAAAGGACTAATCAAGTATTGGAAGATATGTTGAGAGCATGTGCCCTTCAGCATGGAGGAAGTTGGGATAAGAGTCTACCTTATGCTGAATTCTCATACAACAATAGATATCAGGCCAGTCTGAAGATGTCACCTTTTGAAGCTTTGTATGGGAGGAAGTGCAGGACTCCTCTATATTGGGATCAGACTGGAGAGAGACAGTTCTTTGGGCCTGAATTGATTCAAGAAGCAGAAGAACAAGTCCGTATAATTCGAGAGAATTTGAGAGTGGCTCAAACCAGGCAAAAGAGTTATGCTGATAATAGAAGGAGGCCACTGGAATTTGAAGAAGGAGATTATGTGTACCTCAAGGTGTCACCACTTCGTGGAATGAGGAGATTCAAAGTTAAGGGCAAATTGTCCCCTCGCTACATTGGACCATTCCTGATCTTTAGAAGAGTTGGGGAGATGGCATACCAACTTGAGTTACCGAATAGTCTGTCGGATGTGCATAATGTGTTCCATGTGTCTCAACTGAAGAAGTGTCTCCGTGTCCCTGAGGAACAGTTACCAATGGAAGAGCTCAGTGTTCAAGGTGATTTGACTTACACGGAGTATCCGATCAAGATTCTTGACACATTGACTCGAGTTACAAGAAATAAGGTGATAAAGATGTGTAAAGTGCAATGGAGTCACCACGGAGAAGATGAAGCAACATGGGAAAGAGAAGAAGAGCTTCGTATAGATTTTCCCCATCTTTTCCCTAGATCTTCTTAAATCTCGAGGACGAGATTATTTTTAAGGGGGGTAGGATTTGTAACACCCACTTTATAATTGCTAGGAATAATACAGTAGAGGAGCAATTTCTCTTTATGTGAGTTTGATCTTTATGCATTATCTTATGTGAACATCATGCCCAAAAACAATTAATAAAAACATATACTACCAAATTATGCATCATGCTCGATTTTATTTTGTGTGCATTTTGTGACAGTATAAAGATAATGAGACAATAAATATATTAAAGTCCAAAGAGGAATTTAAAATCCAAATGGAATTGTAGAATTTAGAAAAGAGAAGAAAATAAGAATTTTGAGGATAAAAATAAGTAAATAAAAATATATTATTCCTCCACTAGAAGCTTGAATTTGTATACTTGGCTCAATGGTGAAATTGTATTCACAATTCAAATTTAAATTCAAATAGTTAAGAATAAAAGAAAACAAGAAAGGAAAATAGGAAATAAAAAGAAAAGGGGAGAAAGAACCTACTTGGGCCGCAGATCCCAATTTGGCCCACTTACTTAAATCCTCAACCGCGCGACCCATCTGGGCATCCCTCGCGCGCGCCGACAGCGGGCCCCGCTGGGCAGCCTCTTGCGCGGCCCAACCAGCTAGTGCATTCGCCGACGCTCGGGGCCCACTTGCCATCCACGTGCACCCCGCCTGTTACGCTGTCGCGCGGGCCCACGATGTCATCTCCCTGCTCCTCTGCTCAACAGAAACGCAGCGGGATCCGCCGTAATGGCCGGAGTCGTGCGGCTGGTAGCTAACTTCGCCGCCATGAACCCCCTTTTTCCCTCGCCTCTATATAATCGGTCGCGGGGCCCCTTCCTATCCCCTCGGCTGCAACTCCAAATCGAAGAACTGTGGCCGCCTGGGGACCTCAAGCTCGGGTGGTGCTCGGGGTGCCGCTGTGGGAGGGGAAAACCTAATCATAGTCATCGTCCGCGCCCTCGGTGGTGTCGTAGGTCTTCCTCGGGCCGAGGAAAAGGCATTCGTACTCTTGTTTCGCGGGTTCAGACACTAGCATCGTCGGAATTCTTCACCGCCACCGCGGATGCGCGCTGTGCCGCTGCCAGACGCTCTGCGACGCTAATCACTGGTGAGCAACCTCCCCACCGTATCGCCTCATTACCCTTTACGTGATATTGCCTTCGGATCGGAATTCGATCACAGGGATCGAATTTGGGGAATGCCGGCCATGGCTCCGCCGCGGCTGGGCCGTGCGCCGCCGTGACTGTTGGCCATGTGAGAAGAAGATGCCGCGGCCGCTGGATCAGTAGCAGGCGGCTGAGATTAGATCTGGCGTGTGTTGACCCTCGGCCGTCGATCGTGCAGCGAACGGTCGCGATTAGAGATAGAAATACCCCTTCACGCATTAAATCCCAACCGTTGACGCGAGATCGGAGGGGCGTGGCTGAGAGCTGGATCATGATCTAATCTCAACCGCGGGTGTGTGATCGTGCGGTTGAAATCCTTCAGTACCCCTTCGCCGAAGTCGTTTTACAAAAGAAACCCTCGGGTTTCGACAAATAAACCCGCCGTCCATTTTTACTATGCACTGAGTCTATGATATTATGCGCAGAAGCCCCTGGGTTTTCGGGAAATTGAGGCCTAGACCAGAGATCGATTAAGTTGAATAAATAAAATAGAAAATAGATTTTTAATAGGAAAATAATTGCTAGAACTTAATAAATTCATAGAAAATTCATACTTGCTCCAAATTACTCCATTCCACTTTCTAAATTTTTGTAATTTAATTCTCTATCACTTAGAGCCTCTGTTTTATCATGACAACAGTAAGAAGATTAATCCCACACTTAATCCTATTTAAAACACATGAAACCTTTGAAAATTCATAACTTAAATTCTATAACTCCAAAAATTATGATTCCTGTTCCTAGAATTTTATTTTAATGTGTAGATTATTACTGTGTATTTTATTTATATGTTTGGTGTAATGTTAATTTCTCTATATGCACTGTGCTTGTATTGTGACGAGTAGAAGAGCCCGTTGCTGAGGATCCTGGTGAGCAGCAGGTGGAAGTAGCTGAGCAGGAGCTCATTGAAGGCAAGTTGTGCCCTTGACCACTTTTTACCCAATAATGTTCTTTAATATCACTTATCCATGCATAGGTTAATTTTGATGGGACCCAATAGGTCACCCTAGATTGTTTATCTCATTACCTTGTTTACCCCTGAATCACTTGGGTAGTTTGCTATTGCTTTACATGGTTTTGGGATAATCATTTATTACCTCTATGTTCCAATTCTTTTTGTTATTCTATTTATGTTCATGTTGAGATCATTAATGTTAATTGGAACATAGAGCTTAACTTGAGTAACACGTGCCACCACAAGGGTTTAATGGGACGCCCTTGGCTGATTAATTAGGAAAGCTAGTGGAAGACTACCTTACCCGAAAGGGGCAAGGGCAGTAGGGAAGTGGTCAGTGTAGGGAGGTCCTTGCTTGATTTTGCTGCGATGGCGGTCAGGCAAGAACCCTGCATTGGAACTTCCTATAAACTGTAGCGGGTTTTCGGAAGCTAGTGGAACTTTGTAAAGGCCTCGTAGTGTTGCCCTGCCGCGCTTCCTAGGTAGAGGTGTATGGGATTCACGACCCCTTGGCAGATGGGTAACATGACTTGTGGGTAAAGGGTACAACCTCTGCAGAGTGTAAAACTGGTATACTAGCCGTGCTCGCGGTCATGAGCAGCTCAGGACTCTCTGATGTTTAAATTATGGAACTTAAATTCAATTTGGTCATTTGCATTGCATGGGTTTGTTATTAATTTTGTTCTATTACTTTACTTATGGTTTGGTATTTACTTACACTTAGTAACTGCTAATAAAATTTTGACCAACTACTTAAAAGCAATGCTCATCTTTAACCCCTATCATTGATTAGCCTTACACATCACATGAACTCACACCTTTGTGAGTTTATGTCCACTGGTTCCCTACAACTTGTTGAGCTATGATCATGTGTGAGCTCACCCTTGCTGTCTCACACCCCCCCACAGGAGAAGAGCAGGTGGTTCAGGAGGAGCCACAAGGCGAGGAGTATGATCTGATCTAGGTGGCGTTTCTCAGTTGACATTGGCGCCGACGATCCTTAGTTCGTTTTATCTTTATTGTTTTATTTTGTAATAAGTCTTCCGCTATGTAATAAATACTCTGATGTTTTATGACATTTATCTCTATACACTCTGTTATTATATATGTTGTCTCCTTGGCGCATGTATGAGATGCACCTGGCTTTGTTCCTTAAAGCCGGGTGTGACATTTACCTTTTGGGTTATTATGGTTAGCTTTTTGCTATTGTTTTACCTTAATCAATGAACATGATGTGAACGTTTATGATACGATGATGTTATCCCGATGATGATCTTGTGATGCTTTAGGGGACTCAGGTTGTTTCCTGAGTACCTCTCTATAAGGACCTGTTCATTGAGTGACCACCCGGGATAACAGTGCAACCATGAGGGTGGAATGGGACGCCCTTAGCTGAATAATTAGATGAACCTGGGGTGTAGTTGGCTTTGCCGGAGGGCCGTCAATGGGGCCGGGCATAGTGCTCGCTCTGCTAAGGGTGGGTGCCGAGGTGTTGGGGGCCTTCGTCTTTCGAAGGTCCTGAAAAACACGACTAACATGTTTTCCAAGTATAATATACTGTTACAGGAACCTTTGGCTTTGAGATGAAGGTGCGCACGGTATGAAAGGCGCGGTCTAGAAGAAGGATGAATTAGTTCCGAAGCTATGAATGGAGAAGCTTCGGCT
Source organism: Zea luxurians (assembly GCA_029449295.1). Taxonomy (NCBI): domain Eukaryota; kingdom Viridiplantae; phylum Streptophyta; class Magnoliopsida; order Poales; family Poaceae; genus Zea; species Zea luxurians. The sequence goes on from JAOPSE010000002.1 coordinate 15,676,368, forward strand.
TAGCGCAAAGACGGTGATGGAGAATGAAACCGACCTAAAGGGGAAAAGATTGCTTAGTCCTCGACAGATTACTCCTTAGTCAATAGTAAATGTCAAGGACATGGATGTAATTTTACCCAGGCTGCGTTCTGCGCCTATAAATAGATGAATAGTAACACCGTACTGTTCACGCAGACTTGTAATCGCCCGCACGTCACTCTTGGACTTTTACCTTCTGTCAAGCCGAAGGTACAAATGTAACTTGATATCGTTAATGTTTATTTATGATCATATAATGATAATATGAATAATATGATAGCTTGATATAATTATTCATGTCTTCTTCTATGTCCTTGCTCATATTTTTACATATTGAAATAATAAAGGTATGTCCTTCATGACCTTCGTCTGAAGATCATTATACCTTAAGGGAAATTATGTTTCGAAGGACGAAGGTCATCAACCATTAACATTTGTGTTGCCTTGTTCTTAACTCATAGCATTTGAGAACAAGTGACCAATATTGGCGCCCACCTCCGGTGAACTCATTTGACCACCTTTGGCAAGATGTGACCTTCGTCATGCCGATGAAGAAGTTCAAGGCTAGGGGCTACACTATAGCCACTGGATGTCAACCAAGAAACATTATGTGAAGCTAGGAGCCAAAAAAGGAAGGCTACCAGTCTGACACCTCGGGAGGAGGAGTTGGACCAAGAAATCAGGGACCTCAAAGCCATTCACCAACAGGTCCAGAGGAAAAAGGAAAAGATGCTTCGTCTCGCCGATGTTCAGAAGAAGATTGATGAGGCCACTGAAGAAATGCGTCATCTCACCCAAGATGACCAAGACCGAAGACCTCAACACAAAGAGCTTCATCAAGACAACTCCTACAACGATGACGAATGGTATGATGATTTCCATCATGGAAATTTTGCTTTTGATGATGCTTCTCCTCTAGCAGCAGAATTGCAGGCTACCCCATGGCCCCCATCATACAAGCCACCCCAGCTCCCCATGTATGATGGGCACTCAGACTCGAAGCAGTTTCTAATGAGCTACGAGGCAACCATATCTTCATATGGGGGCAACACTACAGTCATGGCAAAATCCTTCGTCATGGTAGTCAAAAGTGTCACACAAACTTGATACTCTTCTCTCTGGCTAGGGACAATCACATCATGGCAGAAACTAAAGGATATGCTAATCACTAGCTTCCAAGGATTTCAGACGAAGCCAGTCACTGCTCAGGCTTTGTTCCAGTGCACGCAAGACCACGAGGAATACCTTCAGGCTTATGTCTGAAGGTTCCTGCGTCTGAGAGCACAAGCGCCCACAGTGCCCAATGAAATTGTTATTGAGGTCATGATCAAAGGGCTTCGTTCAGGACCTATAGCTCAGTATTTTGCCAGGAAACCCTCACAAACCCTGGAGAAGCTTCTTCAGAAGATGGATGAATATATCCGGGCTGATAATGATTTCCGCCATAGAAGGGAAGAAGCCTACAGGTTTTCTGAGATGACCAGGGGCTTCGGAGGAAGCATCCACCCTAGGCACGTCAGATCGATTCATAGTTCCAGCCTAAGTGATGACAGAGGAAGCCAGCCTCAAAGGCCACAACGTAGCTCCCAATCTTCAGGGCAACAACAAAACTCTTCCAAGCCACCAGCCCCAAGGGGCAGAGGCGGCAGGGGCATCGGAGGAAGGTATGGGGATCAACCCAGAAGGCTATATTGCTTATTCTGTGGAGAAGATAAGGGCCACACCACAAGAACATGCCAAGTCACAATACAGAAGCAAAAGGAGATTGCTAAAGCTGAAACGCGGCAGAATTAGCCAAAGCAGGTTTTACATACTGCTTCATGCTACTCTCCCTATGTACCAGAGTACGTAGGCAACCAACAACCTTTACCAGAGTCACTCTCAAGCTTGCTGGGCCCAGCTCCCATTACCACCACCATTACCACCCACTCAGACCCGAAGCCAGCAGCCAGAAGGGCACCAACACGCACAGCAGCAGCGTGATTTTTGGGAGGAATCCGAAGCTCGCACAGTCAACAACACTGTGCCAGAATCCAAGCATATCTATTAAAGAGTATCCTGTTCTTGATGTATCTTTACCTTTTATGCCATTTTGATTTTTGTATGAGAAACAAGTCATGAAGGACTAAATTTCAATTTTCTGTAATAATTGTGACTGTATCAATGAGTAAAATACGTCTTAAACAGATTTCTGAAGCTACAAAACTCGTTCCTAAGGGAGCCCAGAGTAAGTTCCGAAGCTACAAAAGTCGTTCCCAAGGGAGCAGATTAAGTTCCGAAGCTACAAAAGTTGTTCCTAAGGGAGCGCAGAGTAAGTTTTCTAAGCTCAGAAGTCGTTCCTAAGGAGATGCAGAGCTAAAAATTCCACCAAAATAGAAGGTGAAGAAGCTCAGAAATCATTCCTAAGGGGATGCAGAGCTAAAAATTCCACCGAAATAGAAGGTGAAGAAGCTCCAAAGTCGTTCCTAAGGGGATGCAGAGCTTAAATACCACCGAAATATAAGGTGAAGAAGCTCCAAAGTCGTTCCTAAGGGGATGCAGAGCTTAAAGACTCCAAAGACGTCCCTAAGGGGATGCAGAGTCTTGTGTGTTCTAGTTTGGGCGCGTGCGTTTGTGTGTTCGACATCACCATCATTTTACATCATATCATCATATCATTCCACATAACATTACATCATACATCATATCACATCAACTGCAAAAAGATTGGATACGAAGCAAATCTTCGGCAATACTTTGTTAAATGAAAATGTGCTGAGGCACGAAGCAAACTTCAAGAAATACAATTTCATCAGACTTGCCATAGAAGGGGTTTCTTTCTTTACGAAGCTTGAAAAGAAGGGAAGGTGTTTTTTCGTCGAAGGCTCAAAAACGGTATGTATGTAAATTTCATGCATCACAAAGAAATATATCACAACAATTTACATGTTTGATTCATTGTTTCATACATCAAATGTTATATAGTATTATTATAATAAAAGCCTAATCTTCCTTAAGTATTTTCTCGGCGGCTTCGTTTAGCAGCTTGTCGACAACTTCGTCGACGATGGAGTTAGCAACGCTCATTATATCCAGCGCTTCTTTCATGACTACATCGGCTAGGGGGTTGTACGGCTCGGGAAGCGGTGACAGTTCAGCTATAATAGACAAAATGTTAGTTCGAAGCTATAAAATAAACGTCGAAGCTAAAATTAAAAAACAATACCTATGTGCCTTTCGCGTTCAGCAGCTTCTTCGGCTCGCCTAGCTTCTTCTCGGGCTTCATGGGTTTCTTTTTCATTCTTCTTTATGATTGCGTTGGCCAATTCTTGACCACCGTTCATCTAGACATTGGAATAAAATTTTCCGCCCACCAAAGTAGCTTCGGCCGAAGGGTCTTTCGTGTCGTCTATGGAGAAGGTGGCTTCAACCTAGGCCGCAGCTTTAACATGGTCACAACCAGCCTTCTCCAGAATTGCCGCAATACCTCGAGCGCTAGTAAAAGCACATATATCCCCACAATCGCTCAGGATCTCTTCAAAAGCTTCGGCTTCCCTGCTTATCCAATCAATAACGCCCTCGGGGTCGCCTCGAATGAAGTTCTCTTTGGAAGAATAAGCACCTACTTTGGCAAAGCTGGTTTTCAATTTTTTCACGCAATCCAAGGATTTTTCAAAGCATCTTTCCTTGGATTCATGAAGCTCATCAACATTTTTCTCCAACCTGGTGGTCAACCATTCACTTATTTCTTGACTAGCTTTTGCTAGTGCACAATTTTCAGTAGCCTCGGTAAGCTTTTTCTGAAGGTCTTCAATTTCGGCTTTATAAGCTTCGGATTGAGTGTTAAATTTCGCTTCATCTTCTTTCACTTTATCCACCAATAAAAGTAGAATTTTATCCTTCTCCAAGGCTTTGTTTCTCAGCTTAACGACTTCTGATCGAAGGTTACCGAGAGCTATAGGGCAGCTTTCGTCTTCAGCATTCTTTTGCGCCCTCAGGGTGTTGCTAAGGATAAGCCCTGCAAGAAAAAAGAAAGGATTAGCATGAGAATGAAAGACTTCATTTCCAAGTCCATAAACTTTAAAGTTCACAACTTCTGTACCTTCATACTATTGTATGCGAGGCTGTTCGCAAGGTCATCCTTTGACATGGCGGAGAGGCCAGCTTCGACCTTTGGAAATCCCATACTTTTGGACATCTCCCGGCAGACGGATATCTCTTTATTGTCCAGGAGACAGTACAGGAAATCATCTTCGTCTGTGCCGTTGAACACTAAGGCCCCCTTCGGGTATTTCAGTTCCTAGGCATAGTGTTTGGCTTCTAAAATTTCTCCTTCGGATAATCTTTTCCCGAAGCATGCCGAATAATATAGTCAAGATCTTCAAACGGTGCTTCGGGAGCAGGAGATTTAGCTTCTTCGGCCACTTCCTTCTCCTCAGCTCTTTCCTCAGTTACGGCAGGCTTCGTCTCAGCAGGCATTGAAGGCCCAGCTTTGGTTTCAGCATGAGCTGTAGCAGCTTTGGCAACCTTTTTTATAGAAGCAGGAGTCAATGCTCTTGTTGTCTCCATGACAGCGTCTAGTACGCTAGCCATTCTTCTCCTCTTGGGAGTTGTGGTGGGAGCTTTTGCAACCTTCGGCAATTCTGCTTCTATCGATGGGCTCAGAATTTCTGGCAGCACTATTGTTTTTTCAAATTCTGGCTTTTTGGCTGCCCCATCTTTGGCTCCGACTGGCTCAACTATAGGCACCTTCGGCACTATAGTCGATTCCTCAGCGCTCCGAGCGGCGGGAGAAGCTTGTTCCGCTTCGGCAGCGGAAGATGTCTCTTCACCAAATTTTGGCACTATGGTCGTTTCAATATATCTTGGCTGGTGGGTCAAAACCTTGATTTTCTTTCCCTTCGGCACAACAGAGATGGTCGAAGTGGCAGTTTTCCTTTTTTTCCCTGCTTTCGCGAGGGATAGCAATAATGAGGATATAAAAAAACCAATTGCATCGAAAACCATGTTCAACCTTTTCTTGCCCTGACCCCCGAAGGCTGAGGACAAAGCATCATCTTCGGCTCTGGTATATGCCCCAAGTAACTCGTCGCTAGTAGCCTCAATACATTTCAGTCAGTCGTCATTTGGTTCGTCAAACCAGTCTCTGTATTTGAAGGTATATTTCAAACGAATTAATCCACCTTGACTGGACCCGGCAGCAGTCTCCTTCGGCATCTCCTAGTTATCCACAAGTGGCCATACCCTGTAGGCTATGCACTCTTGGGTCAGGTCTCTTGTACCAATGAAAGCACAGACATTGCTGAAAGCCGTTTGACATGCTTCGACATCATTTTCAATCGCCACGGTCGGCCTTCGAAGGCCGAAGCGAGACCAGATGGGGCGTTGGATAATCCCATTTATGTCCTCCCTTTCAATCAGATTATTCTTAACATAAAACCATTCCTCCATCCAGGACCCGGGCCACCTTTTCCGAAATGTTGGAACCGGGTAGCTTGCATTAGAACGAGTAATGAATCCATAAAACCGAAGTTGTTGTGATACTGCTCTTTTCCAGTGGCATTCGTCTCTACAACAGTTCGTGCATATTGCAAAAACACTTCGCGCTCGGTTCCAGCCCTTGGCTTCTCATAGCCCAAACAAACAAACCCATTCTGATTATAGCTTCGGGAGTAATTTGATGAAGAAAGATCTGAAATATCTTCAACACTTCAACCAAAAATTTGCTCAATGGGAACCAAAGACCCGCCTTCATAAAGCTTCTATAGACAACAACCTCATTTTATTCAGGAGCAGGGGCGATGTTGTCCCCTCCAACCCTCACAATAGACATGTCATGAAAGTATCTTCCCTTCATGGCGTCAATTTGACTTTGTTTCATGGTCGACTTTCCGAAGATGGTATGGCTTGGCCGCCAGGGCCGGTCTTCAGAATCTTCATCCCCACTTTCCACATCATAGTCATCGCTATCGTCAGAATCTTCAGACAAATCCGCCATCATTTCCTTTATGATCTATGTATTTGTTTTTGCCATAGATTCGTAAAACCTAGCAAGAAAAGAGTCCACAACTTTCCTCTCCTCAGACATCTTATTCTCTTCAGACATGCAACAAGCACTTGTGTATATCACGAAGCTCGAAAATCAAGCGAGAGCTAATAGCAAGAGTTAAAAATTTGAGAAAATAATGCAAGCAACAGAAATAGCGTAGCAAATGCTGCCGCTGTGGGTTTCTATTTACATGCCTAGTGCATTGCAACTTGGCAGGCCCCATTTTTCATTGACTTTCGCTATTCTAGCGAAGGGAAGGTGTTTTTTCGGACCTTCGGCTAAAGGCCTTCGTTCACGTCACAGTCTAAATTTGTTAGATACAAGAACAAATTAATATTGCGAGGGGCTACTGTTGGGGGCCTTTGTCTTCCGAAGGTCCTCAAAAACATGACTAACATGTTTTCCAAGTATAATATACTGTTACAGGAACCTTCGGCTTTGAGATGAAGGTGCGCACGGTGTAAGGAAAATGGACCCCGGGCCTTTTGGCTAATTGAGTTTTGGTGTTTGATGAACAACACAATCCGTGAACTAATAAAGTTTTCTAGTGTTTGTGTTTGTAGTTCACAGGATGCGAAGAGAATTGGACCAAGGCAATGAGGATGCAACACCTCAAAAGAAGACATAAAAAGAGGCATAGGAGTCCAATACTCAAGAACAAAGAAGCCCGAAGAAATCAGCGAAGAAATCCAAGACGAGGGCTGTCAGCCAGCGCCTGGTGGCGCACCGGACATCGGTGTCCGGTGTGCACCGGACTGTCCGGTGTGGCACTGGACAGTCTGCGCAGAGAGGCCGCAGACAGGCGCTCTCTGGCTGTAGCACCGGACTGTCCGGTGTGCACCGGACTGTCCGGTGTGCCAACGGGCAGACGGCAACGGTCGAATCCAACGGTCGGATCCAACGGTCGACTGCTACAGGCGCCAACGGTCGGCTGACGTGGCGTGCACCGGACATCTACTGTGCACTGTCCGGTGTGCACCGGACTGTCCGGTGCACCCGACGACAGAAAGCTGCTGCTTTCTGTCCAACGGCTAGTTGGGGATGTGGAGGCTATAAATACCACCCCAACCGGCCATTCTCATGTGTGAGAGCCCAAGCAACATACCAAGACACATAGTGCATATTTCCAAGTGCTCAAACACCCAAGTGCTTAATAGAATCACTCGGTGATTAGCGTAGGTGCTTTGCGAAGTGCTTAGGTTAGTTAGACCGCTTTAGCGCTTGCTCTAGGTGAATCCTAGTTAGTTGAGTGAGTTTAGAAAAACCACACAACCCCTTGGCTCTTGCGTGAGTCGTTGTAATTGTACCGAGTGGGGCGAGAGTCTTGCGAGACCGTGACAACCGCGTTTGTGTCACGGCCGCCACCGTGTACCGGAGGGAACGAGGCCCGCGGCGTTTCGGCCGGAAGCTCGATAGTGGAGACGGCGGGGAGCGTCCGAGAGGAGCCGGAAGCGGAGCACCACTTGCGCGTGGAGAAGGCCCGCGGCTCTCTACGGAGTTACTCGACCGTGGTGCTTGGCCCTCGCGTGGGCTTCCCTTTGCGTAGGGGCACCAACGAGGATTAGTCGAGACCTTGCGCGGTTCCGGATACCTCGGTAAAAATACCGGCGTCATCCACGAGAGTTTGCTTCTCTACTTAGCTCTTTACATTCCGCATTAATATTAAGCATTTAAGTTTCAATCTTGTAGTCATACTTATTTAGTGTAGATTGAAACTTAGCCTTTTTGCGGTAGAGATAGCAACACTTAGACAAAACCTAGTTTGCACATTCTAGTTTTGATTATTTGCATAGGTTTTGCTCTAAGGATTTAATGGTGGCCTAGTTTAGTAAAAGTTTTAGAAGTCCTAATTCACCCCCCCCCTCTTAGGCGTCACCCATTTCCTACAAGTGGTATCAAAGCCCGGTTTGGCTCATTTGAAACGCTTTAGCTTCACCGCTAAAAGAGCCGACGCTTTTTAGAGGAAGGGATGGATACCCATAGGCCACCACACTTCGACGGCACTAACTTCCCATGTTATAGTGCTAGAATGGCGTGTTACCTAGAGGCCGTTGATCTAGGTGTTTGGAGAGTCACTCGTGACGGGATGAAACCCCTCAAGAATCCCGAGAAACCCACCACGAGTGAGGAAAAAGAAATTCATTTAAATGCTAGAGCCAAAAATTGCTTGTATGAATCTCTTAGCATGGATATTTTTAATCAAGTATTTACCTTGAAAACTGCTAATGAGATTTGGCTAAAATTGCATGAGCTCCATGACGGCACATCCAATGTCCGTGAGCAAAAACATTGCCTAGTCTTAAATGAGTATAATTCTTTTGCCATGAAAGATGATGAGCTTGTTAGAGACATGTATTCTCGTTTGAATCTAATTATCAATGAGCTCAATTCTATTGGCATTAATAAGCTAGGTGATGCGGACATTGTGAGGAAGATTATCTCCCTGCTACCACAACAAAGATATGGGAGCATCATCACCATCCTTCACAACATGGAGGATTTGAGCAACATGACCCCGACCATTGTGATTGGGAAAATCGCGGCCTTTGAGATGTCGCGAAAAATGAGTCGGGGAGAGGAGCCAACTTCCTCAAGGCCATATGCTTTTGCATGTGATGAAAGGAAGGGCAAAAAGAAGGCTCCCACTCCAAGTTCCTCAAGTGAAGAAGAGGAAGAAGAAGAAAGTGATGATGATGAAGATAATCAACCATGCACATCATCCTCCGAGGACGAAGAAACAATTCGACGCGTCGGAAAGGTAATGAGGATGATCCACAAGATTAATCTAATGGGTGTGCCCCTGCAGGTCGAGGATCTCCTCTTTAACATTGACAGGAAAAAGCAAAGGAAGAGAGGATGCTTCGCATGTGGGGAGAAGGGCCACTTCAGGGACAACTGTCCAAATATGGCCAAACCCAAAAAGGAGAGGAGCAAAGGCAAGGCGCTAACAAGTGTTAGAACGTGGGATGATTCTTCAAGTGAAGATGAACCTCCAAGGACGCGCAGCCACCGGTCCTCGTCACGATCATCACGGTCATCACACAAATGCCTTATGGCAAGAGGTAACAAAAGCATTCCATCCTCTAGTGATGAAAGTAGTAGTGATGATGAAGGTGAGGGAAAGCCCTCTCTAGATGAGCTTGCGGAAGCCATAAAATTTTTCCAGGATGTTTGCACTAAGCAAAAAGCTCAACTTAAAACTTTGAAAAATAAGTTGGTTAGCTCTCAAAATGATTACAAAGGTTTGCTAGAAAAATTTGAAACTTTTGCAAACTTAAATAGTGAGCTGTCAACTAAAATTGAGCTATTAGAATCTAGTGCTCCATCCACTGCTACCGATAATAGCCTTATTAAAAAGAATGAAAAACTTAAGGCTAAGTTAGCTAGCTCCCAAGAAGCTATTGAAAATTTGCTAGAGAAAATGGAAATTCTTAGCATACACAATAATGAGCTAACTACTAAGCTAGAAAACATTGGTAGCACCCCAGCAGCATCTTTAGTTGAAATACCTGAAATAATTAAGAAAGATGCTTCTACTTCCTGTTTTGATTTAATTGATGATTCTAACCCCTTCAACCAAGTCGTTGTTGAGAATATTGTTGTAGAGACATGTACGGATGAGGTTGCAAAGGAAAATGAACAATTAAAGCAAGAAGTGGCTCGCCTTGGCAAGGCTTTGTATGACAAGAAAGGCAAAGCCAAACAAATCCGACCTCCACAGGATAACACCACTGCGGGAGTGAACAAGCCTGTAGAGGGAGAAACTGTGATTTGTAGGCTATGCCACAAGGAAGGTCACAAGTCTTTCCAATGCAAGGCGATGACCGGGGATAAACAAAGGCAAAAGCTCAAGCAAAAGCCATCAAGCAAAATCTCCAACACCTACATCAAAAAGGTGAACAAAAAGGATGCTACACCATATTTGATCAAGAAGAAAAAGAACGGAAAGGTGATAGCAATCAAGGCCAACAAGCAAGCCAACAAAGGAAAGGGGGCCAAACGCATCTGGGTGCCAAAGGAGATAATTTCAACCATGAAAAGCACCAAGAAGGTTTGGATCCCGAAAGGGAAGTGAGTGGACCAAAGGTCCTCGGGAAATTTGGAGACTTGGCTAAATTGGGATGTATATCATGGGATACATCATATTGGATCAAGTTTATTGCCAAGTGGGTTAGTGAAAATTTTGGACCCAAATTTCCCACCCATGACTAAGGTGACTAGTTTTATTGTATTTCTCATTTTTAGATATGCGTATCTATTTACCTTGTATCTGGTTTACCTTTCTTGCCTAGTATTACATGTGTTATGTACTTTTGCTTAAAATCATGCATACTAGGTAAATCATATGGTAGGATTGCCTGTTTTTAATTCATATACTTAAAGCAAACCTACATGGCTTAAAATGTTTATTTAAGCACGACACATAGCTTTTATATCACTTCATAGTAAATGATGCATCAATTGAAAATCTTGATTTCTACAAAGTGTATCATTTAACTTATATGTGCCAAAGTTTGGATTATAGATAATTTGCCCCTCTTGATATCAAATCAAAGTGCATGTCTCCTACAAGTATTCAAAACTTGTATGCACACCTTTAGGGGGAGGTTACTCTATAATCTAACACTTTGAGACTAACATCTTTTCAAGTCTATTTCATGTGATAGTCTCATTGTAAGGAAAATAAAGTCCCCGGAGAAAGACAACAATCTTCCACTGCAAAATCTCCAAGAACTCTCATGTCTCTCAAGCTCACCATTGACTTTCAATTGGTATCTTTTGAGACTACATTCAGTATCATTTACATGTCTTCTCCAATATTTGATTAGACTATATTTCATATCATATGCTTCCATGTTGCTAAAATGCATAAGTAGTTAACTCATATTCTGTTACCTATGCATAAGGGAAGCTAGTCTTTTCAAATCATGTCTTGCACCTCTAATTTTCACATGCTCTTTTCCTAAGTAGAGGATCTCTGTCAGGGGGAGTATTTCTTCATCTCTAAAGGGGGAGAAAAACTCTTTCTAAAGGAGAATACTCATTTAGGGGGAGTAATCTTTTAAGGATTCCTACATGTGGTATCATTCATGGCTTAACTTAATATCCTTCTAGCGATATCATTTGATTCAATTCTTGTTGAGGGCAAGCTTTAATTTACTTCCTACATGCTTTTAATGTCTTCCTTTTCGGTGGTTGATGCCAAAGGGGGAGAAGTTTAGGGACCAAAGCAATGAAAACTATATCAAACACCAAACACCACCAATTTAAAATTTTATATCTACAAATGGCTTTTTAAGTGGTTTTGGTTATTTGGTCCAAAAATAGGAAGTAAGTGAATTATGGAGTTAGGGGGAGGCTTAAATCCATAATATCACATTGTGGGGACAATCATGCATCTTAGCAAGTAGATTGCATATTTTCACTCAAATACTTGTATTATTTGCTTGCTTTGGTTGTGTTGTCATCAATCACCAAAAAGGGGGAGATTGTAAGGAAAATGGACCCCGGGCCTTTTGGCTAATTGAGTTTTGGTGTTTGATGAACAACACAATCCGTGAACTAATAAAGTTTTCTAGTGTTTGTGTTTGTAGTTCACAGGATGCGAAGAGAATTGGACCAAGGCAATGAGGATGCAACACCTCAAAAGAAGACATAAAAAGAGGCATAGGAGTCCAATACTCAAGAACAAAGAAGCCCGAAGAAATCAGCGAAGAAATCCAAGACGAGGGCTGTCAGCCAGCGCCTGGTGGCGCACCGGACATCGGTGTCCGGTGTGCACCGGACTGTCCGGTGTGGCACTGGACAGTCTGCGCAGAGAGGCCGCAGACAGGCGCTCTCTGGCTGTAGCACCGGACTGTCCGGTGTGCACCGGACTGTCCGGTGTGCCAACGGGCAGACGGCAACGGTCGAATCCAACGGTCGGATCCAACGGTCGACTGCTACAGGCGCCAACGGTCGGCTGACGTGGCGTGCACCGGACATCTACTGTGCACTGTCCGGTGTGCACCGGACTGTCCGGTGCACCCGACGACAGAAAGCTGCTGCTTTCTGTCCAACGGCTAGTTGGGGATGTGGAGGCTATAAATACCACCCCAACCGGCCATTCTCATGTGTGAGAGCCCAAGCAACATACCAAGACACATAGTGCATATTTCCAAGTGCTCAAACACCCAAGTGCTTAATAGAATCACTCGGTGATTAGCGTAGGTGCTTTGCGAAGTGCTTAGGTTAGTTAGACCGCTTTAGCGCTTGCTCTAGGTGAATCCTAGTTAGTTGAGTGAGTTTAGAAAAACCACACAACCCCTCGGCTCTTGCATGAGTCGTTGTAATTGTACCGAGTGGGGCGAGAGTCTTGCGAGACCGTGACAACCGCGTTTGTGTCACGGCCGCCACCATGTACCGGAGGGAACGAGGCCCGCGGCGTTTCGGCCGGAAGCTCGATAGTGGAGACGGCGGGGAGCGTCCGAGAGGAGCCGGAAGCGGAGCACCACTTGCGCGTGGAGAAGGCCCGCGGCTCTCTACGGAGTTACTCGACCGTGGTGCTTGGCCCTCGCGTGGGCTTCCCTTTGCGTAGGGGCACCAACGAGGATTAGTCGGGACCTTGCGCGGTTCCGGATACCTCGGTAAAAATACCGGCGTCATCCACGAGAGTTTGCTTCTCTACTTAGCTCTTTACATTCCGCATTAATATTAAGCATTTAAGTTTCAATCTTGTAGTCATACTTATTTAGTGTAGATTGAAACTTAGCCTTTTTGTGGTAGAGATAGCAACACTTAGACAAAACCTAGTTTGCACATTCTAGTTTTGATTATTTGCATAGGTTTTGCTCTAGGGATTTAATTGTGGCCTAGTTTAGTAAAAGTTTTAGAAGTCCTAATTCACCCCCCCCCCCCCTCTTAGGCGTCACCCGTTTCCTACACACGGTTTGAAAGGTGCAGTCTGGAAGAAGGATGAATCAGTTCCGAAGCTATGAATGGAGAAGCTTCGGCTTAGCGCAAAGATGGTGATGGAGAATGAAACCGACCTAAAGGGGAAAAGTCTGCTTAGTCCTCGATAGGTTACTCATTAGTCAATAGTAAATGTCAAGGACATGGATGTAATTTTAACCAGGTTGCGTCCTGTGTCTATAAATAGATGAACAGTAACACCGTACTGTTCACGCAGACTTGTAATCGCCCGCACGTCACTCTTGGACTTTTACCTTCTATCAAGCCAAAGGTACAAATGTAACTTGATATAGTTAATGTTTATTTATGATCATATAATGATAATATGAATAATATGATAGCTTGATATAATTATTCATGTCTTCTTCTATGTCCTTGCTCATATTTTTACACATTGAAATAATAAAGGTATGTCCTTCATGACCTTCGTCTGAAGATCATTATACCCTAAGGGAAATAATGTTTTGAAGGACAAATGTCATCAACCATTAACATTTGTGTTGCCTTGTTCTTAACTCATAGCATTTGAGAACAAGTGACCAACACGAGGTTCATTCGATTAGGTTTTGTTAGTCACCCACCTTAAAGAGGGTACTGTGTTTGTACGACTGGCTAAACCTAACGAGCAGCTATGCACCAGGGGAGTCTTTGTAAAGGCTACGTAGTGAGAACCTGCCAGGTTACCTTGGTAGTGATCAATGGGGAGTCATGATCTCCGGGCAGAACCGGAATCACGACTCGTGGGTAAAGTGTGCAACCTCTGCAGAGTGTTAGAAACTGGTATATCAATCGTGCTCACGGTTAAGAGCAGCCTTGGGATCCTCTTTGATTAGAATAACTTTGCATACTTTTATGATGATGATTAATATTGATGGTTATAATTCTGGTCTCTGGTATTTTGTAAAGCCCTAGAATTTGTATAAGAAAAAATGTAATAATAATAATAATAATAATAATAATAATAATAATAATAAAATAAGTAAATACATGGATTTACATAAAATCGTTTTGGGAATTATGTGTTTTCCCTTTTCTTTGTGCATACTCACTTAAGAGAAATAAAGCAGTCAAATAACAAATAAATAAATATAGAAATAGGCATCTCATGCTAAAGTTTTTTTGTATGTTGCATTTGTATTCAAATGTATGAGACAAGTTTAAGTTTGAGAAGTATAATTTGTAACACCCAAAATTCCATTTTGGAGTCTATAACATTTTTTCTTAAAAGATTAATGATCTTCAATCCCCTGACTAAAACAGAGTATTTTCCCTTCATAAAAATATAACAGAAAAACTTTTCAAAGTATTTAAGTAACTCTTACATTATTCTAAAGATAAGTAAGTAGTGAATATTCAATTTTAGTTTATTATTAACTTCTTGATCATACAATAAAAATAATATTATTCTAAAATGAATGATATGTGTGTGCATAATGGAAACAATTGCATCAGGGATCAAAATAATTAAATATAAGCATATGAAAATAAACATAAATAAATTTATATTGTGATCTTTGTGTGCTGCATATTATTTGGATATTCAAAAACAAATCACAATCAGATTTGAATTTGGCATGTGAAAATAAGGGGGGAAATTGGAAAAAAAGAAATTAAATAAATAAAAAGAAAAAGATAGAAACTTGAGCTGGGCCGGCTTCCCTCCATTCGGCCCACTGATGAAAATTCCCCAGTGCCGCTCAGCCCAGCTCCATACGTCGTTGTCGACCGGGCCCCGCTTAACAGCTTGCCCTTCCTCACACCCGCGCCTCTCTGGTTCGTGGGACCACGCTGTCGGGTCGGTCTTCCTCACCGCGCTCGCACAACAGATGACGTCGAGATTCTTGCGTCGGCCGTTTTGCGCATTCTCAGACTCTTCTGATCCAGATTCTCGGGGCTAGGGGCTAGGAATGGGTCCGTGCTCACCAACCTGCGCGACACAAACACCGCGGGGTCGCACGCGAAGCCTCCTCTGCGCTTGGCTCGCCTGGGCCGTTACCAGCTGTGCCCTCCCCCTGAAGCTTCATCAGGCGTGAATCTGTCGCGGGCGAACGGGTTGGGGCCAGGGTTGTTACGATCTGTGCGAATTAGTAGCGATTCGGTTGTGGTCGAGCATGTTTCTGTCCACCACTACCTATATAATCTAGCCGCGGCCTCCCCTCTCATCTTAGCTTCTTAACCATCGCCACAAGCATCGGGGAGGTCCACCGCTGGCGAGTTTCGTGCATGCGCCGCCGTCGGGGGAAACTCGCTCCACTGTCGATTGACCATCGGTAGATGAGCAGGGAGGGATGATAGGATGTGTTGAAGCCGCTATGATTACTAGTCCGATGAAGGAGGTCGTGAATCCATGCCAATTTCTCACCGGATCCCGGGAACCACATGCCGCCGTGGCTGGAGGACTTCGCGTCATCAATCGTCGGTAAGGGGTTATTAAAGATGTTTGCTATCCTGTAGTGTAAGTTTATCGCCGTTGGGAGAGAAGGTTGGTGCATGGAGGCGCGGGATGGTCATTGCTGGTCATGGCTCTGCCATGGGAGCTGACGGCGCCGCCACACCTGCCATGAGTACGATAGGGATGTCACGGAGGAGGGCCTCCTGACCGTTGATCTCGCAATATGCGGCGGCGATTAGATCTATCGTAACGGTTCGGCCAAGTCGGTAGTTGCCATAGATCCTTGATCGGATGGATGGGTGAACGCGTAGTTCATGATCTTTTATGGGTCGTTGGATCGGGATCCGATGCCCCTAGTTGTGTACTGGTTTGACCTGGGCGCGATTTAATCTGGACCACCTGATTTCGATCGGACGGCTAGAATCGTCCTATACCCCTTCGCCTCGACAATGTTGCTAAAGAGTCCCTAGAAAACAGAGGATTTAACCCGCAGTCCACTCTATATGCTCACTGAGTCTAGGAAAAATTTATAAATTAGGCCCTGTGCTATCTGGAAATTGTGTACGCAGTCCAGAATCCTGAGGAAATTCAGAATTTATTTTAGAAAATGATTTTTAATACAAAAAATACTAGAAACTTGTATAATTCATAGAAAATTCATATTAAGTCCAAATTGACCCATTCCAGTTTCTATAATTTTGTAATATTATTGTTTATCAACTAGTGTCTCTGTTTGGCATGAAAAACATATTAAAATCAATCTCCTAAATAATCTTGTACCTAACACCTAGAACTTTTGGAATTCACAACTTAAAATCCATAACTCCAAAATTAATGATTCATGTTCCTATGATCTTATTTTAATATGTAGATTATTAATATGTATTTTGTACTTATGTTTGGTGTGATTTTAATGTTGCCTATACACTGTTTGTCTGTATTGCTACGACTAGCCTAAGGATACGTGTCACTGAAGAGCAAGTTGGTACCTGAAATCTCAAGTGCCAGGCAAGTTGTGCCCTTGATCACTTCCTTTTTACCCAGTCATGTTCTTATTAATCATAATGATCTGCATAGGTTAATTTGATGGGATCCAATAGGTTACCCTAGTTTTGGCTATCTTTATACCTTGTTTTACCACTGAATTTTTGGGTAGTATATGCTATTACTTTATGTGGTTTTGGGTATAGTGATACATTTTATTCATGATTATATTTTATTATCAGTTGTTATTTACTGTTCATGTTAAGATTATTATGTTAATTGGAACATGGAGAACCACCCGGGAAAACAGTGCTACCACAAGGGTGGTATGGGACGCCCTTGGATGACTAATTAGGAAAGCTAGTGGAGGACTACCTTACCCGAAAGGGGCAAGGGCAGTAGGGGAGTGATCAGTGTAGGGAGGTCCTTGGGTTAATTTTGCTGCGATGGCGGTCAGGCGAGGGATCCCTGCATTGGAGCTTCCTAGAACTGTAGCAGGTTTTCTGAAGCTAGTGGAACTTTGTAAAGGTCTCGTAGTGTTACCCTGCCTCGCCTCCTCGGTAGAGGTGTATGGGATTGGTCGTCTCTTGGCAGATGGGTAACATGACTTGTGGATAAAGATGCGCAACCTCTTCAGAGTGCAAAATTGGTATACTAGTCGTGCTCACGGTCATGAGCGACTCGGACACTCACATGATTAATTTATGGAACTTAAATTCATTTTGTCATTTGCATTGCATAGGATTATTTATTAATTTTGTTCTATTATTTATTATGGTTTGGTATTTACTTACACTTAGTAACTGCTAATAAAATTATGACCAACTTATAAAAACAATGCTCAGGATCAACCTTTATTTTGTTGATCAGCCTTACACTTCACATGAACTCCCACCTTTTGTGAGTTCATGCACATTATTCCCCACAACTTGTTGAGCGATGAACATGTGTGAGCTCACCCTTGCTGTCTCACACCCCCACAGGAGAAGAACAGGTGGTTCAAGAGAAGCCACACAACGAAGAGTTCGATTTGATCTAGGTGGCGTCTCCCAGTTGACTTTATGGCGCCAAGGATGGACTTTAGTTCGTTTTATATTATTATTTTGTAAGACTTCCGCTATGTAATAAGTACTCTGATGTTATTGTGACATTTATCTCTATACACTCTGTTATTATATATGTTGTCTTCTTTGGCGCATGTATGAGATGCACCAGGCTTTGTCCCTTAAATCCGGGTGTGACATATTTCCTCTTGGATGGAGTACTTTTGGGTAATAACTGGGTTTATTACTAAAACTTGGCTATACTGTTAGTAATAAATACCTGACGAACTAAAAGCAACTACTTAACCTTAACCCCACATACAACTAGTCCACTTTAGCCAAACAGGACATTTGCTGAGTACGTTGATGTGTACTCACCCTTGCTTTAAAAACCACCCCACCCCAGGTTGTCCCCACTTGTCGGGGACCATAATTAGGGGTACCCTCAAGGCTCCTAATTCTCAGCTGGTAACCCCCATCAGCATAAAGCTGCAAAGGCCTGATGGGTGCGATCAAGTCAGGGATCAGTCCATTTGAGGGACTCGATCACGCCTCGCCCAAGCCTAACCTCGGACAAGGGCAGCCGACCCCGGAGGATCTCCGCCTCGCCCGAGGCCCCCCTCCAGCGGCGAACACGTTCCCGGCTCGCCCGAGGCCCTGTCTTCGCCAAGAAGCAACCCTGACCAAATCGCAGGAGCATTTAATGCAAAGGTGGCCTGACACCTTTATCCTGACGCGCGCCCCTCAGCTGACAGAGCCGAGGTGACCGCCATCACTTCGCCGCTCCACTGACCGGTCTGACAGAAAGACAGCGTCGCCTGCGCCGCTCCGACTGCGGTGCCACTTGACAGAGTGAGGCTGACAGGCAGTCGGGCCCGGCCGCACACCATAGGAAACTCCGCTCCGCCCGACCCAAGGCTCGGACTCAGGCAAAGCCCCGGAAGACGGCGAACTCCGCTCCGCCCGACCCAGGGCTCGGACTCGGGCTAAGCCCCGGAAGACGGCGAACTCCGCTCCGCCTGACCTAGGGCTCGGACTCGGGCAAAGCCCCGGAAGACGGCGAACTCCGCTCCGCCCGACCCAGGGCTCGGACTTGGGCTCAGCCCCAGAAGACGACGAACTCCGCTTCGCCCGACCCCGGGACTCAAATTCCGCCCTGGCCTCAGCCAACGGCCTCCGCCTCGCCCGACCCAGAGGCTCGGACTCAGCCTCGGCCACGAAAGACGGACTCGACCTCGACCTCGGAGAAGCCTCCACATCGCCCAACCTAGGGCGTGGACCGGCCACGTCAACAGGAGGCGCCATCATTACCCTACTCCAAGCTGACTCAGGCTACGGGGAACAAGACCGGCATCCCATCTGGCTCGCTCCGCCAGATAGGCGATGATGGTGCCCCGCACGTTCCCTGACGATGGCGGCTCTCGGCCCCCTTACGAAAGCAAGAGGACATCAGCAAGGACTCGACGGCCCCGACAGCTGTCCCTCCGCCAGGCTCCAGCACTCCTCTGACGGCCACGACCTCACACAAACCGGGTGCCAAGATCTCTCTGGCCGCCACGATGGCGTGTACTTAGGGCGCTAGCTCTCCTCCGCTAGACACGTAGCACTCTGCTACACCCCCATTGTACACCTGGACCCTCTCCTTACGCCTATAAAAGGAAGGGCCAGGGCCCTCTTAGAGAGGGTTGGCCGCTCGGGGACGAGGACGAGACGGGCGCTCGCATAAGGCCGCTCGCTCCTTCCCCCGTGTGGACGCTTGTAACCCCCTACTGCAAGCGCACCCGACCTGGGCGCGGGACGAACACGAAGGCCGCGGGATTTCCACCTCTCTCTCTCTCCCATCTCCGGCCTCCTCGCTTTCCCCCCTTCGCGCTCGGCCTCGCGTCGACCCATCTGGGCTGGGGCACGCGACGACACTTCACTCGTCGGCTCAGGGACCCCCCGGTCTCGAAACACCGACAGTTGGCGCGCTAGGTAGGGGCCTGCTGCGTGTTGACGAACAGCTTCCCGTCAAGCTCCAGATGGGTAGTCTCCAGCAACCTCTCCGGCCCGGGACGGTGCTCCGTTTTGGGAGCCTTGAGTTCATGTCCCTTGACGGTAGCTACGACATGATACTCTTTCCACCGCCGGGCGACAGCGACAATGGCAGCCGACAGTCCGCCCGCCGGCGGCGGGATCGACGATGTCTTCCCCGCGTGGTGGAAGAACAACCTTCGAGCTCGCCCCGTCCTCTTCCCCGTCGATGGAGGAGGAGGAAGCGGGGCAACCAAGGCCAAGCAGGAGGCGGCGCCTCGTCGGCCGTCGAGCGAGTCGACAACGCCAACACTCCAACGGGGGGCGCGCCGGGCATCGGCCTCGCGCTTGAGACGAAGACGAGCGCTGTCTCCCCGCGACACGTCAATCCCGAGCAAACGGACGACGCCAGCACGCTCGCGAAAGGCTTGCTGGGTGTCGCCCTCGTACCTGAGACGATGGTGCAGTTAGCCCCCGACGTGACCTCATCACCGCCCGTCAACCAAGAGGTACCGACCGATTCCCATCCCACGCCTTTCAGATTTAGCCTCGACCCGCCTAGCGGCTCCGCTTTGGCGGACGCTCTCGTAGAGGCGAATCCGAACCCTCTGGGGTTTCGTATGCGGTCACCTTAGGACTGGCTGACGGACGTCTCGACCTACGGGCCCTCCGGGTCCGAGGAAGACGACGAGCCCAGCTTCCATTGGGATTTCTCCGGACTTGGCAACCCCGATGCCATGCGGGACCTCATGACCGCATGCGACTACTGCCTTTCCGACTGTTCCGACGGTAGCCGTAGCCTCGGCGACGAGGACTACGACCCGAGCCACGAATGTTTCCACGTCGATCTAGGGGGTCCCTCCGAAGGCAACCATCTCGGCATGCCGGAGGACGGTGATCTCCCTAGGCCGGTGCCTCGCGTTGACATCCCGCGGGAGCTAGCTGTGGTCCCCGTTCCAGCGGGGGGTCACGACCCACAACTCGAGCAAATCCGCGGGGTGCAGGCCAGGCTCGACGAGGGAGCAGGAGCGCTTGAGCCAATCCGCCGGGATGTCGGGCAGGCATGGGCGGGCCAACCTCTAGCCGGAGAAATGCGTCATCTACCCCAGGGCTTCCAGCACCGCATCGCCGACGATGTCAGGGTCAGGCCGCCACCCGCATCCAGTGGGGTCGGCCAAAACCTGGCTGCAGCAGCAATGCTCCTCCGCGCGATGCCGGAGCCATCAACCACCGAGGGGCAGCGAATCCAGGGAGAGCTCAAAGATCTCCTGGAAGGCGCCACGGTCCGGCGGGCCGAGAGCTCCACCTCCCGAAGGCAGGGGTACCCCTTGGAACATCATGCTGCGACTTCCCGATTCATGCGGGAAGCCTCGGTCTACACCGGGCGCACGCGCAACACAGCGCCTGCGGCCCCGGGTCGCCTCGGCAACGAGCACCATCACCACGATCGTCGGGCCCACCTCGACGAGAGGGTGCGCCGAGGCTACCACCCTAGGCGTGGGGGACGCTACGACAGCAGGGAGGATCGGAGTCCCTCGCCCGAACCACCCGGTCCGCAGGCCTTCAGCCGGGCCATACGACGGGCGCCGTTCCCGACCCGGTTCCGACCCCGACTACTATCACAAAGTACTCGGGGGAGACGAGACCGGAACTGTGGCTCGCGGACTTCCGTCTGGCTTGCCAACTGGGTGGAACGGACGATGACAACCTCATCATCCGCAACCTCCCCCTGTTCCTCTTCGACACCGCTCGCGCCTGGTTGGAGCACCTGCTTCTGGGGCAGATCTCCAACTGGGACGACCTAGTCCAAGTTTTCGCCGGTAATTTCCAGGGCACGTACGTGCGCCCTGGGAATTCCTGGGACCTCCGAAGCTGCCGACAGCAGCCGGGAGAGTCTCTCCGGGACTACATCCGGCGATTCTCGAAGCAGCGCACCGAGCTGCCCAACATCACCGACTCGGACGTCATCGGCACGTTCCTCGCCTGCACCACCTGCCGCGACCTGGTGAGCAAGCTGGGTCGCAAGACCCCCACCAGGGCGAGCAAGCTGATGGACATCGCCACCAAGTTCGCCTCTGGCCAGGAGGCGGTCGAGGCTATCTTCCGGAAGGACAAGCAGCCCCAGGGCCGCCCACCGGAAGATGCTCCCGAGGCGTCAACTCAGCGCGACACCAAGAAGAAGGGAAAGAAGAAGTCGCAAGCGAAACGCGACGCTGCCAACGCGGACCTTGTCGCCGCCGCCGAATACAAGAACCCTCAGAAACCCCCCTGAGGTCCCAACCTCTTCGACAAGATGCTCAAGGAGCCGTGCCCCTATCACCAGGGGCCCATCAAGCACACCCTTGAGGAGTGCGTCATGCTTCGGCGCCACTTCCACAGGGCCGGGCCACCCGCGGAGGGTGGCAGGGCCCGCGACGACGACAAGAAGGAAGATCACCAGGCAGGAGAGTTCCCCGAGGTCCGCGACTGCTTCATGATCTACGGCGGGCAAGCGGCGAACGCCTCGGCTCGGCACCGCAAGCAAGAGCGCCGGGAGGTCTGTTTGGTGAAGGTGGCGGCGCCAGTCTACCTAGACTGGTCCGACAAGCCCATCACCTTCGACCAGGCCGACCACCCCGACCATGTGCTGAGCCTGGGGAAATACCCGCTCGTCGTCGACCCCGTCATCGGCGATGTCAGGCTCACCAAGGTCCTCATGGACGGAGGCAGCAGCCTCAACATCATCTACGCCGAGACTCTCGGGCTTCTGCGTATCGATCTGTCCTCGGTCCGGGCGGGCGCTGCGTCTTTCCATGGGATCATCCCTGGGAAGCGCGTCCAGCCCCTCGGACAACTCGATCTTCCCGTCTGCTTCGGAACACCCTCCGATTTCCGAAGGGAGACCCTGACGTTCGAGGTGGTCGGGTTCCGAGGAACCTACCACGCGGTATTGGGGAGGCCCTGCTACGCGAAGTTCATGGCCGTCCCCAACTACACCTACCTCAAGCTCAAGATGTCGGGCCCCAACGGGGTCATCACCGTCGGCCCCACGTACAAACACGCGTTCGAATGCGACGTGGAGTGCGTGGAGTACGTCGAGGCCCTCGCCGAGTCCGAGGCCCTCATCGCCGACCTGGAGAGCCTCTCTAAGGAGGTGCCAGACGTGAAGCGTCATGCCGGCAACTTCGAGCCAGCGGAGACGGTTAAGTCCGTCCCCCTCGACCCCAGCAGCGACTCCTCCAAGCAAGTCCGGATCGGCTCCGGGCTCGATCCCACACAGGAAGCAGTGCTCATCGACTTTCTCCATGCGAACGCCGACGTCTTCGCGCGGAGTCCCTCGGACATGCCCGGCATTGTCACACCCGGTTCCACGGGGTAGAACCGAGCGCATAGCATATGTGTGCCAGGATCTATTTCCACACATATGTTGACGTCACAAGTGTAATATATCAAAAGGACAATGCATAGAAGCGTAAATAACGATTATATTAACATATTACACTTCGAACAGACAATATGTCTTAACCTTTATTCATCAAAGTACAACGAAACAAGGACATCCATCCACAGGAAGATGACCGGGGGTATCACTAGACTAGCATCCATGGAGTTCAGCATCATATCTTCATCTGCAACTTCTGATCAAAATTAAGCAAGGGTGAGCTCACTTATGGTCGGGGCTCAGCAAGTGGGGGAAAAACTAATGCAAGGTCTAACAAGGTGAGGCTAAGGTTGAGCAATAAGCATTTTAGTTGGTCAACATTTTATTAACAACACCTGTCTTACTAATAAGTGTAAATCCCAAGTATTCCCATTGAACAAAAGTATGAGAGTATTTCAAAAACACTTAAGTGAAACCACTTAAGCAAAACCATTGGCAGATCATCGGATCTCGATTTATTTCCATCTTCAAGTTCAATTATCATGTGAGGAGTCCAGGCTGCTCATAACCGTGAGCACGGCTGATATATTAGTTTTACACTCTGCAGAGGTGGCGCATCTTTACCCATGAGTCGCGATTCCCTTTTTGCCCGGGTTAGCTAGACCCGTATTCACTTCCGAGGTGAATGGCCAGGGTCTCACTACGAGGCTTCTCCCTAGAGTCCTCATTACGCAAATGCTGGAAATGGTCAAACTGCATAAGGCACACCTACCGTAACCAACTTATAGTCCGGACCACAAGGTAAAGCTTTGGGAACTATGCCCGTATCCAATCTGCCTGAGCCGGAACTATAAGAGCTTGCCAGATGCCCTTGTTCCGGTCGACCACGACCAACACCCAACATAAGACTTCCCTAGTTATTTAGCCAAGACCAGAGCCATGATAGTCCTCATGGTAGCACTGTTTTCCCGGGTGGTCACTCCATGTTCCAATTAATATGCAATAATCTTGTTTAACCATCGGGTTAACCACAATAAAGTAAACTTACCATTTGGAACATCAGTATCTTAAATAGGAGTGACTGCATAAATTTAAAGTTGTAGCAATAGCATAGCTACTAAGGTAAAGTATAATTCCCAGGTTTGATCAAGGAATAAGGTTGGAAAGGTTATCTAAATAGGTAACCCGTCAAATTATGCATATATATCCAAAAGAATAAACTTTATTAAATGTATTGTTTGGGATCAAACAGAGTATGCAGAGGGAGAAGTCCACTTGCCTTGCTTATTGAAAACTTGAGGTTCTTCCACGAATAGGAATAGATCTTGATTCTTAACTACTAGATCAACCACTGAATATCACACAAACAAACAAGAAGAAACAAACACACTCAATAACATACAACATTCACCATACGTAAAGCTAAAAGAAAGCCTAACGAAAAGAGCGTTCGTTTTTCAAGAACGTCGCAAGTAATGGTTATAATAAGAATGTATTCTTTTCAAAAATTTGTGATCTTATAAAACAAGACATGAGCTTAAAAATCTTAATTAAAATATACAAATATTAGGTTCAACAAATTAATCTTTTATAAAATGTCATATGTGATATGTCTAAGATTAAGGGTTTATAAGACGGTAAAACACATTATAACATTATTAAACCTTTTAACTATTTAGAAAAGATATATTCTATATGTCTATGGTTAATGAGTTATGAAACATTGATTTATGAAACATTACAAAACATATTGTAAAACATTTATTGATGAAAAGTTATTATACAAGCCTAATCGAGTTTTATGTGGAAGCGTGATTAAACAAATAATTATATTTATTTTCATTAAGGAAGTACATGGCCTAGATAGGTTTTTATGCCATAGATAATTAAACAATTAATTATATTCACTTTTACTTAAGAAAACACTATCCTCTATTTTTATTAAGAATGTTATATACAAAACAACATATAAACTAACATTTTATATAAAAGAACATGAACACTAATTACATCATTTTTAACATTGTGAGGCATATTATATCATCATTTATAAAAACTTTGAATATAAGACTAAATCATATTTATGGGAAAAAGATAAGTAAATAAATAATTATCTTTATTTTATTGAGAAAATGTGACCTACGTTTTCTTTTACCTTTTTATTTGGAAAAGCTATTTTTAAACAACTATAATAGACTTTATTAAAATTTAATTAGAAAACACGAAAACTATTGTGATTACCGATTTAGAATATTTGGCACCTATTTATGAAGTTAATGAAACAATTTACATTTTATGTGGATTTCAAATTTATATTTTATGATAAAAACTGTAGCAGGAACTAAAACATAATTAAAGGTAGACTATGAGGGGTGGCCGGTAAATTTGTATTTTTTTGCACATATATCATTATAAACAACTATCTTTTTATAAAAAAAATATATAAAGGGTATAATTCTTTTTAATTTTAATATTAGAAAACTATGCATAATTCAATTATAACAGTCACAAATTAGATTTAAATTAGGAAACATGTGAACAGTCGCAAATACTGATTTTGATGTATTTAGAACAGACTTATGAAACTAATAAAACAAACTATTTGAATCTTAATCACATGACTTATAAAATAAAAATCATCGCATGAATTTATATGAAATTATTAGTAGACTTTTATGGTGTAGCATTCAAATTTTCACCTTCTTCAGCATGAGTGGAACAGCACAGTCGGCGCTAGGGAATGGACAGGGCTCGGCTCCACGACTACGCACCGGCGACGAGGTTCGATTTGGATCTCTCGTCGGCAACAACGTACACAGTAAGGCATAAACAGCAGGATGATCAGACATGATCCGGCGAACGGCGGATGAACGCGAACTGTCCGTCGACGAGCTTCACGGCGGTGAGCTGGGCAGGGCGTGAGCAGGGCTCGACGGCGGGTGCGCGTGAGCAGAGCGGCGGCGTGAGCGTGGTCGACAGAGTGTTGCGCGGGCGAGCTCCGGCGCAGTGGCGTCGACTCCGGCGAGGTTCCGGCGAGCGCGAGCGAAGGAGAAAGGCGAGCTCGGCCATGGCTGTGCGCGGGCAGCGCAAACAGAGCAGTACTACTGAGGAGAGCGAGCAGGGATTGAACGGAATGGGGCTTCAGCAGAGCGTGAGTTTTATAGGCGATGGGGAGGAATTCGCAGCCACGATGGAAGCCATTGAAGCCGACCTTCAATGCCATAAAAACCTGTTATTCCGCTGCAGCTTGAAGAAATGGTCTCCATTAATTGAGCTTTAAGGTTGCGAGCATTGTAGAAGAAATCTGCGTAAGAGAAACGGTTACGGAGTGATGGGAGGGCATGTTAATGGAGGGAGGCCGATCGTCGTGGGGTGGTGCGGCGGTTAGCTGTGCGCTGTGGTGCTGCACTGCACCAGGAGGTGAGGGGGCGCGAGGCCAAGAGCATGGTGCGACTGTGCGGCTTCCTGTGATGAGCGAGCGCCGAGCAAACAGGAAATTTCCTGGCATGGAGAGAAGAAGCAGTGTGGGGCCCACGTACAAGTGACTAAAGAGAAAGTGAGAGGAGAGGGTATCGGCCAGGGCTAGGTGACTAAACAATGCGTACGTGTGTGAGTTTTTTTTTTCGAATTTTTTTTTTATTTTTTTATAGAAGAATATATTATATATATAATAAATAAATATATTCCAAAAAATTAGAATAAAATATTTAATATTATTAACACAATAAAGACTTAGTTGCTGAAAATATTATTATAGGAATATTCTATTAATCAAATAAAAGAGGTGAATAAAATCAAATAAAATGAATTTTACAAACACTTACAAAAATTATTAATCATAACAAAATACATATTATATATAATATAATTGATCCATTCATTCTTATTATTATTTTTAATAAAATGAGATGTCCACACAAAATTTAAATCCTACAATTGGATTTGAAATTCAAATAAACAAAACATTCGCTTCGCCACGATTGCATTCAAACACTTGGTAAAATTTATCCAATCACGAAATTATTCAATTTATTTATTTTATCATTTTATTATTAGAAATCATAAGTATTTTTCCTTTCTATTGAAAATTAATAACTTAAACTGGTTTGCATTTAGGTGATGGATTTAGGGTGTTACAAAATCTACCCCCTAAAAAGAATCTCGACCTCGAGATTAGGAAAGGCTAGCAAGAAAACAATGATGATATATGGTTACTCTCATTTCACTCTTGGCCACCAACAAATATGTCATATCTAACTCCTTGATAATTCGTACCCAACTCCTTGATGTTATATTATCTTTCTTATTTCAAACCTTGTCTCACCATTGTTTTGGTTGAATGAGTAGAATTGGATTGTGTTGTGCTGGTATGCTTGAGTTCATTGTCCTTTGTGTTCATGTTTGATTTGCTTCTTTAAAATGATTGTTGGTGTTGTGTGACTTTTGTCCACAATGACATCAATTAGCTAGGAAAAACCTTAGATAGATGGGTTTTTGCTGCTCTCTATAATCTGTCTTTGCTCAACCCTTTCATCCCTTCCATTCTTCCATACCCATACAGATGTCAGACCTTGGAATGTCAACGACAAGTGATGTCACTAAATGCAAAGAATGCGGTGTGTTGGCAAATCAAAACAACACTATGAATAAAACAGCTGATGAACAGAAATTCAGGACCCAAAAGGATGCACAACCAAACCAACAGACAATTAACCCTGGAACCTGTTGTTGTTGCGAGTATTATGGAATTCCTTGTCGCCAGATCAGTACAAACGAAAGTGAAACTACAAAACAGAAGAACCGGATTTTGTTTTCTGGTATAAAAAGACAATGGTCTCCCCAAGAACAACTAATAGCAGATGCACTATCAGACGATGAATTGTCAGGTATTCCAAAAAGGAAACATCACAAGGATGCCCAGCCCCAAGAAGAAATACATGAGTGTTACATTGATGGATGGACTATTACTTGCACACAGTTTCAGCCTCGTCGTCGCATCAGTTCCAAGAAACGAAAAGGGAACCATGGAAAAAGTCAAGAAATAACTTCAAGAAAAGCTTGCTATCAATGTGGACGCGAAGGTCATTACTTCCGTAATTGTCCTGAGAAGAGTTCACTACAGATCACCTCCGAGATGAAGCTATCTCAATCTTTAGACATGGAATATGAACAAAAATGCACAGAAACTTCTACCAACAACGTAAAGACAACTCCACCATGTAACTTATCAAGTCGTGCTTGTTTTGGCTGTGGTGATACCGGCCATCTTGTTAATGGTTGTCCTAAGAAGGATGTGGAGATCAATAAGGTCCAAAAGAAAAGACAACACCCTCAAACCCATGCATCAACAAAGAATAAACAACAGAAAGAGTCCACAGGAAGGATAAGTTATGCAGTGACAGGAACCATTCCATATGATGATGCAGTAATTTTTGGAACACTGGTCATTCACACAACCATCGCCACCATGTTGTATGATCCTCGTATAACACATTCTCTTATCAGTGCCCAGTTTGCAACAAAGTATGGTATCTTTAAGTGTCCCTTAAGATCAAGAAAGACCATCAGTACACCTGAAGGAAAAATGTTAGTAAACTACATATGTCCGAAAGTAAGTATTAAAATCAACGGAATAGATTTTTCAGCTGATCTCCTAGTGATAGAATCAATGGGAAAGGATGTGATTCTTGGAAAGAATTGGTTACAAAGAGCTAAGGCGGTAATCCAACATACTGAGAAAAACATGTGCTTGGAAACTCCATCTGGAGAAACAATAGTAGTTGAAGACAACCGACCTCCAGCTCAGATTGGTACATCTGACAAGGAAGAATAATATACCATTTAGCTAGAAGGAGTGTGTCTCACGAAAAAAATGTCAAGTTGTTGCCCTTTCAAGATTTGTAATCGTTCCAAGTGATATATGAATAAATTTGGAGAATATCTCGCACCTATTGTGTTTTGCCTCTTTATAAAGATAATAAAGTATGGTGTCATCTACTATATGCAATCAATGTGATGCTCTACACTAGTTGCCCTAAAGTCCCGCTCAAGTTTTTCTCTCAAATTGTGCTCAAAGAAATACTCTTGGATCAGAAAGATTATTTGGATATCATGCTTTGAAATCTATAAGGTTCAAAAGATCTTTGTTAAAGAATATAACACCTGTAAATTCTTGAAGTATGATGAAGCTAGGCAGAAATCTGAAACCATCCTTGTTCCTTAACTAATTTTATATTGAGAATCAAAATGTTGCTCTTTATCTTAATGTCATACAAGCCTCTTATGCAGTCTGTCTCACTAACTCTTTTACCCTCTATAACCAGATGATGAACCCCAATGGAAATGAAGTAAATGATGCCAACGACAATATTCCTACCTTAACAACTATGAACGAGAAAAATGAGTCACCGAGATATTCGATGAATGGAATGAAGAACAACAAAAGGAATAGAAAAATGTTTGGATACATGATTAGTTCACCTCAACCACAAGCAAAAGCCACAAAACACATGGATACCCAAACAGAAGAATCAAGTCAGGCTCAGCTACATGAGATACAGACACCCAATCAACTCTCACCCCCTGTTAGTCAAGCAAAGTTAACTCGCAAAGAACTCAAAGCAAGAGGTGCTTGCTACTACTGCAAAAACGAAGGACATCTTATTCGTGAATGCCCCAAGAAGCGTCTAGACCGAATAAAGAAGAAAACTGCCAAGCATGACCTAAGCAATAATTCAGAGGACCTACCATTTTATAAGTATGATGATGAAGGACGCTTGATTAGTATACATTTCGGAGCAAAGAAGTAAGTAAGTTCCTTGATGTTAGAAGAGTTAAAGTGTGAACCAAGAACCTACAAATAACCAAATCACCTTGTTACCTTGCATTAGTTTTTCCCCCACTTGCTGAGCCCCGACCATAAGTGAGCTCACCCTTGTTTAATTTTGATCAGAAGTTGCAGATGAAGATATGATGCTGAACTCCATGGATGCTAGTCTAGCGGTACCCCCGGTCATCTTCCTATGGATGGATGTCCATGTTCGCTGTACTTTGATGAATAAAGGTTAAGACATTATGTCTGTTTGAAGTGTAATATGTTAATAAAGTCGTTATTTACGCTTTTATGCATTGTTCTTTTGATATATTACACTTGTGACGTCAACATATGTGTGGAAATAGATCCTGGCACACATATGCTATGCACCCGGCTCTGTCCTTGGAAACGGGTGTGACAGAAGTGGTATCAAAGCAATGTGACCGTAGGTCGCTAGATTAGTTAGAAATGGAAAGCCCAGTCAGTCTTTCAAGCTTGATATATTTTTCTCCATAAAAATGTACTTTATACAAAAACTCGTCTCTTTTATCTTCAACCCTTCTTGTCTGATTTTTGGTCTATGTTCTAATGAGAAGCATTGCAAGATGATCAAGCTAGGATTGCGGAACTTGAAGCAAAGTTTGCTAGAAGAAACCTTTTCGAAGCTATCAACGATGCCATATTCTCTGTCTTATCCCCACTCCGCAAGAAGTTTTGTTATGGATCCCCTGGGTCTATTATTTTACTTCTTGGCTAAGGTGATAGGATTGTTCTTTAGTATTAAGATTTTCGACTAGATCGATAATGGCGATATTATATTATATTATATTATAAGTGGTTTTCTAATCCCTAATATTGCTATATAACCCTTGACTTCTTATACTTTTGTTGTCTTGCCACTGTATTGCCACCCTTGCGCAATATCTACCTTGATATACTAAATTCTTTGTCTCCCTACTCCTACTTGATAATGCCTCTCTATTTTGTCTCCTTGATAATGCTTTCTCCCTAACTCACTTTATATCCTTGGTTGTATCATTCATCCTCACTTTAATAGTTCATGGTTATCTCATTTCACTCTTGGCCACCAACAAATATGTCATATCTAACTCCTTGATAATTCGTACCCAACTCCTTGATGTTATATTATCTTTCTTATTTCAAACCTTGTCTCACCATTGTTTTGGTTGAATGAGTAGAATTGGATTGTGTTGTGCTGGTATGCTTGAGTTCATTGTCCTTTGTGTTCATGTTTGATTTGCTTCTTTAAAATGATTGTTGGTGTTGTGTGACTTTTGTCCACAATGACATCAATTAGCTAGGAAAAACCTTAGATAGATGGGTTTTTGCTGCTCTCTATAATCTGTCTTTGCTCAACCCTTTCATCCCTTCCATTCTTCCATACCCATACAGATGTCAGACCTTGGAATGTCAACGACAAGTGATGTCACTAAATGCAAAGAATGCGGTGTGTTGGCAAATCAAAACAACACTATGAATAAAACAGCTGATGAACAGAAATTCAGGACCCAAAAGGATGCACAACCAAACCAACAGACAATTAACCCTGGAACCTGTTGTTGTTGCGAGTATTATGGAATTC
The DNA here is from genome assembly GCA_029449295.1 of Zea luxurians. NCBI lineage: Eukaryota > Viridiplantae > Streptophyta > Magnoliopsida > Poales > Poaceae > Zea > Zea luxurians. The sequence continues at coordinate 15,707,575 of JAOPSE010000002.1, forward strand.
CTTGTCGCCAGATCAGTACAAACGAAAGTGAAACTACAAAACAGAAGAACCGGATTTTGTTTTCTGGTATAAAAAGACAATGGTCTCCCCAAGAACAACTAATAGCAGATGCACTATCAGACGATGAATTGTCAGGTATTCCAAAAAGGAAACATCACAAGGATGCCCAGCCCCAAGAAGAAATACATGAGTGTTACATTGATGGATGGACTATTACTTGCACACAGTTTCAGCCTCGTCGTCGCATCAGTTCCAAGAAACGAAAAGGGAACCATGGAAAAAGTCAAGAAATAACTTCAAGAAAAGCTTGCTATCAATGTGGACGCGAAGGTCATTACTTCCGTAATTGTCCTGAGAAGAGTTCACTATAGATCACCTCCGAGATGAAGCTATCTCAATCTTTAGACATGGAATATGAACAAAAATGCACAGAAACTTCTACCAACAACGTAAAGACAACTCCACCATGTAACTTATCAAGTCGTGCTTGTTTTGGCTGTGGTGATACCGGCCATCTTGTTAATGGTTGTCCTAAGAAGGATGTGGAGATCAATAAGGTCCAAAAGAAAAGACAACACCCTCAAACCCATGCATCAACAAAGAATAAACAACAGAAAGAGTCCACAGGAAGGATAAGTTATGCAGTGACAGGAACCATTCCATATGATGATGCAGTAATTTTTGGAACACTGGTCATTCACACAACCATCGCCACCATGTTGTATGATCCTCGTATAACACATTCTCTTATCAGTGCCCAGTTTGCAACAAAGTATGGTATCTTTAAGTGTCCCTTAAGATCAAGAAAGACCATCAGTACACCTGAAGGAAAAATGTTAGTAAACTACATATGTCCGAAAGTAAGTATTAAAATCAACGGAATAGATTTTTCAGCTGATCTCCTAGTGATAGAATCAATGGGAAAGGATGTGATTCTTGGAAAGAATTGGTTACAAAGAGCTAAGGCGGTAATCCAACATACTGAGAAAAACATGTGCTTGGAAACTCCATCTGGAGAAACAATAGTAGTTGAAGACAACCGACCTCCAGCTCAGATTGGTACATCTGACAAGGAAGAATAATATACCATTTAGCTAGAAGGAGTGTGTCTCACGAAAAAAATGTCAAGTTGTTGCCCTTTCAAGATTTGTAATCGTTCCAAGTGATATATGAATAAATTTGGAGAATATCTCGCACCTATTGTGTTTTGCCTCTTTATAAAGATAATAAAGTATGGTGTCATCTACTATATGCAATCAATGTGATGCTCTACACTAGTTGCCCTAAAGTCCCGCTCAAGTTTTTCTCTCAAATTGTGCTCAAAGAAATACTCTTGGATCAGAAAGATTATTTGGATATCATGCTTTGAAATCTATAAGGTTCAAAAGATCTTTGTTAAAGAATATAACACCTGTAAATTCTTGAAGTATGATGAAGCTAGGCAGAAATCTGAAACCATCCTTGTTCCTTAACTAATTTTATATTGAGAATCAAAATGTTGCTCTTTATCTTAATGTCATACAAGCCTCTTATGCAGTCTGTCTCACTAACTCTTTTACCCTCTATAACCAGATGATGAACCCCAATGGAAATGAAGTAAATGATGCCAACGACAATATTCCTACCTTAACAACTATGAACGAGAAAAATGAGTCACCGAGATATTCGATGAATGGAATGAAGAACAACAAAAGGAATAGAAAAATGTTTGGATACATGATTAGTTCACCTCAACCACAAGCAAAAGCCACAAAACACATGGATACCCAAACAGAAGAATCAAGTCAGGCTCAGCTACATGAGATACAGACACCCAATCAACTCTCACCCCCTGTTAGTCAAGCAAAGTTAACTCGCAAAGAACTCAAAGCAAGAGGTGCTTGCTACTACTGCAAAAACGAAGGACATCTTATTCGTGAATGCCCCAAGAAGCGTCTAGACCGAATAAAGAAGAAAACTGCCAAGCATGACCTAAGCAATAATTCAGAGGACCTACCATTTTATAAGTATGATGATGAAGGACGCTTGATTAGTATACATTTCGGAGCAAAGAAGTAAGTAAGTTCCTTGATGTTAGAAGAGTTAAAGTGTGAACCAAGAACCTACAAATAACCAAATCACCTTGTTACCTTGCATTAGTTTTTCCCCCACTTGCTGAGCCCCGACCATAAGTGAGCTCACCCTTGTTTAATTTTGATCAGAAGTTGCAGATGAAGATATGATGCTGAACTCCATGGATGCTAGTCTAGCGGTACCCCCGGTCATCTTCCTATGGATGGATGTCCATGTTCGCTGTACTTTGATGAATAAAGGTTAAGACATTATCTCTGTTTGAAGTGTAATATGTTAATAAAGTCGTTATTTACGCTTTTATGCATTGTTCTTTTGATATATTACACTTGTGACGTCAACATATGTGTGGAAATAGATCCTGGCACACATATGCTATGCACCCGGCTCTGTCCTTGGAAACGGGTGTGACAGGCATACCGAGGGATGTCGCCGAGCACTCGCTGGACATCCAAGCCGGAGCCCGACCCATCAAGCAGCCTCTGCGCCGATTCGACGAGGAGAAGCGCAGAGCCATAGGCGAGGAGATCCACAAGCTAACGGCGGCAGGGTTCATCAAAGAGGTATTCCATCCCGAATGGCTTGCCAACCCTGTGCTTGTGAGAAAGAAAGGGGGGAAATGGCGGATGTGTGTAGACTACACTGGTCTGAACAAAGCATGTCCGAAGGTTCCCTACCCTCTGCCTCGCATCGATCAGATCATGGATTCCACTGCTGGGTGCGAAACCCTGTCTTTCCTCGATGCCTACTCAGGGTATCACCAAATCAGGATGAAAGAGTCCGACCAGCTCGCGACTTCTTTCATCACACCCTTCGGCATGTACTGCTATGTCACCATGCCGTTCGGCTTGAGGAATGCGGGCGCGATGTACCAGCGGTGCATGAACCATGTGTTCGGCGAGCACATTGGCCGCACGGTCGAGACCTACATCGATGACATCGTAGTCAAGACGAGGAAAGCCTCCGACCTCCTTTCCGACCTTGAAGTGACATTCCGATGTCTCAAGGCGAAAGGTGTCAAGCTCAATCCCGAAAAGTGTGTCTTCGGGGTGCCCCGAGGCATGCTCTTGGGGTTCATCGTCTCCGAGCGGGGCATCGAAGCCAACCCGGAGAAGATCGTAGCCATCACCAGCATGGGGCCCATCCAGGACTTGAAAGGCGTACAGAGGGTCATGGGATGTCTCGCGGCTCTGAGCCGCTTCATCTCACGCCTCGGCGAAAGAGGTCTACCCTTGTACCGCCTCTTAAGGAAGGCCGAGCGCTTCACTTAGACCCCTGAGGCCGAGGAAGCCCTCGGGAACCTGAAGGCGCTCCTCACGAAGGCGCCTATCTTGGTGCCCCCAGCTGCTAGAGAAGCCCTCTTGGTCTACGTCGCCGCGACCACTCAGGTGGTTAGCGCCGCGATTGTGGTCGAGAGGCAAGAAGAGGGGCATGCATTGCCCGTTCAGAGGCCAGTCTACTTCGTCAGCAAGGTACCGTCCGAAACCAAAATCTGCTACCCACAAGTTCAGAAGCTGCTGTACACGGTGATCCTGACACGGCGGAAGTTGCGACACTACTTCGAGTCTCATCCGGTAACTGTGGTGTCATCCTTCCCCCTGGGGGAGATCATCCATTGCCGAGAGGCCTCGGGTAGGATTGCAAAGTGGGCGGTGGAAATCATGGGCGAAACAATCTCGTTTGCCCCTCGGAAGGCCATCAAATCCCAGGTCTTGGCAGACTTCGTGGCTGAATGGGTCGACACCCAGCTACAAACAGCTCCGATCCAACCAGAGCTCTGGACCATGTTCTTCGATGGGTCGCTGATGAAGACAGGAGCCGGCGCAGGCCTACTCTTCATCTCGCCCCTCGGGAAGCACCTACGCTACGTGCTACGCCTCCACTTCCCGGCGTCCAACAATGTAGCTAAGTACGAGGCTTTGGTCAACGGGTTGCGGATTGCCGTCGAGCTAGGGGTCCGACGCCTCGACGCTCGCGGTGACTCGCAGCTCGTCATCGACCAAGTCATGAAGAACTCCCACTGCCGCGACCTGAAGATGGAGGCCTACTGCAATGAGGTTCGGCGCCTGGAAGACAAGTTCTACGGGCTCGAGCTCAACCACATCGCTCGGCGCTACAACGAGACTGCGGACGAGCTGGCTAAAATAGCCTCGGGGCGAACAACGGTTCCCCCGGACGTCTTCTCCCGAGATCTGCATCAACCCTCCGTCAAGATCGACGACACGCCCGAGCCTGAGGCACCCTCGGCCCAGCCCGAGGTACCCTCGGCACAGTCCGAGGCACCCTCGGCTCGACCCGAGGCACCCTCGGTTCGGCCCGAGGTACCCTCGGCCCCCGAGTGTGAAACACTGCGCGTTGAGGGGGAGCAAAGCGGGGTCACGCCTGATCAAAACTGGCAGACCCCGTACCTGCAATATCTCCACCGAGGAGAGCTACCCCTTGACCGAGTCGAAGCTCGGCGGTTGGCGCGGCGCGCCAAGTCGTTCGTCTTGCTGGGAGAAGGGAACGAGCTCTACCACCGCAGCCCTTCAGGCATCCTCCAGCGATGCATCTCCACCACCGAAGGTCAGGAACTCCTCCGAGAAATACACTCGGGGGCTTGCGGCCACCACGCAACACCTCGAGCCCTTGTCGGAAATGCTTTCCGACAAGGTTTCTACTGGCCAACGGCGGTGGCCGATGCCACTAGAATTGTCCGCGCCTGCGAAGGGTGTCAGTTCTATGCAAGGCAGACCCACCTGCCCGCTCAGGCTCTGCAGACGATATCCATCACATGGCCTTTTGCTGTGTGGGGTCTGGACCTCGTCGGCCCCTAGGGGCTACACGCACCTGTTGGTCGCCATCGACAAATTTTCCAAGTGGATCGAGGTCCGACCCCTGAACAGCATCAGGTCCGAGCAGGCGGTGGCGTTCTTCACCAACATCATCCATCGTTTCGGGGTCCCGAACTCCATCATCACCAACAACGGCACCCAGTTCACCGGCAGAAAGTTCCTGGACTTCTGCGAGGATCACCACATCCGGGTGAACTGGGCCGTCGTGGCTCATCCCATGACGAATGGGCAAGTAGAGCGTGCCAATGGCATGATTCTACAAGGACTCAAGCCTCGGATTTACAACGACCTCAACAAGTTCGGCAAGCGATGGATGAAGGAACTCCCCTCGGTGGTCTGGAGCCTGAGAACGACACCGAGCCGAGCCACGGGCTTCACGCCGTTCTTTCTAGTCTATGGGGCCGAGGCCATCTTGCCCACAGACCTAGAATACGGTTCCCCAAGGACGAGGGCCTATGCCGACCAAAGCAACCAAGCTAGTCGAGAAGACTCGCTGGACCATCTGGAAGAGGCTCGGGACAAGGCCTTACTACACTCGGCGCGGTACCAGCAGTCCATGCGACACTATCACGCCCGAGGGGTCTGGTCCCGAGACCTCCAGGTGGGCGACCTGGTGCTTCGGCTGTGACAAGACGCCCGAGGTCGACACAAGCTCACGCCCCCCTGGGAGGGGCCGTTCGTCATCGCCAAAGTTCTAAAACCCGGAACATACAAGCTGGCCAACAGTCAAGGCGAGGTCTATAGCAACGCTTTGAACATCCAACAGCTACGTCGCTTCTACCCTTAAGATGTTTTCAAGTTGTTCATATACCTCGCTCTCACGCAAAGTTTAGTCATCAAGGAAGGGTCAGCCTTGCCTCGGCAAAGCCCGACCCTCCCTCGGGGGCTAAAAGGGGAGAACCCCCTCTGCGTCGAAATTTTCCTCGAAAAAAGATCTTTTCCGTCGGAATGTCTTTCGTGCTTTTCGACTACTTCGAAAGTGGATCCTGAAAACGACGGAGTACACGTAAGCAGCCAAGGATGACCGAGCCGAGGGACTCCTACGCCTCCGGGATACGGATACCTCACTCATCACCTTCTGCCATAAGTAACTCACGTTCGGACAAGTGATTCCACGGACCGAACAAGTCTTCACGTTCGGAAGCTCTTCTGCCGGAGTGATTCTTCGAGCTTTCTCGACTGCGTCGGTGACAGAACCCCATGGACGGGTAAGAGTGCGCGTAAGCGGCAAGGCCGACCGAGCCGAGGGACTCCTATGCCTCCGGGATACGGATACCTCACTCATCACCTTCCGTGAGAAGCAACTCCCGCTCGCACAAACAGTTCTATTACCGACAAAAAAGTCTAGATACTCGAAACAAGAGGAAAGGAGACGTGGCTTTACAATACGACGAGGGTGTGTTTCGGCCTCGGCGGCCGCAGAAAACACACGCTACAAGATAATCCGATCCTGCAGGCTCGTATCTTGACGACTAAAGGGAGCAGCAGCACCCTCGGCGTCGACAACACCTCTGGCGAGGTCCGACCTAGCCTCGAACGGCGACGCGGTCCAAGGGTCTCCGCTCTAAAGGACAACGTCATCACCAAGCCCGGGCCATCGCCGCCAGGGTCTTCTCCAAGGATCTGGCCCGAGCAGGCGGCTCGGCCGGTCACCCCGGGGCCTCGGCTAGCTGTCCCCCAAGGACATCAGCCCGGCCCGAGGCCTCGACAGGCCGATCCCGGCGTTGGTCCCGCTAACGAACAACCCGGCCAGGCTCCGGCTGACCTGGTCTTCTTTTCGAGCCAACTCTGCCTCTGTTCGCGCTGGCACCGCTACCCCTGGCCTCGGCTCATCGAAGAGCGACCGAGGGTTTCCTCTAACTAAGCAAGGGAAGCCTCGGACAACAAGGTTGACCGAGCCGAGGGACTCCTACGCCTCCGGGATACGGATACCTCACTCGTCACCTTTACACGGGGCGACTCACGCTTGGTGAAGCGGTTCAGGCAACCAACAGGCGACTCTTAGTGCTCGAAAATGGGGAAAAAACACGGCTCCGTGCCGAATTTACATACATGTTCAGGCCTCGACAGCCACAATGAACAAAAACACTGGCATTCGAAGTGCCATTACAAACGAAGCTTCGGTTCCACCTCCGCAGGTACGAGCGATCCCACTCGATGGGGGAGGGGCCTACGGAGCAACAGAAGACCGACGAACGACTCACCGTCGCCCGCCCCAGCAGCGGCGACGATCAAGACTTCTGCTCCGGGGGGCCGAACAGCAGCAGCGATGACCTCAGGGCGGATGCTGCTGCTAGGAGGCCCCCGCCCATGCCCAAACTCGTGAGGCAAGGATGGGCAGAAGGCCGTGGAGTTGGAGGTCGGTCCGCAGGTGGCGCCGGCAAGCTCTTCGGCGGCGGAACCTCTTCCAGCTACCGTGGCGAGAGGCAGCACTGGGAGCGGCTCCGAAGCCGCTCGGCTCAGAGAGCCGGGCACGGTGCAGCTGCCAGCGCCACGGACGGCTCCCGCCCTTCCCCCCGATCACTGAGGGAAGGAGCGGGCCACCGCACACGCAGGGGCCGACCCCAACTCGGCACACTCCCCTCCCCATCCCTGGTGATGAAAATCCTTGAGGCTGAGGGAGGGGCAGAGGCCGCGGCCCGGTTCGCTCTCCCCCACCATCGAACTGGAGGTCACCATCTTGGGTGACCGCCGGTGGAGGGGTGCGACCGGGCTGCATGATGAAAATCCTTGAAGCTGAATGACGGCTGAAAGGTACCAACTCCCGCAGAGTTGCGTTCCTCCAACGACGAAGCAGAAAGATGGCGGATATCCCCCATCCGGGGGCTTGGAAGATGGAAAGACACGATGCCTAAGGGAGCGCGAAGACACGGTCGCCTTCCAAGAGGATCACCCTCCTTTTAAAGGCGACTCTCCCTACTTGCGTCCCCAGCCGTCGTGGGCTGAGTCTTCTCCAACATGCTCCAAGGTCCTCCCCCTACGGCGCGGGGGCTGGGTCCCACACGTCATGCAAGCCGGCCCAGAGCAGAAGAAGCCAAACCGCCGCGCGTGGTGCGTGCAACCGCCCAGCGGTTACAAGCGGCTCTCCACTTTTGCCCAGACCAGCGGGCGAAAGAGCGGGCAGCCATGCAGGCGGCATGCAACCGCGCCAAGTGGGCGCGCTTCTCCGACTCCCAACACGCCCAACATGGAGGCCCAGACCCACGCGTCATGCAACCGGCGCGCCGAATGCTTCGTGCCTGCAACTGCACCGCCACCTGCGCCACCACCGCGCCTCCTCGACTGCGGAACCAATTCCGCGACTCGAGGCGACCCAGCGCACGACCCAGTGGCTCCAGCCTGGCGCGACGGTCAATGCAGCCGAAGACGGGCCGGCAGTAATGGCGGTGGCAGGCGGGCAGGAGCAGCGGTCACGTCGTCAGCCAAGCTTACGTCCCATCCGGGGGCAGCGAGAGAACCCTCTCTCACGGCGTGAAGACAACGCGCCTGTGTTCCGTTCCTCGAATGGCTCGCGCACGCGCAACGGCTGCCCTGCGAACCACTCGCCCCGTCGCATTAACTCCACGGCGGGACAGGCGGCGCCTCTGGCAGGAGAAGCGAGCGACGCTTCGCCTTCGCCATAATGACCGCGTCAAAAAAGGTACGCCGCGTCGTTCGATTTCGTATCCTTTTCCTTTTTTCCTCTTTCTCTCTCTTGCAACAGGGACCGGGAAAGGGGGATACCCCGGAAAGGATCCTTCCCTGTGAAGGAACCAGGCTCCGAGTCTACCTACTGATCAGAGGTTCGAAGGCTGGCCCCTCGGAAGGGTTCAACAGCCGCCTCAGAGCACGTGGGCTCCACACCCACTACTGGTCAGAGGTTCAAAGGCCGGCCCCTCGGAAGGGTTCAACGGCCGCCTCAGGCTACTCAGACTCCGCGCCCACTACTGATCAGGGGTTCGAAGGCTGGCCCCCGAAGGGTTCACAGCCGCCTCAGACATAGAGCGAGGGATGACCATGGGTACATTCGATACATAACCAAGGCTCGGGCTGCGCTCCCGAGGTACCCTAGGACATTTCCGAGACCAGCGAGAACGATCTTGTAACGGAATCCCATCGGAGGGAGGCATCGAGCCCTCAGACCCCGTCACCAGGGGACCGGGTCCGGCAGATCACCCGCAGGTACTTTTGGGCGTGCCTCTGGGCCCCTAGCCGACCCCTAACGAATGGGGCACGGACGTCCGCTCGGATCACCCGCCTGCAGCTCACCGGAGACACCATGTTCGGCGCCCACCGAGGGCAACATGGCGCTCTCCCCCCTCCTCCTTGCGGAAAGGCGACGCAAGGGCGTATGTAAAAAAGTCGAGTATGTCCCTAATTGCCCTCTCGCCCTGTGCAGAGGCTCGGGGGCTGCTCTCGCAAACCCGGCTCCGGCCAAACCGTTGACAGCGTCAACATACCAGCCCGAGAACTTAGGACCCGACCGTACACCCGGGCTATGGCCAGCTCGCATGAGGGAACAACCAGACCAGCCGAAGCATTGCGCGAGGCGTTAAGACCTCGGAGGAGTCAAACCACTCCTCCGAGGCCTCGGGGGCTACACCCGGCGGGTGCGCTCGCGCGCACCCACCGAAACAAAACGCAACTGAGAAAGGCTGGTCCCCTTGCAAAAAAGTGCGATGAAAGCCTCCAAGCGAGTGCTAACACTCCCTTCGAGGCCTCGGGGGCTACTGTCGGGGACCATAATTAGGGGTACCCTCAAGGCTCCTAATTCTCAGCTGGTAACCCCCATCACCATAAAGCTGCAAAGGCCTGATGGGTGCGATCAAGTCAGGGATCAGTCCATTCGAGGGACTCGATCACGCCTCACCCGAGCCTAACCTCGGACAAGGGCAGCCGACCCCGGAGGATCTCCGCCTCGCCCGAGGCCCCCCTCCAGCGGCAAACACGTTCCCGGCTCGCCCGAGGCCCTGTCTTCGCCAAGAAGCAACCCCGACCAAATCGCAGGAGCATTTAATGCAAAGGTGGCCTGACACCTTTATCCTGACGCGCGCCCCTCAGCTGACAGAGCCGAGGTGACCGCCGTCACTTCGCCGCTCCACTGACCGGTCTGACAGAAAGACAGCGCCGCCTGCGCCGCTCCGACTGCGGTGCCACTTGACAGAGTGAGGCTGACAGGCAGTCGGGCCTGGCCACACACCATAGGAAACTCCGCTCTGCCAGACCCAGGGCTCGGACTCGGGCAAAGCCCCGGAAGACGGCGAACTCCGCTCCGCCCGACCCAGGGCTCGGACTCGGGCTAAGCCCCGGAAGACGGCGAACTCCGCTCCGCCCGACCCAGGGCTCGGACTCGGGCAAAGCCCTGGAAGACGACGAACTTCGCTCCGCCCGACCCAGGGCTCGGACTCGGGCAAAGCCCCGGAAGATGGCGAACTCCGCTCCGCCCGACCCAGGGCTCGGACTCGGGCTAAGCCCCGGAAGACGGCGAACTCCGCTCCGCCCGACCCAGGGCTCGGACTTGGGCAAAGCCCCAGAAGACGGCGAACTCCGCTCCGCCCGACCCAGGGCTCGGACTTGGGCTCAGCCCCAGAAGACGACGAACTCCGCTTCGCTCGACCCCGGGACTCAAATTCCGCCCTAGCCTCAGCCAACGGCCTCCGCCTCGCCCAACCCAGAGGCTCGGACTCGGCCTCGGCCATGGAAGACGGACTCGACCTCGACCTCGGAGAAGCCTCCACATCGCCCAACCTAGGGCGCGGACCGGCCACATCAACAGGAGGCGCCATCATTACCCTACTCCAAGCTGACTCAGGCTACGGGGAACAAGACCGGCGTCCCATCTGGCTCGCTCCGCCAGATAGGCGATGATGGTGCCCCGCACGTTCCCTGACGATGGCGGCTCTCGGCCCCCTTACGAAAGCAAGATGACGTCAGCAAGGACTCGATGGCCCCGACAGCTGTCCCTCCGCCAGGCTCCAGCACTCCTCCGACGGCCACGACATCACACAAACCGGGTGCCAAGATCTCTCCGGCCGCCACGATGGCGTGTACTTAGGGCGCTAGCTCTCCTCCGCTAGACACGTAGCACTCTGCTACACCCCCCATTGTACACCTGGACCCTCTCCTTACGCCTATAAAAGGAAGGGCCAGGGCCCTCTTAGAGAAGGTTGGCCGCTCGGGGACGAGGACGAGACGGGCGCTCGCATAAGGCCGCTCGCTCCTTCCCCCGTGTGGACGCTTGTAACCCCCTACTGCAAGCGCACCCGACCTAGGCACGGGACGAACACGAAGGCCGCGGGATTTCCACCTCTCTCTCTCCCATCTCCGGCCTCCTCGCTTTCCCCCTTCGCGCTCGGCCTCGCGTCGACCCATCTGGGCTGGGGCACGCGGCGACACTTCACTCGTCGGCTCAGGGACCCCCCGGTCTCGAAACGCCGACACCACTGTATTCAGTGCTCAGGAGGAGATGCAAGCAACATGGAGGACTTTTAGGAGTTCCAGGACTACGGCGAGTTCTAGTTATGTTAGTGGCAAACCCCCAGTCAGCTGCATGTGAAGGCCATATCTGCTACGTTCGCTTTTTCCGCACTTTGATAGCGTTAATGACTATGTTAAGTAATGAATCTGTGGATGTCTTGGACATCTTGATGTAATAAAGTACCTTTCTGCTATTTACTTTGAGCAATGTGTGATGATGTCCAAGTATGCAATTGATGTGTACGTGAGTTTCTGATCCTGGCACGCACATGGTTCGCATTCGGTTTGCCTTCCAAAACCGGGTGTTACATGGGGGATGGTGATATCCTGGCCCAAGGCTTAATAGAATTATAGAGTATTCATATCAACAAGGTGCATCTTCTTTTTCGGAAGCCTATCTCAAAAGAAGCTCCAAGTTAAGCGTGCTTGGCTTGGAGCAATTTGAGATGGGTGACCGAACGGGAAGTTTTCTCGGGTGCGCATGAGTGAGGACAAAGTGCGCACAAAATACTCGTGTTGGTCTGTGGGGACAATATATGATCCTAGAGAGCTGCCAGGAGTAAGTACCGCTGGTCCGGGATTAGATAGGGTATTACAAGTGGTATCAGAGCCGACCCTCGATATTTGCCATGTTAGCACCGATCACTAGCTAGCTGATATTTTCACCAAGCCTTTAGATGAAAGAATGTTTTGTGAGCTGCATAGTGAGCTAAATGTCTTAGATTCATAGAACTTGGATTGATCTATAACATACATGAGTCTTTATGCCTTTGATCATGTTCCTTTAAGCTTAGTTATGCTTTATTGCTTATTTTGGTGCTCAAGTTGTAGAATGTCATCCCCGAACCTCACAAGTCCCTATGTAGTGATGCTTACCTTAAGGGGGACATGCTACAACTTGACCCTTTTAGACTAATATGTTTGCCTGAGTTGTGTTGATGTAGTCTAAAAGGTGGATTGAAAGGGAAAGGGTGGACTTGGACAAAGGAAAAGGCTTCCACTACATAACAGTATCAATGTACCTTGTTCAAGTTGCCCTTAGTTTTAATTGCCTTTTTGCTCTTAATTCACATTTTTTGTGAGGCAATGAGGTTTAAGGCCACTAGTTTCTCTGTTTTGGTACTTAATGCCAAAGGGGGAGAAAGCTAAGGACAAAGCAACTAGATCAACCACCACTTGTGAATTTCAAAAAATATTGTGTTTTGAACTTGTCTTTTTTATCAAAACCCTCTTGACAACAAGAGGAGCCCTCTGATTGCAAAACTACTCTCTTGTGGTGGATAAATCTTTCTTATAGGAAAAAAGGGGGAGCTTATGGATTTTTTTATCAAAACAAGTCTTGGAAATGGTTTGATTTGCAAAAATAAAGTGTTTTGACTTAGACGTAAGAAAATGAATTTGTTTTTGCGAAAACAAACCAAGTGGTGGCAAAATGATCCAAATATACCAATTCCCATACTTATTCAATTTGTTTTTTTGTTTGACTTCTTGCAAAAGATAGCTCATATCTGGTTAAGCTAGTGAGTTTTGAGTTGCTTTAAGTGTGTTGGCATAAATCACCAAAAAGGGGGGAGATTGAAATGGAAATGTGACCTTGGGCCATTTCTAAGTGTTTTGGTGATTAACTGCTCAACACACTACTATGAAATAACACTTTTTATGTGAGCATGAGCACAAGTTGTAATCAAGCAAATTGAAGATGTCAAGTCCAAAAGAGCACAAAAAAGGACCTAAAATGCAACTTTGTGAGATATGGTATAAGTATGAGGTTTGCATGTCTAAACACATTGCATATGTCCTTTACTATGTCTCTAGCACTTGTGTTTGAGCTCTAACATATTTTATAGAGAAAAGCACTTTTGGGGCTTGAGTTTGTGGCATATTGCAAATCCTAGAGGAAATGGATGGAAAAGGTATAGTTCCAACACTTAGTCAATTGTTTTATGTGCTAATCATGTTTGTCAAAGTACAAGGGATCATCTAAAGTCGAGCCAAAAGAAGACAAAAGAATTTGGCACAAAAAGGAGAAGATGGCATGTTCTGGGCAGCACCGAACAATCCGTCGACTGTATGACCGAAGGGGCCGCTCTTGGGTTCGGCCGGGCCTCCTCGGCTATAATTCATCGGACGGTCTAGGCATAGCACAAGACAGTTCAGTGTGCTGGACAGTCAACGACTATCATCCACGTCAACTGCCGCCAATGGTCAGATGGCGCACTGGACAGTTCGGTGCCTATCTGAGAAGAAAAGTAGACAATCAGTGATCTTCTGACCGTTGTACTGTGCACTATCTGGCGTGCCACCGGACAGTCCAGTGCACACATAGACAGGGAAGGCTGGGAGCTTTCAAATGAAGCTCCAATGGCCCCTAGGCCCCTTAGGGCTATAAAAGGGATCCCTAGGTGCATGGAGCAGTACAGCAAGCATACTTTGAGCACACTACAACTCTGAGACTCCGGGACCACGCCTTCGAAGTGTTTGAGAGAGATTTGAGCGCATTTTCTGAGTCATTATTCTGTCACTTCGTTGTTGTGCTCTCTGAAAGGGAAATGTGCCCTTGGGCCATTTCTATATTGTTTTGGTGATTAAATGCTCAACACATTTTGTTTAGACTAACATAATCTAATATGAGAAATGAGCATATGTACTTAAAAGCAAATTGAGCTTGGAAGAGGGCAAAATACAAATCTATATGGGACCAACTGAAAAAGGTAAGCCTTGGACACTTAGTCAATTATTTCGGGTACTAATCATATTTGTCTAAGTGCTAGGGACTTTATGAAGTCAAACCAAAAGGAGCAAAAGAGATTAAGATTGAAAATGGAGAAATCATATTTGACGGCGATGTTGGCGGCGTCCTTGTTGGAGGAGTCGGTGGAGCTCTCGTCGGAGTCCCATTCCTGCCCCATGTGTGCTTCGCCACCCTTCTTCTTGTTGTAATATCTTTTCTTCTCCATCTTCTTCTTCCCTTTCTTGTCACTGTCCCTGTCACTGTCACTTGTATATGGACATTTAGCAATAAAGTGACCAGACTTACCACACCTGTAGCACACCTTCTTGGAACGAGGTTTGTAGTCCTTCCCCTTCCTTTGCTTGAGGATTTGCTGGAAGCTCTTGATGATAAGAGCCATCTCCTCGTTGTCGAGCTTGGAGGCATCGATTGGGAGTCTACTTGGTGTAGACTCTTCCTTCTTCTCTTTCGTTGCTTTGAATGCAATGGGTTGCACCTCGGGTCTAGAGGTGGTGCCTTGCTCCAAGTTGACAATGTGTTTGGAGTCTTTGATCATAAGTTCAAAGCTCACAAACTTGTCAATAACCTCCTCGGAGACATCTGTTTATATCAAGGATCTCCACGAATTAATTGAACTTGAGTGGGATTACGAAAAACAAGAGATCTAAGAATAACCTTGACCATTTCATGGTCATCCCATTTGGTGCTCCCGAGATTGCAGACTTGGTTGACCATTGTCTTGAGCCAGTTTGTACATTGCTTATGGCTCCTCTCTTTTGCTGAGGATGAATCGGCCGAGTTCTCCCTCAATCGTTTCGCGCTTGGTGATTTTGGTCTCCTCGTCCCATTCCTGTGCCGTTTTGAGGATGTCCCAAATTTCTTTGGCACTCTTCAATCCTTGCACCTTGTTGTACTCCTCTCAACATAAGGAAACGAGGAGTGTAGAGGTGGCTTGGGAACTAAAGTGCCTTATTTGGGCGGCCTCATCGAAGTCGTAGTCCTCGTCGCCCACCTGTGGTGCCTGCGCTCCAAACTCAACAATATCTCATATGCTTTCGTGGAGTGAGGTTAGATGGTGCCTCATTTTATCACTCCACATACAATAATCCTCACCATCAAAATATGGTGGCTTGCCTATGGGTACGGAAAGTAGAGGAGCGCGTTTAGGAATGTGAGGGTAGCAAAGAGGCATCTTACTATACTTCTTACGCTCTAGGCACTTTGAAGATGTAGACCAGCGTCGGAGGTGGAAGCCTGGAAGGTGATGGAGAGTCAGTCTTGTAGTAGACCACCTTCTTCATTTTATTTTTCTTTTTGTCACCCTTCCTATGTGACTTGATGGAGCCTGCGGATTCCTCCTTGTTCTTGTCACCGGCCTCCTTCGATGAAGTTCTTTCTTCGATCTTCTTCCCCGAAGATCCGACCTTTTCCTCGGTCACCATCTCCCTCTTGGAGTGTTCTCCCGACATCACTTCGAGTTGTTAAACTCTAATGAAGCACTGGGCTTTGATACTAACTAAAAGTCACCTAGAGGGGGGGTGAATAGGCAAAACCTAAAAATTACAAACTTTGAACATGCACTTTACCCGGGGTTAGGGTTAAAAATAAATAATATTGAATTCGGAGTGCGGAAGATAGTTCTTCTTGCTATGAGTTGCTCAATCAATGCAGATAACTTTGGGAGCCAACTCAAAATAATATGAGCAAGAGAACTTTTAGAGAGAGGAGAGGGAAGAAACAAATCGAGTGATGGAGGTCAACACAAAAAATAAATCGAGTGATGGAGGTCAACGCAAATGAACAAGGTGATTTGTTTCCTGAGGTTCAGTTCCAAAGAACCTACTCCCCGTTGAAGAGGCCACAAAGGTCAGGTCTATTCCAACCCTTTCCCTCTCTCAATCGGTCACTTAGACCGGTCGAGTGCTTCTTCTTAATCACACGGGTCACTAAGACCCCGCAAGGATCACCACACAATTAGGTGTCTCTTGCAAGCTTTACAAAGCACTTGAGAAGATTAGAGTGAGAAGAAGAAAGCAACCAAGCAATAAGAGCAACAAGAGAAACACAAATCACTCTCTCTCAAGTCACTAAGCACTTGATTTGATTTTGGAGCTTGGAGAGGATTTGATGCTTTGATTGTGTCTTTGGAGTCTATTATTTTGCTCTAGTATTGAATGGAGAAGTTGCGATGCTTGGATGGCTTGAATGGTGGTGGTTGGAGGTATTTATAGCCACAACCACTATTCCAGTCGTTGTTGTTGATGGGCACACCGGACAGTCTGGTGGTGCAACGGACACTCTACTGTTCACTATCTGGTGAGTATCACATCAACTGACCGTTGGGGTTTGGAGCTGTTGACCGTTAAAGTGTTATGTCCTCTTGCGGCACCGAACAGTCCAGTGGCACACTGGACAGTCCGGTGTGTTCAGACTTCGCAGACTGACTTCTGACTTCTGCGCAGTGCAATCGACCGTTGGACGAAGTTGACCGTTGCTTCGTTGGCTCACCGGAAAGTCCGGTGCCACACCGGACAGTCCGATAAATTTTAGTGGACGTGCGCTAAGAAAACCCGAGAGCGGCCATTTCACAGAGGGTTGCAGCCTGGGCACCGGACAGTGTCCGGTGCGCCACTGGCTGCACCAAATCTTGTATGCTCCAAACTTTGTAGAATTCCCTCAAGTCATTTTCTTTGTATGTTTATGTTGAACTTCATGCACCTGAGAAAAACATTCACTAGGCAAACTAGTTAGTCCATACGATTTGGGATAGATGTCAAACACCAAAATCGATTATAGGAAATGTTGAGGCCACTACCCTTTCACTTTGCCTTGATGCACCCTTCGCTGTGACTCCACGTGCTATCACCAGTTGCCGCCGAAACTGCCACCATCGAGTTTTAAGGCCAATCTTGGTCGAAAACCCACCATCTGTAGCGCAGGGTGTTTTTTCGAGGTTCAACCATCAAACCCTCGTGAGTATCGCACGACGTGCGTGTCCCCCACGTCCTAGACACGTTTCCCGCTACTCCTCGACCGCGCCGGCAACATGGCTCGCTCCGCCATGTCCTCGCGCGAGTGCGTGTCCTAGGTGTCAGCCACCACCGCTAGTCACTCCGCGACTCTGGTCCCTCAATCAAGTTCTAGCGTTGTAAACCTGGTATTAAGCAAGAGCTAGTCATGCCATGAAAACTTTGGATTAGTGTGGAGTATTGAATACTTTAAAATTACTATGATATTTAGAATACCATGATTTTTTTACCGTCAACGGGGGAGAGAATCACACCTGAATTTCATTGATTCTGGCATGACTAAGACACACCTCAACGACCTCATTTTTAAGGGAAACGAGACAAACCTTTACATATTTTATGACAGACCATAGATTCAAACAACTTCAAGCACAACACAACAAGTACTTCAGCAACAAGGAGGAAAACAAAGAAAGCAAAACACGTCACAAATGAACTTGACATGAGCAGAACAACAACAACCAAATTCTTAAGGACCTAATCATCAAACACACATACTCGTCGGCTAGCCTAAACCAATGTAAACCACACCACCCCGTCGTAGCAATGACTTACAATTGTCTCCCTCCATTACACATAACAATGGGAGGAATCCTTGAAGAGATGAGGGACCACCCAACTGAGAGTAGATTAAGAGTTAGGGAGCATGCCAATCGAAATTTGCCGAAGAACAACCATCTATCTTGAAGTTGATGATGAGCACCCCATAAACAGCACATCAAAGCACCATAAACCACAATATGATATCCTTAAAGGGGAGGAATCCTCTAAGGGCTAGTTTCGAAACCTAAACCCCCTCTAGTATTCTCAGGGATTAGGGGGAATTAAGCTAATTCCCCCCCTCAATTCCCAGGAATCTCAGAGGGTATATAAGTTTCCAAACTAGCCTTAAGGAGGGAGGGCGTGGGTCCACCTAGCATAAGACTAATGTCACCACCAACAGGAGACGAATGACGAAGCAGAGGTGTCAATGGTTGTGCAACCAAGAGCCACTTCATTACCGGCCGCAAGGCCAAGGCTAACAAAGAAGAACACACATAAGCATCTGAAAGGGAAATGGCCTCAAACATTTCCTATAATCGATTTTGGTGTTTTATGACCATCACAAACCTTATGAACTAACTAGTTTGCCTAGTTGATCTTTTCTTAGGTGCATAAAGTTCATATACACATATAAGGAAAATGACCTTTGGGGCAATGCTACAAGAATGGAGCAAAATAGATTTGCACCAGCCTGCGGCGCACCAGACTGTCTGGTGTGCACCAGACAGTGTCTAGTGCCCAGGCTGGCGAGCCTAACGAACTGGCTGCTCTCGGGAATTCTCAGAGCTCCGTGCCTAAAAATCACCGGATTGTCCGGTGAGCCCACAAGCAACAGTCATCTTCGCCAACGGTCGACTGCCACGTGACTGCTATGGGTTCAGAACATCAGAAGGTCAGAGACAGTCTGCGATGTCAGGTCACACCGGACTGTCCGGTGCACCACAAGGACAGACGAAGTCAACGATCGGCTACTCCAAACCCCAACGGTCGCTGACGTGGCACACACCGGATTGTCCGGTGTGCCCGTCGATAGAGAACTCAGCCAACGACTAGAATAGTGGTTAGGGATATAAATACCCCCAACCACCACCATTCAAGCCATCCAAGCTTTCCACTCTCAACATTCAATACAAGTGCAAAGAATACATTCCAAAGACACATTCAAAGCCTCTAATACTCTCCAAGTGCCATAATCAAAGTCAAGTGAGAAAAAGAGATTAGTGACTTGAGAGAGGGTGATTTGTGTTTCATTTGTTGCTCTTGTTGCTTGGTTGCTTTCTTCATCTCTCTCTAAACTTTCTAAGTGATTTGTAAAGCTAGCAAGAGACACCTAATTGTGTGGTGATCCTTGCGGGGTCTTTGTGACTTGTGAGGTTAAGAAGAAGCACTCAACTGGTCTAGGTGACCGATTGAGAGAGGGAAAGGGTTGAAATAGACCCAACCTTTATGGCCTCCTCAACGGGGAGTAGGTTCATTGGAACTGAACCTCAGAAAACAAATCGCCGTGTCCATTTGTGTTGATCATTATCATTCGATTTGTTTCTTCCCTCTCCTCTCTCCCTAAAGTTCTCTTGCTCACAATATTTTGAGTTGGCTCCTAAAGTTATCTGCATTGATTGAGCAACTCATAGCAAGAAGAACTATCTTCTGCACCCCGTATTCACTATTATTTGTTTCTAATCCTAAGCCCGGGTGAAGTGTGTGTTCAAAGTTTATAATTTTCAGGTTTCGCCTATTCACCCCCTCTAGGCGACTTTCAGCAACCATCAAGCGAGCAGAGACGAAAGTGCGAAGGTACGATACCTCCCTGCGCACTGAGCGCGACACTTTCACTGCACAAATATCACCTTTGCATAGATTTCAGATGACCTCGAGAACCGCCACTAAGAGCGCCCGTAGACAATAAACACAAGCATCACAAAATCGCCTCCAATAAGGTGAATGACATAGAAGGGCCATCAAGCCAAGGCTGGCAGAAAGCCAAGCAACGCTTTCGCCCATAACCAACGTGGTCGTCGCCGCACGACCACTCGAACCTTTGGACACAAGTGTCGGCACAACGTTTTGGGTGGCCCGAGGGCAAGGAGTCGATGATATATAGGCTAAGGAAGCACTCAATCATAGAGACCTTGCCGGAGGTCAAGGGAAAAAACCTCGATAGCAAAGATAGGGAACGGAGACGGAAAACAACATTGGAGCACATGTGGCGAAGGTCCGTGGCCACTGGAAGGCGGTAGCGGGGGACTGAGCGGAGGAAAAGGTGTGGGGTGGAGGGGAGTAGCAGGGCCTAGACTCAACTATAGATCTGAACCAATGCGCTGAGGCTGACAACGTACATGACACACACGGCGAACGTGGTCAACAGTATGATCACCATCTCCACCACCCCGCTATGGCCGGGGCGAGTAGAGGGGCGCTCCGCGGCCCACACGCTGCCAGGGTGAGGACCGCAACAACTACAGCCGATGGCCAAGGGTATACCGGAATCGCGACGGCATGCTAGATCCACCCTCGGGTGGCCCAGATCCATCTTAGGGGCGTCTGATCTTGCCGTCGGTGAGGCTCTGGCAACGGGGCGATGGCTGACTAGAGCTTGAAGGTAAAGGGAGGTGGAGGGGAGAAGAGACATGAGTAGATATGTCAATGGGGACCCGATACCCGCTAACCCATGGGGAATTCCCCTATTAGGGTACGAGTATGGGACAAAAAATGTCCCCATGGGTATGGATATGGGACAAAATCTCCACCCATTGGGTAAACGGGTATGAGTTTGGGAAGCAATAATCCGAACCCGATTACCCATGTGTATTTCATATATGTACACCTGTCCTGTTTGTATAAATGAGTTGAGGCCGAGCCGACCACCAAGCCCAGCACGGCAGCGCACCAAACCCTAGGTCCTAGCCTAACAAGGCAACTAGCAGACTAGCAAAAAAAAAACAAAATCCTAAAATAACCAGCCATACACTACGCCGACTGCTAGGAGCCTAGGACGACGGTAACGACCATGGATTCTTAGGCGCCAACGAACTCGGATGGTGACCAAGGAAGGTAAGGAGACTATTTCTCCATTTCTTCTATTGGTCCTGAAGTACTGACTTTTTTTTGATGGATGGATGAATGGATCATGGTTCATGGATGAGTGCTTGTCGATGTGGTGATGTATGAAATCTGGATAGTTTGTACTAGATGTTAGTACCTAGTTATCCTTTAATTGGGGATGAGAACCCATTGAAGACCCGAAACCCGAATAGAGATGAGTTTTACACCCATGATGAGTATGAGGATGTGTATGAAGATAGATCCAGGGACGGACCTAAGGGGGGTCCGGGGGGCCGCGGCACACCCTAGGCCAACCAGCAAGGACCCCGCCCCTTCGTCGCTCAGCCGCTAGCACGTAGCTACCACAACTAGTGCCCAGGTCACCACCGCCATGCCTAGCGCCAAGCCACCACTCACCCGCACCCAACACCAAGTCGCCGCAATCCTAGCGCCCATTGTACATGTGAACATATAAAGCTACCATGATCATGGAGGTAGCAGGTGCAGAGATACCCGTCAACGTTTCTTGGTCTCTCATTTATTACGCAAATTCAAATACAGGTAAAAGTAGCATTGTATAAGGTGTAGATTGATTTGTACTGGTGAGGCTGCTTCTGAAAATTGACAGGGAAATTCCTTGGTATACTTGTATGCAGGCTTTTGGAAAGTTGAGGCCTATTTGTGCGCAATAGTATACTAACCATTGAAGATTATTATTCTCATCTATTTCAGGTACATTCTTCTCAAACTCAGTTCATAAAATGGAATGAGTTCAGTTTCAATATAGCAGAATAGCATGCTAGCAGCAAACATGCACGTGCCCATACTTCATTCAGGTAACATCTTTCATTGTCTCTTCTCAATCATTTATAGTGTCATTTCGAGTTTTCATGGCTTGTATTGTGCTTTGAGTTTTCAGTGCTTCATGGTGGGCTTAGTTGCATGAGGGGTTCTCAGCTTTGAGATTAATTACCAATGCACCTTTTGAGAGCTCAAAAGATGGTCTTCGAATTGAGCTAGTAAGTTAGAATTTTGTTAAAATTTGCAGATTTAGTAAAGTTATTATTTATTGATTTTTTTTAAAAAAATTGACTCGGTGAGGATAAAATAGTCCTAGGCATCATACATAGAGATGACCTTCTTGTAGTATCTTATATAAAAAATTTGTTACGGCACACCCTATATAAAAAACCTAGGTCCGCAACTGGATGAATCAAATATGATCGGAGGAGTCTCGGATGCTATAACTCTATAGGAAAGTCGCCATGAGAGGCTGAATTGAGCCCCGCCGCCGCCTTCCTAGCACCGACACAGGTCTCCCGGCCGCGTGCTCAGACGACGATGAAGTGGTGGAGAAGGGCGACGATTACGGGCGACGCGACGCGAGTTTCCGCCTGTATCGCCCCTTGAAGGACAACGCAAGTGACCTTTTCCAAAATACTATGATTTTGAAAATTTTCAGAATTACAACCAAATACCAACCAAACACTTTATCATATAAAATACTATTACTAACCATAGTACCTAAAAATAAAAAATATTTTACTTCCACATAGACCCTCAAGCAGTCAAGCCCTCAATTCACCTGTCTACCAAGTACCATCTACGAATCTCCCTCCGCTCCTGTTCCGCCACCGCCAGTGCAGGAGAGCGCACGGGCTACCGTCCCCGCGTCCACTCACGCCATGCCACGCGTCCGTCCTCTCTGACCCTTTTTATTATTTTCGCTCTCACGAACCCCTCTGGCCTCTGGCCCTCTCCAACCTTCTCTCTTCCCCGTTCCCCCGTCGCCTCGGCATTCCGCCGCCGACTCCGACGAGGGGGCCCCACCTGTCATCCTCCTCCCCCGCCGCCGTTCGCCGGACGGCAGCGCGACGAGGAGCCGTTTACCCCTTCCTGCCCCGCGGCATCCGCGTTCGCGTTGTGCGCCGCTGATCCGAGCGGACCGCTTCCCGCGCTGATCGCTTTCTCCGTTCGACCCCTAGGGTTTCGGCGTTCCCCTGTCTCCCCGCGCCCCCTTGGAGGCAGCACCAGAGATCTCGATCTTCCGCGGCCTCGGTCGCGCTACGCAGTTGACCCCGCTCGATTTATCACCGGGGAATTAGAGAGGCGTTTTCCGGGGGAGCTTCTTCGCGGGGAAGAGGGGCCATGGCCTCGAGTCTGCTCACCACGGACAGGAGGTTCGTGGTCTCCATCCCACGCTCCCACACGTTACAATTATTTTCTTAAATTTTCCATTCGCAATTCTGGTTTGATCGTGTAGTGCCTGTGCATTGATACCTGTGTTTTTTTCTTTAAAAAACTAGAAAATTAGTATCTATTTGGTGTAGTGAGGTTGTGGGAGCAGCAGCCTCTGTCAATTTATTTTGGAGGTATAGATGCTAATTGGATATTTGCCATTACAACAAAAGGGGTTCACAAAATTGTCATCAGGACCACATTCTATAGACTCAGCTAGACCCACAATTCATAGATACAGTTGCATTTATAACAAGGAGTCAATGTTTTAAGTGCCAAAATACCCATTATTCCAGCTTTTGGATGGTGGGGTTTGATATTGAGCTGCTGATTGGCCAATCGGCTTAATGGAGCTACAAAGTCCAGCTGGCGTGGCACTTGTGTCATCATGCTGGAACCAAAGTGTTTTATTGGTGACAATTATATGAAGATTTTGTCAGTTTGGCCATTGGATTTGTCCGGTAATCCAACTTGTGTGGACAGAGGTCGTTGAAGGATGTAGTGATTTTATGCTCTTGCTGTGAGTTCGTCCTGAAATTCTGGATTTATGCTTATGGTTTTGTGCACATGGTCCTCCTGTCTTGATAGCGTGCTTACCCTTTTCCATCTTTCAATCAAGCCTTCTGTTTTTTTGCTTAACTTTTTTTGGGATCTATTTGTGGTTTTATGGTGTGCTTAGTAAAAAGCTGTGATGCTCTATTTGTACTAACCTCTTATCACAAATATAAGTTATTGTAGGTTTGTCATGTTAAACTTTATTCTTATCTTGACCATTGGTGTCAACATTTTGAACACAAGATTGAAACTAGTAGATTCATTGTGAAAACTACTCCCTCCGTTCCAGATTAGAAGGCACTTTGACTTTTTTCTGGCGCATCGAATTTGCTATGTATCTAAATATACGTTATGTATATATACATAGTAAATTCAATGTACCAGAAAATTCAAAGCGACATAATTTGGAAGAGGGA
Organism: Zea luxurians; assembly: GCA_029449295.1. NCBI lineage: Eukaryota > Viridiplantae > Streptophyta > Magnoliopsida > Poales > Poaceae > Zea > Zea luxurians. Next base: position 15,731,489 of record JAOPSE010000002.1, read on the forward strand.
GTACTTTAGAATATATAACTCTTCTCATTGGGGTAAATATTTTTGTAGATATTGCCAGTAAAAGTTGAAAAATTCCGACTTAAGATAGACCCAAATGGACTTACATTTGTGATCATAGGAGGTAATATTTAAGCTGAGAATCCCTAATTAATGATTGTACAATAACATAAGTATGTCACACAATTGCATGTACATGTCACAAATTGAGGCGATAAGGCAAAACATCTTGGCCCATCCAGAACTAGCCATGTCCTAGTTATCTCAAAAGCTTATGAACATAACTTTCTTTCCTGGATATTGTCCCACCTGTAACAATTATTCTGTTGCACCTGCTGATTGATATCATGTCCATATTATGAACTGCCTTGTTTTGTGATGACGTTTAGTGGGATATTTTGTATTTATAATTTGTATCGGTACAATTTTTCGGTTGTACTGTTTGCAAAAAATTCTCTTTGTACTTGCATAATCAATTATTCCTTATGGCTTCCTTCAGATGGGGTGCTACTCCTGCAAGGAAATCTGGTATGACTGTTCTAGGAAAAGTCCCAAAACCTATTAATTTACCAAGCCAGAGGTAACAATTTTTGTATTGGCTATTGTTAGCAAATCATTAACTCTATATACTTTTTCTATAAGTGGATTGATTTGGTTATTTTTTATTTAGGTTGGAAAACAATGGTCTTGATCCCAATCTAGAACTGGTTCCAAAGTAAGTATGCATCCTTGTTTCCTAACTACTCATATGATGTAGTGTTTTAAGGTTTAGGATGGTCTCAATGGTCTCCCAAAATTACCGTGTCATGTGATTTCTATTTCAATGGTAGGGGCACCCACACCTGGGGCAGCAAAGCACCATCCACAACACCAAATGCATGGAGTTCCTCGTCAATTCTGTCTACCAAGAACGATGGAAGTTCTAGTTCATCTAGCCACTTCAATGGTCGGCCGTCCTCTGGCGGAGGCTCAAGGCCATCAACAGCTGGAAGTGAACCACTTGGTTCACCCAATGCTTGGGGTCCAAATTCTCGCCCATCTTCAGCATCAGGCACATTTCCATCATCTCATCTACCAATGGCCACAAATCGTCCCCGAAGTGCGGAAACAAGACCCGGAAGTTCACAACTTTCTCGATTTGCGGATAATGCTTCAGATAATGTGAAAGCGTCGATAAGGACTATTGATAGACCGGTAATGCTGCAGGCCTAGAACTGGGTCTAGATCAGGATTCAATTCAATATGTTATTCAGTTCATATATATGTATTTTAACTGTGTAGGGGTCTTCATCACATGGGCCTGGGTTCACACTAAGTACTGGTGATTTCCCAACACTTGGCTCTGAAGCAAATAGTCAACGAGGTAACTATGTGCAACACAAAGTGCTCTATATATATATTTTTGTTTTCAAGCTTTCTGCCCCTGCCATATTGTTTCTTTGGTTTTATATTTTTTATGTTTAGCATGTCAAATTATGAGCTGCCTTGAATACTACATATGTGCTAGATATAAATGATAGCATTGGTAAATTATTTGGGCAAATATGTTTTTTTCGTATTTTTTTTTGAATTACAATGGCCTGTGTCATCTACTTAGTTTGTGTATAGGGAGAGTTCTCTTTACATGTCTTTTTTTATTCCAGGCCATAGTTCGAAAGGGCGCCCAATTTCTAGTTCGGGTAAAGAGGTGTCGCAAGGTGAACAAGTGAAGAGCCTAACAACTGGTATAATATATTTCATCATTACAACGTAGGTTGATAGCAGCAACTATTGTTCGATACGTATTGCCTGACCTAGTAATGGGAAATATCTTGTGTGCTAGGAACTGGTGAATTAATTTCACAATCCAATAATCAATCTGTTGATATCATGAAGACAGAGCAGCATGCACACACTGGAGGTGCTCCTATCCTCGCCACAAATGTGCCAAATGAAGGCCTGCAACCACGGCCATATCCACCAAATTTTCCTATGCCTCATCCGCAGTTTGATTCATGGCGTGCACCTCCTGGTCACCCCCCTGAGGGAATGTGGCATAGAGGACTAGTGCCAGGTGGGCCATACAGACCCGTTGGCCCCCCTGGTAGTTTCCCTGTCGAACCATTTGGTTATTATGGTCAGTTCCCACCCAACTCTGAAGTTGCAGCAAGGCAGGGCCCAGGGCATGGTGGATATCAGGCTAAAAATGGAGATGTGTATCATCCTACGCCTCCTAATTCCTATATTATGAATCAGCCTGTTATTCCAGTCAGACCAGTTTATCAGGGTCCAGTGCCGTATGATGGGTATTATGGCCCTCGAGCACATTTCAATAATGCCAATGTTAGAGATCCTCATTTCGTTGGAGGTCCTGGAATATTAAATCAATTCCCTAATCAGAATGACAGGTTTCACCCTGGACATCCTCAAAACAGACCAGGCAGACATGAAACAGTTCCAAGGGAGCAGCTGGAATCTGATAAAATACATGTGTTTCATCGAGGAAACCCTGGGAGTTTGCATGATAATTCTGATCGTCTAGGAGGTTCCCGTGAATTTGAAAGGAATGCGCAGCCAGCATCGCCACTTCTTCCACATCCTGATGGAAACCGGACTGATGTGAACATGAGGACAGATACAAGGGACACCTTTAGTGAAAGTGAAAGAACCAGGGTACTTACAAAATCGGTGCCTAATCAGAGAGGTTCGGTTGGTACAGAACATTTGTCTGTTTATGACAATGCACATTCCCATCACAGAGAAACTGGTGATGGCACTCTGCGCAAGAAATTCAAGGAGGATGGTTCAGCTGCACTGCATCCTGTAATTAAGAAGAATGCAGCTTTAATAGAGAAAATTGAGAGTTTGAACAACAAAGCCAGAAATGTTGATGCACGTAGTCTCCCAGAATCAGCTTCGTCCAAGGAATTCAAGAAGCATAAAAAAAGCACTGATGTTTCATCTAATGATGTCATGGGTATGGCATGCAAATCTGACCCGGCAGTTTCTGTTTCCTGTGTTTCTCCTGCGGTGCAGAGACTACCAAATGTGCCCATCAAGGGTACAATTCTTGGTCCGGCACATCCACAGTTAACTGAATTTAGCAAAGCTGAAAAGCTTGGTGAATCAATTAGCGATCATGTACATAGGAAAAGTGATTCTTCAAGAAACAGTTACCATGGTCCTTCTAAAGATAGGCCAGCTAATAAATTCGGAAGTCATGGACGGGGAGAAAGTTCCACAACTAGTTCATTACCAGTAGCTGATCTGAGGAATAATATCGATCATGGCCAACAACCTGAGATTGCTTCGCAGCTGCAACCTGCGATTGTACCTGATGATATGCCAGCTTCACTCGATTACGAGTCTCAGGTATATAGTTGTAGATTTGTGGTATTTTTACAAATTGATGGTTATCATTATAGTATAATATTTTGGAAATTCCTTAATCCTTATTGCAACTAGCTTTAGGGGGAACACTGACCAGTAACCACTATCAGTGAAATATAACTCTGAAAACTCAGCTGTCTTGTGTATATAAAAACCAGGCAGTTAGAAAACCTTGTTTTTTCCCACTGCAGCATTGCCATTGTTTGAAGCTATAATAAGTTCTACCTTGACTATTTGGGATTCTTATTGGAATTCATATCACAATACAACTGGTGCACATCATCAGAAAAACACTAGCTTTTGCTAACTAAGACACATTTGTTTGCTTCTGTTGCATTTTTTTTGCAATATGTAGAACAAAAAACAAAGCAGGATGCAGCATCAAATGGTCAAAACAGTCAGGCAGTTGAACATGGTTTTTAGGAATTTGAATGCTGATTGCTCACTAGCGTCATATCTATTGTTTTTCCTATTCAGCGTGCAAAAATGAAGGAGTTGGCTGCAGAACGTGCAAAAAAGTTGAAAGCTGAGGAAGAGGAACGGATAAAGAGCCAAAAAGCAAAAGCGCTCGCAAAGTTGGAAGAATTGAACAGGCGATCATCAGTACTTCAGAAGAAATCAAATGATATAAAAGTAGAAACTTATGATGCACATGATAAGCAACATGCTGGACTTGATGTGACTGCTAAACTTGACACTTCAACTGAACCACATGATGTTATTGCGCCTGGTAGGATTACTGATCTTCTGCCTCCTAATGATCCCAATCATACTATGGTTCATATACAGGCCCAGTCTACAGCACAATCACATGCTTCAGATGGTGGCAAAGACCCTGATGCTCATGCAACCTCGTCTTTGGTCAAGAACACTCACAGCAACATGGAGCCTGTTGTGCAGAAGAGTATCTCGCAGTTGCATGACATCACTGTGGTAAAGGCCAAGCAAGGGTACAGGAAAAGACATGTGTCAGAAGAGAAAATTTCTGATGAGAAGGCAAGTGCTTCAATAACCACTAGAAATATTAAGAAAAATGTTGATGTTCTCATCGACACAGTGACGGCTGTTGTTGCACCACATGATGATCCACCTACTCAGAACAAGAAGGGAACCCGGCATTTGAGAAGTAAGAAAAAGTTAGATGATGCTCCAGTTACTTCTAAACATCCACCTGTGGTGTTGAATGAGCCGAATACAGTGAAAGTCTCTACCGAGCCAAAGACACATACTGGTGGTGTTATCATCAGCAGCTCTATTGTTCCCACTGAAGGTACTATTGTAACTGTTGGAAGTATAACTGTTGGTGGAATTTCACTTAAACCTATGAATCAGGAGCGGGTTAAATCACCAGATGGAACAAATAATACTGAAAGTAGCCAACCAAGACCTCAGCAAACGAGAAAATCTGGAAAGCATCAGCATGTTCTTCGGCCTGTTGAGAAGCCACATGGGAATGATGGTATCTTGTGTGCACCAGTTAAGCCACCAGTGCCGAATGAGCACTCTGATGGAGCCATGCCGACTGCAGCAGTAGCTGACCTCACTAAACCAGTAGGGAAAGCCATAAATGATGGGGAGAATGTGACAAGAACAAAGAGGGCTGAAATGGAAAGATACGTTCCTAAGCCTATGTCCAAAGAACTGCAACAACAAAATCCAAGTGATGATAAGGAAGCAGTTGATAAGCCCAGTGGTGCTAAATCACATCCTGCAGCCGAACCCAAGAAAACTAGCAAAGCACATGGGGGCAAATCTAATCCTTCTTGGCGCAAGAGGAATCCAGATGAATCAGCTTTGGTGGCACCAAATTCTGTTGAGCAAGCAGACGTCTCTTATGAATCAAAGGAGGTTCAGAACTTCACCTATCAGAAGCAGCCTGTTGAACTTGGCAAGCAAGATACACAGTTAAAATTCAATGTAGATGCTGCTGCTGAAAATAGCTCAGCTCCAGTTCAAACAGTTCCGCTATCTGTCGGTGGCGCAAAACAACATAGTGCAGCTAACAGACAAAGGCGACAGCATGTTAAGGCTCAAAGAAATGAAGCAAGTGGCTACTCAAATGAGAGCAAAGGTAGAGAGGGCAAGAATGATGTTGTCTATCAATCAGCAACACCGGTCATGGATTCGAACTCATCCAATCACAGGAATGTGCCAAGATCTGATGTGAAAAACAGCGGCGTAGTTTCACACTCTAGAGCCTGGAAGCCGAAAACCAATTCCCATCCTCAGGACAGCTCAGACGGCAAGATTGCTGTTGACGGGCAAGTGGATTCCCATGATGGTAGGCTTGAGATGAATACGTCCAAAGGATCTGATACAATTACCCATCTAGTGACCAGCAGTGAACCGACGAAAAGGAGTGATGGCACAGAGGTCTCACACAGCAAACATGAGAACCTGGCACGGGAAGATGGTAACCAGAAGGGTGAGACTGAACAGGAGCAGGCTAATCCTACACTACGTCGCCAAGGCCAGCACAATGCAAGGTACCACAGGGGAGGTGGGTCACACAGGGGAAGGGGGGGTTATGACACTGGGAGGCCAAACCATGTCACAAATGTGGAGAGGCGGAAGGGTGGCAGCCATCTTGAGTACCAGCCAGTCGGACCCCAAAACAAAGCTGCAGACTTCCAACAGAGCCTGGGCATGGAAGAACGAACTGAGGGGCCTCCTGCTTCTGGACAAGCGTTCAGGCAGCGTGGACACAACAGGGGGCTACGCCCAGCAGGCCGCTTTGTCCAGCGAAACCCTGCTTCTACGCCTACCACTAATTCTCACCAAAATGAATAATCTTCCGCGGCTGCCACATCCACTGAGCTTCAGGAACTCGCGCTTGTGGTGGTGTTTCACAACAGATAGGTAAATGTGTCTTTGAGGCCTGTACAGGGAGCATTCTCAAATCTCTGTCCCTTCGATGGCTAATGTTTTAAGGTTAGCAGGTTTGGATGCGCGGCAGGTGTCCTTCTACGACTAAACTCTACTGGTGGTGAGCATTAGGATCCTGTAATGATAATAGTCTTTGTCCCAAGGGCACCTGGACCCTCACGTGTGATTGTGGGAATTTGCCTTCGTTGGGATGCAATGTTGGAACGTGTACTAACAGAGTTGTTATGTTTGAGAACTTGGTTTAAATGTTAGCCTGTGATGCTAATGAGAACAGAAAGTGTTGGTTTTTGCCCAACTTCCTGGCCTCTCAGTGGATAATATGTTGGCATCACCATAGCACGCTGGCGTTTTATATTTGTTGGCGATGGTGTTCATGGCAATTTGCTTTGGATCGACTGGATTGGATCGCCGAAATAATCAAATCGTATGTGGTTATTTTGATAAACGGGGTGGTGATTATCTTGGCCCTGTTTACTGTTTAGCAAGCTGTTTAAATCCATAGCAAGGTCAATGCTAAAAGCTGTTATGTTTCAAATTTATTCCTTCCATTCCAAACGGCTCATATTTCGATGAGTTAAACTTCATATATAATGTAATAATTGTTCGAGTAAAAACTGTAAAATGAGTCGAGAACTGTTGGTTTTTTTATTACTTCTAGTATTTATACATGTCGAATCGGCACGAGGGGAAGGGTGCCGAGAAATGACAAGACTGCACGTCCATACACAGGAGTAGAATGTAGAGATGTGCAAGGGTCACGTCTCTTGCAGCCTACGACCAGGAGTAGTTCTAGTAACTCCTTACACTTCATAACATTTCCCTTTACGCTGTTGTCCATCATATATATTCTACTTTAAAATCTTGTAAGTAAAGAGAAGGTTTACCATATATACTCCCTCCGTCCTAGTTTATAAGGTCTAACTATTTTTTTCTTGTCCCATAATATAAGACATGCTCTATTTAAGCATATATACATCGATGCAATAGTATAAAAAGAATAAAAATACATTTTTAGGTCTTTGAATAGAGATGGTTACACCTTATATATTGGGACGGAGGAAGTATTGTGTAAAACTCCAGAAAAACCAAGTGAAAAAAATTTAGAGAAAATCAACAGTATATGATGTCTTTGGTGTCTCTATCGAATACCCAGATGACAAAAAATCAAGAGACAGACATATGCTTGTGTTAACGTTGCCTCATTAAAAACCTAATACGAGAAAACTTATAGAGTAAAACTTAGATAGGAAAAGAGTATTGTTATAGGACTTAGTTTGCATAACACTAATCTCACCACTTTGTTGGAGTTGATGAGGATAGAATAGCTTGGGGGAGATATGTTTGATAACATTGCTCTTGATATAACATTGTTGCATGTGAGCAACACAAGCTGCATTATCTTCATATATAATGGTGGGTGATTCAATGGAATGAATTCCACATTATGATTGAATGTGATTAATCACCCTTTGAAGCTAGACACATTCACTTGAGGCTTCATTCAATACAATAATCTCTGAATGATTAGTAGAGTTTGCTTGGAGGACTTCCAAGAAATAGCAGTTCCACCATTCAGAAATACAAATCCAGTTTCTGACCTTCCATTGTGAGGGTCCGATAGGTAACCAACATATGTGTACCCTATTAGACTAGGATCTTGATTTCTTCCATAGAATAAACCAAGAGCCGTCGTGCCATGGAGATATTGAAGAACAATTTTATTCCAGTCCAATGGCGCTTGGTAGGAGCTGCACTATGTATAGAAGTAAATTTACTGCAAAAACAATATCGAGTCTTGTATTGTTTGCTAGATACACATGTGATCCAATTGCACTAAGATATGGGTACTTAGGACCCAAAATCTCTCCGTCGTCACATGGTCGAAGTGGGTCCTTATCCATTTCTAGAGAATAGACGATCATCGGAGTTTTAGACAGAAATGTTTTATCCATATTGAATTTATTCAATACTTTCTGGGCATAAACAGACTGATGAACGAGAATGCACGTTGGAAGGTTCTCAAGTTGCAAACCTAAGAAAAATTTGGTTTAACCCAAGGCCTTCATCTCGAATTCCGTCTTTAGAAGATTGCATGCTTCATCGATATCACGTTTATGGCCAATGATGTTTAAATCATCTACATGTTCTGATATGATGCAGAAACCTATAGAAGATTTCTTTATGAAGACACATGGGCAATCATCACTATTAGAATAATCCGTAACCATAAGGAATTCCTTTAGTCGGTTGTACCACATTCTCCATGAATGTTTTAAGCCATATAGAGATTTGGTGAGCTTAACACAAAACATGTTACATTTTTTGCTATTACTCGGTATAGGCATTCCATTAGGAACTTTCATGTATATGTCCAAGTTAAGTGACCCATAAATATATGCAGTCATGACGTCTATGAGCTGCAAGAAAAGATGTTTTTGTACTGCCAATGAAATTAAATATTAGAAGGTTATTCCATTCATTACAGGAGAATATATCTCATTGTAGTCAATGCCTGCTCTTTGGGTAAACCCTTGAGCAACTAATCCCACTTTATATCTCACAACATCATTGTTCTTATTTCGTTTGTGGGTGAAAATCCATTTGAATCCAATAGGATGGATTCTGGGAGGTGTATGTATCACTGCTATTTCTTGGAAGTCCTCCAAGCAAACTCTAGTAATAACATCCACTAATCATTCAGAGATTATTGTTTTGTATGAAGCCTTAAGTGAATGTGTCTAGCTTGAAGGAAACATGTGATGCCTAAGAGAGGGGGGGGGTGAATTAGGACTTCTAAAACTTCCACTAAACTAGGCCACAAATAAATCCCTAGAGCAAAACCTATGCAAATAATCAAACTAGAATGTGCAAACTAGGTTTTGTCTAAGTGTTGCTATCTCTACCGTAATGGCTATGTTTCAATCTACACTATATAAGTATAAAGACAAGATTGAAACTTAAATGCTTAATATAAATGCAAAAGCTTAAGGAGCAAGGTAGAGATGCAAACTCTCGTGGATGACGCCGACGTTTTGACCGAGGTATCAGAAACCATGCAAGGTCTCGACTAATCCTCGTTGGTGCCCCTATACAAAGGGAAGCCCACGCGAGGGCCAAGCACCTCGGTCGAGTAACTCCATAGAGAGCCGCATGCCTTCTCCACGCGCAAGTGGTGCTCCGCTTCTGGCTACTCTCGGACGCTCCCCGCCATCTCCACTATCGAGCTTCCGGCCAAAAATGATGCGGGCCTCATTCCCTTCGGTACACGGTGGCGGCTGTGACACAAACGCGGTTGTCACGGTCTCGCAAGACTCTTGCCCCACTCGATACAATTACAACGGCTCGCGCAAGGGCCGATGGGTTTTGTGGTTTATCTAAACTCACTCAACTAACTAGGATTCACCTAGAGCAAGCGCTAGAGCGGTCTAACTAACCTAAGTACTTCACAAAGCACCTACGCTAATCACCGAGTTATTCTATTAAGCACTTGGGTGTATGAGCTCTTGGAAATGTGAACTATGTGCCTTGGTATGTCTCTTGGCCTCCCACACATTGGAATGGTTGGTTGGGGTTGTATTTATAGCCCCCAACACAAAACTAGTCGTTGGAGAAAAGCCATGCTCTCAGCGGCACACCGGAGAGTCCGGTGGTGTACCGGACAGTGCACTATTCACTGTCCGGTGTGCCTAGCCGTTGGTATGACACCGCAGACGACCGTTGGCGCGCAGGCTTTTTACACCGGACAGTCCGATGGTCTTCTCTCCATAGTGCCACCTGGAACTAGCCGTTAGGGCTACTGTTCCTGGTAGGGGTGGATAACGAGCCAGCTCGGCTCGGCTCGTCCGAGTTCGAGCTGGCTCGTTAAGCTAACGAGCCAGCTCGGCTCGGCTCGTTAAGGTAACGAGCCACAGAGTCAGCTCGGCTCGGCTCATTTACGAGCTCGAGCTGGCTCGTTTAGCTCGCGAGCCAGAGCAGAAAAAAATAATATATATATAATAATTACTTTTTAGTTAATTTCAAACTAATTTAACAATAGAAAATAATAATTATACTCAAAGTTTTACAAACCACATCAATGTAACACCAAATTAGCACAATTCATCACTCATTAATTCACAATTCACATACATGTTCATCAATTTAACCCATAATTATATTTGCATAGACCAAATTAACACATAGACATAGTTCATTAATCATTAGTTTAATTCATAGGCCATAGACACCTCACATATATATATCATATTCATCAATTATTCTATAAATGATATGCATATAGTTTTATTTTGCTGGAATATGGTAGCTCGTTTAGCTCGCGAGCTGGCTCGTTAACGAACCGATCTGGCTCATTAACGAACCGAGCTAGAATGTCAGCTCAGCTCGTGCAAAAATCCAAACGAGCCGATCCGAGCCGAGCCGAGCTGACCATGAACCGAGCGAGCCAGCGAGCCACGAGTATTTCGTCCAGCCCTAGTTCCTGGTGCACCGGACAGTCCGGCGTGTGGCACCGGACAGTCCGGTGCTCCAGACCAAACAGTCCGCACGCAACACTTTCTTTGTTTCTTGGACTTCACTTGATTCTCATAATGTCTTCTTTTGGGTTGTTGCTTTTCTCAATGTCTTGGTCCAAGTAACTTTAAAATCCTGTGAACTACAATCATAAACACTAGTAAATTTATTAGTCCACATGTTATGTTGATCATCAAACACCAAAACCTATTGAGCCAAATGGCCCGGGGTCCATTTTCCTTACAATCTCCCCCTTTTTGGTGATTGATGACAACACAACCAAAGCAGGCAAATATTACAAACATTTGATTGAAAATATGCAATCTACTTGCTAGGATGCATGTTTGTCCCCACAGTGTGATATTATGGACTTAAGCCTCTCCCTAACTCCATAATTCACTTACTTCCTATTTTAGACCAAAGAGCCAAAACCACTTGAAGGATCAAAATTTTAATTTGGTGGTGTTTGGTGTTTGATACAATTTTCATTACTTTGGTCCCTAAACTTCTCCCCCTTTGTCATCAATCACCGAAAAGGAAGACATTAAAAGTATGTAGGAAGCAAATAAGGACTTGCCCTCATAAAGGATTTGTCAATTAATACCAATTGAAGCACCAAATTGTTACTCCCCCTAAATGAGTGTTCTCCTTTAGAAAGAATTTTCTCCCCCTTTAGAGACAAAGAAATACTCCCCCTGACAGTGATCTTCTACTTAGGAAAAAGCATGTGAGAAATGGAGGTGCAAGACATGATTTGAATAGACTAACTTCCCTTATGCATAGGTAACAAATATATGAGTCAACAATATATGCATTTATAGCAGCATGGGAAGTATTAGATATGAAATATAGTCTAACCAAATATCGGAGAAGACATGAAAATGAAGCTAAATGTAGTCTCAGAGTTACCAATTGAAAATCAATGGTGGACCATTTGAAGACAAATGGTAGGCTTGTGAGACATAAGAATTCTTGCAGATTTGCAGTGGAAGCTTGTTGTCTTTCTCTGGGGACTTCATTTTCCTTACAATGAGACTACTACATGAAATAGACTCGAAAAAGGTATTAGTCTCAAAGTCTTAGATTATAGAGTAACCTCCCCCTAAAAGTGTGCATACAAGTTTTGAATACTTGTAGGAGACATGCACTTTGATTTGATATCAAGAGAGGCAAATTATCTATAATCCGAGCTTTGGCACATATAAGTTAAATTATACCAATTGTAGGATATAAGTTTCTGAAGCATTAATGTCATTTACTTAGGGATGTTAAATAAGCTATGTGCCATGCTTAATTAAACATTTTAAACCATGTAGGTTTGCTCAAGATTATGAATTGAAAACAAGCAATCCTACCTTATGATTTACCTAGTATGCATGCATTGTTAATCTCAAATAAGTACCAAATGAAATACTAGGCATGAAAGGTAAAACTAGATATAAGAAAATAGATACGCATATATAAAACAAGAAATACAACGATTCTAGTTACCTTACTCATGGGTGGAGAAATTTGGGTCCAAAATATTCACTAATCCACTTGGCAATAAACTTGATTCAATATGATGTATCCCATGATATACATCCCAAATTTGCCAAGTCTCCAAATTTCCCGTCGTCCTTCGGACTACTCACTTCTCTTTTGAGATCCAAACCTTCTTGGTGCTTTTCATGGTTGAAATTATTTCCTTTGGCACCCAGATGCGTTTGCCCCCCTTTCCTTTGTTAGCCTTGATTGCTATCACCTTTCCATTCTTTTTCTTCTTGATCAAATATGGTGTAGCAGCCTTTTTATCCACCTTGTTGTTGTAGGTGTTGGAGATTTTGCTTGTTGGCTTTTGCTTGACCTTTTGCCTTTGCTTATCCCCGGTCATCGCCTTGCATTGGAAAGACTTATGGCCTTCCTTGTGGCATAACCTACAAATCACAGTTTCACCCTCCACAGGCTTGTTCACTACCGCAGTGGTGTTATCCTGTGGAGGTTGGATTTGTTTGACTTTGCCTTTCTTGTCATACAAAGCCTTGCCAAGGCGAGCCACTTCTTGCCTTAATTGCTCATTTTCCTTTGCAACCTCATCCGAACATGTTTCTACAACAATATTCACAACAAGAACTTGGTTGCAGGAGTTAGAATCATCAATTAAATCAAAGCAAGAAGTAGAAGCATCTTTCTTAATAATTTTAGGAATTTCAACTAAAGATGCCCCTGTGGTGCTACCAATGTTTTCTAGCTTAGTAGTTAGCTCATTATTGTGTATGCTAAGAATTTCCATTTTCCCTAGCAAATTTTCAATAGCTTTTTGGGAGCTAGCTAACTTAGCCTTAAGTTTTTCATTCCTTTTAACAAAGCCATCATCGGTAGCACTGGATGGAGCACTAGTTTCTAATTGCTCAATTTTAGTTGATAGCTCACAATTAAAATTTGCAAATGTTTCAAATTTTTATAGCAAACATTTATAATCATTTTGGGAGCTAATCAACTTACTTTTCAAGGTTTTAAGTTGAGCCTTTTGTTTAGTGCAAACATCCTAAAAAATTTAACGGCTTCCGCAAGCTCATCTATGGAGGGCTTTCCCTCATCTTCATCATCACTACTACTTTCATCACTAGAGGATGGAATGCTCATTTTACCTCCTGCCATAAGGCATTTGCGTGATGACCGTGATGAGCGTGATAAGGACCGGTGGCTGCGTGTCCTTGGAGGTTCATCTTCGCTTGAAGAATCATCCCAAGTTTTGACACTTGTTAGCGCCTTGCCTTTGATCCTCTCCTTTTTGGGTTCGACCATAGTTGGACAGTTGTCCCTGAAGTGGCCCTTCTCCCTGTATGCGAAGCATCCTCTCTTTCTTTTCTTTTTTCTGTCAATGTTAAAGAGAAGATCCTCTACCTGCAGGGGCACACCCATTAGATTAATCTTGCAGATCATCCCCATTACCTTTCTGACACGTCAGATTGTTTATTCGTCCTCGGAGGATGATGTTGATTATCTTCACCATCATCACTTTCTTCTTCTTCCTCTTCACTTGAGAAACTTAGAGTGGGAGCCTTCTTTTTACCCTTCCTTTCATCACATGCAAAAGCATATGGCCTTGAGGAAGTTGGCTCCTCTCCCTGACACATTTTTCGCGACATTTCAACAGCCGCGATTTTCCCAATCACAATTGTTGAGGTCATTGTACTCAAGTCCTCCATGTTGTGAAGAATAGTGATGATGCTCCCATATATTTGTTGTGGCAGCAGGGAGATAATCTTCCTCACAATGTCTGCATCACCTAGCTTATTTATGCCAATAGAATTGAACTCATTGATGATTATATTCAAACGAGAATACATATCTCTAACAAGCTCATTATCTTTCATAGCAAAAGAATTATACTCATTTAAGACTAGGCAATGTTTTTGCTCACGGATATTGGATGTGCCGTCGTGGAGCTCATGCAATTTTAGCCAAATCTCATTAGCAGTTTTCAATGTAAACACTTGATTAAAAATATCCATGCTAAGAGATTCATACAAGCAATTTTTGGCTCTAGCATTTAAATGAATTTCTTTTTCCTCACTCGTGGTGGGTTTCTCGGGATTCTTGGGGAGTTTCATCCCGTCACGAGTGACTCTCCAAACACCTAGATCAACGACCTCTAGGTAAGAAGCCATTCTAGCACTATAATATGGGAAGTTAGTGCCGTCGAAGTGTGGTGGCCTATGGGTATCCATCCCTTCCTCTAAAAAGCGTGGGCTCTTTTAGCGGTGAAGCTAAAGTGTATCAAATGAGCCAAACCAGGCTCTGATACCAATTGAAGGAAACAGGTGATGCCTAAGAGGGGAGGTGAATTAGGACTTCTAAAACTTTCATTAAACTAGGCCACAAATAAATCCTTAGAGCAAAACCTATACAAATAATCAAACTAGAATGTCCAAACTAGGTTTTGTCTAAGTGTTTCTATCTCTACCATAACGGCTAAGTTTCAATAAACACTATATAAGAATAAAGACAAGATTGAAACTTAAATGCTTAATATAAATGCGGAAGCTTAAGGAGCAAGGTAGAGATGCAAACTCTTGTGGATGACGCCGGTATTTTTACCGAGGTATCCGGAACCACGCAAGGTTCCGACTAATCCTCGTTGGTGCCCCTACACAAAGAGAAGCCCACGCGAGGGCCAAACACCTCGGTCGAGTAACTCCGTAGAGAGCCGCAGGCCTTCTCCACATGCAAGTGGTGCTCTGCTTCTAGATCCTCTCAAACGCTCCCCACCGTCTCCACTATCGAGCTTCCGGCCAAAAACGCCGCGGGCTTCGTTCCCTCCGGTACACGGTGGCGGCTGTGACACAAACGCGGTTGTCACGGTCTCACAAGACTCTTGCCCCACTCGATACAATTAAAACGGCTCGGCTTGCCGAGGGGTTGTGTGGTTTATCTAAACTCACTCAACTAACTAGGATTCACCTAGAGCAAGCGCTAGAGCGATCTAACTAACCTAAGAACTTTGCAAAGCACCTACGCTAATCACCGAGTGATTCTATTAAGCATTTGGGTGTATGAGCTCTTGGAAATGTGAACTATGTGCCTTGGTATGTCTCTTGGGCTCCCACACATTGGAATGGCCGATTGGGGTGTATTTATAGCCCCCAACACAAAACTAGCCGTTGGAGAAAAGTTGTGCTCTCTGCGGCACACCAGACAATTCGGTGGTGTATTGGACAGTGCACTGTTCACTGGCCGGTGCGCCTAGCCGTTGGTCTGACACCGCAGACGACCGTTGGAACACAGGCTTTTTACACCGGACACTCTGGATGTCACACCGGACAATCCTGTGGTCTTCTCTCCAAAGTGCCACCTAGAACTAGCTGTTAGGGCTACTGTTCCTGGTGCACCGGATAGTCCGGCGTGGGGCACCGGACAGTCTGGTGTGCCACCGGACAGTCCGGTGCTCTAGACCAGACAGTCCGTAGGCAACACTTCCTTTGTTTCTTGGACTTCACTTGATCTTCATAATGTCTTTTTTGAGGTGTTGCTTTCCTCAATGTCTTGGTCCAAGTAACTTTAACATCCTATGAACTACAATCATAAACACTAGCAAATTCATTAGTCCACAGGTTATGTTGATCATCAAACACCAAAACCTATTGAGCCAAATGGCCCGGGGTCCATTTTCCTTACATAGCTTCAAAGGGTGATTAATCATATTCAATCATCATGTGGAATTCATTCCATTGAATCACCCATCATTATCTATGAAGATAATGTAGCTTGTGTTGCTCAGATACAACAAGGTTATATCAAGAGCCATGTTATCAAACATATCTCCCCAAGCTATTCTATCTTCATCCATTTGAATGCCTGGTCTTTTTTCTAGTGAGGATAATTTAGAGTTAATTGCTTCCTTCCATTTGGTCCAATTGGAGCGTTGTTGACACTCTGCCATGGATTTAGGATCTAAATTAGATAGAACGTTACTAACTATGATTGATGAGAATCATGAGTTGATGACCGTATTTTTATGATCATACAATTTTCCAGAACTAGTATAATTAATGGAAATCTCTTGTACCCCGTGAAAATGTTCTTGATTCACAAGAGAATTGATTCATGATGTTCCAATGTACCAACAACATCTGGAATGTGCACTTGAGTGCTGGTTTGTGGATGTACTATATCCACTCGGTGTCCATCAATCGATGGTTGACATTCGCTTACTAATTTGGAGGATCGTATGTTCCTCTATTTCCTTGGTCGCTTATTAGAAGCATTATTCTACTTAGCAGGCCTACCCCTCTTCGGTTGAGAAGATGGTTGAATGGTTTTTCTTGGTACCTCCACTTGGCTCGGCGCATTAATAGAAGGATTCAAGGATTTTGTGACACCATTATAGCCAGTAAACGCATCAAGAAGATTATTACCAAAATATTGCAATTTTATAATTTTCTAAACTTGAAGTTCAGTTTCCTAGGTTCAAGGGTCTGATGACAGGATGGATTTGTCATCCCAGTTGATTTCCTAGCATTCATTAGGACACTTGAATTCAACCCTAAAACCGAAATATGGTCCTCGTTAAAGATACAATCAGCGAAGCAGGCTATGAACAAATCCCCTGTTAGAGGCTCTAGGTATTTGATGATCGATGGGTATTGGTATCCCACATAGACGCCCAATTTCCTATGAGGCCCCGTAACTGTTCGTTGAGGATATTCAGTTGGGCGAAGTTGAATAAAGTCAGTAGTGTGTAAAACAGCATGACCCCAACAAGTAGGTAAATTGCATTCATGAAGTGAATAGACAAAGACGCCGTAGGGTCTGGCTTGTCTTGCTTTGTTGATCCTCTAGTAATTTCTCGGAGGTGGGGCTCTTACCAAGTAGTTGGTTAAGATGTTAGCTAGGGAGCTGTTCTTGTTAGAATTTCTAGGCCTGTGCAAGCGAAGCGGTTTGATCCCGGTAGCCAACTGGACTTGGCGTAGGGATGACTTGCCTAGTGAGATCACATGAATTACTGAGTGACGGCTACCTCCACTCATTAGTGGAAATTGTTTCTTCTTCTTATTATCACCGTAAAACTACTTGTTCAATAGTCCATACCGTAAATAAATCACAAGTCGTAATGGTATAAGTGAATATTTGAAACAAGAAATGAATTTGAATTTTTGAATAACGGATCCTTCTAATCCAGTCTATCTAATGTCTTTTTCAGGAGCCAGAGGAAATGCATCTCAGGTACACCAATTAGTAGGTATGAGAGGGTTAATGGCGGATCCTCAAGGACAAATGATTGATTTACCTATTCAAAGCAATTTACGCGAGGGACTTTCTTTGACAGAATATACAATTTCCTGCTATGGAGCCCGAAAAGGGGTTGTAGATACTGCTGTACGAACATCGGATGCTGGCTATCTTACACGTAGACTTGTTGAAGTAGTTCAACATATTATTGTGCGTAGAAGAGATTGTGGTACTATCCAAGGTATTTCTGTGAGTCCTCAAAATGGGATGACGGAAAAACTTTTTGTCCAAACACTAACTGGTCGTGTATTAGCAGACGATATTGAAAGTCGCCAAGAGGGGAGGGTGAATAGGGCGAAACTGAAATTTACAAATATAATCACAACTACAAGCCGAGTTAGCGTTAGAAATAATAATGGAGTCCGCGAGAGAGGGTGCCAAACAAATCGCAAGCGAATAAGGAGTGTGACACGCGGATTTGTTTTACCGAGGTTCGGTTCTTGCAAACCTACTCCCCGTTGAGGAGGCCACAAAGGCAGGGTCTCTTTCAACCCTTACCCTCTCTCAAACGGTCCCTCGGACCGAGTGAGCTTCTCTTCTCAAATCAAACCGGGAACAAAACTTCCCCGCAAGGACCACCACACAATTGGTGTCTCTTGCCTCGGTTACAATGGAGTTTTGATCACAAGAACAAGTGAGAAAGAAAGAAGCAATCCAAGCGCAAGAGCTCAAAAGAACACGACAAATCTCTCTCTCTAATCACTAAAGCCTTGTGTGGAATTGGAGAGGATTTGATCACTTGAGTGTGTCTAGAATTGAATGCCTAGCTCTTATAAGTGGTTGAGAAGTGGAAAACTTGGATGACTTGAATGAGAGGTGGTTGGGGGTATTTATAGCCCCAACCACCAAACTAGCCGTTTGGGTGGAGGCTGTCTGTCGTATGGTGCACCGGACAGTCCGGTGCACACCGGACATGTCCGGTGCACCAGCCACGTCACTCGAACGTTAGGGTTCCGACCGTTGGAGCTCTGACGCTGGGCCCGCCTGGATGTCCTGTGGCGCACCGGACATGCATTGTAGAGTGTCCGGTGCACCTGTTCACGCGTGCCTGACTTCTGCGCGCTCTAGCACGCATTAAATGCCCTGCAGGTAGCCGTTGGCGCCGGAAGTAGCCGTTGCCCCGCAGTTACACCGGACAGTCCGGTGTACACCGGACATGTCCGGTGAATTATAGCGGAGCAGCCGAAGCGAATTCCCGAGACTGGTGAGTTTGGAGCCGCGTCCTCTTGGCGCACCGGACACTGTCCGGTGTACACCGGATAGTCCGGTGAATTATAGCACGCTGGCTCTGAGAATTCCCGAAGGTAAAGAGTTTGAAGTCGGTCTTCCCTGGTGCACCGGACACTGTCCGGTGGCACACCGGACAGTCCGGTGCGCCCGACCAGGGTGCCTTCGGTTGTCCCTTTGCTCCTTTGTTTGAACCCTTTTTCTTGGTCTTTTTATTGGCTTATGGTGAACCTTTGTACCTGTAGAACTTATAAACTTGGGCAAGCTAGTTAGTCCAATTATTTGTGTTGGGCAATTCAACCACCAAAATTAGTATAGGAAATAGGTGTAAGCCTAATTCCCTTTCAATCTCCCCCTTTTTGGTGATTGATGCCAACACAAACCAAAGCAAATATAGAAGTGCAGAATTGAACTAGTTTGCAAAATGTAAGTGCAAAGGTTTCTTAGAATTGAGCCAATAAATATTACTTACTAGATATGCATGGATTGTTTCTTTATTTTTAACATTTTGGACCACGCTTGCACCACAAGTTTTGTTTTTGCAAATTCTTTTGTAAATTCTTTTCAAAGTCCTTTTGCAAGATAGTCAAAGGTAAATGAATAAGATTTTGAGAAGCATTTTCAAGATTTGAAATTTTCTCCCTTTGTCTTAAAATGCTTTTCCTTGACTAAAACAAAACTCCCCCTCAATAAATTCTCCTCTTAGTGTTTAAGAGGGTTTTAAGATATCAATTTTGAAAATACTACTTTCTCCCCCTTTAGAACACAAAGGAATACCAATTTGAAATTTACCAATTGAAAATCATTAATTTTAAAATTAGGGTTGTGGGTGTGGTCCTTTTGCTTTGGGCCAATACTTTCTCCCCCTTTGGCATGAATCGCCAAAAACGGATACTTGGAATGAAATATAGGCCCTTTCCTAACTACATTCTCCCCTTTGGCAAATAAAACATATAAGTGAAGATTATACCAAGGATGGAGAGTGATGCGGAGCGATGGCGAAGGATGAGTAGTAGAGTGGAGTGGAAGCCTTTGTCTTCGCCGAAGACTCCAATTCCCTTTCAATATACCTATGACTTGGTTTGAAATACACTTGAAAACACATTAGTCATAGCATATATAAAAGAGACATGATCAAAGGCATACTTGTGAGCTATGTGTGCAAATTAGCAAAAGAAATTCCTAGAATCAAGAATATTGAGTTCATGCCTAAGTTTGGTAAAGGTTTGTTCATCTAGCGGCTTGGTAAAAATATCGGCTAATTGATCTTTAGTATTAATGTAAGCAATCTCGATATCCCCCTTTTGTTGGTGATCCCTAAGAAAATGATACTGAATGGCTATGTGTTTAGTGCGGCTATGCTCAACGGGATTATCCGCCATGCGGATTGCACTCTCATTATCACATAGAAGAGGAACTTTGGTTAATTTGTAACCATAGTCCCGCAGGGTTTGCCTCATCCAAAGCCATTGCGCGCAACAATGGCCTGCGGCAATGTACTCGGCTTCGGCGGTAGAAAGAGCGACCGAATTTTGCTTCTTTGAAGCCCAAGACACCAAGGATCTTCCCAAGAACTGGCAAGTCCCCGATGTGCTCTTTCTATTAATCTTACACCCCGCCCAATCGGCATCCGAATAACCAATCAAATGTGGATCCCCGAGGGTACCAAAGCCCAAACTTAGGAGTATAAGCCAAATATCTCAAGATTCGTTTTACGGCCGTAAGGTGTGATTCCTTAGGGTCGGCTTGGAATCTTGCACACATGCATACGGAAAGCATAATGTCCGATCGAGATGCACATAAATAAAGTAATGAACCAATCATCGACCGGTATACCTTTTGATCCATGGACTTACCTCCCGTGTCGAGGTTGAGATGCCCATTGGTTCCCATGGGTGTCTTGATGGGCTTGGCATCCTTCATTCCAAACTTGGTTAGAATGTCTTGAGTATACTTTGTTTGGCTAATGAAGGTGCCCTCTTGGAGTTGCTTGACTTGGAATCCTAGAAAATACTTCAACTCCCCCATCATAGACATCTCGAATTTCTGTGTCATGATCCTACTAAATTCTTCACATGTAGATTCGTTAGTAGACCCAAATATAATATCATCAACATAAATTTGGCATACGAACAAATCATTGTCAAGAGTTTTAGTGAATAAAGTAGGATCGACTTTGCCGACTTTGAAGCCATTAGCAATAAGGAAGTCTCTTAGGCATTCATACCATGCTCTTGGGGCTTGCTTGAGCCCATAAAGCGCCTTAGAGAGCCTATAAACATGGTTAGGGTACTCACTGTCTTCAAAGCCGGGAGGTTGCTCAACATAGACCTCCTCCTTGATTGGTCCATTGAGGAAGGCACTCTTCACGTCCATTTGATAAAGCTTGAAGCCATGGTAAGTAGCATAGGCTAATAATATGCGAATGGACTCAAGCCTAGCTACGGGTGCATAGGTTTCACCAAAATCCAAACCTTCGACTTGTGAATACCCCTTGGCCACGAGTCGAGCTTTGTTCCTTGTCACCACACCATGCTCGTCTTGCTTGTTGCGGAAGACCCACTTGGTTCCTACAACATTTTGGTTCCTACAACATTTTGGTTAACACGAGATCGAGTGGTTACCCCCTTATGAATGTCGCCAAGGATGGTGTCGACGGGGTGATCTCGTTGGATTGCTTGGTGGACTCTTGGGTGTGGCGGCCTTGGTTGTTCATCCTCCTTGTCTTGACCATTTGCATCTCCCCCTTGATCGTTGCCGTCATCTTGAGGTGGCTCATCTCTTTGATCTTCTTCTTCATCAACTTGAGCTTCGTCCTCATTTTGAGTTGGTGGAGATGCTTGCGTGGAGGAGGATGGTTGATCTTGTGCATTTGGAGGCTCTTCGGATTCCTTGGGGCACACATCCCTAATGGACATGTTCCTTAGCGCGATGCACGGAGCCTGTTCTTCACCTATCTCATCAAGATCAACTTGCTCTACTTGAGAGCCATTAGTTTCATCAAACACAACGTCACAAGAAACTTCAACTAGCCCTGAGGACTTGTTAAAGACTCTATATGCCCATGTGTTTGAATCATATCCTAGTAAAAAGCCTTCTACAGTCTTAGGAGCAAATTTTGATTTTCTACCTCTTTTAACAAGAATAAAGCATTTGCTACCAAAGACTCTAAAATATGAAATATTAGGCTTTTTACCGGTTAGGAGTTCATAGGATGTCTTCTTGAGGATTCGGTGTAGATATAACCGGTTGATGGCGTAGCAGGCGGTGTTGACCGCCTCGACCCAAAACCGATCCGGTGTCTTGTACGCATCAAGCATGGTTCTTGCCATGTCCAATAGAGTTTGATTCTTCCTCTCCACTACACCATTTTGTTGTGGGGTGTAGGGAGAAGAGAACTCATGCTTGATGCCCTCCTCCTCAAGGAAGCCTTCTATTTGTGAGTTCTTGAACTCCGTCCCGTTGTCGCTTCTAATTTTCTTGATCCTTAAGCCGAACTCATTTTGAGCCCATCTCAAGAATCCCTTTAAGGTATCTTGGGTATGGGATTTTTCCTGCAAAAAGAACACCCAAGTGAAGCGAGAATAATCATCCACAATAACTAGACAGTACTTACTCCCGCCGATGCTTATGTAAGCTATTGGGCTGAATAAATCCATGTGTAGGAGCTCCAGTGGCCTGACACTTGTCATGATGTTCTTGTGTGGATGATGAGTGCCAACTTGCTTCCCAGCTTGGCATGCGCTACAAATCCTGTCTTTCTCAAAATGAACATTTGTTAGTCCTAAAATGTGCTCTCCCTTTAGAAGCTTATGAAGATTCTTCATTCCAACATGGGCTAGTCGGCGGTGCCAGAGCCAACCCATGTTAGTCTTAGCAATTAAGCAAGTGTCGAGTTCAGCTCTATCAAAATCTACCAAGTATAGCTGACCCTCTAACACTCCCTTAAATGCTATTGAATCATCACTTCTTCTAAAGACAGTAACACCTACATCAGTAAATAGACAGTTGCAGCCCATTTGACATAATTGGGATACGGAAAGCAAATTATAATCCAAAGAATCTACAAGAAAAACATTGGAAATGGAATGGTCAGGAGATATAGCTATTTTACCCAAACCTTTGACCAAACCTTGGTTTCCATCCCCGAATGTGATAGCTCGTTGGGGATCTTGGTTTTTCTCGTAGGAGGAGAACATCTTCTTCTCCCCCATCATGTGGTTTGTGCATCCGCTGTCGATGATCCAACTTGAGCCCCCGGATGCATAAACCTACAAAACAAGTTTAGTTCTTGACTTTAGGTACCCAAATGGTTTTGGGTCCTTTGGCATTAGACACAAGAACTTTGGGTACCCAAACACAAGTCTTGGAACCCTTGTGTTTGCCCCCAACAAACTTGGCAACTACCTTGCCGGATTTGTTAGTCAAAACATAAGATGCATCAAAAGTCTTAAATGAAATGCCATGATCATTTGATGCACTAGGAGTTTTCTTTCTAGGCAACTTAGCACGGGTTGGTTGCCTAGAGCTAGATGTCTCACCCTTATACATAAAAGCATGGTTAGGGCAGAGTGAGACTTCCTAGAATGAATTCTCCTAATTTTGCTCTCGGGATAACCGGCAGGGTACAAAATGTAACCCTCGTTATCCTGAGGCATGGGAGCCTTGCCCTTAACAAAGTTAGACAAATTTTTAGGAGGGGCACTAAGTTTGACATTTTCTCCCCTTTGGAAGCCAATGCCATCCTTGATGCCAGGGCGTCTCCCATTATAGAGCATACTTCCAGCAAATTTAAACTTTTCATTCTCTAAGTTATGCTCGGCAATTTTAGCATCTAATATTGCTATATGATCATTTTGTTGTTTAATTAAAGCTATATGATCATGAATAGCATCAATATCAACATCTTTACATCTAGTACAAATAGAAACATGCTCAACATTAGATGTAGAGGGTTTGCAAGATTTTAATTCTACAACCTTAGCATGTAATATATCATTCTCACTTCTAAGGTTGGAAATAGTAATATTGCAAACTTCAAAATCTTTAGCCTTAGCAATCAAATTTTCATTTTCTACTCTAAGGCTAGCAAGAGATACATTCAATTCCTCAATCTTAGCAAGCAAATCATCATTATCATTTCTAAGATTTGGAATTGAAACATTACAAACATTTGAATCAACCTTAGCAATTAATTTAGCATTTTCATTTCTAAGGTTGGCAATAGTGTCATGGCAAGTGCTTAGTTCACTAGATAGTTTTTGACATTTTTCTATTTCTAGAGCATAAGCATTTTTAACCTTAACATGTTTCTTGTTTTCCTTAATTAGGAAGTCCTCTTGGGAATCCAAAAGGTCATCCTTTTCATGTATAGCACTAATTAATTCATTTAATTTTTCCTTTTGTTCCATGTTAAGGTTGGCAAAAAGGGTACGCAAGTTATCCTTCTCATCACTAGCATTTTCATCACTAGAAGACTCATATCTAGTGGAGGATTTAGATTTAACCTTCTTCTTTTTGTCGTCCTTTGCCATGAGGCACTTGTGGCCGACGTTGGGGAAGAGGAGTCCCTTGGTGACGGCGATGTTGGCGGCGTCCTCGTCGTCGTCGGAGGAGTCGGTGGAGCTCTCGTCGGAGTTCCACTCGCGGCACACGTGGGCATCGCCGCCCTTCTTCTTGTGGTACCTCTTCTTTTCTCTCCTCTTGCCCTTCTTGTCGTTATCCCTGTCACTGTCACTTGATAATGGACATTTAGCAATAAAGTGACCGGGCTTACCACACTTGTAGCAAACCTTCTTGGAACGGGATTTGTAATCCTTCCCCTTCCGTTGCTTGAGGATTTGGCGAAAGCTTTTGATGATTAAAGCCATCTCCTCATTGTCGAGCTTGGAGGCGTCAATTGGTTGTCTATTTGGTGTAGACTCCTCCTTCTTCTCCTCCGTCGCCTTAAATGCCACCGGTTGTGCTTCGGACGTGGAGGGTTCATCAAGCTCGTTGATCTTCTTTGAGCCTTTAATCATACATTCAAAGCTCACAAAATTCCCGATTACTTCCTCGGGAGTCATTAGTGTATATCTTGGGTTGCCACGAATTAATTGTACTTGAGTAGGGTTAAGGAAAATAAGTGATCTTAAAATAACCTTAACCACCTCGTGGTCATCCCATTTCTTGCTCCCGAGGTTGTGCACTTGGTTCACCAAGGTTTTGAGCCGGTTGTACATATCTTGTGGCTCCTCTCCTTGGCGAAGACGGAAGCGACCAAGCTCCCCCTCGATCATTTCCCGCTTGGTGATCTTGGTGAGTTCATCACCTTCGTGCGCGGTCTTGAGTAAGTCCCAAATCTCCTTCGCATTCTTCAATCCTTGTACCTTGTTATATTCCTCTCTACTTAGGCGAGGAGAATGGTTGTGGCTTGGGAATTGAAGTGCTCGATTTGGGCTACTTCATCCACATCATAGTCTTCATCCCCTACGGATGGTACCTGTACACCAAACTCAACAACATCCCATATACTTTTGTGGAGTGAGGTTAGATGAAATCGCATTAAATCACTCCACCTAGCATAGTCTTCACCATCAAACGTTGGTGGTTTGCCTAATGGGACGGAAAGCAAAGGTGTATGTTTAGGAATGCGAGGGTAGCGTAAGGGGATCTTACTATACTTCTTACGCTCTTGGCGCTTAGAAGTGATGGACGCTGCGTCGGAGCCGGAGGTGGATGTCGACGAAGAATCGGTCTCGTAGTAGACCACCTTCCTCATCCTCTTTTTCTTGTCCCCACTCCGATGCGGCTTGTGGGAAGAGGATTTTTCCTTCTTTTCTTTGTGGTGTGAAGAAGATCTTTTCTCCTTCCGTTTGGAGGAGCCCTTCTTCTCCTTCCTCTTGGTGCGGGACTCTTCCGATGAAGTGCTCCCATGACTCGTAGTGGGCTTGTCGCCGGTCTCCATCTCCCTCTTGGTGTGATCTCCCGACATCACTTCGAGCGGTTAGGCTCTAATGAAGCACCAGGCTTTGATACCAATTGAAAGTCGCCTAGAGGGGGGGGGCTGAATAGGGCGAAACTGAAATTTACAAATATAATCACAACTACAAGCCGGGTTAGCGTTAGAAATAATAATGGAGTCCGCGAGAGAGGGTGCAAAACAAATCGCAAGCGAATAAGGAGTGTGACACGCGGATTTGTTTTACCGAGGTTCGGTTCTTGCAAACCTACTCCCCGTTGAGGAGGCCACAAAGGCAGGGTCTCTTTCAACCCTTACCCTCTCTCAAACGGTCCCTCAGACCGAGTGAGCTTCTCTTCTCAAATCAAACCGGGAACAAAACTTCCCCGCAAGGACCACCACACAATTGGTGTCTCTTGCCTCGGTTACAATGGAGTTTTGATCACAAGAACAAGTGAGAAAGAAAGAAGCAATCCAAGTGCAAGAGCTCAAAAGAACACGACAAATCTCTCTCTCTAATCACTAAAGCCTTGTGTGGAATTGGAGAGGATTTGATCACTTGAGTGTGTCTAGAATTGAATGCCTAGCTCTTATAAGTGGTTGAGAAGTGGAAAACTTGGATGACTTGAATGAGAGGTGGTTGGGGGTATTTATAGCCCCAACCACCAAACTAGCCGTTTGGGTGGAGGCTGTCTGTCGTATGGTGCACCGGACAGTCCGGTGCACACCGGACATGTCCGGTGCACCAGCCACGTCACCCGAACGTTAGGGTTCCGACCGTTGGAGCTCTGACGCTGGGCCCGCCTGGATGTCCTGTGGCGCACCGGACATGCACTGTAGAGTGTCCGGTGCGCCTGTTCGCGCGTGCCTTACTTCTGCGCGCTCTGGCGCGCATTAAATGCGATGCAGGTAGCCGTTGGCGCCGGAAGTAGCCGTTGCCCCGCAGTTACACCGGACAGTCCGGTGTACACCGAACATGTCCGATGAATTATAGCGGAGCAGTCAAAGCGAATTCCCGAGACTGGTGAGTTTGGAGCCGCGTCCTCTTGGAGCACCGGACACTGTCCGGTGTACACCGGACAGTCCGGTGAATTATAGCGCGCCGGCTCTAAGAATTCCCGAAGGTAAAGAGTTTGAAGTCGGTCTTCCCTGGTGCACCGGACACTGTCCGGTGGCACACCGGACAGTCCGGTGTGCCCGACCAGGGTGCCTTCGGTTGTCCCTTTGCTCCTTTGTTTGAACCCTTTTTCTTGGTCTTTTTATTGGCTTGTGGTGAACCTTTGTACCTGTAGAACTTATAAACTTGGGCAAGCTAGTTAGTCCAATTATTTGTGTTGGGCAATTCAACCACCAAAATTAGTATAGGAAATAGGTGTAAGCCTAATTCCCTTTCAGATATATATATTGGTTCACGATGCATTGCTTCTCAAAATCAAGATATTGGAATTGGATTAGTCAATCGATTCATAACTGCCTTTCGAGCACAACCAATATATATTAGAACCCCCTTTACTTGCCGGAGCACATCTTGGATCTGTCAATTATGTTATGGGCGGAGTCCCACTCATGGGGATCTGGTCAAATTGGGGGAAGGTGTAGGTATTATTGCGGGTCAATCAATTGGGGAGCCGGGGACTCAATTAACATTAAGAACTTTTCATACTGGTGGCGTATTCACAGGGGGTACTGCCGACCTTATACGATCCCCCCTTGAATGGAAAAATCCAATTCAATGAGGATTTGGTTCACCCCACACGTACCCGTCATGGGTAGCCTCCTTTTCTATGCTATATAGGCTTGCATGTAACTATTCAGAGTCAGGATATTCTACATAGTGTGAATATTCCGTTAAAAAGCTTGTTTCTAGTGCAAAATGTTCAATATGTAGAATCTGAACAAGTAATTGTGGAGATTTGTGCTGGAACGTCCACTTTGCATTTTAAAGAAAAGGTACAAAAGCATATTAATTCCGAATCGGACAGAACAAATAAAAAACAAAATATCTAAAAAATGTATATAATGATCAAATGGCATTTTCTCTTTATTATATTATTCATATATATTCTTCTTTTTCTTCTTTTCTATGTATTAGATTATTCCTCCGAGCCATATCAAATTGAAAATATCTGAAATCAAATTCAATATAGAATTTGGAATAGATTCTATTAAAAAAATCCATTTGCAAATTAGAGAAATAAAAAGAAAGTTCAATAAATTCTATAATCCTATTTAAGAATATCATTTAGTTAAGCATATCAAGCTAACTTTATCTTTATGAAATTCTAGTATTTTTTCTATCTAAGTGGAACTTCCAATTTAGAACTAGTTAATAACTAAGATTAATAATTAAGATATGACATTTTATAGATTCCCTATATATATTTTTATTTGTTACACTATTTCTGTTATGTAAGCCCACTTAGCTCAGAGGTTAGAGCATCGCATTTGTAATGCGAGGGTCATCGGTTCAAATCCGATAGTCGGCATTTTTTTCTATCGATGTTCTATGAACAAGAATTTCTCTTTTTCTCCAAATAAAATGGGGAATCCAGAGTCTCCATTTCTGAATCAATGGAATGTGAGGATTAGAGATAAATTCATATATTATGTTTACTCTACTTTTGAATTGATTGAAAAAAATTAATGAGGTAAAACATTGTATAGAAAATGAGACCTATCCCTTTATGATAGAGATAGATTTTTGTTGTATTATTTGTTTTCTTGTATTATTAGTAAAAAAGAAGCGTCCTTCTTTTCTTTGGTTAAGCGAAAACGATCTGGATCTGTGATTCTTTAAATATCCAGAATGATCCATTTCGGTAAGGTTAAGGTAAGAACTGTTCGTTAGATAGAATGGATTCGAAAAAATCATACTTTTCTTATTTTTTGTTTTGAGTTCTTTCTTTTGTTATTCGAGTCAAAGAAGTATGAGAATTTTAGAACTATCCAAAAACGACCAATCTTTTCATTGGCATAGCTTATTTGTTTATATAGTTAATTGTTTTTGTTACAGAAAAATAGATTAATTCATTAAATTAATTCCACTTTTTTTGAGGTTGATAGTTTATTTGTTGGGAAAGAGTGGATCCTTCTCATTTCAGGATTAATCATCTTGAGTTCTCTGTTGAAAATGGAAATTCAATAATAATAATAAATAAGTCTTAAGTAAACTATTTTATTCCTCTTTTTCGAACTATGTTTCATTCATATGATTGAATATGGGTTTAAATAAATTATATCTTTGCTGAGTGTTCCCCGATAAATACTTATTTCTTTTATCCAATTTTCTCCATAGATAGCAGGTTTGAATTAGTAAGGGGGCTCAGCAGGAAGAGGATTGTACCATGAGAGAAGCACAGAGGTCAACCCGCTTCAAATATAAAACATGGATTCTGGCAATGCAATGGAGTTGGGTCCTCATATCGATCTGAATGAATGTCTTTCTATAGAGGTCAATCTTTGCCTATTAGGCAAGAGGATAGCAAGTTCGAAATTCTGTCTCGGTAGGACATGGATTTCTATTACTATGAAATTCATAAATTAGTTAATTGGGGGGGGGGGGGGGCTACCATTATTCTTTTTCTTGTATGTGTTCCTAAGAGAAGGGATTTGTCCATTTCATGTTTCGAGGTCTCAAAAAAGGGCGTGGAAATAGATAGAAACTCTTGAATGGAAATTGAAAAGAAATGTAGCCCCAGTTTCTTCGGAAATGGTAAGATCTTTGGCGCAAGAAGAAGGGGCGATCCATATCATCTTGACTTGGTTCTGCTTCCCCTCTTTTTTTAAGAATACCGAGTCGGGTTCTTCTCATACCAGTATCGAATAGAACATTCATCCTCCTTTAAATAGGATATGTTCTAAGTCTTCCCATACTTTCCTATAATGACTGCAACGATTTTCTCCATTTTACAAATTCCTATTTTATTTGAAGTATATTACTATCATGTACATTATCTAAATCGATCCACTTTAAATAAAATAGAAAAAATCGAAAGAAAAAAGAAAGAGTAAATAATAAAACAGGATGTTCTGTTTCATAATTCTGAAATAGAGTTCTTTTTTTATTATTACTCCTCATTAGGATGTATATATTAATCATCCTATTTTAATATATATTAATCATCCTATTTTAATTAGGTTCTAATCCAATTAGTAGTAAGTATTTTCTTTTTTATTTAATAGTCTCTGACTATCATTAAATAAAGGGTAGAGCAATTTTTTTTTAGAGATTCTAGAGAAAGTGAGACAAGTGAAGCGAAAGAGTTTTCTTTGTATAAGAATTAGGTCTATATCATATCTAAATAGAAGGGAAATCAAAAAGAAGGGAAGTGGGGATTACATTGGATGAATCCTTAAGAAAGACATATCACAAAAGAAATAAAGGCTAAAGTAAGCGCTCCTTGCCTTTGGTTTTAGCAAAACAGATTCTTGTTTCACCGAGGAAAAGAGAGAAGTTCTGGATAAATTGTAGCTATGACCGTTTTTTAATCGGTACTGCATGAGCTCTTTGGTTAGGTATTGGAGCAACATTACCCATTGATAAATCCTTAACTTTAGGTCTTTTTTAGTTTAGGGATTTTTCGAGTTGATTCATTCCACCGCGAAGTCCCCTGCATGGGTATCTAGGAAATAGTTACTTCCAAGTAAATCTTCCCTAGATACCTAAAATCTATTTTATTATGATCCATTTCGCGAAAATATAGACTATGCCAAAGATGCCAAATTGCTTTATTTTTTCTTTTTATTCTAACTCAAAAAAGAAGAAGAGGAAAAATTGCAATGATTTAAAGCGAGAACTTGTTCTTAGGTAAATCAATTGGGATATGCTTCTCTAGAGTGTCCCATATCAGTTTTCCATCTTCCATACGAAAACTATTAATTTGCATAAGATCTTCTTCAGTCTTACTCAAAAGGTCCAATAGTGTATGTATATTGGCCCTTTTGAGACAATTATACGTTCTAGAAGGCAATTCTAATTGATCAATAAAAATACAATTCAATGGAATTCCTTTTTTGTTTTTCTTTAGATTAGTGAATCTTTTTTGAAAGGTTAAAAGGGGTGGAGTTAACCTGTTTTTATTTTCTTCGAAACTAGTGCCCTCTTCCTCTGTGTGTAGAAAAGGAAGAAATAAATCAATCAAATTACGAGAAGCTTCATAAAGCGCTTCTTTAGGAGTTAAACTTCCATTCGTCCATATTTCTAAAAAAGTATCTCGTGTTTTTCATTTTCATCCCCACAAGAAAAAATACTATAATTCACATTTCGAACAGGCATGAATACATCATCTATAGGATAACTTCCATCTTGAGAGTTCTTTCTGAGTTCCGTATGATATGCGCGATCTCTCTTGATCTGTAACTCAATGTAGAAATCAACGGGTTCTCTCAAGTTAGCTATAGGTTGTGTTGTATCAACGATTTCTACGGAAGGCGGTAAGATTATATCTTGAGCGGTTATGTATCTAGGACCTTTGACGCAAATTGATGCGTCTCTAACTCCATAGGGATTACTTCTCAATACAATTTCTTTCAAATTTAGTAAAATTTCTTGTATGAATTCTTCAATACCTACTATTGTGGAATATTCATGTGGCTCATCCCCAAATTTGGCGCGTGTGATACATGTTCCTTCTATTTCTCCAAGTAAAGCTCTTCGCAAGGCAATACCGACAGTATCTGCTTGACCTTTTCTAAGCGGAGACAGAATGAAACGACCATAATAAAGACGTTTACTATCTACTCTTGATTCAACACACTTCCACTCTAGTGTTTGAGTGGATCCTGTTATCTCTTCTCGAACCATAACAGACTAGTATTATTTGATCATTGAATCGTTTATTTCTCTTGAAAGCGGTTTCATTTTTTTACAGACGTCTTTTTTTAGAGGTCGACATCCATTATGTGGCATAGGTGTTACATCGCGTATACAACTTAACCATACACCACTTTTAGCAATGGCTCATAATACGGCATCTCTTCCGCTACCAGCACCTTTTACCATAACTTCTGCTCGTTGCAAACCCACTATACGAATAGCATCTACTGCTGTTCTTTGACCAGCATAGGGTGATGCTTTTCTTGAGCTTTTGAATCCACAAGTACCCACGGAGGACCAGAAAACGACCCGACCTTGTGGGTCTGTAACGGTTATAATGGTATTGTTGAAACTAACTTGAACATGAATAATCCCTTTTGTTATTCTACGTGCACTCTTCCGTAAACTAAAACAGGCATTCCTACGCAAACCAATACGCACTTTCTTACGTGAACCTATTTTTGGTATAGCTTTTGTCATATTTTATTATCTCATAAATATGAGTTAGAAATAACAAAAAGAAAAAAGTTACATAGATATCCGTTTCAGGTTAAAATATATCCTTTACTTTCATTTTTTTTATTTGCAATTTGGGCATTTCCGTGGGTACTTTTTACTTTAATTAGAAAGAAAATCTATTAGAAAGAAAAGCTTCTTTTTCAAAAGATTACCCCTGTCTTTGTTTATGCTTCGGATTGGAACAAATGACTCTAATTCGCCCACGCCTGTGAATCAGTCGACATTTTGTACAAATTTTATGAACGGAAGCTCTTATTTTTCATATATGGGTATTCCTTTCTTAAACTATGAATCTATTTTTTTGGAAAAAATAAGTTTCTTCACTTAAATTTTGAAACTTGGAAGTTATTACCCCAGAAACCTAATCCTTTGAATCTTTGGTATCCTTCAAATCTTCAGTATCCTTCGAGTCTTCGGTATGCTTCGAATCCTTATGGGGAAGTCTATAAATTATACGACCTTTGCTAGAATCATAACGACTTATTTCAATTTTGACCCTATCCCCCATCAGTATTCCTATAGAACTAGACCGGATCTTTCCTGAAATATAGCCTAGGATGATCGTGTCATTCTCTAGGCAAACGCGGAACATTCCATTGGGTAGGGCTTCCGTAACTAAACCTTCGAAAGTGACTTTTGCTTCTCTCGGGTTTTTTTTCTCTACTATTTTTTTCTGTCATATATTTTTCTCCTATTTTTCTATTTTTATTTTCAAAATAGGAAGTTCGAGATAGAATTTGGGTACTATAGATGGGGCCATTACCATATATAACATAAAACTTCTCCCCCAATTCTGTTTAGTCAAGCTTCTCGATCTGTCATTATACCTCGAGAAGTAGAAAGAATAGCAATTCCCATTCCACCCAAAACCTTAGGAATTCCTTGATAGTTGGCATAAATTCGTAAGCCAGGTCGGTTGATACGCTTTAAAAAGGTTCTAGTTCTATATATTCCCTTTCTAGTCTTTCTCCCTTGATGTCGCAAAGTTGAAACCAAGAAATATATGTTACTTTCTTGATGTTTCCGAACACTTTCAACAAAACCCTCTCGTAGAAGTATTTTAACAATGTTTTCGGTAATATTTGTGGATACTACTTGAACAGTTCCTTTTTTATTCATGTCTGTGTTTCTTATAGAGGTTAGTAAATCAGCAATAGTGTCCTTGCCCATAAGACTCTAATTCTAGGTTCCTCCTAATTTTTCTATAATCAACATGTTTTCCCTTTTCTTTAATTTTAGGATTTTAAAACATATACGTGAGACAAAATCTACTAATTTTTTCTTTTATCTATATCTCGTCTACTAGTATTTATAATACTTCAGGAGCTAATGAAACTATTTTAGTAAAATTCAATTCTCTTAATTCTTCAGCAACCGCGCCAAAAACTCGAGTTCCTTTTGGATTTCCTTTTTGATCAATGATAACTGCTGCATTGTCATCATAGCGTATTTTTATACCGTCGTCGCCTTTGAATTCTTTACATGTACGTACAATTACAGCTCAAATTACTTCAGATCTTTCTAGAGGCATTTGGGGCACTGCGTCTTTGATTACAACAATAATAACATCACCAATACGAGCATATCGCTGATTACTAGCGGCTCCTATGACTCGAATACACATCAATTTTCGAGCTCCACCGTTATCTGCTACATTTAAAAGGGTCTGAGGTTGAATCATATTATTTGGATTTCCATTTGTTATTTCAATGCAAAAGGATGAAAGAAATATTGTCTTTCCAGAAAGAAAAACCAGGGTTTTTTTATCTTCAATATTTCTTTTTGGGGTTCTATATCTCTAATCGAAGAAATTGACTTCGTATGGGCATTTTACTGGCAACTATAGAGATAGCTGCTCAGATCTGATTTATGTGCATCCCTCGCTGTGACTACTATTCTTGTGTACAAACCTATGGTGGATAAACCTCTATGGTGCATGCATATCTATTTAGCCTAACTTGTCTTAGTCATTCCCACATTGAATCAAAACTCTCAATGCCTATTGAGTCATCATATCTCGACTGAGCGGAACCAATCCAATAGGATAATCAATATGTTCTACTATTCCTTATATACCTCAGCTTGTTCGATTGAGCCGATACCAAGCCCTTATCTTTTCAGAAGATGTGCAACGACCCTTGCTTTTTCTTTTTTGAATTTTCAGTCAACCAATAGTAGATACAGGAGGAGGTGGTATTAGAGAACAATTAGTTGATTTTCCCTTTGCTTTTATTTCACTTCGAGGGAAGACCTTACTTTCGTTCCAGCATTCGCTTAAGGATGAATAGTCATATCGGTCGGGACTTCTGTTGGATAGCGTACATTCGCCATTGATTCCTTTTTGAAAGGATAGGTGCCTTAATGTTCGTAACATGCCGTAGTAGTGTATCACTTTCACTCGGTGAAGAGTCAAGACAAGGTAAGAACCCAGGGCTATTGATAGACATATTGGTTCGCTAGTTAATTTTGGGTGTTTACATAGGGCACAAAATTTTCAATCTGTATTCCTTAGGCCATACAATAACCATTGGATGCTCTAGAAGAGAATTCAGACGCATTATCTAGGCAAATTTTCTAGATTTGATGTTCAGGATAATGTGCTTTCAATCGAATTACTTGCGTCATGATTTTATCAAAGGCATGATTATGTGTAGACAGAAGGCACATGTGCGACCATCGTGTAGATGCGTCTGTTAATACCATGAAGTATATGAACGATCTAGATAATGGTTGTATGGGTCCACAAATGTCACCTTGAATTTGTTCAAGGAACATGAGTGGTTTAGCGTGAATCTTAAGAGGGAAAGGTCTTAAGATCTTAAGATTAGCTTTCTCGTTGCACATGATATACATATGAAATCAGATGGTTTAGGGAACTTAGCAAACTTTAAATCATGATCAATGCAATTACTTGTGATTTTCCGCATGATCCCTATTCTACTGTGACCAAGGTGTGCATGCCAAGTCTTGAATGATTCAACATTCTAAAAAATAATTTTGTACGTAACATGAGACACTGGTTTAATGTATGTATAATACAATCCAAATGGAAGTGAAGGTATTTTTTCTAGAATCTTAAAGCCATATGCAGAAGGTTTGGAAATGAGAAGAAATTCCTCATTATTTTCTATATGAGTATAAATATGTAAATCACGTTTTCAAATATCTCGAAAACTCAGTAAGGTACGAGTTGAATCGAGATACAATAAAGCATCCTCGATTTGACTTGTGTACCCATAAGAAGCATAATAGTCACTCATCCAAAGCTGACTATTGTCGCATCGTGCCCAGCGATTGTCAAAACATTTACTGGTCTCTTCGTTGGAGTATGGAAATATTTTGTTTCCCAAAGAATAGAATTGGTGGTACCACTATCTACTAGGCATAATTATTCCTCCATCGGATTGACTTCCTCATAATCTATATAATCAAGAATTGCAAGAACTCAATTAATTATACATAGAAGTACATACATAACTATACAGTAGAGTATGGAGTACACACACAAATATCAAGGATACTTATTACAACACACTTGTTGCACACACTCATAGACTGTAGATAGTTGATATCAAGTGGAGCATATGTATCCTAGTTGAGGTCTCGAAACACATCGTTCAAAGTATATTCGATGATGGCATTGTTCATGTCCATGTATTCGGTGTTGGTTAGGAGCGGAGGGTCGGTAGTGCTTGGTTCCATTAGACCCTTGCTCGAACAACCAACTTCATTCATTAAGTTGGATGGAGTGGTGAAGTGACCTTCATATCCCTGTCCTTCAAAATTTTTGCCCTTAAGAGATTGCTGCTATAGTGCCACTAAATGACGAGGAATACAAAACTTATTGGTGGGATGATTGAAGCATCCACACTTCTTAAACTTCTCTTGCTTGGAAGTGGGGGTGTCTTTCCTACAGAGCCTTTGTATTTTTCTTATTCTTATGCTTGTAACACCTCAAAATCCTATTTTGAGATTTACGAAGGATTCTCCAAAAGTTTAAGAATTAAAATGTCCTTAATAAGGAATTCTTTCCCTTTGAAAAATTCTCATTCCCTAAAAAGTACAAATAGTAATATCAGAATATTAACCTAGACCTAAATTTGAAAACTAGAATTTGACTCAGAAGATAATAATAATATAAAAATCCCTTCAATCTATTTAACGAAGAGTAGTCCTCTCATGAACTGTATAACTTGAAATACTCTAAAAATATTGGAATTAAAGCAAACCTTGGTGGAGGATATGTGTTAAGTTCCTCTAAATTAAATAATTAATTGATATTCATTTTGAATTAGTTTATAATTGTAACACACATTCAAAATACTATTTTCTATAAGGAATAATATATGATTCATATTTGCAACATTTGCCTAATTGATGAATAAAGCAATGGACATAGATATATATATATATATATATATATCTACACCTAAATATATTTGCATTCATGCCGGTGTTTGTTTGTGCATTTAATTTAATGCTGCGACAAAATCTAGTTTGAATTCAAATTCAAATAGAAAGCGCATAAAAATAAAAAAGAAGAAGACTGTCTGACCCTCATCCTAGCCTAGCAGGAAATACCCTCCCGCACAGCCCATGATGTTATTCCTTTCTTTATTCATCTTGCCGCGCATGACGTAAGCATTACATGGTCATAGAGACCCCGCGTTCGTACTTGCCGATGATCAGTGCGGTTCATCGAAGGGCGCCAAAGTGCACCGAGTTCCCTTCGGAGCCAAAAACATTCGTCTCCATGCCACTGCATACCAGGGTCAGCATCACCATAGTCTCGGTTGCCACATCTCTATCCCTGTCCTTGCTTTCATGGACGATAATCTGTGATGAGCCGTACGTCGCCGCCGTGGGTCACTAAAGCCTTCGGGGTTTTATTCCGGCGTGTGGACTGGGAGAAACAACAACCCGTGCTACCTCTGTGTGACTGTGTGAACCTCGTCTGGAAGCAGAATTCAACCGAGCCGCTTGCAAATTGTCGCCGACTTCTTCGTCGACGACCGAGCTGCCACTGACGTGGGCAGCATCGCTGCCACCCTAGAACCTAGGTAAGAATCCCCCATCGCTGTTCGCCTTGACGTCCACTTCGTGTAGAGATAGCTAGAGTAGGATATGTCCTTGCGCCTCGGGCGGCTGTTTGTCAGCGAGAGCGCCGCCGCAGTTGGGGTAGCGAGACAGGGAGAAAAGTGGATGCGCGTGGGCCGTTGATCTAGAATTGAACGACCACGATTAGATCATGCATACCTTTTTTGTTTCATTGAATCATAGCCGTCGATTCGATCAGGGGTGGATAAGACTAAATGGTGAAGATACTGGTTCAACAAATCTAATCTGAGCCACGGATGCGTGATCGGATGGCTCAGGTCGAGTCCATGTAAAGCTTCCATGTATTTTTCTTAAATAGCCCCTGAACTCTTGAATAATGAACCCACGATCTCGACTGTTGAAAGAATCTAATATATGAGTCCCCAGACTTTGCAAATAAATTCCTGGTGGTGTTTTTAGTATAAAATTTATATTAAAATCAACTTAAAACTTGTGAATTTCATATCTTTTACGTTTTATCTCTGTTTTAGCTCGTTCCAGTTGCGTTAGCTTCGTAATAATATTGCTTACATGTTGATAACATTATTTTATCATAAAACTTGTTTTCAAAAATGGATAACTAATTTGTTTAATCTATGTACAATGGATTAACTTTTCTAAATCTGAGTTATGTAGTATTATAAATTGGTCCATCCATAAATTGACTAGAAGATGATCTCTAACCAAGATATAATTTATATTAAAGTTGAATTAATTATTTAGAGTATATTCTCTCTTATGATGTATATTAATCAATTCATAATATAGTTTAATATTTAATCACACAGATCTTCCATAAACCATATCTTTTTAACCGTAACTTCGATTTTAGTGGTTCTCGAACCTACGATCTTGTAACGGCGCATAAAATATTCTTACATAGTTTTTTATTATACTTTGGTGTAATGTTACCATATCCATTATTTGGTTGATTATATGTATTGCTACGAGTAGTGTCGAGGTGACGAGCAATCTGAAGACTAACTTGGTGAAGCACCTGGATATCGCAAGTATAAGGCAAGTTGTGCCCTTGATCACTCTTCTTTACCTAATAATGTTCCTGTTAATCACCGTGACATGCTTAGGTTAATTTGATGGGACCTAATAGGTTACCTTAGTTTTGTTTACCCCGCACCTTGCAAACAAATGAACTATTGGGTAGACTTGCTATTGCTTTACCTGGTTTTGGGATTAATGTTATATCTAAATTATGATCATGTTCCATTAATACTGTTGGTTTAATTATTATTCATGACAAGATTATTGTGTTAATTGGAACATAGAGAACCACCCGAGAAAACAGTGCTACTATAAGGGTGGAATGGGATGCCTGAAGCGTCCCAATCCTCTAGGACTCAAATGTGATATAATTACTAGTCTCAAGAGGCTAGTAAACACATTTATACATCAGATGGTTCCAGATCTGCTTAAACAAGACAAACCTATAAAGGTGGCGATCAACTTTAAGAGTTGGTCCACAACTCGGGACATATTATCAGAGTGGGGCTGAAGTAGCCTGATATACGCAGCGAAGCAAATCAGCGGTCCAACTGCCACATGCATGGTTAGCATAACTCATATCCGATCAGCGAACTCCTTCTCTAAAAAACAACAAATAAGCAAGAGTGAGTACTTACGTACCCAGCAGCCCACCTTCACCCATGGAATGGGAAAATCAGATATAATGCATGGAGTATGTGGAGCTTAGGATATTTTTTGTAGAAAAAGCAATTTTTGATGCAGGGCTATTTTATAAAACATTTTATCTTTTTTCAAAGCGCATCCTCTCCCAGAGGAGCAAGAAGTTTTTCAATATAGAACAAAATCCGCTAGGCTAAACCATCCAGGAATCTTGGTAGTTTCCCACCGGTTTCAATTTTCAAAAACAGCTACTGGACTTCCCATCCACCATAGCTCACAGCTCAACTGCTGGACCTTTTAAAACCACATTTCAAAAGCATTTTTGGAAAACAAAACACTAATTGTCGGGTACCGTAATTAGGGGTACCCCCAACACTCCTAAACACGGCTGAAAAACATCTTCAGAACAAACCGTAAAGACTGATAAGCACAGTTCAAGTCAAGGCCTCATCTGCCAAGGGACGCGATCTCACCTCGCCCGAGCCCGGCCTCGGGCAGGAACAGTAGTCCCGGGCGGATTCATGCCTCGCCCGAGGGCCTCCACAGGCGGTGGGCGCACCCTCGACTCGCCCAAAGCCAGGCTCGGGCAAACTTTGTCGTGCAGCGACCTCGACTGAATCGCCTTACCCACCGACCGTATCGCATGCGCATTTAATGCGGGGATCGCCTGACACCTTATCCTGACACGCGCGCCTCAGTCGGCAAGGTCGAAGTGACCGCAGTCACTTCGCCCCTTCACTGACCGTTCTGACAGGAAAACAGCACTGTTCACCTTGCTCCGACAACTGTGCCAGCCACCAGGGAAAGACTAACAACAGTCACGGCCTTTCCCGAGTTCGGCCTTGGGCGCAACAGGGAGCTCCGCCTCGCCCGACCCTAGGCCTCGGCCTCAGCTTCGACCTCGGGAGAAGGTCTCCGCCTCGACCAACCCCGACCTCGGCCTCAGCCTCGGCCTCGGGAGAAGGACTCCGCCTCGCTCGACCTCGGCCTCGGGAGAAGGACTCCACCTTGCCCGACCTCGGCCTCGCACCGACTACGCTACAGGGGATACATCATTACCCTACATCTAGCTAGCCGCCTCAGGCTACGAAGGAACAAGACCGAAGTCACATCTAGATTACTCCGGCCACAGGTAATGATGGTTCCCCGCATGCGCCCATGACGTCAACAATCCACAAGCTCTCTACGGAAGCAGGGAAACGTCAGCAGGATCCATGCCGCACCGCCAGCTGCGCTTCTATAGGGCCTAAGCACTTCTCCGCCGGCCACATTAGCACATAGCTACACCCCCATTGTACAGCTGGACCATCTCCTTGTATTTATAAAAGGGGATGTCTAGGGCCTTCCGGAAAAGAAAGGAGAGGAAGAGAGAAGGAAGGGGGAAGAACACGGGCAGCAAGAGCAACGGAGACGGACTCACACAAACGTCGAGCTCCACTCCGCAATGCTAGACCCCCCTAGGAGGCCTAGGGCCCGTTCCCTCTCTCGTTCAGCTTGTACCCCTACTGCAAGCACCCCCGGTGCAAGATAATATAAGCCTCATCCCTCCACTTGTGTTCCATCTTGCATCAACCCATCTGGACAGGGGCACGTGGCACAAAATTCACTAGTCGGTCCGGTTGAGGGTCCCCTGGGTCCGAAACACCGACAGTTGGCGCGCCAGGTAGGGGCTCACTGCGTGTTGACAATACTTTCCCATTGAGTTCCAGATGGACAATCTTCAGCAGCCTCTTCAGCCCGGGACGGTGCTCCGCTTCGGAAGTCTCGAGTTCATGTCCCCCGTCGGCGGCTACGACATGGTACTGCTCCCCTCGCAGCACGACAACAACGACGGTCGTCGGCTCGCCCGATGGAGACAAACTCGACGACGACGACGACATCCCCACGTGGCGGAAGAGGAACACCTGAGTCAACCTCGCCACCCGCCTCGCCGGAGGAGACGGAGATGGGGCAACCATGGCCAGGCAGGGGGCGGCACCTCGACGGTTGTCGGACCAGAGCGAGTCGACGACGTCGGCACCCCTGCACGGGACATGTCAGGCGTTATCCTCGCACCTGAGACAACGACGGGTGTCGCTTCCCAGCAAAACGCCAACCCCAAGCACACTAATGACGCCAGCACCCTTGCGAGGGACTTGTCGAGCATTAGTCTCGCACCTGAGATAATGACACATTCCACCTCCGATGCAACTTCACCGCCGTCTACCAACCAGCAGGTACCTTCAGTTTTCCATCCTGTTCCCTTTAGATTCAGCTTCGACCCACCAAGCGACCCCGCTTCGGTGAGCGCTTTTGTGAGGGCATATCCTGACCTTCCGGGGTACCACATGTGGTCAACTTGGGACCGACTGACGGTCATCACAACCTCCGGACCGTGGGTTCCGAGGAAGAGGACGACCCCGACGTCAGTTGGGATTTCTTTGGACTCCATGATCCCGGTGCCATGCGTGACTTCATGTACGCATGTGACCACTGCCTCTCCAGCTGCTCTGATGATGGACACGGCCTTGACGACGAGGGTTGCGGCCCGACTCGCGAGTGCAACCACATCGATCAGGATGATCACGACGGAGAAAACCACCTCGGCATGCCAGGAAGTGACGGCGCCCTTGCACCTGCGTCTCGCATTGAGATCCCGTGGGAGCTAGCTGTGGCCCAGGTCCCCACGGGGGGTCAGGGCTCACAGCTCGAGCAACTCTACGAGATGCAGGCCAAGCTCGACAAGGAAGCGAGGCGACTTGTGCAGCTCCGGCAAAACCTCGAGCAAGAGTGGGCAGGCCGAGCGCTCGCCAGAGGAGCACGTCATCGAGCCCGGGACATCCAGCGCCGCATTGTTGACGATGCTAGGGCAATGCTGCCCCCAGCCATGAACGGGGCTGGCCAAGACCTGGCTGCAGCGGCGGTATTGCTTCGAACGATGCCGGAGCCATCCACCACCGAAGGGCGACGTATCCAGGGCAAACTCAAGAACCTCCTAGAAAACGTCGTAGCCCGACGAGCCGAGAGCTCTGCCTCCCGAAGGCGAGGGTGCCCCTCGGTGCATCACGTAGCATCCTCCCGACACACACGCGAGGCCTCTGTCCACACCAAGACTACAAGAGATGAGACACCTACAGCCAGGGATCGCCTCGGCGATGATCAGCGCCGCCGTGACCGTCGAGCCCGCCTCGAAGAAAAGGTGCGCCGAGGCTACCACCCCAGTGAGGAGGATCGGAGCCCCTCACCCGAACCACCAGGCCCACAAGTCTTTAGTCGAGCCATACGACGAGCGCCGTTCCCGGCCCGGTTCTGGGCCCCGACTACCATCACCAAGTACTCGGAGGAGACGAGGCCAGAGTTGTGGCTCGTGGATTACCAGCTAGCGTGCCAGTTGGGAGGGACGGACGACGACAACCTCATCATCCGCAACCTCCCCCTTTTGCCTCTGGTCAGGAGGCAGTCGAAGCCATCTTTCGGAAGGACAAGCAGCCTCAGGGAAGGCAGGAGGAAGACGACCCCGAGGCGTCCAGCCAGCGTGGCACGAAGAAGAAGACCAGGAAGAAGGCGCAAGTGAAGCGCAACACCATCGACGTAGACCTCGTTGCCGTTGCCGAGCACAGGAATCTTCGGAAGCCTCCCGGAGGGGCCAACGTGTTTGACAAAATGCTCAAGGAGTCGTGCCCCTATCACAGGGGTCCCGTCAAGCACACCCTTGAAGAGTGCGACATGCTCCGGTGTTACTTCAATAAGGCTGGACCCTCGGCGGAGGACGGCAAGGACCCAGGCAACAACAAGAAGGGAGGCGACAAAGAAGAGGAGTTCCTGGAGGTCCACAACTGCTTCATGATCTACGGCGGACAGGTGGCGAACGCCTCGGCTCGACACCACAAGCAGGAGCGCCGGGAGGTCTACTCGGTGAAGGTAGCAACACCAGTCTACTTAGACTGGTCCGACAAGCCCATCACCTTCGACCAAGGTGACCACCCTGACTACGTGCCAAGCCCAGGAAGGTACCCGCTTGTCGTCGACCCAATCATCGGCAACGTTAGGCTCTCCAAGGTCCTCATGGACGGAGGCAGCAACCTCAACATCATCTACGCCGAGACCCTAGAGCTCTTGGGGGTTGATTGGTCCGAGATCCGGGCTGGTGCAGCACCCTTCCACGGGATTGCACCCGGAAGGCGTATCCTGCCCCTCAGACAGATTGACTTGCCCGTTTGCTTCGAAACTCCCTCCAACTTCCGAAAGGAAACCCTCACCTTTGAGGTAGTCGGGTTCCGAGGGACCTATCACGCGGTGCTAGGAAGACCGTGCTACACCAAATTCATGGCCATCCCCAACTACACTTACCTCAAGCTCAAGATGCCTGGCCCCAAGGGAGTCATCACCGTCGGACCCACGTACCGCCACGCTTACGAGTGCGACGTGGAATGCGTGGAGTATGCCGAAGCCCTCGCCGAGTCCGAAGCCCTCATCGCCGACCTGGATTGCCTCTCCAAAGAGGCGCCCGACGCGAAGCGGCACGCCGGCAACTCGAGCCAGCCGAAGCAGTCAAATCTGTCTCTCTCGACCCCAGCAACGACACCAGCAAGAAAGTCAGGATTGGCTCCGAGCTCGACCCTAAATAGGAAGCAGTGCTCGTCGACTTTCTCCGTGCAAATGCTGAAGTTTTTGTGTGGAGTCCCTCGGACATGCCAGGCATACCGAGGGATGTCACCAAGCACTCACTGGACATCCGAGATGGAGCCCGACCCGTGAAACAGCACCTGCGCTGTTTTGATGAAGAAAAGCGCAGAGCCATAGGCGAGGAGGTCCACAAGCTAATGGCTGCAGGGTTCATCAAAGAGGTATTCCATCCAGAATGGTTAGCTAACCCTATACTTGTAAAGAAAAAAGGTGGGAGGTGGAGGATGTGTGTGGACTACGCTGGGCTAAATAAAGCATGCCCCAAGGTTCCCTACCCTCTGCCTCACATCGATCAAATTGTGGACTCCACCGCTGGGTGCGAAACCCTGTCTTTCCTCGATGCCTACTCAGGTTATCACCAAATCAAGATGAAAGAGTCCGACCAGCTCGCGACTTCTTTCATCACACCTTTTGGCATGTATTGCTACACTACTATGCCATTTGGTTTGAGGAATGCAGGTGCAACCTACCAGAGGTGCATGAACCATGTGTTCGGAGAGCACATCAGCAGAACGGTCAAGGCTTACGTCGATGACATCGTTGTCAAAACAAGGAAAGCCTCCAACCTCCTCTCTGACCTTGAGGTAACATTCAGCTGCCTAAAAGCAAAGAGCGTAAAACTCAATCCTGAGAAGTGTGTCTTCGGAGTCCCCCGAGGCATGCTCCTAGGGTTCATCGTCTCCGAACGAGGCATCGAGGCCAACCTGGAGAAAATCGTGGCCATTACCAACATGGGGCCAATTAAAGATTTGAATGGAGTACAAAGGGTCATGGGATGCCTTGCGGCTCTGAGCCGCTTCATCTCGCGCCTCGGCGAAAAAGGATTGCCCTTGTACCGCCTCTTAAGGAAGGCCGAGCGCTTCACTTGGACTCCCGAGGTCGAGGAA
The DNA here is from genome assembly GCA_029449295.1 of Zea luxurians. Classification (NCBI taxonomy): domain Eukaryota; kingdom Viridiplantae; phylum Streptophyta; class Magnoliopsida; order Poales; family Poaceae; genus Zea; species Zea luxurians. Next base: position 15,775,815 of record JAOPSE010000002.1, read on the forward strand.
GCCCTCAGAAACTTAAAGGCACTTCTTACTAATGCGCCCATCTTGGTGCCCCCCGCTACGGGAGAAGCTCTCTTGATTTACGTAGCTGCAACCACTCAGGTGGTCAGCGCCGCGGTCGTAGTCGAGAGACAAGAAGAAGGGCATGCATTGCTCGTCCAGAGGCCAGTCTACTTCATCAGCGAAGTGCTATCCGAGACCAAAATCCGCTACCCGCAAATCCAGAAGCTGCTGTACGCGGTGATTCTGACACGGCAGAAGCTGCGATACTACTTCGAGTCTCATCAGGTTACTGTGGTGTCATCTTTCCCCCCTGGGAGAGATCATCCAGTGCCGAGAGGCCTCGGGTAGGATAGCAAAATGGGCAGTGGAACTCATGGGCGAAACACTTTCATTTGCCCCTCGGAAGGCCATAAAATCCCAAATCTTGGCCGACTTCCTGGTTGAATGGACTGACACCCAGTTGCCAACGGCCCCGATCCAGGCCGAACTTTGGACCATGTACTTCGACGGGTCGTTGATGAAAACCAGAGCAGGCGTGGGCTTGCTCTTCATCTCACCCCTCGGAGAACATGTGCGTTACGTACTACGCCTCCATTTTCCGACGTCAAACAATGTGGCCGAGTACGAGGCCTTGGTTAATGGACTACGCATCGCCATTGAGCTAGGGGTTCGGCGCCTCGACGCTCATGGTGACTCATAGCTCGTTATTGACCAAGTCATGAAGAACTCTCACTACCGCGACCAAAAAATGGAGGCCTACTATGACGGAGTTCGGCGCTTGGAAGATAAGTTCTGCGGGCTAGAACTCAACCATGTTGCTCGACGGTACAACGAAACCACAGATGAGCTGGCGAAAATAGCCTCGGGGCGAACAACGGTTCCCCCGAATGTCTTCTCCAGAGATATATATCAGCCATCTGTCCAAATCGACGACGCGCCCAAACCCGAGGAAACCTCGGCCCAGCCCGAGGTACCCTCGGCCGCCGAGGGTGAGGTCCTGCGTGTCGAGGTGGAGCGGAATGGGGTCACACCAGTCCCAAACTGGTAAACTCCGTACCTAGAATATCTCCTCCGGGGAGAGCTGCCCCTCGACAAGGCCGAAGCTCGGCGACTGGCTCGGCGCGCCAAGTCGTTCGTTTTGCTAGGTAATGAAAAAGAGATGTACCACCGCAGCCCCTCAGGCATTCTCCAACGATGCATATCCATCGCCCAGGGAAAGGAGCTGTTGCAAGAAATACACTCAGGGGCTTGCGGTCACCATGCGGCGCCTCGGACCCTCGTGGGAAACGCCTTCCGACAAGGTTTTTACTGGCCGACCGCAGTGGCCGACGCCACTAGGATTGTACGCTCCTGCCGAGGGTGTCAATTCTATGCAAGACAGACGCACCTGCCCGCTCAGGCCCTCCAGACGATACCTATCACTTGGCCTTTCGCTGTGTGGGGTCTGGACCTTGTCGGTCCCTTGCAGAAGGCACCTGGGGGCTTCACGCACCTGCTGGTCGCCATCGACAAATTCTCCAAGTGGATCAAAGTCCGACCCTTAACCAGTATCAGGTCCGAGCAGGCGGTGGCGTTCTTTACAAATATCATCCACCACTTTGGGATACCAAACTCAATCATCACCGACAACGGCACGCAGTTCTTTGGGAAAAAGTTCCTAGATTTCTACGAAGACCACCACATCCGTGTGGACTGGGCCGCTGTAGCTCACCCAACGACAAATGGGCAAGTGGAGCGCGCCAATGGCATGATCTTGCAGGGGCTAAAACCAAGGATCTACAATGACCTCAACAAGTTTGGCAAGCGGTGGATAAAAGAGCTACCCTCGGTGGTTTGGAGTCTGAGGACGACGCCGAGCCGAGCCACGGGTTTCTCGCCATTTTTCCTAGTCTATGGGGCCGAGGCCATCTTACCCACAGACTTGGAATATGGTTCCCCGAGGGCAAAGGCTTACGACGACCGAAGCAACCAGGCCAGCCAAGAAGATTCATTGGACCAGCTAGAAGAGGCTCGAGACGTGGCCTTGCTACACTCTGCACGGTATCAGCAGTCTCTGCGACGCTACCACGCCCGAAGGATTCGGCCCCGAGGTTTCCAGGTGGGAGATCTGAAGCTTCGGCTACGACAAGACGCCCGAGGGTGCCACAAGCTTACTCCTCCCTGGGAAGGGCCATTCATCATCACCAAAATTTTGAAGCCCAGGACATACAAGCTAGCCAACGATCAAGGCGAGGTCTACAACAATGCTTGGAACATCGAACAACTACGTCGCTTTTACCCTTAAAATGTTTCAAGTCGTTTATGTACCTCGGTCCCTTTGCATGTAGAAATAAAAAGTCTAGCTGTCAAGGGAGGATCGTCCTTGCCTCAGCAAAAACCGACCCTCCCTCAGGGGCTAGAAGGGAGGAACCCCCTCTGCGTCAAAATTTTCCTCGGAAAAGTTTTCTACCAAAACGTCTTTCGTGCCTTCGACTATGTCGATAGCAGAATCCCAAAAACGAGCGACTGAGACCTTGAACGGCAAGGCCGACCGAGCCGAGGGACTCCTACACCTCCGGGATACGGATACCTCACTCGTCACCTTCCACGAAAGGCGGCTCACGCTCGGATAAGGGATTCTGCTACCGAACAAGTCCTAACGCTCAGGTAGAAAGTGATTTTCGTACCATTTCGACTATATCAATAACAGAATCCTTAAAACAAGCGAGAGAGACCTTGAACGGCAAGGCCGACCGAGCCGAGGGACTCCTACGCCTCTGGAATACGGATACCTCACTCGTCACCTTCCACGAAGGGTAGCTCACGCTCGGATAAGTGACCCTGCTACCGAACAAGTCCTAATGCTCGAAACGAGAGGAAAGGAAACACAACATTAAACTCCGACATTGAAAATGTTTAGGCCTCAGCGGCCACGAGAAACATACGCATACTTAAAACAAACTGTTCCTACAGGCTCAGACATCGACAGGGGGAGGAGTAGCACCCTCGGCGTCATTTCCACCCTCGGCAGAATCTGGCCCGGCCTCAGACGGCGACACGGGTGGAAGGACCTCCACCTCGAAGGAGGAAGCCAGCGCCGCGCTTGGGCCCTTGACAGTCGCGTCAAGCCTCTGGACCTCGGCTAAGGCGGCCTCCTCTTCGTGGGGTAAGCAGTACCCCTCGCTGACCTGCTCCAGATCCACGTCGTAGTGGGAGGCGAGGACGGCGAAGGCCCGCCTAACGCCGTGGTGCAGCGCCCCGCGGAGTCTGCTGCGCACATGGCCGCCCAAGGCCCACAGGTGACTCTGGGGGGGAGCTACCCGAGGGGACGTCATCGAGGCCAAAGGCCAGGCAAAAGGCCGAGATAGCCTCGGACATGGCCACACGGTCGGCCTCCTTCCCCCAGCCGCTTGGGCAGGTGCCTTACAGTTCTTGACAGACTCGTTAAGAGCCGTCTCGAACCCTGCAGACAGCCGGACAATGTTCTTCAAACACAAGGAGAAGGACGAAGCTAAACCAAAGTCACAAAGCGGGCAAAACATACCTTTGGCCCAGACACGCTGCTGCGAGGCCTTAGCTTGGGCGGACCAAGCAGACCCGACGACCACGGCCAGACCTTCCACAAGGGTCCCGGCCCGAGCGGCCGCCTCGGGGTCTAGAAAGGGGGAACCCCTTCTGCGCCAAAACTTTCCTCGGAAAAGTTTTTCTACCAAAAATGACTTTCGTGCCTTTCGACTGCATCGATGGCGGAATCCTAAAAACAACAAGAGAGACCTTGAACAGCAAGGCCGACCGAGCCAAGGGACTCCTACGCCTCCGGGATACGGATACCTTACTCGTCACCTTCCGCGAAAGGTAACTCACGCTCGGATAAGTGATTCTGCTACCGACGAACAAGTCTTAATGCTCAAAATAAGAGGAAAGAAACACGGCTTTACACACAAATACCCAAATGTTTAGGCCTCGGCAGCCACAGAAAACAAACACACGTACTTGGGATAACTATGCTACGTAGATGTCGGCAGCACCCTCGGCGGCTTTCCCGACCTACAACAGATATATCAATACTTGGAGCAATTACATTTTGCTCTTACATTCCCTTACAAATGGGACCCAGCTCCATTCCTGCAGGAATGAACTACCTCCACACCGGAGGGGCTACAAGATAACGAGCTCCGAGCGGCTCGCTGGCGACCACTGCACCAGCAGCAACAACGACCTCCGCCTCGGGCGGCTAGACAACAGCAGTGATTGCCTCAGGGCAAAAGCTACTGTGAAAAGACCCTCGTCCCCGTCCCCCGTCTGAGGGGCGAGGACAAGCCATTAAAGACAAAGAGCCGGAGGTCCGCCCGCAGGTAGCACCGATGATCTTGTCGGCAGAGGCAACCACCTCGGCGGTGGGAAGCCTCACCTATGGCGGCTGCCCCAAAGCGCACCGGCAGGTCCTCACTCCCGTCCTCGCCACAGGAGCAAGGACGAGACTGTCCCAGAACACGAACACCGCCCTCGCGGCGGACGACGTGTTGTGCGACCGACACCCGTGCAGCGGACGGGCAGCCACGCTCCGCCCCAGCGGTAGGAGGCGGCACCGGAAGCAGCGCCAGAGCCACCCAGGCTGGGGAGCCAGACACGCGGCAGCTGACGGCACCACGGACGGCGAACGCCCTTCTCCCCCGATCACTGAGGGAAGGAGTGGGCCACTGCCCATGCGAAGGCGGGACCCAACTCGGCGCACCCTCCTCCCCAGCACGGATGATGAACATCCTTGAAGCTAAGGGCAAGGGAGCGGCCATAGCCCGGCTCGCCCTTCCCCGCCATGAAGCTGGTGGTCATCCTTCTGGATGACCATTGGTGGGGGAATGCAGCCAGGCTGCATGATGAAAATCCTTGAAGCCAAGCGATGACTAACGAGCGCCAACCCCCATGAGGTCGTACTCCTCCAACAACAGCAAGAGGAAGGCAAGACCACCGGCATTGCCATGGGCGCGAGCTCTCCGGCGGTGAGGTCGCCAGAAAACATCGACACACCTCATCTGGAGGCCCGGAAGGAGGAGGGGCGCGATGAAGACAAGAAGAGCAAGGCATGGTTAGTGCCCGGGAGATCGGTTCCTTTTTATAGGCAGATCTCCCCACTTACGCCCTGAAACATCGCGGGCAAAGTCTCCCCCGGCGTGCTCCAGGATTCTCGCCCTGCGACATGGGGGCTAGGTCCCACATGTCATACAAACTGACCCGCAACGCGAAGATGGTGAACCGCTGCACACGAGGCATGCAACCGCCCCGCGGGTAAGCGCTCCCTCATTCTCGCCAAATCCAGTGGTCAAAAGGGCGGGCCGCCGTGCCAGAAGCATGCAACCGCACCACGGTTGTACGCCCTTCCAGCTTCGTCACAACTGGCGGTCCAGCATGGAGGCCCAGGCCCACATGTCATGTGACAGACGCGCCGGTTACCGCGTGCAAAGAAATCACACCGCCATTCGTGCCAATGCCGCGTCTTCTCTGGACTACAGAACCCGTGCAGTGACTCGAGGCAGCCCCGCGCGTGACCCAATAGTGCCCATTAAGTGCGACGATCATGGGTCAGTCAGCCGCGGGGATAGGCGCGACAGTTGATATGACCTAAGGCGGACCGGTAGTAATTGCAGCAACAGACGTGTGGAAGCGGCGGTCCAATCACCTACAGGCTCGCATCCCCTCATGAAGCAACAGGGGAGCCCTCTCCCATGGCATAAAGACGACGCACCCATGTTCCATTCCTCGAACGACTCGCGCACGCGCAACAGATGCCCCGCGAATCGCCCGTCCCGTCGCACTAACTCCCTGGCAGGGCAAGCGACGCCTCTGGCAGGCGAAGCAGGCGCCGTTTCACCTCCGTCATGATGACTGCGTCAAAAAAGGTGCGCTGCATTATTTAAATTCATATCCTTTTCCTTTTCCTCTCTCTCTTGCCATAGGGATCGGGAAGGGGGATATTTCGGAAAAGGATCCTTCTCAGTGAAGGAAACGGGCCCGAGCCCTCCAACTGATCAGGGGTTCGAAGGTTGCGCCCTGCGGGGTTCAGCAACCGCCCCAGAGCACTCAAGCTCCGAGCCCTTTACTGATCAGGGGGTTTGAAGGCTGGCCCCTCGGAAGGGTTCAACAGCCGCCCCAGAGCACGCAGAGTTAGGGATGACCCTGGGTACATCCGTTACATGGTCGAGGCTCGGGCTGCGCTCCTGAGGTACCCTAGGACATTTCCGAGACTAGCGGGAACGATTTTGTAATGGAATCCCACCGGAGGGAGGCACCGAGCCCTCGGACCCTATCAAATGGGTCTGGGTCCAGCAAATCACCTGCAGGTACTTTTGGAGCACGCCTCTGGGCCACTAGCCAACCCTTATCGAACGGGGCTCAGGCGTCCACTCGGATTACCCATTAGCAACTCATTGGAAACACCATGTTCGGTGCCCTTCGAGGGTAACATGGCGCTTTCCCCCCCTTCCTCCTTGCGGAAAGGCGACGAAGGGGCGTACAATAAAAGTCGAGACGGTCCTTGATCGTCCTCTCGCTCTGTGCAGAGGCTCGGGGGCTGCTCTCACACCAGGCTATGGCCTAATTGTCGACCACGTCGACAAAACAGCTTAAAAACTCGGAGCCTGACCATGCACCCGGGTTGCGACCAGGCCGCTTGAGGAAACAACAAGGCCAACCGAGGCATCACAAAAAGAATTAAGACCTCGGAGGAGTCAAACCACTCCTCTGAGGCCTCGTGGGCTACACCCGACGGGTGCGCTCGCGCGCACCCATCGGAACAAAATATAACCGAGAAAAGCTAGTCCCCTTGCAAAAAATCTTGGAGAACCTCCAAGCGAGTGCCTACACTCCATTCGAGGCTCGGGGGCTACTGTTGGGTACCGTAATTAGGGGTACCCCCAACACTCCTAAACACGACTGGAAAACGTCTTCAGAACAAACCGTAAAGACTGATAAGCACGGTTCAAGTCAAGGCCTCATCTGCCAAGGGACGCGATCTCACCTCGCTCGAGCCCGGCCTCGGGCAGGAACAATAGTCCCGGGCGGATTCACGCCTCGCTCGAGGGCCTCCACAGGCGATGGGCGCACCCTCGGCTCGCCCGAAGCCAAGCTCGGGCAAACTTTGTCGTGCAGCGACCTCGACCGAATCGCCTTACCCACCGACCGTATCGCATGCGCATTTAATGTGGGGATTGCCTAACACCTTATCCTGACACGCGCGCCTCAGTTGGTAAGGTCGAAGTGACCGCAGTCACATCGCCCCTTCACTAACCGTTCAAACAGGAAAACAACACTGTTCGCCCGCTCCGGCAACTATGCCAGCCACCAGGGAAAGACTAACAACAGTCATGGCCTTTCCCGAGTTCGGCCTCGGGCGCAACAGGGAGCTCTGCCTCGCCTGACCCCAGGCCTTGGCCTCAGCTTCGGCCTCGGGAGAAGGTCTCCACCTCGACCGACCCCGACCTTGGCCTCAGCCTCGGCCCCGAGAGAAGGACTCCGCCTCGCCCGACCTCGGCCTCAGATCGACTATGCTACAGGGGATACATCATTACCCTACCTCTAGCTAGCCGCCTCAGGCTACAAAGGAACAAGACCGGAGTCACATCTAGATTACTCCGGCCATAGGTAATGATGGTTCCCTGCATGCGCCCATGACGTCAACAATCCACAATCTCTCTACGAAAGCAGGGAAACGTCAGCAGGATCCATGCCGCACCGCCAGCTGCACTTCTACAGGGCTTAACCACTTCTCCACCGGCCACGTTAGCACATAGCTACACCCCCATTGTACAGCTGGACCATCTGCTTGTATCTATAAAAGGGGATGTCCAGGGCCTTCCGGAAAAGAAAGGAGAGGAAGAGAGAATGAAGGGGGGAAGAACACAAGCAGCAAGAGCAACGGAGACGGACTCACCTAAACGTCAAGCTCCATTCCGCAACGCTAGACCCCCCTAGGAGGCCTAGGGTCCGTTCCCTCTCTCGCTTAGCTTGTAACCCCTACTGCAAGCACCCCCGGTGCAAGATAATATAAGCCTCATCCGTCCACTTGTGTTCCATCTTGCATCAACCCATCTGGACAGGGTCACGCGGCACAAAATTCACTAGTCGGTCCGGTTGAGGGTCCCCCGAGTCCGAAACACCGACACTAATTGTCATATCAAGCCATAACTCATCCATATCCGTGGACATAGACTATTCGAATAGGTTTTTGACTCTGTGCAGAGGTGTACACTTTACCCACTAGTCCGGCTTTGCGATCTCTTGGCCAATGATACCCAAATCCGAAACTCTCTCTTCCCTTGCACGACTTTACCTTGGCAGTTATATCGAAATGACCAAGGCCACCTCCATGCCCAAACCAGGACAAAACATTCCCCTTCCTTGTCTTCCTGGCGCTCCCCAGCCACCATAACCCTAGGGTGCAGACCGTGCAAGTTCGGATCAAGCGACTGCCCATATAGTCTTGAGTGGTTGTACTTGATAAGAGTATAGGCAATGAAGAATGACAAACCGGTCCTTATATGAGAGGGACAATCCTTCATTCTCACACCTAACCCGGCTGAGCCATCACCTCAAGGCCCTTCCAAACCAGGGAGTCCCTGATCATCCCACTCAAAGGTGATAAGGGTGATGTTGGTCACTTGTTCTCAAATGCTGTGAATCAAGAACAAGGCAACACAATTGTTAATCGTTAAGGACCTTCGTCCTTTGAAGCATTATCTCCCTGAGGATATAATGCTTATCGAGACGAAGGTCAAGAAGGATTTACCTTCATCAAATTAATACATAGATGAGAATACATAAGGATGAATATTATAATTATATCATAATAATTCATTTATTCATGCATTCCATAAAAACATATATGAATATCAACAATATCAATATTACATTGATACCTTCGGCTTGCTCGAATGCGAGGATGCGAGAGAGTGAATACAATCCAGCGTGAACAGTACGGGGGTACTGTTCATCTATTTATAGGCATGGGGCGTAGCCCAGGTGAAATTACATCCGTGTCCTTGAACATTAGTTTACAAGAAACTTAAACTAAGAAGGTCTAACTAGTCCTTTTTCCTTCTTTGCTTGGTCTGGGCCGAAGTTACTAAGCTTCGGCATTCCGCATTGTTGCTTCTACGCAGAGTCTTCGTCTTGAGGACCTTCGGCAGAGTAGAAGACCCCCAACAGTAGCCCCTTCGTGGTGCTATATTGTTTTTTCGTAATGAGCTTGATCCGCGAAAAACACAAAGGCTTCGGAATGCCGAAGGTCCAAAAAACACCTTCTCTGAGCTTGTTATTGAAAAACGATTAAAATATTTCGAGCGTCGAGCGGTCCACTGCACAGCTAGTGTAGACAGTCTGGCGGTTCACCTTCTTCCCCTGCAACATAGGTCGGTGGGGAGTTACCACAACATTCATTGCCATTGCACTGTTGTGCTGTTAAAAATTTTAACCAAAGCCGAAGCTTCCAGATTGCTCTTTCCAGACACACTATTCGTCTTTCGAAGTCAGCTTCGTCTTAAGGAACCGTGAAACTTGAGATGGTCCGAGTAAGATCCACTGCTCGGGTGTCATGTGAGGGAGATGATGCTAAAATGACAGAGACAGCGCCAATATCAGAAATGGTTAGGCGATCGAGTTTAGTAGTGCCGGAAGAAGCTGATGCCGAAGGTGACACTGCCGAAGCTGAGCAGACTGTAGCTGAGGACGGGAGTGATGATGAGTTTGAAGAAGACAACAGTATTCTGAGCCCGTCGAAACCGAGCCATATTGAATTTGGAAAATCTACTGTGTCAGCGGAGGACTTGGTTATGATGAAGAAGCTGGGCTATTTTGGGGAAACTGAGAGTAAACTTATTCGTTTTGCTAGCGAGGAAGTAGTTCTGGAGCCGAAGGAGGATGAAGTTGTTGTTTTTAAAAGCTTCTTCAGGGCAAGGCTTCGGTTCCCCCTATATGAATAATAGGAGAGGTTTTGAAGGAGTTTGAGATATACCTTCATCAGCTGACGCCAAATGCCATTGTTAGGCTGAGTGTTTACATATGAGCTCTCCGAAGCCAGGGCATGAGTGCCAATGCCGAAGTTTTCTATCGAGTGCACGAATTGCACTATCAGACAAAGGCAAGGGCAGGTGGCCTTCATAAAAACTTAGGATGCTATAATTTTGCTTACCGAAAGGACACCAGGGCCTCGGTAGTCGGCTACTGCACCAAGTGGCCGACCGGGTGGACAATTGAGTGGTTCTACATAAAAGCTGACGAGAAGAAGAGGGAAAGTTGATGACTATGGTTATGAGTCCCATGAGATTGAGCTTTGGGATGACAAGGCCATTGTGCCATATGCAACTCGGCTCCCTATGCCAGCTGGCTAAGGTTGAATTCAGAGTGGTGGCTGCTGAAATTAGCACCAGAGACTTAGTACAGGAATACCTGGCGAATAAGACCTTTCCGACCTCCAGCGGCTGGGGGATGCCGAAAAAGAAGGAAGGGGAAAGAAATACGAGCTTGTTCGACTCCCCTACCATTTCAAATTTGAGAAACAATTCAAGAAACCATGCACTGAATGGCTAGAAATGATTGAAACTATGTGCAATGAGATTCTCGGTAATTACACAAAGAAAGAGGATCAACTGATGACTGCTGCCTTCGGCACCCGGCCGAAACGAAGGCTAAATCAGGTAATGGATGCACTGAACTTCGAGTATCCAGACTATGAAAGACTTGATGAGGGGGCCAGGGGAGCAAAAAGAAAAAGAGTTGTCAGCGTTCTGAGCAGACAAGCTGCCCAGTTTATGAAGGTGGACGAAGAGGCTCTGAAGAAAGCAGCGCCGGAGCCGAAGGCACCAGCTCCTAAAAAAAGGAAACTTGAGGAGATACCTTCTGCCGAACTGAAGGTAGAAGAAGCGCCGGAGAAAACTTTGAGCCCTTCGTCGCCTTCTGCTGCCAAAGTGTCAGAAATTTTGAAGGTAATGACTGAATCCCCACCATTCAAGCTGCTAAGTCCTCTGGGATTGGAACTGACAAACCTTTAAAGAAGAAGAAAATGCCTTTAGCCACAGAGGAGAAGGTTGGGGGGGGGGCAGAAGAAGCGGTGGATTGTGAATGTAATGCAGGCGATTGAGTAAAAGCCGCCTTCGACTTCGGTTGTGAAAGCAACGATTCCTACCGACACTGAAGATGCTGGCAAAGCCGAAGCTGAAGAACTCGCAGCCACAATGTCAGAAATTGACAAACTTATATCAGATGTGGTTGCAGGGAAGACAGATGTGATCGTGGAGAAAAGCATGGCCGAAATGCCTGATGAAGGGAAGAAACTTGATGATGCTCCTTCGGAAGAGAAAGATTTTGACCTTCGGCACCTGGGTGGCCAGGAACTTTCTGAGGAAGATAAGTTTGAGTTGAAAGAATTCGCTATGTCTTGTGGTTACCAACCATGGTCCATGCTCTTCGGTGGGGTCAATGAAGAAATCTTGGGATGCATTCGCGACCGCGCCGGGGCGAAGATTTTAGGCACCTTATCCAAGAGTGTTGGATTCCCGAAGTTGGAGACTGACATTAGCTGCTATAGACGATAACATATTGTTGGTAGTTTGTTTTATTCCAATTTCAAGGTGAGATTTTTCTCTACACTTTTTAATACTACCTTCGTAATGGTTTGAGTATTCTAATTCTAACTTGTTTTGCAGAGTATGTTATTAAGAAAAGCCTTGAAAATGCAGCAGGATACCGAAGATAGAAGAAACGAAGTTATTATTGAAGGCTTAGAAGATAAAATTAATGAACTTGAAGATTCTTTAAAAGAAAAAGACAGCCTGCTGCAATCAGCCGTAGGCTCCCTCGCGGAAGCACGGTCTCAGAACGATAAGCTGAGCAGAGAGCTAGACGAGGCTCGAGCAACCTTGAATGAAAGATCAGAGCGCTTCAACCATGAAATGAAGGAACTAAAAGCAAAGGTCAAAGCCGAAGCTGAAAAGAATGTGAAGCTAAGTGAAACTGTTAAGAACCTTTGGGACAAATGCTCCGGCTTTGCCACCCAATGCATTAATTGATTGAAGGAAATATTTAACTCAATCGGAGCCACTTCTAAAGAAATCACCCCTTCTACCAAAGACATCCCTGGGGCCTTCGATCATATCAAAAATGAAATTGAGGCCCTTGATGAAGTTATAACTAGGCACAGAGATTTCTGTGCTCTGGTGGCTTCACGCGGCACAACTGCAGCATTCATGGAGGCCGGGTGCAATCACGCGAGGGCCGTCAACAAGTCGAACTTCAATCTTTCATCATCGGATTTGGTTGACGTTCCAACCGAGGCTCGCAGTATAGGAAATAGATTCATTACCCAAATTTGGGCGAAGGGCGGGCGCGAATTGGCCAGGGATGAAGCACGAAAGCAGCTCAACTCAGTATGAAACTTTACCTTTGTACTTTTACCTTGATTTTCCCTTATTAAATTTCCGATTACCTTATACCTTGTTTTTCTGCAGAATGATGGCACTGAAGGTCGCTAAGCCGAAGCTTGTTCTGAAATGCTGAAGACCCTAGAATCTCCTTTTGTATTTATCTGTAGAAAGACTTAGAAACTCTTTGTATCATATGGCCAAAAATTGTAATTGTCAGTTGGACAAATTATTGTAAATATTTGTTAATACCTTGTAATACCATTTTACCTTTCGCTCATGCGTGAACTGTTTTGTTGTGGACGAAACCAATGCTTGTAGTCTTTTGAGCTGAAGGCGAAAAACACCTTCCCTTCTTTTCGTTCACACCAAAACATTTTTCATTGAAGACGAAGCATCTTCGTATGCAACAAAGCATTTTCTCATCAAGAACAGGCATTTCCTGTTTTTCCTGTTAATGTCTATGCTTTATGCCATGATGATCAACCTACGAATGTCTAATGTATGTTCATACGAATGCAAAGGATGATGTGATGAAATATGCAAATGTATGCCAAAAACACACTCAGACTCTGCATCCCCTTAGGAATGACTTTTGAGTCTCTTCACCTTTTACTTAGGTGGTATTTCAACCCTGCATCCCCTTATGGACGACTTTTGACTAAGCTCTGCATCCCCTTAGGAATGACTTTGGAGCTTCTTCACCTTTTACTTAGGTGGCATTTAAGCTCTCATCCCCTTAGGAACGACTTTGGAGCTTCTTCACCTTTGATTTAGGTGGTATTTTAGCTCTGTATTCCCTTAGGGACGACTTTGGAGCTTCGTAACTTACTCTGCGTCCCTTTAGGAATGGCTTTGTAGCTTCTTCCCCTCTTAGGTGACATTTTAGCTCTGCATCCTCTGAGGGACGACTTTTGAGCTTCTCCATGGCCTCTTGCACTCGATGGTGTGGTTCCTGATGTTACATTTTACATGTGGGGGAATTTGGCCCTTGTATTGCATAGGGCTAAACAAAAAATGAAAATTACAATCTATGGTCCCATTAAAAACCTTTCTCCCCTCTTGAAAGGAAAAGGGTACCATAGGGAAAAAATAAGAAAATTACATTGTTTACACATATTATCGTCGAAGCTCATCCACATTTCAAGACCTTGGTATGTCGTTGTCGTCCATGTCATTCAATCTATAAGATCCAGGTCTTGACGAAGATACAACCAAAAAGGGATCTTCCCACTTGAGCTGAAGCTTCCCCACTATATTAGGGTTGGCCACTCTACGAAGCACCAAATGTCCTGCCTTAATATTCTTTAATTTTACCTTTCTGTCATGCCATTTGATTGTTTTGGCCTGGTACTTATTGATGTGTTCTATTGCTATAGTCTAGTCCCTTCTATGGTGTCTTTTGTTATTTGGCAATCACCTTCATCCTCTGTCGAAGCTAAGGTTCTTATTGAACCCATTCTTGCTACTTCCGGTGTTATTGCTTCGTCACCAAACAAAAGCTTGAACAGGGTAAATCCTATTGACCTTGATACAACAGTGTTGTGATTCCACACCACCTTTATTAATTTGTCTGGCCACTTTCCTTTGGGTTGATTGAAGATTGACTTCATTATTCCTATTATTATAATTCCGTTTACTCTTTCTACCAATCCATTTGACTCCGGATGCCTCACTGATGCAAAGTGTATTTTTGTACCAATCTAGTTACAAAAGGTTTTGAATGTTTCAGCATCGAACTGAGTTCCGTTATCAACAGTGATAGCCTTTAGTACGCCGAAGCGACAAACAATACTTTGCCAGAAGAATTTTTGTACAGTGGCCGAAGTTATTGTAGCTAAGGGCTTTGCTTCGATCCACTTAGAGAAATATTTCACAGCTACGACGACATATTTCAAGTTGCCTTGTGCTGGTGGAAGTGGACCTAACAAATCCGGGCCCCACCTTTGCAGTGGCCAAGTTGGCTGTATTAGCTGGGTTAGAGACGAAGGTTGCTTCTGGTCTCTAGCGCATCTTTGACAATTTTCACATTTTTGAACCAAATCTGCTGCATCCGAAGCTGCCTTCGGCCAGTAAAAACCTTGTCTGAAAACCTTCCCCAGCAAAGACTTAGACCCAATATGAGCCCCACATAATCCTGCATGTATTTCGTTCATCAATTCTTGACCTTCAGCTCTGGACAAGCACTTGAGCAATGGAGAGCAGACTCCATGTTTGTATAACTCCCCTTCTATGATTACATATGATCTTGCCCTTGCTTCCATTCTTTTATAGTAAACTTTATCATCCGAAAGACAGTTGCCTTGGAGGAACGATACAATCTCAGTCCTCCAATCTTCACTATGTACTAGTGAAATTGTGAGCACTGCCCTTTCCATGAGCTCAACCGAATGTGCTTTTATTGTTTCGAAGAAAACTTCCGAAGGTAACGAAAGCCCCTGTGCCGCCGATTTAGCTAGCAAATCTGCGTGCTCGTTTTCTCCTCTTGGGATATTTTTTACAGAAAACCCTTCGAAGGAGGCCTCCATCCTTCGGACTACATCCAAATATTTTTCTAGCTTCAGGTCTCTTGCTTTGCTGCTTTTGTCAACATGACCTAAGATGACCTATGAGTCGGATTTAAGTATTGCCCTTCTTATTCCCATTGCCTTAAGCTTTCAAAGCCCCAAGAGAAGGGCTTTGTACTCTACAATATTATTTGTGTCATTCAAGACAGCTGCTGCTCCTGCGCCGAAGGTTCCCTAGGACCCATCACAAAATACTGTCTAGGCTTCGACATTAGTCGCTTTCTCTTCATCCTGAGCCCCTAGCATCCAATCAGCAATGAAGTCTGCTAATTCTTCGGATTGAATCGAAGATCTATGAACAAAATTGATAGTGAATTCGTTCAGTTTTGTAGCCCATTTTCCAACTCTTCCTGTGGCCTCTCTATTTCTCATTATGTCCTTGAGAGGTTGTGAAGAAGGTACTATGATGTGATATGCTTGAAAATAATGCCAAAGTTTCCTAGAAGCCATTAGCACAACATATAGTACCTTCTCTAACTCTGTATAATTTTTCTTTCATGCACTAAGCACTTCGGAAATGATGTAGACTGGCACTTGTTTTCTTGCTTGGCCCTCCTACTTCTCTTGCACCAATGCTGCACTAACCGCAGTGTGGGAAGCAGCTACATACAGCAGCAATGAGATTCCTGACGAAGGTGGAGTTAGGGTTGTCAGCTCTATCAAATATTGTTTCAGTTCTTCGAAGGCTTTTTGCTGATTTGGTCCCCATTGAAAGACTTTGGCTGACTTCAGCACTTCGAAGAATGGCAAGTTCCTCTCTGCTGACCTTGAAATAATTCTATTCAATGATGCCAGCCTCCATGTCAATCTTTGGGCACCCTTTCTTGACTTCGGTGGCTCCATTCGAAGTATGGCTTCTATCTTACTTGGATTAGCTTCGATACCCTTTGTTGATACCAAGCAACCAAGAAACTTGCCCTTCTTCACTCCGAAGACGCATTTTTCTAGATTTAGTTTAAGACCAGCCCGCCTAAAGTTGGCAAATGTCTCTTGCAAATCAGCAATGTGGTTTTCTTGCTTTGTGCTCTTTACTATGATATCATCAACATATGTCAGCACATTTCTACCGATTTGGGAGTGAAGAACTTTGGCAGTCATCCTGCTGAAGCTTCCTCCAGCATTCTTGAGCCCCTCAGGCATCCGAAGGTAACAATAAGTCCCACTAGGAGTTATGAAGCTTGTCTTCAGCTCATCCTCCTTGTTCATCCAGATTTGATGATAGCTTGAGTAACAGTCCAGTAAGCTCATGATCTCCAAAGTAGCTGCTACATCCATAAGGGAATCTATTCTTGGTAATGGAAATTCATCTTTCGGGCATGCCTTATTGAGGTCTGTAAAGTCGATGCAAATTCCCCATTTTCCATTAGCTTTCTTTGCCATCACAGTATTAGCCAGCCACTCTGGGTATGTCACTTCTCTGATAACACCGGCACTCAGAAGTCTTTTTACTTCGTTTCGTGTACCTTCGGCTTTTGTTGGGGGCCTTCCTCTTCTGAAGGTCCTCAAAAACTTGACTAACCTGGTTTTCAGTATAACATAGACTATTACAGGATGCTTCGGCTTTGAGATGAAAGTGTGTATGGCATGAAGGTGCAATCTGAAGGAAGAACGAACTAGCTCTGAAGCAGTGGTGGAAGGAGCTTTGGCTTAGCACGATGACGATGGTGAAAGATGGAACCGACCTAAAGGAGAAAAGACTGCTTAGTCCTCGACAACTGATTCTATGGTCATTAGTAAATGTTAGGGACATGCATGTAATTTTGTCCAGGCTGTGTCCTATGCCTATAAATAGATGAATAGTAACACCGTACTGTTCACACTGACTTGTAATCACTCTTGTGCCACTCCCGCATTTTCACCTTCTGCCGAGCAGAAGGTACAAATGTAATATGAATATTATTGATGTTTATCCATGTTTATGAAATAAGAATATAAATAATTCAATGATTTGGAACAATTTTTTATATTCTTTTTGTGTCTTATATGTCCTTGTTTACATTTTTGTTCACTAAAATGATGAAGGTATGTCCTTCATGACCTTCGTATGAAGATCATTATATCCCAAGGGAAATAATGCTTCGAAGGACAGTCTTTAATCGTTAACAATTGTGTTGCCTTGTTCTTGGTGTATAGCATTCG
Source organism: Zea luxurians (assembly GCA_029449295.1). NCBI lineage: Eukaryota > Viridiplantae > Streptophyta > Magnoliopsida > Poales > Poaceae > Zea > Zea luxurians. The sequence continues at coordinate 15,792,910 of JAOPSE010000002.1, forward strand.
AGAACAGGGACCAACATTGGCGCCCACTTTCGGTGAACTCATTTGACCGCCTTCGGCAAGCATCGACCTTCGTCATGCCGCCGAAGAAGAAAACAGTGCCAGGGGCTGCACTGCAGCCACTGGACATTAATCAGGAGACGCTACGCAAAGCTAGGAGCCAGAAGAGGAAGGCTACTAGCCCAACACTTTAGGAGGAGGAGCTAGACCAGGAGATCAGGGACCTGAAATCATTCACCAGTAGGTACAAAGGAAGAAGGAGAAGATGGCCTGTCTGGCCGATTTACAGAAGAAGATTGACGAAGCTGCTGAAGAGATGCGTCATCTTACTCAAGATGACTACGATAGAAGGCCCTAGCATAGGGAGCTTTGTCAAGAGAGTTCATTCAACGACGATGAATGGTACGATGACCTTCATCACGACAACTTTACTTTTGATGATGCTTCTCCTCAGGCAGCAGAACTGCAGGTTATTCCATGGCCACAATCCTACAAGCCACCGCAGTTGCCCATGTACGGTGGGCACTCAGACCCAAAGCAAATCTTAATGAGTTATGAGGCAACAATATCCTCATATGGAGGCAACGCCGCTGTCATGGCAAAGTCCTTCGTCATGACAGTCCGAAGTGTGGCCCATACATGGTACTCCTCCCTTCGGCCAGGAACAATTACATCATGGCAGAAGCTTAAGGACATGTTGATCACCAGCTTCCAAGGTTTCCAGACGAAGCCGGTCACTACTCAGGCATTGTTCCAATGCACTCAAGACCAGGATGAATACCTTCAGGCATATGTCCAAAGGTTCCTGCGACTAAGAGCACAAGCACCCATAATGCCTAACGAAATCGTCATTGAGGCTATGATCAAGGGACTCAGGCCAGGACCCACAGCTCAATATTTTGCTAGGAAGTCTCCACAAACTTTGGAGAAACTGCTTCAAAAGATGGATGTGTACATCTGGGCTGACAACAATTTTCACCAAAGAAGGGAGGAGGCCTACAGGTTTTCTGAGATGACCAGGGGCTTCAGAGGGAGGCTTCATCCTAGGCATGTCCGCTCAATTCATAACTCCAATTCCAATGATGAAAGGGCCAGCAATGCTCAACATAGTCTCCAAAATTCTCAGTCATCAAGTATGACTTCATTCAGACCACCAGCTCCGAGGGGCAGAGGAGGAAGAAGTTTCAGTGGAGGAAGGTTCGGAAACCAACCCAGAAAACAATAATGCCTTTTCTACGGCGAAGACAAAGGCCATACAACAAGAACGTGCCAAGTCACGATTCAGAAGCAGAAAGAGATTGCCGAAGCTGAAGCACGACAGAATCAGCCAAAACAGGTTTTGCACACCGCTTCATGCTATTCTTCGTACGTTCTAGAGTATGTAGGCAATCAGCAGCCTACGACCTCTGTCGCTTCGGCAAGCCATTCTCAAGCTTCATGGGCCCAGCTTCCACCACCACCGCTGCTCCCACCTACTCTGGCCTGAAGCCAGCAGATAGAAGGGCACCAACACGCTCAACAACAACACGATTTTCATGAGGAGTCCGAAGCTCGCACAGTCAACAACACTGTGCCTGAATCCAAGCACATCTACTGAAGAATATCCTACCTCTGGTGTATCTTTACCTTTTCTACCGTTTTATTTTTCTTGTATGAAAAAACAATTCATGAAGAATTGAATTCTGATTTCATGTAATAATAGTGATGCTTGTCTTAACAAAGTTGCGAAGCTACCAAAGTCGTTCCTAAGGGAGCGGAGTAAGTTGCAAAGCTACCAAAGTCGTTCCTAAGGGAGCGAAGAGTAAGTTGCGAAGCTACAAAAGTCGTTCCTAAGGGAGCGCAGAGTAAGTGCCGAAGCTACAGAAGTCGTTCCTAAGGGAGCACAGAGTAAGTTCTGAAGCTCAAAAGTCGTTCCTAAGGGAATGCAGAGCCAAAATACCACCGAAATAGAAGGTGAAGAAGCTCCAAAGTCATCTCTAAGGGGATGCAGAGCTTAAATGCCACCGAAATAGAAGGTGAAGAAGCTCCAAAGTCATTCCTAAGGGGATACAGAGCTTAAATGCCACCGAAATATAAGGTGAAGAGACTCAAAAGATGTCCCTAAGGGGATGCAGAGTCTGAGAGTGTTTCCGTGTGGATATGTGTCTTCGGCATAAACATCATGCTGCATCATACCATTGCATCATTCCACATAACATCACATCATACATCATGATGCATCAACAGCAAGATTGAGCACGAAGAAAACCTTTGGCAATTACATGATGAATAAAAGTGTGCCAAAGCACGAAGCACACCTTTGGCAATTACAATCTTACCAAGGAAATTTTTGTCGACATCATTCAATAGCTTTGCTATAGAAGGGTTTTTCTTTACGAAGCATGAAAAGAAGGGAAGGTGTTTTTTCGCCGAAGGCTCAAAAATGGTATGTACGCAAATTTCATGCATCGAAAAGAAATATATTACATTAATATACATGTTTGTCAATTGTTTCATACACAAATGTTACATTATACCACCACAACTAAAGCCTAGTCTTCTTTGAGAATATTCTCGACGGCCTCATTCAGCAGTCTATCGATGACTTCGTCGACGATGGTATTGGCAACACTCATTACATCCAGAGCCTATTTCGTAACATGATTGTTCTAGGGGTCATATGGCTCAGGTAGCGGTGAAAGTTCAGCTATAATAAACAAATTGTTAGTACGAAGCCAAAAAACAAACACCGAAGCTAGAATTCAATAATAATACTTATACGTCTTGCGCGCTCAGCAGCCTCTTCGGCTCGCCTAGCTTCTTCTCGGGCATCATGGATTTCTTTTTCATTTCTCTTTATAATTTCATCAGCCATTTCTCGGCCGCCTTTCATCCAGACATCGGAATAGAATTTCCCGCCCATCAAAGTAGCTTCGGCCGAAGGGTCCCTCGTGTCGTCTATGGAAAACACGGCTTCATCCTGGGCTACAGCTTTAAAATGTTCACAGCTAGCCTTCTCCAGAATTGCTACAACCCCTTGAGCGTCGGAGAAGGCATAAATATCCCCACGATCACTAAGGTTCTCTTCAAAAGCTTCGGCTTCTTCACCTATCCAATCGACGATTCCTTCGGGATCGCCTCTAATAAATTTTTGCTCGGTTGAGTAAGCACCCACCTTTGCAAAACTGTCTTTTAGCTTCTTGGCACAATCCAAGGACCTTTCGTAATATCTTTCCTTTAATTCCCAAAGCTCATCCACATTCTTCTACAACCTTGTGCTAGTCCACTCGCTTATTTCCTACTTTGCCTTAGCCACTTTGAAATCTTCATTCTTCTCGGCAAGCTTTTTCTTTAAATTTTCAATTTTGGCTCTATGAGCTTTGGACTGTGCGGCAAGATTGGCTTCACTAGTCTTGACTCTGTCCTCCAAGGAAAGTAGAATTTTGTCCTTCTCCACAGCTTCATTCCTCAGTTTGATAACCTCCGACCAAAGGTTACCAAGGGCTATCTGGCAACCTTCATCCTCAGCATTTTTCTGTGCTCTCAAAGCATTGCTCAGAATTAAGCCCTACAAGCAGAGGGGAGACAAAGGATCAGCACAAGAATAAAAGACAAAAAATAATCTGCTTATAAGTCCATAACTTTTGTACCTTCAAACTATTGTATGCAAGGCTGTCTATCAGGTCATCCTTCGACATAGTAGAAAGGCCAACTTCAAGCTTCGAAAATTCTATGTTTTTTACCATCTCCCGGTAAACAAATATTTCCTTGTTGTCCGGGAGACAGTAAAGAAAATCATCTTCGTCGGTGCCATTGTACACCAGGGCCCCCTTTGGGTACTTTAGTTCCCGAGCGTAGTGTTTGGCTTCCGCAATTTCCTCTGCAGACAACCTTTTACCCGAAGCATGTCAAATAATAAAGTCAAGATCTTCAGAAGATGCTTCGGGAGTAGGAGATTTAACTTTCTCGGACGTGTCCTTTTTCTTCGGAGCCAAACAAGCATCTAGAGATCTTCGTTCAGTTCTCTGCTCAGTCCCAGCAGGCTCTGCTTCAGTGGGCACTAAGGGCCCTGCTTCGAGTTCAGCACGAGCTGCAACAGCTTCGGCAGTCTCCTTTGTAGGGGCAGGAGTTGCCCTTGTAGACTCCAGGACAACGTTTAGCACGCTAGCCATCCTCCTCCTCTTGGGAGTTATTGCGGGAGCTTTCGATACCTTATGTGTAACACCCCTAGTGTTACTAGCACTAAAACTTGAGCATAACATTAGGTGCATTGACATTTCATATGTTTGTTACACCTAGAGTGCATTCACTAGGTAAAAATTTCAATCAAGTTGTGATGTTAGGACTTGACGAGTGGTTAACCCTAGGGTAGGGTACTTAACCCTGAATTAGGGCTTATGGATGCAAGAGAAGCCTAAATGAGTAAAAACCTCATAAGACATGAGAAATGATTATAATATATCACCTTTGATGGACTTTAGTAGTACAACAACCCTAAAGTACTCAAAACCCTAAAAAGAACCCTAGAAAACCCTAAATTGGAACCCTAGGGGGTAACTGTAAATTCTAGGCACTTTTGGACCCAAGTGCAAATATCAAAGTAAAAGAGCACCTCAAACCTACTGTCTTTCATATTGGAGAATTTGCAAGTTGAATAGTGGAATTTGGACCTATTTGCAAAAAGCACCCCATGAACCATATATGCCTAAGTCTGAAATTCAGTGAATAGGGTCAACTTTGGAGATCTATATCTCCCAATTCATAAGAAATTTGCCCTAGGTCAACACATCAAATTTGTAGAGCTATGATAGGAGTACAACTTTGCTTAAGTGATTAAGCCTTGGTGTTGTACATAAATGGGAGATAAATAGGTTTGAAGTCTGGCTGTCAGACCACCCTGAGACTAAATATTGACTGACAGTGAGTTCTGATGAACTTTGGACTCGATTCAAGCTCGAGGGAGTAAGCAAATGAGCAAGGTGTCTATAGTCGAATTGTAGCTGATATAAAGAGCTACAACTTTGATACAGATGGTATAAGTAGTTACTATGCGAAAATCAAAGATCCTGGCTCCTGAAATCGCTCTGTCAGGCGCTCTGATGGATGGTTTCGATGGTACAGTGACTGAATATGATCAGATGCAGTGCACCTCGTCACCAGTGACCCGTGCGCTCAAATTCACGCCGGCCGCCACGATTCGTGCCTTAGATAAGTGGATTACGCTCGGCAGTCAAAAGATCTTCAGCGCGGATGAGTTTGGGGCACTGTGGCCGCCCTGTTGTCGTGCCCACTTGCCCGGCGACGTGGCTGCGCGGCGCCGAGGCTGCCGCTGTTTTCCCCTGTCGTGCCACGCCTTAGGTAGTTACCACGTCGCTTTGTACCGTGAAGGTTAACCAGTGATAGTCATCCATCTATGACCATCGATCACCACGATAGATCGCCCGGTGACTCATCCCTTCTTCTCGGCCGCCAGCGCGATTTCTTCAAATCAGGCGCCACCGCTTAACGCCCCTATAAATTGATGGCCCGATCTACTGCACCATGTTGTCATGAAGCCAGAGCACCCACTCCTGCCTTCGATTAGCCACTATAGCCGAAGAATTTCATTCTTCCCTCAAATCGGTTGTCTGCGCCATCGTGAGACGTTGCGCCGTGGCCAGCCACCTCCAGGTCCGCCCTCGCTATTCTTGTCCGTGTTTTAGCACCCACACATGCTTGTGATACTTGTCGGCTAAACCCATTGAGCTTGACCACACTTAATCGACCGGAACACCTTGATTTGTGTACGGTGTTCGCCATCACCGTGGTTGGGAGACTCCAGGGCAGGATTAGTTCAATTGAGACTTGTTCTAGGTTCTCCTTGGGTCAGTAACGCTAACCCATCAATTAATTTAGGCAGTCGATGCCGGTCATGGCCATCCTGAGCAACAAGATGGTCGGTGGCGAGCACGCCGTTGCCATGGTTCGTTTTGGAGAAGAAACAGAAAACAGACGGCCTTAGTGTAAGTGTTAGAGACACGTGTGAATAGTGCTAAGGAATCTTTACGGGTTCTTCAAATCACCAGGGTCCCCTGTGCAAATCTGACAACACGGGCATGTGCGCGGGCGCGTTTCCCCGTTCATGGGCTGATTCGGGCCAGTTTCAGCCCACCACTATTCACCTTTTTTTCCTTTTCCTTTTCTACCAAGCTTAGGGAATTCATAGAAAATTATAGAAAAATGCTAAAAATATGAGACCAATTTTGTTAGACTCCTAAATTTCTCTAGTATTTAATAAAAATATTTCCAAGATTTGTAGCCCAGACTAGGAATTATTCAATATTTAAAAGAGCTTAAACCTATACCTTTGAATTTTTAGAAAATACTTGGTGACTCCAAAAATCACAAGACTTTTTAGATAAGTCTAATATGGTACTTAGAACCCTTAGTTAACGTTTGACATGTTTTGGATATTGTTTGATTCCCAAAGCCAAAACCCTAACCTTCTAGTTAATAATTGCCCTAGGGAAATAAGACACTGACTCAGAAAACCCTAGTTTCCCTGGTGCACCATGAAGGAAAGTTGTATTCAAGATACAACTTGATGTACCTCTATTATCATTGCATTTTCATAAGCATCACATGAGCATTCATGGTTATATATGGTTATGTATAGAAAACGAGGAAGAGGTAACTATTGAAGAAGAAGAGACTACACCGCCAACAAAAAATCCACCTGCCGGGAACTGTTTTTATTTCGATATTTGTGGAATAGAGCCCAACTCCCCTACAACACAAGGAAAGCCCCGATGCATTTGCCACCTCCTTGCTATTTTTAAATCTTTATCACCTTATATGATGCATTAGGTGATAGGAGTTGTGTGCTAAACCAATTGCTACATTTCCTTCCTTGGAACTATTTACCATTCCTTGATTCCCTATTTTATTAAAAGGTTTCTGATGCTTAGTCCTGCTTTAGAAAAATAAATGTTTTGTTTTAAACAAAAGGTGATGCTTCAAGTGGAATGGGATGTTTTCAAAAATAAAACTCGATGGTGGATCCATCATGGCCATGATGGATTCAACATCGAAAAAGATGTACCTCTGCCGGGTACCAAACTTTGGGATTTTAAATGATAAAGCTGAGACCGGGCGGGTGACTTGCACGAGAAGAGAGTCTCGGTGTAGTGTCTCCGTCTCAGTCAATTAAGGACCGTATCAATGTGGGCCTGCTGACCGAGGACCCTTTAATTGGTCACATGCCTCATCATGGATAAGCTTTGCCTCGGGCACACTAATACCAGAAAGGCTAACACGCAATGGGAGTGGAGAGATGGCGAGAGTAGCATGTACCCTCCATGGCAGGAGGCTGGATGGTGGTGTATCTGTGCTCTCGGTTGGCGTGAACCCGGTCTGGTCTTAAGAAACCTGGTGGCGAGTTGACATATGAAAGGGTTAAGTGCTACATATGTCGTGTGATTAGAGATCCTCAGCTGAGTATTAATCGATTCGAATCGTCGTTACTTCTCTGACATGAAGACATGGTCACTGACTTACACGTAGCATTCCAGTAAACTGAAAGGGTGATAAAATAAGGCTAGTGCAGGTCAAGTGCTTGAACTAGGGTAGAAAGAACTCTAGCTACAGGTAATGACCAAACTTGCTAATAAAACTAGATTGGTAAGGATTCACTATTAGTAAGCATTTCTGCAAAACAGAGTCTTTGATTCTTGAATAGCCTTACCTTGACTCCCTCAAGCTAGCATATCCTTGAGAGTCTTTTCTTTTGACGGGTAAGACTTGCAAAAGTACACTTCGTACTCAGGGTTTTCAAACCCATATTGTTGTAGCTGAAGAAACATCAGACTTTTGCTATTTTTGTTCTAAGGTGGTGCCCAAGGAAGAACCCCAACAGTGAAGTGGTGATGAGAGGATGTTGGCCTCCCTCTTGAAAAACAATATACTTTTGTGCGGGAGGGGTTTTTGCCTCCCAAGGTCTGTAATAATTAATATTCTATGCTCTCATATACCCAGGTTTTGTAATAACTATAATACTCTTTCTCTATATTTGAATAAATGTAAATTAAGCTATTGTAATTGCTTCCGCTATTCTTTCCTCTGATGTGATGTAACATCTGCGTGACGGGTGAAGCGCTCTTGGGCAAGGATTTGAGGATACAGGTACCGAACTTGTCGAGTGATTATGTGCATCTACAGGGTTGTCCAAAGTCTGTTGGACAAGAACAACTGTAGGTGGGCCTAATAACTTGGGAGGTTCCGTCACATTCGGCAATTCTGGCTCCGCTGGTGGGCTCAGGATTTTTGGCAGTCTTGTCGTTTCCCCTAGCTCTAGCTCTTTGGCCGCCTTTTCTTTGGGCTCGACAGTATGTTTCGGCACTTCGGCCGACCCGGTTGCAGGAACCTTTGGCACTTCAGCCGATTCTTCCTTGGAGCCGGTAGGAGCAGGCCGCCCTGACTCAGCAGTAGAAACTGTTCCTTCACCAAGCTTCGGCACCATGGCCGTTTCAATATATCTAGGTCAGTGCATTAAAACCTTGAACTTTTTGCCCTTCGGCGCAGTAGAAATGGCCGAAGTAGCAGTTTTCCTTTTTATTTCCCTGCTTTCGCGAGGGATAAGTATAGTCTGGGTACACGAAGCCGATAACGTCAAAAACTCTGTTTAACCTTTTCTTGCCTCGTCCTCCGAAGGCTAAGGTCATGGCATCATCTTCGGCTCTTGTGTACGCCCCAAGAAACTCATCGCTAGTCGCCTCAATAAAGGTCAGCCAGTCATCACTCGGCTCATCAAACTGATCTCTGTATCTGAAGGTGTATTTCAAATAAACCAAACTGCCTTGACTAGACCTGACAGCAGTCTCCTTCGGCATCTCCCAGTCATTCACAAGAAGCCACACTCTGTAGGCTATGTGCTCCTGGACTAGGTCTCTTGTCCCAATAAAGGTGCATACATTGTTGAAAGCTTTCTGGCATGCTTCGATATCGTTCCCAAGCGCAGTAGCTGGTGCCGAAGCGAGACCAAATAGGGCATTGGATAATCCACTTTATGTCTTCCCTTTCAACCAGATCATTCTTTACATAAAACCATTCCTCCATCCAAGCACCTGGCCACCCCTTTCGAAATGTCAGAACTGGGTAGCTCGCGTCAGAGCAAGGCATGAAGCTGTAACAACCAAAGTTATTATGATATTGTTCCTTCCTAGTAGCCTTCGTTTCATAAGACAGCTCATGCATATTATAGAAGTGAAAGGGAAATAGGGTCAAACCTTTTCCTATATGAATTTTGGTGGTTGAATTGCCAACACAAATTATTGGACTAACTAGTCTGCTCTAGATTATGAGTTCTACAGGTGCCAAAGGTTCACAACAAACCAATACAAAGTCAAAAGAAAGGGTTCAAAACAAAGGAGCAAAGTATACCAAAGGCAGCCCTAGTCTGGCACACCGGACTGTCCGGTGCACCACCGGACAGTGTTCGGTGCACCACCGGACAGTGTCCGATGCACCAGGGAGATCGAATCTGAACTTGCCAGCATCGGGAATTTGGGAGGCCGCTCCGCTATAATTCACCGGACTGTCCGGTGCAACACCGGACTGTCCGGTGTGCCAGCGGAGCAACAGCTACTTCGCGCCAACGGTCGCCTGCAAGTGAACAGTAAAAGCAAACAGTACGCGCCTGCACGCGCAGAAGTCAGAGTAGGCGCAGAAGGCGCACCGGACAGTCTACAGGACATGTCCGGTGCACCACCAGACTGTCCGGTGGCCCCAATTGTCAGAGCTCCAACGGTCAGAACCCAACGGCCTGGTGACGTGGCTTGCGCACCGGACAGTGTCTGGTGGCACACCAGACTGTCCGGTGCGCCATACGACAGAAGCCTTCACCAACGGCCATATTGGTGGTTGGGGCTATAAATACCCCCCAACCACCACTCTTCAAATAAAACTAGATTGGTAAGGATTCACTATTAGTAAGCATTTCTGCAAAACAGAGTCTTTGATTCTTGAATAGCCTTACCTTGACTCCCTCAAGCTAGCATATCCTTGAGAGTCTTTTCTTTTGACGGGTAAGACTTGCAAAAGTACACTTCGTACTCAGGGTTTTTAAACCCATATTGTTGTAGCTGAAGAAACATCAGACTTTTGCTATTTTTGTTCTAAGGTGGTGCCCAAGGAAGAACCCCAACAGCGAAGTGGTGACGAGAGGATGTTGGCCTCCCTCTTGAAAAACAATATACTTTTGTGCGGGAGGGGTTTTTGCCTCCCAAGGTCTGTAATAATTAATACTCTATGCTCTCATATACCCTAGTTTTGTAATAACTATAATACTCTTTCTCTATATTTGAATAAATGTAAATTAAGCCATTGTAATTGCTTCCGCTATTCTTTCCTCTGATGTGATGTAATATCTGCGTGACGGGTGAAGCGCTCTTGGGCAAGGATTTGAGGATACAGGTACCGAACTTGTCGAGTGATTATGTGCATCTATAGGGATGTCCAAAGTTTGTTGGACAAGAACAACTGTAGGTGGGCCTAATAACTTGGGAGGTTCCGTCACATTCGGCAATTCTGGCTCCGCTGGTGGGCTCAGGATTTTTGGCAGTCTTGTCGTTTCCCCTAGCTCTGGCTCTTTGGCCGCCTTTTCTTTGGCCTCGGCAGTATGTTTCGGCACTTCGGCCGACCGGGTTGCAGGAACCTTTGGCACTTCAGCCGATTCTTCCTTGGAGCCGGCAGGAGCAGGCCGCCCTGACTCAGCAGTAGAAACTGTTCCTTCACCAAGCTTCGGCACCATGGCCGTTTCAATATATCTAGGTCAGTGCATTAAAACCTTGATCTTTTTGCCCTTCGACGCAGCAGAAATGGCCAAAGTAGCAGTTTTCGTTTTTATTTCCCTGCTTTCGCGAGGGATAAGTATAGTCTGGGTACACGAAGCCGATAACGTCAAAAACTCTGTTTAACCTTTTCTTGCCTCGTCCTTCGAAGGCTAAGGTCATGGCATCATCTTCGGCTCTTGTGTACGCCCCAAGAAACTCATCGCTAGTCACCTCAATAAAGGTCAGCCAGTCATCACTCGGCTCATCAAACTGATCTCTGTATCTGAAGGTGTATTTCAAATAAACCAAACTGCCTTGACTAGACCTGACAGCAGTCTCCTTCGGCATCTCCCAGTCATTCACAAGAAGCCACACTCTGTAGGCTATGTGCTCCTGGACTAGGTCTCTTGTCCCAATAAAGGTGCATACATTGTTGAAAGCTTTCTGGCATGCTTCGATATCGTTCCCAAGCGCAGTAGCCGGTGCCGAAGCGAGACCAAATAGGGCATTGGATAATCCACTTTATGTCTTCCCTTTCAACCAGATCATTCTTTACATAAAACCATTCCTCCATCCAAGCACCTGGCCACCCCTTTCGAAATGTCAGAACTGGGTAGCTCGCGTCAGAGCGAGGCATGAAGCTGTAACAACCAAAGTTATTATGATATTGTTCCTTCCTAGTAGCCTTCGTTTCATAAGACAGCTCATGCATATTATAGAAGTGAAAGGGAAATAGGGTCAAATCTTTTCCTATATAAATTTTGGTGGTTGAATTGCCAACACAAATTATTGGACTAACTAGTTTGCTCTAGATTATGAGTTCTACAGGTGCCAAAGGTTCACAACAAACCAATACAAAGTCAAAAGAAAGGGTTCAAAACAAAGGAGCAAAGTATACCAAAGGCAACCCTGGTCTGGCGCACCGGACTGTCCGGTGCACCACCAGACAGTGTCCGGTGCACCAGGGAGATCGAATCTGAACTTGCCAGCATCGAGAATTTGGGAGGCCGCTCCGCTATAATTCACCGGACTGTCCGGTGCAACACCGAACTGTCCGGTGTGCCAGCGGAGCAACAGCTACTTCGCGCCAACGGTTGCCTGCAAGTGAACAGTAAAAGCAAACAGTACGCTCCTGCGCGCGCAGAAGTCAGAGTAGGCGCAGAAGGCGCACCAGACAGTCTATAGGACATGTCCGGTGCACCACCAGACTATCCGGTGGCCCCAATTGTCAGAGCTCCAACGGTCGGAACCCAACGGCCTGGTGACGTGGCTGGCACACCAGACAGTGTCTGGTGGCGCACCAGACTGTCCGGTGCGCCATACGACAGAAGCCTTCACCAACGGCCATATTGGTGGTTGGGACTATAAATACCCCCAACCACCACTCTTCAAGACATCCAAGCATTCACTACATCTCATTCAATACAAGAGCAATACACAACACTCCAAGACACAAATCAAAGCCTCCGATCGAATCAAAGTCCCCAATTCAACTCTAGTTTTTAGGACTTGTGAGGAGATCGACTTGTGTTCTTTTGTTGCTCTTGTTGCTTGGTTGGCTTTCTTCTTTCTCTCATTCTTACTTTCAAAACCTTGTAAGCGAAGCAAGAGACACCAATTGTGTGGTGGTCCTTGCGGGGTCTAAGTGACCCGGGAAATCAAGGAAGGAAGCTCACTCGATCTAAGTGACCGTTTGAGAGAGGGAAAAGGTTGAAAGAGACCCGATCTTTGTGACCACCTCAACGGGGAGTAGGTTTGCAAGAACCAAACCTCGGTAAAACAAATCATCGCGTCTAACTCTTCATTTGCTTGTGTTTTGTTTTCGGCCTCTCTTTTGGACTCGATTACATTTCTAACGCTAACCCTGGCTTGTAGTTGTGCTTAAGTTTATAATTTTTAGATTCCCCCTATTCACCCCCCTCTAGGCGACTTTCAATTGGTATCAGAGCCCGGTGCTTCATTAGAGCCTAACCGCTCGAAGTGATGTCAGGAGAACACGCCAAGAAGGAGATGGTGACCGGCGAGAAGCCCACCACAAGCCACGGGAAGACTCCATCGGGAGAGTCCCGCAACAAGAAGAAGGAGGAATCACCTCCTCACAAGTCGCATCGGAGTGGCGAGAAGAAAAAGAAGATGAAGAAGGTGGTCTACTACGAGACCGACTCTTCATCGCCATCCACCTCCGGCTCTGACGCACCATCCGTAACTTCTAAGCGCCATGAGCGCAAGAAGTTTAGTAAGATTCCCCTATGCTACCCTCGTATTTCAAAACATACTCCTTTACTTTCCGTCCCATTAGGCAAACCACCTATGTTTGATGGTGAAGATTATAATATGTGGAGTGATAAAATGAGGCACCATCTAACCTCACTCCACACTAGCATTTGGGATGTTGTTGAGATTGGAGTATAGGTACCTTCGCCGAGGGATGAAGACTATGACTCGGACGAAGTTGCCCAAATCTGGCACTTCAACTCCCAAGCCACCACTATACTCCTCGCCTCTCTAAGTCGAGAGGAGTATAACAAGGTGCAAGGGTTGAAGAGCGCCAAAGAGATTTGGGACGTGCTCAAGACCGCGCACGAAGGTGATGAGGTGACCAAGATCACTAAGAGGGAAATGATCGAGGGGGAGCTCGGTCATTTCATGCTCAACCAAGGAGAAGACCCGCAAGCCATGTACAACTAGCTAAAAACCTTGGTGAACCAAGTGCGCAACCTTGGGAGCACCAAGTGGGATGACCATGAGATGGTCAAGGTTATTCTTAGATCACTCGTATTTCTTAACCCTACTCAAGTTCAATTAATTTGTGGTGATCCAAGATATAAACTAATGTCTCCCGAGGAAGTAATAGGAAAATTTGTGAGCTTTGAATTGATGATCAATGGCTCCAAGAAGATCATCGAGCAAGGTGCCTCCTCCTCCGTACCCAAAGCACAACCCGTTGCATTCAAGGCAACGGAGGAGAAGAAAGAAGACTCTACACCGAGTAGGGTCCCCATCGACGCCTCCAAGCTCGACAATGAGGAGATGGCGCTCATCATCAAGAGCTTCCGCCAAATCCTCAAACAAAGGAGGGAGAAAGACTACAAACCCCGCTCCAAGAAGGTTTGCTACAAATGTGGTAAGCCCGATCATTTTATCGCTAAATGCCCTTTGTCTAGTGATAGTGACAGGGATAACGGCAAGAGGGGGAATAAGAAGGAGAAGAAGAGGTATTACAAGAAGAAGGGCGGCGATGCCCATGTTTGCCGGGAGTTGGACTCCGACGAGAGCTCCACCGACTCCTCCGACGATGAGGACGCTGCCAACATCGCCGTCAACAAGGGACTTCTCTTCCCCAACGTCGGCCACAAGTGCCTCATGGAAAAGGGCGGCAAGAAGAAGAAGGTAAAATCAAAATCCTCCACTAAGTATGCAACTTCTAGTGATGAGGATAATTCTAGTGATGATGAAGATAACTTGCTTACTTTTTTGCCAATCTTAACATGCAACAAAAAGAGAAATTAAATGAATTGATTAGTGCCATTCATGAGAAGGATGAACTCTTGGATAGCCAAGAGGACTTCCTTATCAAAGAAAACAAAAAGCATGTTAAGACTAAAAATGCTTATGCTCAGGAGGTAGAGAAAAATGAAAAATTAACTAGTGAGCTAAGTAGTTGCCATGACACTATCTCCAACCTTAGAATTGAGAATGCTAATTTGATTGCTAAGGTTGAGAAGTCAAATATTTGTGATGATTCAATTGTCAATCTTAGAAATGATAATGCTAGTTTAATTGCTAAGATTGATCAATTGAATGCCTCCCTTGCTAGCCTTAGGAATGAGAATGAAAAATTGATTGCTAAGGCTAAGGAACTAGATGTTTGCAATATTTCTATTTCCAATCTTAGAGATGAGAATGACATTTTACATGCTAAGATTGTTGAATTAAATGATTGCAAACCCTCTACTTCTATCGTTGAGCATGTTTCTATTTGCACTAGATGTAGAGATGTTAATGTAGATGCTATCCATGATCACCTTGCTATGATTAAACAACAAAATGATCATATAGCAAAATTAGATGCTAAAATTGCCGAGCATGAACTAGAAAATGAGAAATTTAAATTTGCTCGTAGTATGCTTTATAGTGGGAGACGCCCTAGCATTAAGGATGGCATTGGCTTCCAATAGGGAGACAATGTCAAGCTTAATGCCCCTCCTAAAAGATTGTCTAATTTCGTTAAGGGCAAGGCTCCCATGCCTTAGGATAATGAGGGTTACATTTTGTACCCTGCTGGTTATCCTGAAGATAAGATTAGGAGAATTCATGCCAAGAAGACTCATTCCCACCATGCTTTTATTTATAAGAATGAGGCTTCTAGCTCTAGGCTTTCTACACATGTTAAAATGCCTAAGAAAAAAACTCCTACTGCATCAAATGATCATAATGTTTCATTCAAAACTTTTGATGCTTCTTATGTGCTTACTAACAAATTAGGCAAAGTAGTTGCCAAATATGTTGGGGGCAAACACAAGGGGTCAAAGACTTGTGTTTGGGTACCCAAGGTGCTTGTTTCTAATGTAAAAGGACCCAAGACCGTTTGGGTACCTAAGAACAAGGCCTAAATTTGTTTTATAGGTTTATGCATCTGGGGGCTCAAGTTGGATCATCGACAGCGGGTGCACAAACCACATGACTGGGGAGAAAAGAATGTTCTCCTCCTACGAGAAAAACCAAGATCCCAAAGAGCTATCACATTCGGGGATGGAAATCAAGGTTTGGTCAAAGGATTGGGTAAAATTGCTATATCACCTGCCATTCTATTTCCAATGTTTTTCTTGTAGATTCTCTAGATTACAACTTGCTTTCTGTTTCTCAATTATGCAAAATGGGTTACAACTGTCTTTTTACGGATACAGGTGTTACTATCTTTAGAAGAAGTGATGATTCAGTAGCTTTTAAGGGAGTATTAGAGGGTCAGCTATACTTAGTTGATTTCAATAGAGCTGAACTCGATACTTGCTTAATTGCTAAGACTAACATGGGTTGGCTCTGGCACCGCCGACTAGCCCATGTTGGGATGAAGAATCTTCACAAGCTTCTAAAGGGAGAACACATTTTGGGACTAACAAATGTTCATTTTGAGAAAGACAGGATTTGTAGCGCATGCCTAGCAGGGAAGCAAGTTGGTGTTCATCATCCACATAAGAACATCATGACAACTGACAGGCCACTGGAGCTACTCCACATGGATTTATTTGGCCCGATAGCTTACATAAGCATCGGCGGAAGTAAGTACTGTCTAGTTATTGTGGATGATTATTCTCGCTTCACTTGGGTATTCTTTTTGCAGGAGAAATCTCAAACCTAAGAGACTTTGAAAGGATTCTTGAGATGGGCTCAAAACGAGTTCGGCTTGAGAATCAAGAAAATAAGAAGCGACAACGGGACGGAGTTCAAGAACTCTCAAATTGAAGGCTTCCTTGAGGAGGAGGGCATCAAGCATGAGTTTTCTTCTCCCTACATGCCACAACAAAATGGTGTAGTGGAGAGGAAGAATAGAACTCTATTGGACATGGCAAGGACCATGCTTGATGAATACAAGACTTCGGATAGGTTTTGGGCGGAGGCGGTCAACACCGCTTGCTACGCCATCAACCGGTTATATCTACACCAAATCCTCAAGAAGACATCATACAAACTCCTCACCGGTAAAAAGCCCAATGTTTCATATTTTAGAGTCTTTGGTAGCAAATGCTTTATTCTTGTTAAAAGAGGTAGAAAATCTAAATTTGCTCCTAAGGCTGTAGAAGGCTTTTTACTTGGTTATGATTCAAACACAAGGGCATATAGAGTCTTTAACAAGTCCACTAGACTAGTTGAAGTTTCTTGTGACATTGTGTTTGATGAGACTAATGGCTCTCAAGTAGAGCAAGTTGATCTTGATGAACTAGATGATGAAGAGGCTCTGTGCGTAGCGCTAAGGAACATGTCCATTGGGGATGTGTGTCCTAAGGAATCCGAAGAGCCTCCACAAGCACAAGATCAACCATCTTCCTCCATGCAAGCATCTCCATCAACTCAAGATAAGGATGAGGCTCAAGATGATGAAGGAGAAGATCAAGAAGATGAGCCACCTCAAGAGGACGGCAATGATCAAGGGGGAGATGCCAATAATCAAGACAAGGAGGATGAGCAAGATCAAAGGCCGCCACACCCAAGAGTCGACCAAGCAATCCAACAAGATCACCCCGTGAACACCATCCTAGGAGATATTCATAAGGGGGTAACCACTCGATCTCGTGTTGCTCATTTTTGTGAACATTACTCTTTTGTCCCCTCTATTGACCCACACAGGGTAGAGGAAGCACTTCAAGATTCGGATTGGGTGCTGGCGATGCAAGAGGAGCTCAACAATTTCACGAAGAATGAGGTATGGCATTTAGTTCCACGTCCTAACCAAAATGTTGTAGGAACCAAGTGGGTCTTCCGCAACAAACAAGATGAGCATGGTGTGGTGACAAGGAACAAGGCACGACTTGTGGCCAAAGGGTATGCACAAGTTGAAGGTTTGGATTTTGGTGAAACCTATGCACCCGTAGCTAGGCTTGAGTCAATTCGTATATTACTTGCCTATGCTACTTACCATGGCTTTATGCTTTACCAAATGGACGTGAAGAGTGCCTTCCTCAATGGACCAATCAAGAAAGAGGTCTATGTTGAGCAACCTCCAGGCTTTGAAGATAGTGAGTATCCGAACCATGTCTACAAACTCTCTAAGGCGCTTTATGGGCTCAAGCAAGCCCCAAGAGCATGGTATGAATGCCTAAGAGATTTTCTTATCACTAATGGCTTCAAAGTCGGTAAAGCCGATCCTACTCTCTTTACTAAAACTATTGAAAATGATTTGTTTGTATGCCAAATTTATGTTGATGATATCATATTCGGGTCTACTAACAAATCTATTTGTGAAGAGTTTAGTAGGATCATGATTCAAAAATTCGAGATGTCTATGATGGGGGAGTTGAAGTATTTTCTAGGATTTCAAGTCAAGCAACTCCAAGAGGACACCTTCATCAGCCAAACAAAGTATATTCAAGATATTCTCACCAAGTTTGGAATGAAGGATGCCAAGCCCATCAAGACACCCATGGGAACCAATGGGCATCTCGACCTCGACACGGGAGGTAAATCCGTAGATCAAAAGGTATACCGGTCAATGATAGGGTCCTTACTCTATTTATGTGCATCTCGACCGGACATTATGCTTTCTGTATGCATGTGTGCAAGGTTCCAAGCCGACCCTAAGGAAGTTCACCTTAGCGCCGTGAAGCGAATCTTGAAATATTTAGTTCAAACACCTAAGTTTGGTCTTTGGTACCCCAAGGGATCCTCGTTTGATTTATTAGGATATTCCGATGCTGATTGGGCAGGGTGTAAAATTTATAGGAAGAGCACATCAGGGACTTCTCAGTTTCTAGGGAGATCCCTGGTGTCTTGGGCTTCAAAGAAACAAAACTCAGTAGCTCTTTCTTCCGCCGAAGCCGAGTACATTGCCGCAGGTCATTGTTGCGCACAATTACTTTGGATGAGGCAAACCCTTAGGGACTATGGCTACAAATTTAGCAAAGTCCCTCTCCTATGTGATAATGAGAGTGCAATCCGCATGGCGGATAATCCCGTTGAACACAGCCGCACTAAGCACATAGCCATTCAGTATCACTTCTTGAGAGATCACCAACAAAAGGGGGATATCGAGATAGCCTATATAAACACCAAAGATCAATTGGCCGATATCTTTACCAAGCCTTTAGATGAGAAAATCTTTACCAAACTTAGGAATGAGCTAAATATTCTTGATTCTAGGAATTTTGATTGATTCCTTGCACACATAGCTCATTTATATACCTTTGATCATATCTCTTTTATGCCTATGACTAATATGTTTTCAAGTGTATTATTATGCTGTAACACCCGGATTTAAGGAACAAAGCCGGGTGCATCTCATACATGCGCCAAGAAGACAACATATATAATAACAGAGTGTATAGAGATAAATGTCATAAAACATCAGAGTAATTATTACATAGCGGGAGACTTATTACAAAATAAAAGTATAACCATAAAACAAACTAAGGATCGTCGGCGCCAATGTCGACTGAGAAACGCCACCTAGATCAGATCGAACTCAGTGTTAGGCAGCTCCTCTTCGACCACCTGTTCTTCTCCTGTGGGGGGGGGGTGAGACAGCAAGAGTGAGCTCACATACGTTCATAGCTCAACAAGTCGTGGGGAATAATGTGGCATGAACTCACCAAAGGTGGGAGTTCATGAAGTGTAAGGCTGATCAATGAAATAGAGGCTAAGGCTGAGCATTGCTTTTATAAGTTGGTCAAAATTTTATTAGCAATTACTAAGTGTAAGTAAATACCAAACCTTAATAATAAAGAACAGTAATAGTAAAATAATCCCAAATGCGATGCAAATGTCAGATTGAATTTAAGTTCCATAATTAATCATGTGAGGGTCCGAGCCGCTCATGACCGTGAGCACGGCTAGTATACTAGTTTTACACTCTGCAGAGGTTGCACATCTTTACCCACAAGCCGTGTTACCCATCTGCCAAGGGGTCATGAATCCCATACACCTCTACCAAGGAAGCGAGGCAGGGTAACACTACGAGGCCTTTACAAAGTTCCACTAGCTTCAGACTACCCGCTACAGTTTATAGGAAGCTCCAGTGCAGGGTTCTTGCCGACCGCCATCGCAGCAAAATCAAACAAGGACCTCCCTACACTGACCACTCCCCTACTGCCCTTGCCCCTTTCGGGTAAGGTAGCCCTCCCCTAGCTTTCCTAGTTAATCAGCCAAGGGCGTCCCATTAAACCCTTGTGGTAGCACTGTTTTCCCGGGTGGTCGCTCCATGTTCCCATTAATTTAATGATCTTAACATGAACAGTAATAATAACAAGATAATAACAGAATAATCATGAATAATGAATCTCCATACCCAATCCACATAAAGCAATAGCAAGTACTACCCAAAAATATGCCAGGGGTGAACAAGGTATAGAGGTAATCAAAACTGGGGTACATAAAGGATCCCATCAAAATTAACCTAAGCAGATCATTAACATTAATAAGAACATGGCTGGGAAAAGTAAGTGAACAAGGGCACAACTTGCCTTCAATGAGCTCCTGCTCAGCTATCTCTACTTGTTGAACCTCAGTTTCCACAGTGGCTTGCTCGTCTACTCGCATCAACACAATACATACATAGTATAGCCAAAATCAACATCACACCAAACAGATGAATAAAATATACAGTAAAAATCTACACATTAAAATGAAATCATAGGAACTGGAATCACTAAATTTGGAGTTATAGGTTTCAAGTTATGAATTTCCTAAGGTTTAATGTGATTAAAATAGGATTAGATGAGAAATTAATTTTCTAAATGTTTTCATGTCAAAACAGAGATACTAAATGATAGTGAATATTATTACAAAATTTTAGAAATTGGAATGGAGTAATTTGGAGCTCATATGAATTTTCTATGAATTATCAAAGTTCTAGCAATTATTTTCAAATTAAAAATCTATTTTCTATTTTATTTATTCAATTTAAACGATCACTGGACTGGGCCTCGATTTCCAGAAAGGTAAGGGGGCTGAGCGAATAAATTCCTAGACTCAGAATCCCAGCTAGGTGGACGGCGGGTTGATTCTGCGAAAACAGGGGGTTTCTTTACAAAGATTGCCATAGTGAAGGGATACGGGCGAGTCTCGGCCATCCGATTTGAAGCCGACGGCCCAGATTACATCCGCATCCCCCCCGAACCGGTACGGAGTAGGATCCGCACGATTCTAGATCAACGGCCAAGGTTTAATGAAGCCCAGATCCGATTCCCACCATCGGATCTCCAATCTACGGTCACGGGTGGACGCGGTCGAATCGGTATCCCGATCTAATCTTAGCCGTCAATGATCGGATCGATGGACGCGAGCCATTCCGTGCCATCGCGCGCCAGAGCCGGCCAGCTTGCGACGGTGCCGCACGAGCGGACGGCGGCGGACCCGCCGGCGTAAGGTTATCTACCGCTCCGAGGGCCCAATTCCCACCCAATCCTGCGCAACATGAAGGGAGCATCACGACGAACCGTGTGAACAGCGGTTTACCGAAGTTGGGCGCGAGAGTCCTGGTGTTTCCCGGGTTGAGGCGGATTCGCGGCGGCGATGTCACTCCGGCGAGCAATTACCGAGGCAGGACCGCCCCGATTCTCCAATTACGTGCACCAGAGCTTCCGCGACGACCCGCCGATGAACCAGAGCCACGAACGGAACGAGGTGACGGCGGCGGCCCCAGATGCCCACGGCTCCCGATCTTCCGCGGCGGCACGGTGACACTCAGCTACGGCAGTGGTCGCGATAGTAGGGAGATAGGGAAGGGGAGAGTTTGAGGCCTCGCACTTATACTCCAGTAACGCCCCACGGTCGTTGCACGGACGCCGAGATCACCGGCGAGGAAGACGCGGGGTGGGTGCGGTCCGCGCGGTGAGGTTTGTTACGCTTCTGACAGCTAAGGCCCAGCGGCAGTGGTCGATTACACGGTGTCTGGTATGCGGGGCCTACACGCAGTGAGAGGGAAGTCGGTCGCGCGCGTGTGGAGGAGACGGGCGAGGCTGACAGAGGGTCCCCACCTGTCGGCGCGGGCGAGCACTCCCCCGATGGGCTGGGGCGGTGTGTTATTCTGCTGGGCCAAAATGAGTAGAGGTCGGCCCATGAGGCTTTTGTTCTTTTTCTTTTTATTTTTCCTTTCTATTTTCTTCATTTTCAAACCCAATTTGAATTCAAGTTTAAATTCAAACTTTTGTGGATCTTCATTTATAAACTCTATTTTTGCAATTAAAAATACTAAGCCTGAAGATGTTTATTTATACATTTTATTTATATTTTCATATCTCTTCTCTTTTCCTTATCTTCAAACCCTAATTTCCACTTAGGGTTTAATTCAACATTTAGATTTATTATCTCATTGTTACTATCCTTATTATTTTTATTTAATGCAAAAACATATAAAACTCCATCAAGATGCATTTTCTTTTTTATCATTTGTTTTAATTCATTTCCAACTTTCATGTATGCTCTTTTTATGATGCAAATATGGCACATAAGATAAGGATTTCACTATATAATCCTTTTATACAATTTTGAGTATTACAAATCCTACCCCCCTTAAAAATAATCTCGTCCTCGAGATTTAAGAAGATCTAGGGAAAAGGTGGGGAAAATCTATGCGAAGCTCTTCTTCTCTTTCCCAAGTTGCTTCATCTTCACCGTGGTGGCTCCATTGAACTTTGCACATCTTTATAACCTTATTCCTCGTAACTCGAGTCAGAGTATCAAGAATCTTGATGGGGTACTCAGCATAAGTCAAATCTTCTTGAACACTAAGGTCTTCCAGTGGTAATTGTTCTTCAGGTACCCTGAGACATTTGTTCAGCTGAGATACATGGAATACATCATGAACATCCGCGAGATGATCCGGTAACTCCAATTGATATGCAACTTCTCCCACTCGCTTTAAGATTAAAAAGGGTCCGATAAAGCGAGGGGACAACTTTCCTTTGACTTTGAACCTTCTCATGCCCCGGAGTGGTGACACCTTCAAATAGACATAATCTCCCTCCTTAAACTCAAGTAGTCTTCTCCGGGTGTCAGCATAACTTTTCTGTCTTGACTGCGCAGTTCTCAAATTCTCCCTTATTTGCTGAACTTGTTCCTCTGCTTCTTGTATAATCTCAGGCCCAAACAACTACCTTTCACCGGTCTGATCCCAATATAATGGAGTCCTGCACTTTCTACCATATAAAGCCTCAAACGGTGACATCTTCAAACTGGCCTGATAGCTATTATTATAAGAGAACTCCGCATATGGTAGACTCTTATCCCAACTACCACCATGCTTAAGGGCACATGCTCTTAACATATCTTCTAACACTTGGTTAGTCCTCTCTGTCTGCCCATCAGTCTGTGGGTGGTAAGCCGAACTAAAATTCAATCTGGTATCCAAGGACTCGTGTAACTTCTTCCAATACCGAGAGGTAAACTGTGATCCTCGATCTGACACAATCTTCTTTGGCACACCATGTAGGCATACAATCCGTGCCATGTACAACTCTGCCAACTTAGCTCCTGAATATGTGGTCTTCACTGGAATAAAGTGGGCTACTTTAGTTAGCCTGTCCACAATCACCCATATAGAATCATATCCAGCAGACGTGCGGGGTAATCCAACAATGAAGTCCATGCCAATCTCTTCCCATTTCCACTCAGGTATCTTCAGTGGGTGCAATAGTCCGGCTGGCCTCTGGTGTTCAGCTTTAACTCTTTGGCATACATCGCACATAGCCACATGTGCAGCCACATCTCTCTTTAGTCCATACCACCAATACTTTTGCTTCAAATCCTGATACATCTTAGTACTTCCAGGATGAATAGAATAAATTGAGTCATGTGCTTCCTTCAATATGGTTTCCCGAAGACTATCAATATCGGGAACACAGATCCGATTCTTGAACCATATCGTGCCTTGTTCATCCTCCGTGAACTCTGGGCCTCTACCCTCTGTTATCAGATCCTTGATCTCCTGGATTTTAGCATCACCAACCTGGCCTTTACGAATTTCTTGCTCCAAGGTAGGTTCCAATTCAATAGTAACTCCTTCCGTATGTGTAACAATTCCCAGGTTGAGTCTCTCAAAATCTTTTGCTAATTCATCAGGTAGCTGGACAACGAAAGCGGAGTGAACATGCTGCTTCCGACTCAAGGCATCTGCAACCAAATTTGCCTTGCCTGGGTGATAGTGAATCTCCAAATCATAATCCTTAATGAGCTCCAACCAACGGCGTTGCCTAAGGTTGAGATCCTTCTGAGTGAATATATACTTCAAACTCTTATGATCCGTGTATACTTGGCACTTAGTTCCCATGATGTAGTGTCTCCAAATCTTAAGTGCATGCACAACGGCAGCTAGTTCCAAGTCATGAGTGGGGTAGTTCAGTTCATGCTTCCGCAACTGACGAGATGCATAGGCAATCACATGTCCTTCTTGCATGAGCACACATCCAAGTGCTTGGCCACATGCATCACAATAAATGTCAAATCCCTTCTGTAGGTCTGGCATAATCAATACTGGTGGCGACATTAGTCTCTCCTTCAATTGATCAAAGCTTTCTTGGCACTTCTCATCCCACTTGAATTCTCTTCCTTTCTCCAAAAGCGATGTCATGGGCTTAGCAATCTTAGAAAATCCTTCAATAAATCTCCGATAATATCCTGCGAGTCCCAAGAAACTCCGAATCTCCGTAACTGTAGTGGGCACTCTCCACTCCATTATCTCCTTCACTTTAGCAGGATCCACTGCTATTCCTCCATTAGAAATAATATGACCAAGGAATGGCACCTTGTCAATCCAAAACTCGCACTTGCTGAACTTAGCGTAGAGTTGATTATCTCGTAACTTCTGTAGCACCAACCTTAGATGTTGTTCATGATCACTTTCATTCTTAGAATAGATAAGAATATCGTCAATAAACACCACGACGAATCTGTCCAAATAATCCATAAACACTTTGTTCATCAAATTCATGAAATAAGACGGTGCATTGGTTAATCCAAATGACATAACAGTAAATTCATATAATCCATATCGAGTCGAGAAAGCCGTCTTGGGAATATCCGATGGTCTAATCCTCATCTGATGGTAACCCGATCGAAGATCAATCTTCGAAAATACTCTTGCACCTCTCATCTGATCAAATAAATCTTCAATACGGGGCAACGGATACTTGTTCTTCACTGTAACATCATTAAGGGATCTATAATCCACACACATCCGCTGCGATCCATCCTTCTTCTGTACAAACAAGACCGGTGCTCCCCAAGGTGAGGAACTTGGACGAATGTAACCAGCCTCTTGTAACTCCGTCAACTGCTTCTTAAGTTCCTTCAACTCTTCTACGGACATTCTATAGGGCCGTTTAGAAATAGGGGCGGTTCCAGGTAAGGGATCAATCACAAACTCAACTTCTCTATCAGGTGGCATCCCTGGTAACTCCTCTGGAAAGACATCCGGAAAATCTCTAACCACCCGGATGTTGTCACCAACAAACTCCTCAGGCATAAAGAACATTGCATGCATGGATGAGGAGGTTACTGCAATATTAACTTGAAATCTTTCTCCTTTAGTGGTAGTGAGCTCTACGGTACCTCTACCACATGCTATAACGGCCTTTGCTTTTCTTAGCCATGACATACCAAGGATCAGATCTATACTGCTTGACTCTAATATTATAGCAGTAGCTCCAAATTCTCTACCCATAATGGTCAAGGTCAATCTACGTGTCATTTGATTCGCCTCAACAGGCCCTTTAGGTGTAATTACTATCATGGGTTTTCTCATATTTAGCAGTGGTATTTCATTTGTGTTGGCATATCTAGCAGACATGAATGAATGTGTAGCACCAGAATCAAATAATATGGTTGCAGGAATTGCATTAACATAAAACATACCAATTACGAGGTCCCCACCATCAGGAGTATCATCAACGCTGACTTGATTCACCCTGGCTATAGAATATCCCTTGCCAGAGGTCTGTTGCTTGTTCTGAGCTGGAGTAGTAGCAATCCTCTGTGGGCAGACATTTGCATAATGACCAGTCTTCCCACACTTGAAGCACGTAGTGCCTGGACTCTGTCCTGCAAACTTCGTCGGGGTGCCAGTGGGAGTAGCCTGTCGAGGAGGTGGAGTCCTCAGTGGTGATTGCTGAACTGGGCGTGGTCCTCCCGGTCGAGTCGGTGTACCCTGTGGTGAACTGTAGTGAGGACGAACACTGCTGCTACCCTGTCCCTGTGAGATAGCCTTCCTCTTCAAATCACCTAGTTGAACACGCTTGTGTTCAATAGCAAGAGCCTTATCCAGTAGCCTCTGAAATGATGGAAAGGTGTGTGCAACCAGTGCATACTGCAAGGGTCCATTAAGTCCTTCAATAAAGTGCTCCTGCTCCCTCTCATCCTCAGCAACTTCCTCTGGAGCATATCTCGACAACTGAATGAATTTATCTCTGTACTCGCTGACCGACATGTTGCCTTGCTTTAATGATAGAAACTCCTTCTTCTTGATCTTTATCATCCCAGCTGGAATATGGTAGTTCCTGAACTGCGTATTGAACTCTGCCCAGGTAATAGTATCAGCAGCATCATGGGCAGCAGTATAAGAATCCCACCAGTCAGCCGCAGGACCAGTCAGACGTCCAGAAGCATATAAAACCTTCTCCTGGTCAGTGCATTGTGCAATATTCAGCATCTTCTCAATTGACTTCAACCAATCATCTGCATCAAGTGGATCTGGCGAGCTGGCGAAGGTTGGTGGCTTGTGACTCATAAACTCCCGGTGCTTATCACGAGGTGGAACTGGTGGTGGTGGTGGAGGCAATGGCACTTGTTGCTGTTGTTGCTGTTGTTGAAGTTGCTGTTGTAGCTGCTGTTGTTGCGCCCTCCTTTCTTGGCGTATCTCATCTCTCTCCTGGCGCAACTCCTGGCGTATGTCTTCTCTTTCCTGACGCATCTCTTGGCGTTCTTGCTGCATCTGGGCACGCATATCAGCCATAGTGTCTGCCATTTGCTGCATCACTGCCATCTGAGCAGCAACCAGTGGATCAACTCCGCCTGGTGGAGGATTAGGAGGATTCATCTCTGCAGGCTGTGGCTGAGGTTGTCTATATATCCTTCGAGTGTGTTGGTTAGGAGGCAAATCAATTCCACCACCCCTCCTGGTATTGACCATCTGAGTTAGATACATATGGTAAGAAAGAGCAGTAGACAAGGCAGTAATTACAATCATGTTACTTTGGGGGATTTATTAGCTAAGCAGTTTAATGTTTTACCTACCATAGCTAATTTATTACCTTATGCTGGCACATGCTAAGATGTCCATGTAATATTTCAATCAATCAAAGAAGCAAATCAGGCATTGATCATCAGAACAATCAACCAATATTTTTAATAGAGAAAATAGTTTTAATTTTTTTTTCTTAAGCTTCCTATCTCTTAAAAATGTCATAGGGGTAGGGATTCCAAGGTGTGAAATCCATCTTGTCTAAGAGTAGAAAAGATAAGAATGATCAGAGTAGAACAGTAGAAGGTGAGACAGGATCAAGATAAGTATAGGAAGAATCAGAGTAAGGTGAGTGTAGAATGATTCAGAATAAGATAAGTAGGTAAGGGTTTTGTCCATTTCTATCTAGGTTTCGTCCTACAGTCAACATTTCCTCTGATACCACTTCTGTAACACCCGGATTTAAGGAACAAAGCCGGGTGCATCTCATACATGCGCCAAGAAGACAACATATATAATAACAGAGTGTATAGAGATAAATGTCATAAAACATCAGAGTAATTATTACATAGCGGAAGACTTATTACAAAATAAAAGTATAACCATAAAACGAACAAAGGATCGTCGGCGCCAATGTCGACTGAGAAACGCCACCTAGATCAGATCGAACTCCTCAGTGTTAGGCAGCTCCTCTTCGACCACCTGTTCTTCTCCTGTGGGGGGGGGGTGAGACAGCAAGAGTGAGCTCACATACGTTCATAGCTCAACAAGTCGTGGGGAATAATGTGGCATGAACTCACCAAAGGTGGGAGTTCATGAAGTGTAAGGCTGATCAATGAAATAGAGGCTAAGGCTGAGCATTGCTTTTATAAGTTGGTCAAAATTTTATTAGCAATTACTAAGTGTAAGTAAATACCAAACCTTAATAATAATAAAGAACAGTAATAGTAAAATAATCCCAAATGCGATGCAAATGTCAGATTGAATTTAAGTTCCATAATTAATCATGTGAGGGTCCGAGCCGCTCATGACCGTGAGCACGGCTAGTATACTAGTTTTACACTCTGCAGAGGTTGCGCATCTTTACCCACAAGCCGTGTTACCCATCTGCCAAGGGGTCATGAATCCCATACACCTCTACCAAGGAAGCGAGACAGGGTAACACTACGAGGCCTTTACAAAGTTCCACTAGCTTCAGACTACCCGCTACAGTTTATAGGAAGCTCCAGTGCAGGGTTCTTGCCGACCGCCATCGCAGCAAAATCAAACAAGGACCTCCCTACACTGACCACTCCCCTACTGCCCTTGCCCCTTTCGGGTAAGGTAGCCCTCCCCTAGCTTTCCTAGTTAATCAGCCAAGGGCGTCCCATTAAACCCTTGTGGTAGCACTGTTTTCCCGGGTGGTCGCTCCATGTTCCCATTAATTTAATGATCTTAACATGAACAGTAATAATAACAAGATAATAACAGAATAATCATGAATAATGAATCTCCATACCCAATCCACATAAAGCAATAGCAAGTACTACCCAAAAATATGCCAGGGGTGAACAAGGTATAGAGGTAATCAAAACTGGGGTACATAAAGGATCCCATCAAAATTAACCTAAGCAGATCATTAACATTAATAAGAACATGGCTGGGAAAAGTAAGTGAACAAGGGCACAACTTGCCTTCAATGAGCTCCTGCTCAGCTATCTCTACTTGTTGAACCTCAGTTTCCACAGTGGCTTGCTCGTCTACTCGCATCAACACAATACATACATAGTATAGCCAAAATCAACATCACACCAAACAGATGAATAAAATATACAGTAAAAATCTACACATTAAAATGAAATCATAGGAACTGGAATCACTAAATTTGGAGTTATAGGTTTCAAGTTATGAATTTCCTAAGGTTTAATGTGATTAAAATAGGATTAGATGAGAAATTAATTTTCTAAATGTTTTCATGTCAAAACAGAGATACTAAATGATAGAGAATATTATTACAAAATTTTAGAAATTGGAATGGAGTAATTTGGAGCTCATATGAATTTTCTATGAATTATCAAAGTTCTAGCAATTATTTTCAAATTAAAAATCTATTTTCTATTTTATTTATTCAATTTAAACGATCACTGGACTGGGCCTCGATTTCCAGAAAGGTAAGGGGGCTGAGCGAATAAATTCCTAGACTCAGAATCCCAGCTAGGTGGACGGCGGGTTGATTCTGCGAAAACAGGGGGTTTCTTTACAAAGATTGCCATAGTGAAGGGATACGGGCGAGTCTCGGCCATCCGATTTGAAGCCGACGGCCCAGATTACATCCGCATCCCCCCCGAACCGGTACGGAGTAGGATCCGCACGATTCTAGATCAACGGCCAAGGTTTAATGAAGCCCAGATCCGATTCCCACCATCGGATCTCCAATCTACGGTCACGGGTGGACGCGGTCGAATCGGTATCCCGATCTAATCTTAGCCGTCAATGATCGGATCGACGGACGCGAGCCATTCCGCGCCATCGCGCGCCAGAGCCGGCCAGCTTGCGACGGTGCCGCACGAGCGGACGGCGGCGGACCCGCCGGCGTAAGGTTATCTACCGCCCCGAGGGCCCAATTCCCACCCAATCCTGCGCAACATGAAGGGAGCATCACGGCGAACCGTGTGAACAGCGGTTTACCGAAGTTGGGCGCGAGAGTCCTGGCGTTTCCCGGGTTGAGGCGGATTCGCGGCGGCGATGTCACTCCGGCGAGCAATTACCGAGGCAGGACCGCCCCGATTCTCCAATTACGTGCACCAGAGCTTCCGCGACGACCCGCCGATGAACCAGAGCCACGAACGGAACGAGGTGACGGCGGCGGCCCCAGATGCCCACGGCTCCCGATCTTCCGCGGCGGCACGGTGACACTCAGCTACGGCAGTGGTCGCGATAGTAGGGAGATAGGGAAGGGGAGAGTCTGAGGCCTCGCACTTATACTCCAGTAACGCCCCACGGTCGTTGCACGGACGCCGAGATCACCGGCGAGGAAGACGCGGGGTGGGCGCGGTCCGCGCGGTGAGGTTTGTTACGCTTCTGACAGCTAAGGCCCAGCGGCAGTGGTCGATTACACGGTGTCTGGTATGCGGGGCCTACACGCAGTGAGAGGGAAGTCGGTCGCGCGCGTGTGGAGGAGACAGGCGAGGCTGACAGAGGGTCCCCACCTGTCGGCGCGGGCGAGCACTCCCCCGATGGGCTGGGGCGGTGTGTTATTCTGCTGGGCCAAAATGAGTAGAGGTCGGCCCATGAGGCTTTTGTTCTTTTTCTTTTTATTTTTCCTTTCTATTTTCTTCATTTTCAAACCCAATTTGAATTCAAGTTTAAATTCAAACTTTTGTGGATCTTCATTTATAAACTCTATTTTTGCAATTAAAAATACTAAGCCTGAAGATGTTTATTTATACATTTTATTTATATTTTCATATCTCTTCTCTTTTCCTTATCTTCAAACCCTAATTTCCACTTAGGGTTTAATTCAACATTTAGATTTATTATCTCATTGTTACTATCCTTATTATTTTTATTTAATGCAAAAACATATAAAACTCCATCAAGATGCATTTTCTTTTTTATCATTTGTTTTAATTCATTTCCAACTTTCATGTATGCTCTTTTTGTGATGCAAATATGGCACATAAGATAAGGATTTCACTATATAATCCTTTTATACAATTTTGAGTATTACATATGCTTAGTCATAGAATTGAAAGGGAAATGGAGTATTCGGCAAAGACGATGCTTCCACTCAACTCCATCGATATTTGTCGGTATTCCGCATCATTCTCCACTTTGGTATAATCTTCACTCATATTCATTTATTTGCCATTGAGGAGAAAGTAAAAGGGCTTATATTTCACTCACAAGTATCCGTTTTTGGCGATTCATGCCAAAGGGGGAGAAAGTATGAGCCCAAAGCAAAAGGACCGCACCACCACCGAATTTTAAAAATGAAGTTTTTTCAAATTGATATCTTATTGTGTTCAAAAGGGGGAGAAAGTAGTATCTTCAAAACATGCAAAACCCTCTTGAACACTAAGAGGAGAATTTTATTTAGGGGGAGTTTTGTTTAAGTCAAAGGAAAAGCATTTGAAAGAGGGGGAGAAAATTTCAAATATTGAAAATGCTTCTTTAAATCTTATTCATGTACCTTTGACTATTTGCAAAATGTTTTGAAAAGAATTTTACAAAGGATTTGCAAAAACAAAACTAGTGGTGCAAATGAGGTCCAAAATTTTAAATAAGAAGAAAACCATCCATGCATATCTAGAAATAGTTATTGGTTTCAATTCCAAGCAACCTTTGCACTTACATTATGCAAACTAGTTCAATTCTGCACTTTTATATTTGCTTTGGTTTGTGTTGGCATCAATCACCAAAAAGGGGGAGATTGAAAGGGAAATAGGGTCAAACCTTTTCCTATATGAATTTTGGTGGTTGAATTGCCCAACACAAATTATTGGACTAACTAGTTTGCTCTAGTTTATGAGTTCTACAGGTGCCAAAGGTTCACAACAAACCAATACAAAGTCAAAAGAAAGGGTTCAAAACAAAGGAGCAAAGTATACTGAAGGCAGCCCTGGTCTAGTGCACCAGACTATCCGGTGCACCATCGGACAGTGTCCGGTGCACCAGGGAGATCAACTCTGAACTTGCCAGCTTTGGGAATTTGGGAGGCCGTTCCGCTACAATTCACCGGACTGTCCAGTGTGCCAGCGGAGCAACAGCAAATTCGCGCCAACGGTCGCCTGCAAGTGAACAGTAAAAGTAAACAGTGCGCGCCTGCGCGCGCAGAAGTCAGAGCAGGTGCAGAAGGCGCACCGGACAGTCTACAGGACCTGTCCAGTGCACCACCGGACTGTCCGGTGGCCACAATTGTCAGAGCTCCAACGGTTGGAACCCAACGGCCTGGTGACGTGGTTGGCGCATCGGACAGTGTCCGGTGGCGCACCGGACTGTCCGATGCGCCATACGATAGAAGCCTTCACCAACAGCCATATTGGTGGTTGGGGCTATAAATACCCCCCAACCACCACTCTTCAAGACATCCAAGCATTCACTACATCTCATTCAATACAAGAGCAATACACAACACTCCAAGACACAAATCAAAGCCTCTGATCGAATCAAAGTCCCCAATTCAACTCTAGTTTTTAGGACTTGTGAGGAGATCGACTTGTGTTCTTTTGTTGCTCTTGTTGCTTGGTTGGCTTTCTTCTTTCTCTCATTCTTACTTTCAAAACCTTGTAAGCGGAGCAAGAGACACCAATTGTGTGGTGGTCCTTGCGGGGTCTAAGTGACCCAAGAAATCAAGGAAGGAAGCTCACTCGGTCTAAGTGACCGTTTGAGAGAGGGAAAGGGTTGAAAGAGACCCGGTCTTTGTGACCACCTCAACGGGGAGTAGGTTTGCAAGAACCGAACCTCGGTAAAACAAATCACCGCGTCTCACTCTTCATTTGCTTGTGATTTGTTTTTGGCCTCTCTTTCGGACTCGATTACATTTCTAACGCTAACCCTGGCTTGTAGTTGTGCTTAAGTTTATAATTTTCAGATTCCGCCTATTCACCCCCCTCTAGGCGACTTTCAAGAAGCACTTTGCACTTGGCTCCAGTCCTTGGCTTCTCACAGCACAAATAAAACCCCCATCCTAATGATGGCGTTGGGGGTAATCTGATGAAGAAAAATTTCAAAAGTCTTCAGCACTTCAACCAGAAATTTACTCAATGGGAACCAGAGTCCTGCCTTCATGAAGCTCCTTTATACAACCACTTCGTCAGCTTCGGGTGCAGGGGCAGTGTTATCACCTCCAGCCCTCACAATAGAAATATCGCAGAAATATCTTCCCTTCATCGCATCAATATGACTTTGTTTGATGGTTGATTTCCCGAAGATAATGTGGCTTGGTTGCCATGGGTGATTTTCAACATCTTTGTCCTCACTCTCTACATCAAAACTCCCTTCGTCACTAGAGCTCTCAGATATCCCAACCAATGTTTCATGTGCAATTTTTTCCACATTGGTTCTCTCCATAGCTTCGTAAAATCCAGACAGGGTTGAGTCAGCAACCTTCTTCTCACCAGCCATCAAATCTTATCAAAATGACAAAGCTAAAAATTCAATCAAAGAAGCAAGAAAGCTTAAGATGGCAAGCACAACGCAAGCAAATGAAATGGCACAGAAAATGCTTTCAAACTGAGCTCATATTTATATACACCTCGCCCCACAGCTAGGTGGGACCTATATGTCAGTGATATTCGCTATTCTAGCGAAGGGAAGGTGTTTTTTCGGACCTTCGGCTAAAAGGCCTCTGTTCACGTCGTAGTCTGAATTTGTTAAATGCAAAAACAAATTAACACTATGAGGGGCTACTGTTGGGGGCCTTCCTCTTCTGAAGGTCCTCAAAAACTTGACTAACCTGGTTTTCAGTATAACATAGACTGTTACAGGATGCTTCAGCTTTGAGATGAAAGTGTGTATGACATGAAGGTGCAGTCTGAAGGAAGAACGTACTAGCTCCAAAGCACTGGCGGAAGGAGCTTCAGCTTAGTACGATGACAATGGTGAAAGATGGAACCGACCTAAAGGAGAAAAGACTGCTTAGTCCTCGATAGCTAATTCTATGGTCATTTGTAAATGTCAGGGACATGAATGTAATTTTGTCCAGGCTGCGTCCTGTGCCTATAAATAGATGAACACTAACACCGTACTGTTCACACTGACTTGTAATCACTCTTGCGTCACTCCCGCATTTTCACCTTCTGCCGAGCCAAAGGTACAAATGTAATATGAATATTATTGATGTTTATCCATGTTTATGAAATAAGAATATAAATAATTCAATGATTTGGAACAATTGTTTATATTCTTTTTGTGTCTTAAATGTCCTTGTTTACATGTTTGTTTACTAAAATGATGAAGGTATGTCCTTCATGACCTTCATTTGAAGATCATTATATCCCAAAGGAAATAATGCTTCGAAGGACG
Organism: Zea luxurians; assembly: GCA_029449295.1. Lineage (NCBI taxonomy): Eukaryota > Viridiplantae > Streptophyta > Magnoliopsida > Poales > Poaceae > Zea > Zea luxurians. The sequence goes on from JAOPSE010000002.1 coordinate 15,826,585, forward strand.
ATTGTCTTTAATCGTTAACAATTGTGTTGCCTTGCTTTGGTGTATAGCATTCGATAACAGGGACCAATAGCTTTATCATCAGACATTTTTTGAAGCCTTTGCTTTCTTGGTCTGAAGGCCGGATCTACATTGAGTGAGTGCTCAATGATATCTCTATTGACACCATAGAGATCATTAGCGGACCAAACAAAAACATCTTTGTTGTTGAACAGGAATCTCAGCAAAGTCTTCTCTTGTTTGTCAGATAATTTAGATCCCAATAGCACTTTTTGCTCGGCTATGTCTTCACACAAAAGCATGGGCTTTGGTTGAGCTGCTGAAGTAGCCTTTTCTTTTTATGCTTATATTGCTGATGAGCTTCGGCTTCATCTATGTTATGGATGGCCTTCGAATCTGTCCAGCTTCCTTTGGCTCTCCTGGCGGCCTCTTGGCTTCCATGTACAGCAATAGGCCCTTGTTCCGAAGGTATCTTCATGCAAAGATACACTAGGTGAAGTATTGCTTCGAAGGCGTTCAGCGTCCCTCGACCAATGATTGCATTGTAGGGATACTCCGTATCAACAATGTCAAAGGCAACCTATTCTATCCTTGTGTTGTGAACATAACCGAAGGTGATCGGCATAGTTATCTTGCCGAGCGCCACAATCTGTCTTCCTTCGAAGCCACAAAGGGGGTGCGTTGCATCATGTATCTTGTCATCCGGCTCTTGCATTTGCCTGAAAGCCTTCGCGAAGATGATATCCGTCGCGCTGCCTATGTCCACTAGGACGTTGTGGACCAGAAACCCCTTGATCACACAAGATATGACCATTGCATCATTGTGGAGATAATCCTAGAGCTGAAGGTCTTCTTGGGAGAAGGTGATTGGTATGTGAGACCATTTGGACTTGATGAAGGGTCCTTGCACTCCAACATGATGTACCCTTCTCTATGCTTCCTTCTTCTGCTTCTTATTGGCTGGTTCAAAACTTGAGCCGCCTATGATTGGGAGCACCAGCTTTGTAGCCGAAGGTGCCATAGCTTGGTTGACTTGCGAAGCCATTGTCGCAATTGTGGAAGTGAGTTCACCCACAGTGGGCGCCAATGTTGGTCACTTGTTCTCAAATGCTGTGAATCAAGAACAAGACAACACAATTGTTAATCGTTAAGGACCTTCGTCCTTCGAAGCATTATCTCCCTAAGGATATAATGCTTATCGAGACGAATGTCAAGAAGGATTTACCTTCACCAAATTAATACATAGATGAGAATACATAAGGATGAATATTATAATTATATCATAATAATTCATTTATTCATGCATTCCATAAAAACATATATGAATATAAACTATATCAATATTACATTGATACATTCAGCCTGCTCGAAGACGAGGATGCGAGAGAGTGAATACAATCTAGCGTGAACAGTACGAGGGTACTGTTCATCTATTTATAGGCACGGGACGTAGCCCGGGTGAAATTAGATCCGTGTCCTTGAATATTAGTTTACAAGCAACTTAAACTAAGAAGGTCTAACTAGTCCCTTTTCCTTCTTTGCTTGGTCTGGGCCGAAGTTACCGAGCTTCGACATTCCGCATTGTTGCTTCTACGCAGAGTCTTCGTCTTGAGGAGCTTCGACAGAGTAGAAGACCCCCAATAGGTGATAACCCTTCATCATACACATTTTGTGAAATGTTTTCTTTTGAAAAACCCACACCTTTTCTCAAATCATTTGTAACGAAAATGTCAAGGAGTATAAAGATGAATTGCAGCAAAGTTCTAAGGAAAGGTGTCTACATTAACATGTCTCTTAGCAGCAAAATAATATAACACATAAAATAACCGGCTGAGGGTTGTGTTTGAAAAACATAGGTAATTTATGCATCAAAGGGATCCAGTGAGCTTGTCATTGCTTTAACCGGTGAAAGGGTGAGAGCTTGCGAAACTGGCTTCTAGCTCCACTGTCTCGCGTAGACTTGCAGAACTGGCCTTCACGAGACGACACAAACACTCCGATAACTATGCAGTATGAACAAGCAAAGATACAAACCAGCAAGTATATCAACTAATATTTAGTATAGTGGTCAGAATGGCGATAGATGAATGGGTAGAGTCTTGAATAGAATCTGAGTCATGTGGTGTTGAGATATTATTGGTGGTGGAGTGGAGGTGCTTACCAGAAGAGTGGATTAGAGGCGAAGTGACACTAGGCATGTAGCCGGAAGAGCCTGGTAACTGAGTGGGTGGGGGTTTGCCTTGGCTGAGGGTGTGGAAATGGAGAGGGTAACTAGGTGCATTTATAGCTGGTTACATGTGGTTTAGTATGGTAGAGTTCACTGTTTGTGAGAATAGTGGCAAATGAATCGTTTGACTCAGTCCGAACATGGAAATTATAGATAGAAAATGGAACAAGTGTATTTTTGGAGTTTTCTGTAATATGAACCATGCTCAAGGGATGACATGGTTGAATAGGGATATTTTGAGGAGGATTTTGGAGAGAATATAGACCACTATATTTTATTTGTTGAGATCAACTCGCAAACAAACATTTTGAAATGAAATTTACAATTCATTTTGAATTTAGAGCGAGTTTGAGAAATTTTATGGATTTGAATTTTCGGGGTGCTACGACACCCTTGGCCAAGTAATTAAGAAAACTAGGGAGAGATTACTGTAACACCCTAGGTGTTTATCTCCCGTTAAACAGCGAATATGGACTTAAGCAAGAAATGCTGGGGTGAATAACAATTTCGATATTAGCCCCCATCTCCGATTACCGAGATTATTCGAGAAATCTCATTTAGCTTGGAATTTAATCATCTCACAAAAGTTCAAGTTTGGTGTTGTATTCATCTCCATAATCTAAAAAATTAAAAAGGTTTCATGAAACTTTTGGATTACCTAATCCCGTTTGCTGGCAAATTTGGAAATGTTCGGATCACGCGCATAAGTGGATATGAAAATCAGAAAACTTCTGATTTTATGTAAAATTTGGAGCCCCGCACTGTCCAAACAGAATGATGCGCCAACTCATTAAGTGAATCATTCTTTTCAGCAAGTTATCCTTGGCATCAAATCAAATGATCGATAGCTGGTGAGAATCGTAAAAATTAGACAGAACTAAATAGAGTCTAAAATATCGAAGTCGATCTCGTTTTGGTTTGGTCTATGTGTTTCTTGTCTCGATCTAAATCTTCAAATAGAAATAATGGGTATGAATTAATCTGACTTCGGAGTAGCCATCAAATCAAATCATATCCAAATATTGTTATCGATCTCGTTTTGTTCGACCCTTTATACATCGCTAAAAATCCTAATTCGAAATATCTGCAATTTTATTTATAAAATAAATGGTAAAGTGGAAAATCTAAAAAAATCTGTCTCATCCCTATCCTCTCGCCCAGCCTTATCTCTGCACTCAGATTTTTTGAATGCCGCACAAGCTCGTACAACCATGAAAAAATCTGACCGCCGCATGGGCCATTGGCCTTATCTCCTAGACAAGGCGTTTGTTCCCATCGCGGCGGCCAGTAACCACTAAAACCCACCGCCCTCGTGAGCAAAGACGACATCAGGGCGATGGGAGGGATCTCGTGCGGCGGCCATCCTCGCATTCGCACCTCGCCGGGGCCACCCCTCTCCCCATCGCGCCATGTTGGATTGCGAGCGATGGTGCGGCAGCGGCGTGGGCTAGGGTTGGGGACCATGGGGCATGGGGTCTGTGGTGGGTTCTAGTCATGGGGATGGTCGGGCGACGCGGGATCTGAGCCACCATTGATGGGTTTTCTTTCAAGCATTTGATTGCCAAGGTTCTATTTTTAGCTTGCTCTCTCTGCCTCATGCTCATCCTCCCCATCTCCTTCCTCGCCCCAATTCCCATGGCGCCGGTCGCCCGCACCTCTGCTCCTCCGATGGCACGCCGACTTGGAGCTTGCCGGTGACGGCATGGCTGGCCGTCCCTGCTCCCCGGCCACCCCTTATCTCCCTCATGTCCAGCCTCAAGTTGCCCTGTGCCCAGCTTTGTGCCTCCGTCCTAGGCTACGCACGCGAGCTCCTCTGCTTGGCCCATCGTCGTTCTCCAGCTCCTTACCGCGCTCGGCTGTTCATCGTCGTCACCCGGTCATGCGACGAGTTGATAGTCCGGCGTCGTCGTCCCCATTGACCACACTAGCCGCACAGCGGAAGCATGGTCGGGGACTGGCCGGTCGTCGTGTGTGCTCATCCTTGCCAAGATCTGGTCCTACGTAGGGCTTCGTCGGGTGTCGAGCTTAGCTCGGTCTTTGTTTCTCTGTAGCGTCGCGCATGACATGCCGTCGCTGCTCCCCACTGTGTCGAGCTACTCACGTCCCTACTCCCTTCGATCACCATCGTTGATCACCGTTCCCAGCAGCTTTCACCTCTGTCGGACCCGCCGACTCCGGTCACGCCTGGCTCTGTTCCTGTGCCAAGTTTTTGAGCTTAGCCCAAGCAGCAACTTCGTCGATTCCATCGCTCAGAAGACAACCCCTGGGATCCGATGGTGCAGCAGCAAGGCCACGCGACACTAAGTGTCTGATAGAAAGCCTGAACCAAAAATCATTGCCGATCTCGTGGTTTCGAGTTTGATTTAATTATGGTAAGCTCCTCCACTATCCATGTTAATTAACATATATGGTAGGATGAAATAGACATATTGGTCATGAAGACTACCTTGTCCGCAGCATATGCGTTATGGTGTATTTGATGTTTGTAGTTTTTGCCTCCTCGTTTGTGGCGATATGAATTTATGTTCATATTTGTGGAGTAGTCGTGCCAAGTGAAGCTTAGGTTTAAGATACAAATTATGCTAGTAATGTGAAAACTAAGTTTAGCGTTGAAATGTTTAATCGATAGTGCTATCAGTATTGTTGATGGAAATTCTTGTTTATATAGTGAGGTTGATCATTTACTCTATTAATCATTATATTCTGTGATTAGTAATCGACTATGTGTCATAGATGAATGTTGACTGCTACCCCAAGTATTTAGAAGTAAATATCGTTGATAAGTTTGATCTGGTTAAATCAAAATAACGTAAATAATATACGTAGTGTTATGTCGACATCTAGTGTTTGTGTATGACTGTTATGGCAGCTTTCTAGCAAACGCTTAATTTTCTACCAGACAATTTTAGGTGAAATTCGATCATATGTAATGACGCTCTACTTATTAGAACAGTTAGTGCAATGTTTGCTTAGCTGATGTGCTATGCATAATGGTTTGAATTAATAGTTCTAAAAGTTAATCAAAGAACTTCTATTCATTGTCTTAAATTATAAGTATCCGAGGATGGTGAGTCCAAGTATCATCTTCTAGGAATGTCTAGTATAATTGAGTTAAGTCCGATTATCTCGATGAGTATGATTATTGTAAAGTCATAGTTATCTAGTGTGCTCTCATAGGAGTTGTGATATTGTGGCAGAACTGCCCGACTTATTCCAACTTAAGTGCTTAAGCCCCACCTTAGAGGCTAGACCACACTTAAATGGGAATAACCCGTCAATCCCTCGGATCTAGTCCGACACGGCCACTGACAGGATCAAGTACCACGATCTCACTCGATGGTGAGTCATAGAGCAAATACAATAAAGCATAAAACCATGCAGGTAAGAGTATTAAAATTATTACATCACCATCGGAGTTTTGCAAAAGTAGTCATCATTGTTCGAAGTGCAGCGGAATGAAACTAACGATAAATAAACAGAGAGATGGGGAAGCCTGTCCCATCACTCCTCATGTTCCTCCTCAGCCGAGGCGGGGTCCCACTCGACAGTCCAACCCGGTGGCAAGATGGACGGCCAAGTCACTCCAGCAACCATGTCCTCCAGAGAACCTGTAAAATTATGCCACAAGCAAGGCTGAGTATACTAATACTCAGCTAGACTTACCCGGTGTGAGGAGTCTACTCCTCTACCTCTAGACATGCAGCTGTTTGGCTGTGGGGTTTGGTTGCCAAAAGCACTAGCTGAGTTTCTAAGTCAAGTTTTAACTTTGTCAAATTTAAGTGTGACTCTCTTAAGGCTAAAAGTGTACTATCTACTAACACATAGTAGCAAACATTTTTAGCAATCAACATCTTGTATCATCTCATCATATTTCCACTTGTTACTCAATGTAGCAGCATGGATCAAGCAGTCTCATTAGCTGCGAGAAGCAGACGATTCGAATCGAGTTTTTAAACCTTGCAAGGTAAACCTAAACACACGACGTGGCGAGGCACTCCGTCCCCACACACATCAACCGTCCCCATCGATTCCCCGTCAGCAGATCAGGGCTCACCGCCTTGGCGTACAATGCCTCACTGACCCTGACTGCCGTCGTGCAGTGACCGCACTTGTACCCACCATAACCGGAATGGGAGACTACGTCTCAGGTCGCGTGAGGGGTAAAGTCCACTGCCAGGTTCACTCAGGTACTAGGCTTACCGATTTACCATATTTCTCGGCATGTGCTTAGTACGTTCAAACGCTTGACTCACGGTACCACACCTTAATCCTTATTCAAATTTTTATCCCGTAGACAACCAATCCCCATGGATTGTTGCCCACAAACCAACATCAATATGATAAGAAGGTGGATACAGCCAAGTCCTGACCTCGCGCGAGTGCTAGAAAAATCACTCGACTTCTACCGAGATCCTACTTAATAAAGCAGCTACTCGTCTTAGCATACTAGTATTCACCTCAATGGGGTTCCTGAGATCATGCAATTAGGGTTTCAAACAACTCCTACACTTAAGTGCACAATCAATCCTACAATCATTAAGTACAGTAAAATAGCATAAATAACAGGTTATGCATAAAACCCGGGCTTGCCTTCCAAAGCTGTGGCAGGCAGATCCTGTGGAGCAGACTCGGGTGCTGGATCTGGGGCTACCTCCTGAGCAGCTCCTTGCTCCGGCACGAGGACGTACTCTCCGTCAGCGAGGTTGCAATCTATCGAATGCAATGAATATGTACGTCATGATTATGCAGGATTTAACAACTTTATGCTAAAGGAAGGAAAACTAAGTTAGTTCGTAACTTAGGGTTTCTTGGTCATACATGGCTTTTAGTAGTTTATGCTTATCATTCTAAGTTTAGGTTTTGTTAAGGATAAGCATAGTGGAGTTGTATTTCTCTTATATATTTCAGTGGACAATTTACAAAGGGTTTTAGGGTCACACTAATTTCCATCATTCATTTTCCCCTCCTTTATTTTCCATTTATGAATTTTAGTGTGGGTTTGAACTACAACAGTGATTTCAAAATTTTCAAAAATCTTGTAAAAATTACAGTGGGTTGCCATTGGTCATTATAGCCTGTTCTAGGAATTTGGGGCTTAAAATAAAAAGGCTATGCTTTAGACAAAAATGACAAAAGTTGTGCAAAATGGGCCACTTTGCACTACCTCTCTTAATTAGGGTTGGGTTATGCCCTAAGGGTTATTTTTGTTGGCATCTATCAGTAATAATAAGCTTCTGTGCCAAAAATCACAGAAGGTTAATTGGTGGTTATTTAGTTGTGATTTCTTAAAGTTTTATGCCAAAAAGGTGCTTATAACTAACTTGCCATTTGAAAAATATCAAACAACAGATTTTGTATTTTTCCTATGTTCATAATAACAAAACATTAGTTATCTCAAAGTTTGGGGTGTTCTCTCCTTGGGGTTATTTTTGTAGGGTTTTTCTAAGTTTTCCTTGTTTTCTAAAAATAAAAGGGATCCTACTTATTTCATACTAAACCAGGGTGTAATAGATTTTTCTAGTAAACTACATTGAATAAGTACTCTAACAAAAATAGGGGTGCCCTCTGGTTCATTATTTAAATCATCTTTTCTATTTTTCTTAATCTTAAGCATATTGTAAAATAAATGCCAAAAACTAACTTAATGGGTTGGACAGAGAGTTTTAGCATTTTTAAACAGGTCATTAGGTGGATATAAACTTCTCCAAATTTTTCTAACTCTAGTCAAATAGTGCAACTATTTTTATCCCTATTATTTAGCTTTTGGTCAAAACAATAATTAAATCAGAGCCCTAAAGTTTTCTGTAGTACATAGGGGTTTTATATTTTTCCTAAGAAGTTTACATTATTTAGAGTCTGACAAAATTGGTTTGACCAAATTTGGATGAACTAAACAGAAGTTATGAATTTTTAAAGTTTCTGCTCAAATTTAAAATCAGATTTAATAAAGGTTTTCTGGAAAAGCAGTTTACACCGAGGACCCTGGGGTATTTCCAAACTAACTCTCTCAGTTATACCCCCACGCTACTATTCATTTGAGTCACTGACATTTCACAAAACCCCCCAGACTTCTTTCCTTCTCCCCCGCGGTCCTTCCCTAGATTTAAACAGTGCCCGCAAGAAAGAAAAGGGTGGCGCAGCTTACCAACGGCGAGATAGGTCCAGCGAGGGGCAGGGTTGGCTCGGGGAGGCTCTGGCGGTCACAGCGATGTACGGCTCGACGGCGGGGATGGCCGGAATCGCCCAGTCCACGTGCGCAGGCGGGTGTCCTCGTCGGCGGCGGGTGTGCCGGCCAAACCACGGCGATCTAATGCAATCCAATGGCACGGTGAGCTTCACGGGGTGACGTAGAGACTGTGTGCACAAGGAATCGGAAAATGGTTCAGTGGATTACCCGGTCCACGCACTCCGGCGGGGTTGTGAACTCCGGCGACCGTGGACTGGCCTCTCCGGCGAAGCAGGCTTCGATTCCTCGCTCGGGGAGCTTCACCAAGGTGTGCTCACTCGTCTCCGAGGGTCAGACGGGGTTGGGAAAGGCTGGACTGGCCGGTCCACGACGGCAGGGGCTCGGGTGGCCGCGGACACGCCGTGCACGGGCAAACGGCGGTGAGTTGAGCTCCGGTGAGGTTTGAGCGTGCGCGGAGAAGTGTGGTCGACGCTTGAGTGGGCTTTATAGGCGCGGCGTACACAGGGGACACAGGCGCGGCTCGGCGCGGCGTGGGGTCGGGCGCGGGCGTGCTCTGGCGTGCGCAGAGCGCGTCGAACACGTGTAAGTTTTCTTCTGCCCTTGTTCCACAGCTCACCCAAGTCGCAAACGTGCGAATCTTGGCAAAAATCCGGTGCGAGTCTTTTCCTGGCACCTAGGGCTGTCTCTCGTCCGTGAGTTGCCATGGCAGATATGGCCTAGGTAGGGAGATCTTCGGTCGCCAAATCAGGTATATCACTCTGCCCACCTCGCGACAAAAACCATGCCAAGGCATGTCAAACGTCAGGGTCTCGGGCTCAACTTTTTCCAGTGGGTGCCCTAGGTGGTATGCCACATTTTTGGTATAGAACATAGGTGGTTTTGGTGCCATCTTCAAGGTGAACACGGTTGATCTTTAGTGTAGGCATAGTTTTTGACTTAGAGAGAATTAGAGAGCCCTAGCTCTCACTCTACTTGGAGATTTGATTTGGGGTTTCTCCAGGGGTCTTTTTGCAATATTTCCTCCCTATAATTGTAGGTTAATAAGTTACTTAACTTTGTGCCAAAAGTTTAACTCATGGTTTGCACAAATGCTCATTCTCTCCCCCTTTTAACCATGGCTTTGCAAGGTAGGGTTCAAGAGAGGTCTAGGGTTCTCCCTCCTCTTGCCCAAGGTAGCAAGTGCACAAAAGTTGAGTGAGGCTCTTAAGTCATTAACAAATCTTGATTAACACAGGGTCTCCAAGGTTCTTATGTTCTCCTTAAGCTTCTACCACAAGTGATCATAGTCCTTAGTACCAAGGTGTGCTCTAGCCGTGGTAACACCTGGGGTGTTACAGCCCTCCCCCCTTAAAGGAATCTCGTCCCAAGATTTTTCAGGCAGAGTCCTCTAGAGGGGTGCTATGAAGGTGCGCTGGTGTGGGGTTTCTGCTTTTCCTTGAGTCTATCTAGTTAACTGTTCTTTGAATGTCATCCTCTTTGCAACTTCAGAAGGAAGCCCTATTTAAGTTAAATCCACAACTTAGACTATCCTTGTTATCTATGTTTTTCTTATAATTATTTTCAATGGGCAGGTGGGGGTGGGGTTTTGGGTTACGTACCAACTCCTTTGGGCAGAAAGTCGGGGAAGCGAGAGCGTAGAAAATCCTCAGTCTCCCATGTAGCTTCTTCTGCTGAATGGTGACTCCACTGAACTTTATACATTATGATTGACCTTGCCCGTGTTGATCTCTCCTTCTGATCCAATACCTTGACGGGGTACTCTTGATAGGACAGGTCGGGCTCTATCTCAATCTCTGGTTCAGGTAGCACTTCAGTGGGTAGGCGAACACATTTCCACAGCTGAGATACATGGAACACATCATGAACAGCTAACATGCTGGGTGGCAACTTCAATTGATATGCTACAGGTCCACAAGTCTCCTTGATCTCGTAGGGTCCAATGTAACGAGGAGCTAATTTGCCCTTGATCCCGAATCTCTGGACACCCTTGGTGGGTGACACCTTAAGATAAACATGGTCTCCCACTGCAAACTGTAGAGGTTTCCGCCTCTTATCATGATAGCTCTTTTGCCTGGCCTGAGCAGCTTCTAGGTTCCTTGTAATAACCCTGACCTTTTCTTCTGCCTCAAGTACCAAATCTGGCCCAAATATTTCCCTTTCTCCTGCTTGAGACCAATTCAGCGGGGTCCTACACCTTCTCCCATATAAGGCCTCAAAAGGTGCCATCTTCAAACTGGACTGGTAGCTGTTATTGTAAGAAAATTCTGCTAAAGAAAGACACTTGTCCCAATCCTTTCCATAGTGTAGCACACATGCCCTCAACATGTCTTCCAAAATCTGGTTTACCCTTTCTGTCTGGCCATCTGTTTGAGGATGGTATGCTGAGCTTCGTACTACATGGGTCCCAAGTGATTCCTGCAATTGTTCCCAAAATCGTGCCACAAATGGTGCTCCTCTGTCTGACACTATGGTCCTTGGTATCCCATGCAAACGAACTATCTGGTCAATGTAGATTTCCGCATACTTCTCCGTCCTATGGGTGGTATGCACTAGCAAGAAATGAGCGGTCTTGGTCAATCTGTCCATAATAACCCAAATGGAATCATGGTGCCTTGAGGTATTGGGCAATCCTACGATAAAGTCCATGCAAATGTCCTCCCATTTCCAAGATGGTATGGGGAGGGGTTGCAAAGGGCCTGCTGCCTTCAAATGACTGGCTTTAATCCTTTGGCAGGTGTCACACTCGGATATGTACTTGGCAATTTCTCTCTTCATTCTGGTCCACCAGTATAAAGATCTGAGATCATGGTACATCTTGGTGCTACCAGGGTGCATGGAGAATTTTGAAAGGTGAGCTTCATCTAGTATCTTCTTTCTGAGCTTAGGGTCCTTGGGAACAACCAATCGATCTCCAAACCATAGAATTCCCTTGCTATCCTGACGGAAACACTTGTATTTCTCTGCCTTCTGCTTGATCATGTCTTTGATAATCTGAACACCCTTATCCCCAACCTGTGCCTAGGCTATTTGCTCTTGCAATGTGGGCTCCACCGAGATATAACTTAATTCACCGGAAGGAACAACTTCCAGGTTCAGCTTACACAACTCATCACACAGGGTGGTAACTCTTGCATCCATGCTCATACATTTGCACTGGGCCTTTCTGCTCAATGCATCTGCTACAGCATTGGCTTTGCCAGGATGGTAATGCACCTCCAAATCGTAGTCCTTGATCAATTCTAACCATCTCCTCTGTCTCATGTTCAGATTTGCCTGAGTGAAGATGTATTTGAGACTCTTGTGATCCGTGTAGATGTTACAGTGAGCTCCCATCAAGTAGTGTCTCCAAATCTTAAGAGCATGAACCACTGCTGCCAACTCTAGATCATGGGTTGGGTAGTTCTGCTCATGGGGTCTGAGTGCTCGGGAAGCATAAGCAATTACTCTGTTATCTTGCATCAAGACACATCCCAATCCCGTACCAGAAGCATCACAATATACTTCGAAGGGCTTGGTGTTATCAGGTTGAGCCAGTAATGGGGCTGTCGTCAAATGCTGCCTCAGTGTATGAAAGGCATCTTCGCACTTCTGGCTCCAATCATATTTGGCTCCCTTCTTCAATAACTCAGTCATTGGCTTGGCAATTCTAGAGAAGTTCGGAATAAATCGTCGATAATACCCTGCCAATCCCAGAAAACTCCGAATTTGCCTCACTGTAGTCGGGGGTTTCCAATTCATCACCTCTTGTACCTTCTCAGGATCAACTGATATCCCCTCCTGAGAAATTGTGTGACCCAAGAATTTAATCCCCTTCAGCCAAAATTCACATTTAGACAACTTGGCATATAACCGATGGTCATGCAGTCTCTGCAGTACAGTATGCAAATGTTTAGTGCGCTCGGCTTCATTCTTGGAATAGACTAGGATATCATCGATGAAAACAACCACGAACTTGTCCAACTCTGGCATGAATACCGAGTTCATCAGGTACATAAAATAAGCCGGGGCATTGGTCAGCCCAAAAGACATCACCAAAAACTCATAGAGCCCATATCTGGTAGAGAAAGCAGTCTTTGGAATATCACTGGCACGGATCTTGATTTGATGGTAGCCCGAGCGAAGGTCTATCTTGGAGAATACCTTGGCTCCCACCAACTGATCAAACAGAACATCGATGCGGGGTAGCGGGTATTTGTTTTTGATGGTCACTGCATTGAGAGGGCGGTAGTCAACACACATTCTCAAACTCTCATCCTTTTTCTTCACGAATAAGGCAGGACATCCCCAAGATGAAGTACTTGGGCGAATAAACCCCTTGTCCAACAATTCTTGCAGTTGCTTCTTCAGTTCTGCCAGTTCCGCGGGAGGCATCCTATAGGGTCTCTTGGAGATAGGAGCAGTCCCGGGTTGCAATTCAATTGCAAACTCAATGTCTCTGTCAGGTGGCATTCCTGGCAATTCATCCGGAAAAACATCTGGGTAGTCACAGACTACTGGGATCTTTTCCACTGGGGATTCTATCATAACGAAGGCACAAGAACGGGTGCATCCCTGGTCGGGCAGATATAGTGTGGTTTCACCACAAGTTGGTGAGTGCACTTCAATGGCCCTAGCTGTAATATCAATAACTGCTTGGTGCCTGGTTAACTAGTCAGTTCCCAATATAATATCCACGCTATCCAAACCCAAAATGAGGAGGGTGGTTTTAATTACAAGACTACCAAACTTTATGGGCACATGCCTGCTGATTTGATTAGTGGCAATCCTGTCTCCAGGTGTTGAAATTGTGATACCCCCATTGGAGTGATGAAAGGGCAATTGACACTTGGCACTAAATTTGGCACTAATAAAGCTATGTGATGCACCAGAATCAAAAAGAATAATAGGAGGACAATTCAAAACGGTAAAGATACCAGTCATGATGGGTGCTCCCTCTGGAATATCAGCCATGGTGGTAAAGTTCAGCTTGCCCTGCCTCACTTGCACCTTCTGCCTCTTGCCTTGATTCTGATGAACATTCTGCCCCTGCCTCTGCTGATTCCTGGGGCAATTCTTGGCATAGTGTCCGGTGTTGCCGCATGTGAAACACCTGTTGTCATTTGCCTTGCGATACTGCTGCTGCTAATTGTTCCTCTGAGCTGGAAACTAGGTATGGTTGGGTGCCTGCTGCTGCTACTGTGGTCGGATCACCCAACGCCCTTGCTGCTGCTGGGGTCCCCTGTTCTGAGTGTCAGACACAATCCTGAAGCGCTGTGGCTGAGCTAAGGGTCCTGCCACAGGGGTCTTCCTCTTCTTCTCTGCCTGACGAGCTGTGATACAGTCCTCCTGGGAAATGGCCATGTTGACCAACTCATTATAGCTGTTGGCCCTGACAGTGTTGAGACGGTCACGGAGCTTAGTGCTAAGCCCCCTCCTGAACCTGTCGCTCTTCTTCTCGTCCGTATATGCATGGTACCCAGCATACTGGCACAGATCATTAAAAGCCTGAGCATACTGCAACAATGTCCTGTTGCCCTGAGTGAGTGCCAGAAACTCGTTGAGCTTACGGTCCATAATGCCAGCTGGGATATGGTGCCCTCTGAAAGCTGCCTTGAACTCTCTCCAATCCACTTCATGGTCAGCTGGTTGCATAGCGAGATAGTGGTCCCACCATGTCCGCGCGGGTCCGCGAAGCTGCTGGGTGGCGAACCTGACCTTAGTCACCTCGGAACAAACTCCATTGAGTAGTGGGAATTTAGATTCCACTACCCTCAGCCATACATCAGCATCAAGTGGATCCTCTGCCCTGGTGAACAAAGGCGGCTGAGTACTGAGGAACTCCTGGTAAGTGGCCACTGCGGGGTGACGCTGATGATCTCCACCACCATAGTGCTGGGGTGGTGGCTGACGCTGAGCTAGCTGCCTCAAGATCTCATTCTGCTGAGCCATTAGCTCCTGCAGGGTGGGAGGCGGTGGTGGTGGTGGAGGAATGCGCTCATTCTAACCACGACGCGCTCTCCCGGCCATCTGAAAAATCACATATTTCCTCAATAACACATCTTCAAGTTCAAAGTTTAATCGTGGTGAAAGATTCAAAGGCGAACTGATAGATTTAAATCATAAACCAAAAAGGATTTAAAAGGCATAAACTTTCCTTCCTAAATTAAAATTAACCGCATCCATCAACCGTGTTTCCAAAAGAGTTTATCACGATTACATTAATGGCCCAAAAAGACTCGACTCTATCTAGCCTAGTACCCCAAGGGTGCAAAAGCTAAGCTAGCCGCGAGGAGTCCTAACATTACCAACTTCTATTCCTACCCCTGATACCTAGTGAGCAAACGAGGCAACACTCGACTCGGGGGAAGGTGGCCTCCCTGAGCCAGCAGTGTCCACGCTGGAGGCAGGCTCCTCCCCTCCCTCAATGTCGACGTCCGCGTTAGCCTCCACATCCTGGATCTCCTGGTGATGCATATCTAGGTGCTCATTGGCCTCGGCAAGCTGCTACTGGGTGTTGAGGAGCCGATCCTCGAGAACCTCGATGGTGTTCTCCCTTGTCCCCACTAATTCCTCTAGCTCTTGGATCTCATCTGACAACTGTTCCACTTGTAAGTCCTTTTCCACCATCTCCTGGGACAAGTCAACCACAAGCTCCTCCCTGTTATCCAGGGTGATCTTAGTTGCTTCCAGCAACGCCATCAGATGGGACATCACCTCACCACGCATCACTTGCAGACGGTACAAGGCATTCATGCACCGTACTGTCAAATGAGCAGTCTGGCCTGGGTAGAGAGCCCAGATGTCCTTGGCATGCTCCACCCGATCCTTCCACATTGGGTCGTCTTCCCTTTCTGCGGGAAACAAGCCAAAGGGGTGGAATTCGCAGAAAGTAGTCAACCCGTGCAGAGCGATCGCCTCGATCGTGTCCTCCGCCCGGTATCCAAAGGACTCAGAGTCCAGTGAACGCCAGCCTGGCTGTAGGGGATGAGGCTCCAAAGTCATCCTCACCCTACAGCGGGGCACTCGGTGCTTCTCGAACTGCTGCACCGCGTACTGAGGGGGTGTCATGTACCCGGCCCCCTGAAGTACCTCCCACAAAATGCGGGGAAAGCCCTCCCGTGCAAGCCCGTCAGTGTGGGACAGTGCATTCCAGTCGTTTGAGGATCAGTGGGAAGCCATCTGTGGACGGTTAGGCGTAAGTAAAGGAAAAGAATTATAAAAAGAACAAGAAAAATAAGACCTAGCTCCTCTCTAACTAAAACAGAATGGTACTGGGAAACTAAATTTGTTCTAATTTTAATTTCTTACTAAATTTTTCCATTTGTTAAATTTAAGAATGCATGCATGCTCATCCTGAACGACCTCACAGCAATGAAAAGGGATTAGGGAAGAACTCCCATCCCCTAAAGTGGCCTGTGGGGCCTAAATACTTAGCCAACTAGCTACCCTTCTATCATCCTAAGGCTTCATGTCCTAGGTCTATCCTGCTCGCCCTACGATCTATCCAACATTGTTTCTATCAAATTTTATTTTGGAAAGGGATGGTATTCATATTTTATTGATTCCTCTGTGGTGGTACAAGCTCCGATACCAGCCGTGGCGGAACTGCCCGACTTATTCCAACTTAAGTGCCTAAGCCCCGCCTTAGAGGCTAGACCACACTTAAATGGGAATAACCCGTCAATCCCTCGGATCTAGTCCGACACGGCCACTGACAGGATCAAGTACCACGATCTCACTCGATGGTGAGTCACAGAGCAAATACAATAAAGCATAAAACCATGCAGGTAAGAGTATTAAAATTATTACATCACCATCGGAGTTTTGCAAAAGTAGTCATCATTGTTCGAAGTGTAGCGGAATGAAACTAATGATAAATAAACAGAGAGATGGGGAAGCCTGTCCCATCACTCCTCATGTTCCTCCTCAGCCGAGGCGGGGTCCCACTCGACAGTCCAACCCGGTGGCAAGATGGACGGCCAAGTCACTCCAGCAACCATGTCCTCCAGAGAACCTGTAAAATTATGCCACAAGCAAGGCTGAGTATACTAATACTCAGCTAGACTTACCCGGTGTGAGGAGTCTACTCCTCTACCTCTAGACATGCAGCTGTTTGGCTGTGGGGTTTGGTTGCCAAAAGCACTAGCTGAGTTTCTAAGTCAAGTTTTAACTTTGTCAAATTTAAGTGTGACTCTCTTAAGGCTAAAAGTGTACTATCTAATCATACATAGTAGCAAACATTTTTAGCAATCAACATCTTGTATCATCTCATCATATTTCCACTTGTTACTCAATGTAGCAGCATGGATCAAGCAGTCTCATTAGCTGCGAGAAGCAGATGATTCGAATCGAGTTTTTAAACCTTGCAAGGTAAACCTAAACATACGACGTGGCGAAGCACTCCATCCCCACACACATCAACCGTCCCCATCGATTCCCACGTCAGCAGATAAGGGCTCACCACCTTGGCGTACAATGCCTCACTGACCCCGACTGCCGTCGTGCAGTGACCGCACTTGTACCCACCATAACCGGAATGGGAGACTACGTCTCAGGTCGCGTGAGGGGTAAAGTCCACTGCCAGGTTCACTCAGTAACTAGGCTTACCGATTTACCATATTTCTCGGCATGTGCTTAGTACGTTCAAACGCTTGACTCATGGTACCACACCTTAATCCTTATTCAAATTTTTATCCCATAGACAACCAATCCCCATGGATTGTTGCCCACAAACCAACATCAATATGATAAGAAGGTGGATACAACCAATTCCTGACCTCGCGCGAGTGCTAGAAAAATCACTCGACTTCTACCGAGATCCTACTTAATAAAGCAGCTACTCGTCTTAGCATACTAGTATTCACCTCAATGGGGCTCCTGAGATCATGCAACTAGGGTTTCAAACAACTCCTACACTTAAGTGCATAATCAATCCTACAATCATTAAGTATAGTAAAATAGCATAAATAACAGGTTATGCATAAAACCGGGGCTTGCCTTCCAAAGCTGTGGCAGGCAGATCCTGTGGTGCAGACTCGGGTGCTGGATCTGGGGCTACCTCCTGAGCAGCTCCTTGCTCCGGCACGAGGACGTACTTTCCGTCAGCGAGGTTGCAATCTATCGAATGCAATGAATATGTATGTCATGATTATGCAGGATTTAACAACTTTATGCTAAAGGAAGGAAAACTAAGTTAGTTCGTAACTTAGGGTTTCTTGGTCATACGTGGCTTTTAGTAGTTTATGCTTATCATTCTAAGTTTAGGTTTTGTTAAGGATAAGCATAGTGGAGTTGTATTTCTCTTATATATTTCAGTGGACAATTTACAAAGGGTTTTAGGGTCACACTAATTTCCATCATTCATTTTCCCCTCCTTTATTTTCCATTTATGAATTTTAGTGTGGGTTTGAACTACAAGAGTGATTTCAAAATTTTCAAAAATCTTGTAAAAATTACAGTGGGTTGCCATTGGTCATTATAGCCTGTTCTAGGAATTTGGGGCTTAAAATAAAAAGGCTATGCTTTAGACAAAAATGACAAAAGTTGTGCAAAATGGGCCACTTTGCACTACCTCTCTTAATTAGGTTGGGTTATGCCCTAAGGGTTATTTTTGTTGGCATCTATCAGTAATAATAAGCTTCTGTGCCAAAAATCACAGAAGGTTAATTGGTGGTTATTTAGTTGTGATTTCTTAAAGTTTTATGCCAAGAAGGTGCTTATAACTAACTTGCCATTTGAAAAATATCAAACAACAGATTTTGTATTTTTCCTATGTTCATAATAACAAAACATTAGTTATCTCAAGGTTTGGGGTGTTCCCTCCTTGGGGTTATTTTTGTAGGGTTTTTCTAAGTTTTCCTTGTTTTCTAAAAATAAAAGGGATCCTACTTATTTCATACTAAACAAGGGTGTAATAGATTTTTCTAGTAAACTAAATTGAATAAGTACTCTAACAAAAATAGGGGTGCCCTCTGGTTCATTATTTAAATCATCTTTTCTATTTTTCTTAATCTTAAGCATATTGTAAAATAAATGGCAAAAACTAACTTAATGGGTTGGACAGAGAGTTTTAGCATTTTTAAACAGGTCAGTAGGTGGATATAAACTTCTCCAAATTTTTCTAACTCTAGTCAAATAGTGCAACTATTTTTATCCCTATTATTTAGCTTTTGGTCAAAACAATAATTAAATCAGAGCCCTAAAGTTTTCTGTAGTACTGTCGGCGTTTCGAGACAGGGGGGTCCCTGAGCCGACGAGTGAAGTGTCGCCGCGTGCCCCAGCCCAGATGGGTCGACGCGAGGCCGAGCGCGAAGGGGGGAGAGGAGGAGGCCAGAGATGGGAGAGAGAGAGGTGGAAATCCCGCCGCCTTCGTGTTCGTCCCGCGCCCAGGTCGGGTGCGCTTGCAGTAGGGGGTTACAAGCGTCCACCCGGGGGAAGGAGCGAGCGGCCTTATGCGAGCGCCCGTCTCGTCCTCGTCCCCGAGCGGCCAACCCTCTCTAAGAGGGCCCTGGCCCTTCCTTTTATAGGCGTAAGGAGAGGGTCCAGGTGTACAATGGGGGGCGTAGCAGAGTGCTACGTGTCTAGCGGAGGAGAGCTAGCGCCCTAAGTACACGCCATCGTGGCGGCCGGAGAGATCTTGGCACCCGGTTTGTGTGATGTCGTGGCCGTCGGAGGAGTGCAGGAGCCTGGCGGAGGGACAACTGTCGGGGCCGTCGAGTCCTTGCTGACGTCCTCTTGCTTTCGTAAGGGGGCCGAGAGCCGCCATCGTCAGGGAACGCGTGGGGCGCCATCATCGCCTATCTGGCGGAGCGAGCCAGATGGGACGCCGGTCTTGTTCCCCGTAGCCTGAGCCAGCTTGGAGTAGGGTAATGATGGCGCCTCCTGTTGACGTGGCCGGTCCGCGCCCTAGGTTGGGCGATGTGGAGGCTTCTCCGAGGTCGAGGTCGAGTCCGTCTTCCGTGGCCGAGGCTGAGTCCGAGCCTCTGGGTCGGGCGAGGCGGAGGCCGTTGGCTGAGGCCAGGGCGGAATTTGAGTCCCGGGGTCGAGCGAAGCGGAGTTCGTCGTCTTCTGGAGCTGAGCCCAAGTCCGAGCCCTAGGTTGGGCGGAGCGGAGTTCGTCGTCTTCCGGGGCTTTGCCCGAGTCCGAGCCCTGGGTCGGGCGGAGCGGAGTTCGCCGTCTTCCGGGGCTTTGCCCGAGTCCGAGCCCTGGGTCGGGCGGTGCGGAGTTCGTCGTCTTCCGGGGCTTTGCCCGAGTCCGAGCCCTGGGTCGGGCGGAGCGGAGTTTCCTATGGTGTGCGGCCGGGCCTGACTGCATGTCAGCCTCACTCTGTCAAGTGGCACCATAGTCGGAGCGGCGCAGGCGGCGCTGTCTTTCTGTCAGACCGGTCAGTGGAGCGGCGAAGTGACGGCGGTCACTTTGGCTCTGTCAGCTGAGGGGCGCGCGTCAGGATAAAGGTGTTAGGCCACCTTTCATTAAATGCTCCTGCGATTTGGTCGGGGTTGCTTCTTGGCGAAGATAGGGCCTCGAGCGAGCCGGGAACGTGTTCGCCGCTAGAGGGGGGCTTCGGGCGAGGCGGAGATCCTCCGGGTCGGCTGCTCTTGTCCGAGGCTAGGCTCGGGCGAGGCATGATCGAGTCCCTCGAATGGACTGATTCTTGACTTGATTGCACCCATCAGGCCTTTGCAGCTTTGTGCTGATGGGGGTTACCAGCTGAGAATTAGGAGCCTTGAGGGTACCCCTAATTATGGTCCCCGACAGTAGCCCCCGAGCCTCAAAGGGAGTGTTAGCACTCGCTTGGAGGCTTTCGTCGCACTTTTTTGCAAGGGGACCAGCCTTTCTCGGTTGCGTTTTGTTCCGGTGGGTGCGCGCGAGCGCACCTGCCGGGTGTAGCCCCCGAGGCCTCGGAGGAGTGGTTTGACTCCTCCGAGGTCTTAATGCCTCGCGCAATGCTTCGGCTGGTCTGGTCGTTCCCTCATGCGAGCTGGCCGTAGCCTGGGTGTACGGTCGGGTCCCATGTTCTTGGGCTGGTATGTTGACGCTGTCAACGGTTTGGCCGGAGCCGGGTTTGCGAGAGCAGCCCCCGAGCCTCTACACAGGGCGAGAGGGCGTTCAGGGACAGACTCGGCTTTTTTTACATACGCCCCTGCGTCGCCTTTCCGCAAGGAGGAGGGGGGGAGAGCGCCATGTTGCCCTCGGTGGGCGTCGAACATGGTGTCTCCGGTGAGCTGCAGGCGGGTGATCCGAGCGGACGTCCGTGCCCCATTCGTTAGGGGTCGGCTAGGGGCCCAGAGGCGCGCCCAAAAGTACCTGCGGGTGATCTGCCGGACCCGATCCCCTGGTGATGGGGTCCGAGGGCTCGATGCCTCCCTCTGATGGGATTCCGTTACAAGATCGTTCCCGCTGGTCTCGGAAATGTCCTAGGGTACCTCGGGAGCGCAGCCCGAGCCTTGGTTATGTATCGAACGTACCCATGGTCATCCCTCGCTCTGTGTCTGAGGCGGCTGTGAACCCTTCGGGGGCCAGCCTTCGAACCCCTGATCAGTAGTGGGCGTGGAGCCCGAGTAGCCTGAGGCGGCCGTTGAACCCTTTCGAGGGGCCGGCCTTTGAACCTCTGACCAGTAGTGGGTGTGGAGCCCACGTGCTCTGAGGCGGCTGTTGAACCCTTCTGAGGGGCCAGCCTTCGGACCTCTGATCAGTAGGGAGGCTCGGAGCCTGGTTCCTTCACGGGGAAGGATCCTTTCCGGGGTATCCCCCTTTCCCGGTCCCTGTTGCAAGAGAGAGAAAGAGGAAAAAAGGAAAAGGATACGAAATCGAACGACGTGGCGTACCTTTTTTGACGCGGTCATTATGGCGAAGGCGAAGCGTCGCTCGTTTCTCCTGCCAGAGGCGCCGCCTGTCCCGCCGCGGAGTTAATGCGACGGGGCGAGCGGTTCGCGGGGCAGCCGTTGCGCGTGTGCGAGCCGTTCGAGGAACGGGATACGGGCGCGTTGTCTTCACGCCGTGAGAGAGGGTTCTCTCGCTGCCCCCGGATGGGACGTAAGCTTGGCTGACGACGTGACCGCTGCTCCCGCCTGCCTACCACCGCCATTACTGCCGGCCCGTCTTCGGCCGCATTGACCGTCGCACCAGGCTGGAGCCGCTGGGTCGTACGCTGGGTCGCCTCGAGTCGCGGTATTGGTTCCACAGTCGAGTAGGCGCGGTGGTGGCGCAGGTGGCGGTGCAGTTGCAGGCACATAGCAACCGGCGCACCGGTTGCATGACGCGTGGGCCTGGTCCTCCAAGCTGGGCGCGTTGGAAGTCGGAGAGGTGCGCCCACTTGGCGCGGTTGCATGCCGCCTGCATGGCTGCCCACCCTTTCGCCCGCTGGTCTGGGCAAAAGTGGTGAAGTGCTTGTAACCGCCGGGCGGTTGCACGCACCGTGCGTGGCGGTTTGGCTTCTTCTGCTCTGGACCGGCTTGGATGACGCGTGGGACCTAGCCCGCACGCCGTGGGGGGGGGAGGATCTTGGAGCGTGTTGGAGAAGACTCAGCCCGCAACGGTTGAGGGCGCAAGTGGGGGGAGCCGCCTTTAAAAAAGGGGGGCGACCCCTTTGGAGGGCAACCATGTCTTCGCGCTCCCCTAATGCATCGTGTCTTTCCACCTTCCAAGCCCCCGGATGGGGGATATCCGCCGCCTTTCCGCTTCGTCGTTGGAGGAACGCAACTCTGCGGGAGTTGGTACCTTTCAGCCGTCGTTTGGCTTCAAGGATTTTCATCATGCAGCCCGGCTGCACCCCTCCGCCGGCGGTCACCCAAGACGGTGACCTCCAGCCCCTGGATGGGGAGAGGCAGGCGGGGCTGCGATCTTGGTCCCACCCTCAGCTTCAAGGATGTTCATCATCCTCGCTGGGGTGGAGGCCGGGTTGAGCCGGAGCTCTACCTCCCGCGCGGGTTCATGGGTCGGCCTCTCCTTCGGCGTTCGAGGGAGAGGGCGCTCACTGGCCCTGCGGGCGGGTCGGACTTCGACAACGCGGGGCTAGTCGACGGCGGGTGTCGTCAGCCCCAGCGCGTCGGGCCCGTCGGCTTGGCTCCTGGTGCCCCCTCTTGCCGGAAGGCGGCTGCCGCGCCGTGTACACGGGAGGACCGCCCAAGATATCGCGCGCTGCCAGGGCAGCGTTCGTGTTCTGGGGCGGTTCTCCCTTTGCACCGGTACGACGCCTCCATGCGGAGGTCGGTGCCTCACTCGCCCGGGAGGATCTGAGTGGGGATTTGCCGGAGGGCCGACGGCCCCTGTCGTCGGTGCCGAGGTGGAGGCGGCTCGAGAAGTCCCCGCTGCCGACGGGATCACCGCCACCATCCGCGCTTCGGGCCTCTGGCTCTTTGTACTTGTCCTCGCCCCTCGAGCATCGGTGTGGGCGAGGGCAAGATCGCAGCAGCATCCGCCCTGAGGCCCTCGCTGCTGCAGTTCGGCCGCCCGGAGCGAGGGTCGTTGTCGTTGCTGGCGGAGCGGACGACGGCGAGCCGCCCGTCGGTCTTCTGCTGCTCCGCAGGCCCCTCACCCATCGAGTGGGGTTGTTTGTACCTGCGGAGGTGGAACCGGAGTTCCTTTTGTAATGGCACTTCGAATGCTAGTGTTTCTGTTCATTGTGGCTGTCGAGGCCTGAACATGTATGTAAATTCGGCACAGAGCCGTGTTTTTTCCCGTTTTCGAGCACTAAGACTCGCCTGTTGGTTGTCTGAACCGCTTCACCAAGCGTGAGTCGCCCCGTGTAAAGGTGACGGGTGAGGTATCCGTATCCCGGAGGCGTAGGAGTCCCTCGGCTCGGTCAGCCTTGGCTGCTTACGTGTACTCCGTCGTTTTCAGGATCCACTTTCGAAGTAGTCGAAAAGCACGAAAGATATTCCGGCAGAAAAGATCTTTTTTCGAGGAAAATTTCGACGCAGAGGGGGTTCCCCCCTTTTAGCCCCCGAGGGAGGGTCGGGCTTTGCCGAGGCAAGGCTGACCCTTCCTTGATGACTAAACTTTGCGTGAGAGCGAGGTATATGAACAACTTGAAAACATCTTAAGGGTAGAAGCGACGTAGCTGTTGGATGTTCCAAGCGTTGCTGTAGACCTTGCCTTGACTGTTGGCCAGCTTATATGTTCCGGGTTTTAGAACTTTGGCAATGACGAACGGCCCCTCCTAGGGGGGCGTGAGCTTGTGTCGACCTCGGGCGTCTTGTCGTAGCCGAAGCACCAGGTCGCCCACCTTGAGGTCTCAGGATCGGACCCCTCGGGCGTGGTAGCACCGCATGGACTGCTGGTACCGCGCCGAGTGTAGTAAGGCCTTGTCCCGAGCCTCTTCCAGCTGGTCAGACCTGATGCTGTTCAGGGGTCGGACCTCGATGCACTTGGAAAACATGTCGATGGCGACCAACAGGTGCGTGTAGCCCCCGGGTGCCTTCTGCAAGGGGCCGTCGAGGTCCAGACCCCACACAGCAAAAGGCCATGTGATGGGTATCGTCTGCAGAGCCTGAGCGGGCAGGTGAGTCTGCCTTGCATAGAACTGACACCCTTCGCAGGCGCGGACAATTCTAGTGGCGTCGGCCACCGCCGTCGGCCAGTAGAAACCTTGTTGGAAAGCATTTCCGACAAGGGCTCGAGGTGTTGCGTGGTGGCCGCAAGCCCCCGAGCGTATTTCTCGGAGGAGTTCCTGACCTTCGGTGGTGGAGATGCATCGCTGGAGGATGCCTGAAGGGCTGCGGTGGTAGAGCTCCTTCCCTTCTCCCAGCAAGACGAATGACTTGGCGCGCCGCGCCAACCGCCGAGCTTCGGCTCGGTCAAGGGGTAGCTCTCCTCGGTGGAGATATTGCAGGTACGGGGTCTGCCAGTTTTGATCGGGCGTGACCCCGCTTTGCTCCCCCTCGACGCGCAGTGTTTCGCCCTCGGGGGCCGAGGGTGCCTCGGGCCGAACCGAGGGTGCCCCGGGCCGAGCCGAGGGTGTCTCGGACGGTGCCGAGGGTACCTCGAGCTGGGCCGAGGGTGCCTCAGGCTCGGGCGCGTCGTCGATCTTGACGGAGGGTTGACGCAGATCTCGGGAGAAGACGTCCGGGGGAACCGTTGTTCGTCCCGAGGCTATTTTAGCCAGCTCGTCCACAGTCTCGTTGTAGCGCCGAGCGATGTGGTTGAGCTCGAGCCCGTAGAACTTGTCTTCCAGGCGCTGAACCTCATCGTAGTAGGCCTCCATCTTCGGGTCGCGGCAGTGAGAGTTCTTCATGACTTGGTCGATGACGAGCTGCGAGTCACCGCGAGCGTCGAGGCGTCGGACCCCTAGCTCGACGGCGATCCGCAACCTGTTGACCAGAGCCTCGTACTCAGCTACATTGTTGGGCGCCGGGAAGTGGAGGCGTAGCACGTAGCGTAGGTGCTTCCCGAGGGGCGAGATGAAGAGTAGGCCTGCGCCGGCTCCTGTCTTCATCAGCGACCCATCGAAGAACATGGTCCAGAGCTCCGATTGGATCGGAGCTGTTGGTAGCTGGGTGTCGACCCATTCAGCCACGAAGTCCGCCAAGACCTGGGATTTGATGGCCTTCCGAGGGGCGAACGAGATTGTTTCGCCCATGATTTCCACCGGCCACTTTGCGATCCTACCCGAGGCCTCTCGGCAATGGATGATCTCCCCCAGGGGGAAGGATGACACCACAGTCACCGGATGAGACTCGAAGTAGTGTCACAACTTCCGCCTTGTCAGGATCACCGCGTACAGTAGCTTCTGAACTTGTGGGTAGTGGATTTTGGTTTTGGACAGTACCTTGCTGATGAAGTAGACTAGCCTCTGAACAGGCAATGCATGCCCCTCTTCTTGCCTCTCGACCACAATCGCGGCGCTAACCACCTGAGTGGTCGCGGCGACGTAGACCAAGAGGGCTTCTCCGGCAGCTGGGGGCACCAAAATAGGCGCCTTCGTGAGGAGCGCCTTCAGGTTCCCGAGGGCTTCCTCGGCCTCAGGGGTCCAAGTGAAGCGCTCGGCCTTTCTTAAGAGGCGGTACAGGGGTAGTCATCTTTCGCCGAGGCGTGAGATGAAGCGGCTCAGAGCCGCGAGACATCCCATAACCCTCTGTACGCCTTTCAAGTCCTAGATGGGCCCCATGCTGGTGATGGCTGCGATCTTCTCTGGGTTGGCTTCGATGCCCCGCTCGGAGACGATGAACCCCAGGAGCATGCCTCGGGGCACCCCGAAGACACACTTTTCGGGATTGAGCTTGACACCTTTCGCCTTGAGACATCGGAATGTCACTTCAAGGTCGGAAAGGAGGTCGGAGGCTTTCCTCGTCTTGACTACGATGTCATCGACGTAGGCCTCGACCGTGCAGCCAATGTGCTCGCCGAACACATGGTTCATGCACCGCTGGTACGTCGCGCCCGCATTCCTCAAGCCAAACGGCATGGTGACATAGCAGTACATGCCGAAGGGTGTGATGAAAGGAGTCGCGAGCTGGTCGGACTCTTTCATCCTGATTTGGTGATACCCTAAGTAGGCATCAAGGAAAGACAGGGTTTTGCACCCAGCAGTGGAATCCATGATCTGATCGATGCGAGGCAGAGGGTAGGGAATCTTCGGACATGCTTTGTTCAGACCAGTGTAGTCTACACACATCTGCCATTTCCCCCCTTTCTTTCTCACAAGCACAGGGTTGGCAAGCCATTCGGGATGGAATACCTCTTTGATGAACCCAGCCGCCATTAGCTTGTGGATCTCCTCGCCTATGGCTCTGCGCTTCTCCTCGTCGAATCGGAGCAGAGGCTGCTTGACGGGTCGGGCTCCGGCTCGGATGTCTAGCGAGTGCTCGGTGACATCCCTCGGTATGCCGGGCATGTCCGAGGGACTCCACGTGAAGACGTCGGCGTTCGTGCAGAGAAAGTCGACAAGCACTGCTTCCTATTTGGGACCGAGCCCGGAGCCGATCCGGACTTGCTTGGAGGCGTCGCTGCTGGGGTCGAAGGGGACGGACTTAACCGTCTCCGCTGGCTCGAAGTTGCCGGCATGACGCTCCACGTCTGGCACCTCCTTAGAGAGGCTCTCCAGGTCGGCAATGAGGGCCTCGGACTCGGCGAGGGCCTCGGCGTACTCCACGCACTCCACGTCACATTCGAACGCGTGTTTGTACGTGGGGCCGATGGTGATGACCCCGTTGGGGCCCGGCATCTTGAGCTTGAGGTAGGTGTAGTTGGGGACGGCCATGAACTTCGCGTAGCAGGGCCTCCCCATTACCGCGTGGTAGGTTCCTCGAAACCCGACCACCTCGAATGTCAGGGTCTCCCTTCGGAAGTTGGAGGGTGTTCCGAAGCAGACGGGAAGATCGAGTTGTCCGAGGGGCTGGACGCGCTTCCCAGGGATGATCCCATGGAAAGGCGCAGTGCCCGCCCGGACTGAGGACAGATCGATATGCAGAAGCCCGAGGGTCTCGTCGTAGATGATGTTGAGGCTGCTGCCTCCGTCCATGAGGACCTTGGTGAGCCTGACGTCGCCGATGACGGGGTCGACGACGAGCGGGTATTTCCCCGGGCTCGGCACATGGTCGGGGTGGTCGGCCTGGTCGAAGGTGATGGGCTTGTCGGACCAGTCTAGGTAGACTGGCGCCGCCACCTTCACCGAACAGACCTCCCGACGCTCTTGCTTGCGGTGCCGAGCCGAGGCATTCGCCGCTTGCCCGCCGTAGATCATGAAGCAGTCGCGGACCTCGGGGAACTCTCCTGCCTGGTGATCTTCCTTCTTGTCATCGTCGCGGGCCCTGCCACCCTCCGCGGGTGGCCCGGCCCTGTGGAAGTGGCGCCGAAGCATGACGCACTCCTCAAGGGTGTGCTTGACGGGCCCCTGATGATAGGGGCACGGCTCCTTGAGCATCTTGTCGAAGAGGTTGGGACGTCCTGGGGGTTTCTGAGGGTTCTTGTACTCGACGGCGGCGACAAGGTCCGCGTCGGCGGCGTCGCGTTTCGCTTGCGACTTCTTCTTGCCCTTCTTCTTGAGGCCGCGCTGAGTTGACGCCTCGGGAGCATCTTCCGGTGGGCGGCCTTAGGGCTGCATGTCCTTCCGGAAGATAGCCTCGACCGCTTCCTGGCTGGAGGCGAACTTGGTGGCGATGTCCATCAGCTCGCTCGCCCTGGTGGGGGTCTTGCGACCCAGCTTGCTCACCAGGTCGCGGCAGGTGGTGCCGGCGAGGAACGCGCCGATGACGTCCGAGTCGGTGATGTTGGGCAGCTCGGTGCGCTGCTTCGAGAATCGCCAGATGTAGTCCCGGAGAGACTCTCCCGGCTACTGTTGGCAGCTTCGGAGGTCCCAGGAATTCCCGGGGCGCACGTACGTGCCCTGGAAATTGCCGGCGAAAGCTTGGACTAGGTCGTCCCAGTTGGAGATCTGCCCCGGAGGCAGGTGCTCCAACCAGGCGCGAGCGGTATCGGAGAGGAACAGGGGGAGGTTGCGGATGATGAGGTTGTCATCGTCCGTTCCACCCAGTTGGCAGGCCAGACAGTAGTCCACGAGCCACAGTTTCGGTCTCGTCTCCCCCGAGTACTTTGTGATAGTAGTCGGGGGTCGGAACCGGGTCGGGAACGGCGCCCGTCGTATGGCCCGGCTGAAGGCCTGCGGACCAGGTGGTTCGGGCGAGGGACTCCGATCCTCCCCGCTGTCGTAGCATCCCCCACGCCTGGGGTGGTAGCCTCGGCGCGCCCTCTCGTCGAGGTGGGCCCGACGATCGCGGTGATGGTGCTCGTTGCCGAGGCGACCCGGGGCCGCAGGCGCTGTGTTGCGCGTGCGCCTGGTGCAGACCGAGGCTTCCCGCATGGATCGAGAAGTCACGGCATGATGTTCCGAGGGGTACCCCTGCCTTCGGGAGGCGGAGCTCTCGGCCCGCCGGACCGCGGCGCCTTCCAGGAGATCCTTGAGCTCTCCCTGGATTCGCCGCCCCTCGGTGGTTGATGGCTCCGGCATCGCGTGGAGGAGCATTGCTGCTGCAGCCAGGTTCTGGCCGACCCCACTGGATGCGGGTGGCGGCCTGACCCTGACATCGTCGGCGATGCGGTGCTGGAAGCCCTGGGGTAGATGACGCATTTCTCCGGCCGGAGGTTGGCCCGCCCATGCCTGCCCGACGTCCCGGCGGATTGGCTCAAGCGCTCCTGCTCCCTCGTCGAGCCTGGCCTACACCCCGCGGATTTGCTCGAGTTGTGGGTCGTGACCCCCCGCCGGAACAGGGACCACGGCTAGCTCCCGCGGGATGTCAACGCGAGGCACCGGCCTAGGGAGATCACCGTCCTCCGGCATGCCGAGATGGTTGCCTTCGGAACGTGGAAACATTCGTGGCTCGGGCCATAGTCCTCGTCGCCGAGGCTATGGCTACCGTCGGAGCAGTCGGAAAGGCAGTAGTCGCATGCGGTCATGAGGTCCCGCATGGCACCGGGGTTGCCAAGTCCGGAGAAATCCCAATGGAAGCTGGGCTCGTCGTCTTCCTCGGACCCGGAGGGCCCGTAGGTCGAGACGTCCGTCAGCCAGTCCCAAGGTGACCGCATGCGAAACCCCAGAGGGTTCGGATTCGCCTCTACGAGAGCGTCCGCCAAAGCGGAGCCGCTAGGCGGGTCGAGGCTAAATCTAAAAGGCGTGGGATGGGAATCGGTCGGTACCTCTTGGTCGACGGGCGGTGATGAGGTCACGTCGGGGGCTGACTGCACCGTCGTCTCAGGTACGAGGGAGACACCCAGCAAGCCTTTCGCGAGCGTGCTAGCGTCGTCCGTTTGCTCGGGATTGACGTGTCGCGGGGAGACAGCGCTCGTCTTCATCTCAAGCGCGAGGCCGATGCCCGGCGCGCCCTCCGTTGGAGTGCTGGCGTTGTCGGCTCGCTCGTCGGCCGACGAGGCGCCGCCTCCTGCTTGGCCTTGGTTGCCCCGCCTCCTCCTCCTCCGTCGACGGGGAAGAGGACGGGGCGAGCTCGAAGGTTGTTCTTCCACCACGCGGGGAAGTCGTCGTCGATCCTTCCGCCGGCGGGCGGACTGTCAGCCGCCATTGTCGCTGTCGCCCGGCGGTGGATAGAGTATCATGTCGTAGCTGCCGTCGAGGGACATGAACTCAAGGCTCCCGAAACGGAGCACCATCCCGGGCCGGAGAGGTTGCTGGAGACTACCCATCTGGAGCTTGACGGGAAGCTGTTCGTCAACACGCAGCAGGCCCCTACCTGGCGCGCCAACTGTCGGCGTTTCGAGACAGGGGGGTCCCTGAGCCGACGAGTGAAGTGTCGCCGCGTGCCCCAGCCCAGATGGGTCGACGCGAGGCCGAGCGCGAAGGGGGGAGAGCGAGGAGGCCGGAGATGGGAGAGAGAGAGGTGGAAATCCCGCCGCCTTCGTGTTCGTCCCGCGCCCAGGTCGGGTGCGCTTGCAGTAGGGGGTTACAAGCGTCCACCCGGGGGAAGGAGCGAGCGGCCTTATGCGAGCGCCCGTCTCGTCCTCGTCCCCGAGCGGCCAACCCTCTCTAAGAGGGCCCTGGCCCTTCCTTTTATAGGCGTAAGGAGAGGGTCCAGGTGTACAATGGGGGGCGTAGAAGAGTGCTACGTGTCTAGCGGAGGAGAGCTAGCGCCCTAAGTACATGCCATCGTGGCGGCCGGAGAGATCTTGGCACCCGGTTTGTGTGATGTCGTGGCCGTCGGAGGAGTGCTGGAGCCTGGCGGAGGTACAACTGTCGGGGCCGTCGAGTCCTTGCTGACGTCCTCTTGCTTTCGTAAGGGGGCCGAGAGCCACCATCGTCAGGGAACGCGCGGGGCGCCATCATCGCCTATCTGGCGGAGCGAGCCAGATGGGACGCTGATCTTGTTCCCCGTAGCCTGAGCCAGCTTGGAGTAGGGTAATGATGGCGCCTCCTGTTGACGTGGCCGGTCCGCGCCCTAGGTTGGACGATGTGGAGGCTTCTCCGAGGTCGAGGTCGAGTCCGTCTTCCGTGGCCGAGGCCGAGTCCGAGCCTCTGGGTCGGGCGAGGCAGAGGCCGTTGGCTGAGGCCAGGGCGGAATTTGAGTCCCGGGGTCGAGCGAAGCGGAGTTCGTCGTCTTCTGGAGCTGAGCCCAAGTCCGAGCCCTAGGTTGGGCGAAGCGGAGTTCGTCGTCTTCCGGGGCTTTGCCCGAGACCGAGCCCTGGGTCGGGCAGAGTGGAGTTCGCCGTCTTCTGGGGCTTTGCCCGAGTCCGAGCCCTGGGTCGGGCGGTGCGGAGTTCGCCGTCTTCCGGGGCTTTGCCCGAGTCCGAGCCCTGGGTCAGGCGAAGCGGAGTTTCCTATGGTGTGCGGCTGGGCCTGACTGCATGTCAGCCTCACTCTGTCAAGTGGCACCATAGTCGGAGCGGCACAGGCGGCGCTGTCTTTCTGTCAGACCGGTCAGTGGAGCGGCGAAGTGACGACGGTCACATCGGCTCTGTCAGCTGAGGGGCGCGCGTCAGGATAAAGGTGTCAGGCCACCTTTGCATTAAATGCTCCTGCGATTTGGTCGGGGTTGCTTCTTGGCGAAGACAGGGCCTCGGGCGAGCCAGGAACGTGTTCGCCGCTGGAGGGGGGCTTCGGGCGAGGCGGAGATCCTCCGGGGTCGGCTGCCCTTGTCCGAGGCTAGGCTCGGGCGAGGCGTGATCGAGTCCCTCGAATGGACTGATCCCTGACTTGATTGCACCCATCAGGCCTTTGCAGCTTTGTGCTGATGGGGGTTACCAGCTGAGAATTAGGAGCCTTGAGGGTACCCCTAATTATGGTCCCCGACAAGTACATAGGGGTTTTATATTTTTCCTAAGTAGTTTACATTATTTAGAGTCTGACAAAATTGGTTTGACCAAATCTGGATGAACTAAACAGAAGTTATGAATTTTTAAAGTTTCTGCTCAAATTTAAAATCACATTTAATAAAGGTTTTCTGGAAAAGCAGTTTACACCGAGGACCCTGGGGTATTTCCAAACTAACTCTCTCAGTTATACCCCTGCGCTACTATTCATTTGAGTCATTGACATTTCACAAAACCCCCCAGACTTCTTTCCATCTCCCCAGCGGTCCTTCCCTAGATTTAAACAGTGCCCGCAAGAAAGAAAAGGGTGGCGCAGCTTACCGGCGGTGAGATAGGTCCGGCGAGGGGCAGGGTTGGCTCGGGGAGGCTCTGGCGGTCACAGCGATGTACGACTCGACGGCGGGGATGGCCGGAATCGCCCGGTCCACGTGCGCAGGCGGGTGTCCTCGTCGGCGGCGGGTGTGCTGGCCAAACCACGGCGATCTAATGCAATCCAATGGCACGGTGAGCTTCACGGGGTGACGTAGAGACTGTGTGCACAAGGAATCAGAAAATGGTTCAGTGGATTACCCGGTCCACGCACTCCGGCGGGGTTGTGAACTCCGGCGACCGTGGACTGGCCTCTCCGGCGAAGCAGGCTTCGATTCCTCGCTCGGGGAGCTTCACCGAGGTGTGCTCACTCGTCTCCGAGGGTCGGACGGGGTTGGGAAAGGCTGGACTGGCCGGTCCACGACGACAGGGGCTCGGGTGGCCGAGGACACACCGTGCACGGGCAAACGGCAGTGAGTTGAGCTCCGGTGAGGTTTGTGCGTGCGCGGAGAAGTGTGGTCGACGCTTAAGTGGGCTTTATAGGCACGGCGCACACAGGGGACACGGGCGCGGCTCGGCGCGGCGCGGGGTCAGGCGCGGGCGTGCTCTGGCGTGCGCAGAGCGCGTCGAACACGTGTAAGTTTTCTTCTGCCCTTGTTCCACAGCTCACCCAAGTCGCAAACGTGCGAATCTTGGCAAAAATCCGGCGCGAGTCTTTTCCTGGCACCTAGGGCTGTCTCTCGTCCGTGAGTTGCCATGGCAGATATGGCCTAGGTAGGGAGATCTTCGGTCGCCAAATCAGGTATATCACAAACCATGCCAAGGCATGTCAAACGTCAGGGTCTCGGGTTCAACTTTTTCCAGTGGGTGCCCTAGGTGGTATGCCACATTTTTGGTATAGAACATAGGTGGTTTTGGTGCCATCTTCAAGGTGAACACGATTGATCTTTAGTGTAGGCATAGTTTTTGACTTAGAGAGAATTAGAGAGCCCTAGCTCTCACTCTACTTGGAGATTTGATTTGGGGTTTCTCCAGGGGTCTTTTTGCAGTATTTCCTCCCTATAATTGTAGGTTAATAAGTTACTTAACTTTGTGCCAAAAGTTTAACTCATGGTTTGCACAAATGCTCATTCTCTCCCCCTTTCAACCATGGCTTTGCAAGGTAGGGTTCAAGAGAGGTCTAGGGTTCTCCCTCCTCTTGCCCAAGGTAGCAAGTGCACAAAAGCTTGAGTGAGGCTCTTAGGTCATTAACAAATCTTGATTAACACAGGGTCTCCAAGGTTCTTATGTTCTCCTTAAGCTTCTACCACAAGTGATCATAGTCCTTAGTACCAAGGTGTGCTCTAGCCATGGTAACACCTAGGGTGTTACAGCCCTCCCCCCTTAAAGGAATCTCGTCCCGAGATTTTTCAGGCAGAGTCCTCTAGAGGGGTGCTATTTAGGTGCGCTGGTGTGGGGTTTCTGCTTTTCCTTGAGTCTATCTAGTTAACTGTTCTTCGAATGTCATCCTCTTTGCAACTTCAGAAGGAAGCCCTATTTAAGTTAAATCCACAACTTAGACTATCCTTGTTATCTATGTTTTTCTTATAATTATTTTCAAAGGGCGGGTGGGGGTGGGGTTTTGGGTTACGTACCAACTCCTTTGGGCAGAAAGTCGGGGAAGCGAGAGCGTAGAAAATCCTCAGTCTCCCATGTAGCTTCTTCTGCTGAATGGTGACTCCACTGAACTTTATACATTCTGATTGACCTTGCCCGTGTTGATCTCTCTTTCTGATCCAACACCTACTGAATGGTGATTCCCTATTCGCGGCCAGGCCTCACCGCCTTGGCTTACAATTCTCCACTGACCCTGGCCGCCACCGTGCAGTGGCCGCACTTGTACCCACCATGTGTAGAATGGGAGACCTAGTCTCAGGACAAGTGAGGGGTAAAGTCCGCGCTCGGCTTCATTCAGGTACTAGGTTTACCGGTTACCATATTTCCCGACATGTGTTTAGTACGTTCAAACACTTGACACAGGTATCCGCATGTTAATCCTTATTCCAATTTCATCTCATAGACAACACATCCCCATGGATCCGTGTCCATAGACCATCATCATTCTGTTATCAAAAATGGATACAACCAATTCCTAACCTCGCGCGAGTGCTAGAAAAATCACTCGACTTCTACCGAGATCCTGATTTAGCATAGCAACTACTCGACCTAGCATACTAGTATCCATCTCAAAAGGAATCTTGAGTTTATGCATCTAGGGTTTCAGGTAACTCCTACACTTAAGTGCATGGTACAAGCCTACAAACATTAAGTGTAGTAAGGTAGCATATATAAATGGATATGCATAAAACTGTGACTTGCCTGGAATTTAACACTTAGATAGTGTTTGCTGGGGATACTCGCTTGGCGAGCATCCACTGGTTAAGTCCATCATTCTTCAGGTCGTCCACCAACTACATCTTGTGGTTGGCACCACATCACTTGCACGATCGTCATCTCTCAGTCCTAAATGAGATGCATGATGTATATGTATGAATAAAATTAAGGTAGCACAAGATATTCAAATACACAGTAGCGAACTAAATATTAAATTGGAAGACACCGTAACAACTACACGTTAGCATTAGTTATCTACACGTTATCGGCGATCAACATTAACACCATTAAAAGATGACAAACATTTTATATATTTGCGCAACAAAATATGACATCATAAGTACACGTATTTTCTACACTCACCTTAATCATTCATTTGTTCTCCTATTGACCACACAAGAGCAACCAAGACAACGCGAGTTTAAATAGGACCTAGGCATCAATGTCTATGAAACTCCTATATCACAATCAACTAGAGAAGAAACATATAAAACATGACACACATGCATTATTAAGCTTGGTCATGGCAAGTCTATATTAATTTAGTGCTAACCAACCATTTTTAGCCAAAAGGGTGAATTAACAATTAAATGAGCACATGCAGATTTTTAGGACAGCAGCACCGCAGTTACTTGTTTTAATCATAACTCTTTAAGTATCAATCCAAAACTAACAAACTAGGATTTTCTGGAAATCTTAAGAAGTGCTCTACAACTTTGGTATCATCATCTCAACATGATTCAATACTTAGTAAGGTCAAAAAGTGCTAACACGACAGCTCTGTCCAGATTTGGACAGATTCGGACTTGCAACTTCAAAACTTCACAACTAAAGATTCAGACATCCAAACAAAGTGATCCTAGACTTTCTGGAAAGCTAATTAATTGTTATACAAATTTTTTATAAACAACTTAGGGTGATTCAATATGCAATTTAGGATAAAAGACACTAGAAGGCTTTGCTGTCTAGAACTGGACAGATTCAGTCTTCACACTTTAAACATCCATAACTTGATCTTCAGATCACCAAAAAGAGTGATCCAAGACTTTTTGGAAAGCTCAGCAAAAGTACTATATAAATTTTATAATCACCAAGAAGCGATTCTATGTTTAATCAAGTAAAACAATTCAGTTTTTGAAACCTGTTCTGACAATGGACAGAACAAAACAACCATATTGTAAAATTCATAACTCTTGAACTATCAGGCCTGTGGTTATGAAACTTTAACACAAGCATTATAAGAAAAAAATCTACAACTTTATTATAATGACCATAAACAGATTGTAATATTAACCTAAGCAAACAATTCACTCTCTGAAATATGTACAGAAATTGGACAGATTCAGTTACTGAATTTGTGAACAGCACAACTTCTAAACGATCAGACTTATGGCAATCAAATTTTAACACAAGTAAGTTAATAAAGTTATATACAACTTTCTTGTGACCACCAATAACTGATTTCAACATTAACTTAAGCAACCACTGCAATCTCTAAAATCTGTTCAGAAATTGGACAGATTCAGGTACTGAACTTGTGAAAAGTATAACTTCTAAACGATCAGACTTTTGGCTGTCAGATTTTAGCACAAGTAAGATAATAAGTTTATCTACAACTTTTCTATATGGCTTTTCTACAGAAAACATGATTTAGTTCATTAAACAAACAGCACGACGAAAACAATACGTGCAGTCCTAACTACGACAATATTTCACTTTATTTTCCACCTAGCCTTTACAATTACCATCCACTTGCTACTCTAGCTGTTTTTAACACTTAATTATAGTTATTTAACCGATGGCGTGATGGTTACGAAGTCATGCCATCACTTCACCTTACAATTCAATTTAACTAAACAATTCCAATCGAACTCGCCAACAAGCCAATTGCGTGCTAACCTATTTTTCATACCACCACTACACCACATACCGCATACTCAGAACAACTCATTCATATTTCACATATATCTTTACTAAAATCTTTCCCGCATCGCTTGCAACTTAAAACTAAGCTTTACTATGCAAACACATGACTTCCAGTTGTTAAAAATATAGGCATTTCCATGTTATTTTAATTACATAAATTAACATTATGATGATGACATATAAAAGATGATTAATTATAGAAATCATGATATCAAATATATCTATAACAATATAGATCATGAGAACATAAAACATATGAATCATATAAATCATATAAATATAATAAGCATATAAACTGACAGAACAATTGAAAATAAACAGATAGCAATATAAACAACATGACTGTAAATTTAAAACAAACAAACATAACATATTACTAGCATGAACAGACATCAGACATGTAATGATATCATACGATAGAACAAATGAGATAAATTCATGGTTATATATGAAACAGTAGAGATGGACAACATATATAATATGTAGAACGTAAAACAGTAAGGAGCTGAATTGATCATACCCTCCCATGCGCTCCGAGGATCTAGATCCTTGACCAACTTCACTTGTCATGCCGTACGGGATGAAGACGCCAGGAACCAGTGAAGAAGACAACGACAGACGTTGGGCAGTCGCGTAGACGCTCCCTAAAAATCTAATTGCCGATCCCTGTGCAAGGTCTCGAACGACAAGGGCTTCGGAGGCACCTGCCCTCTCACCTCCCTGTGCGCGTAGAGTTACAAGATGGAAATACCCACACTTGCGGCTGGACTGTGTTTCTGAGTTCAGTTCACGTGTACCAAACAACAGGCGTGCTCCCCTTTTATTATCGCGGAAGGGAAGCTGAAGGAGAAGAGTCTCGCATGCGGCTGACGAAGAGACGGGCAACTGAAAGGTCTCTAACCCGGAGTTGAAACTCCCGCGGTTAATGAGTGCTAAAAATTAACACAACCACACCATGCCTCGCCCGCTCGCAGCCTACCTGCCTGCCTCGCCACACCACGCCACGCCTGGCCCGAGCTCGGCCCGGCCGCCGGCGGCGGCGCGCGCGCGTGTGGCACGCCCTTGTACGTTTCTTGACTTCTCAAATTAAGTGGAATAATTACCACCATATAAGTCAAGCCAATGACCCTTAGACTTCCAATATGGTACTATTGGTATTCTCCACCATTACACACCATAGAGTTTATTGAATAAATGGGCCAAGCCCATAAAAGATCCAACAATCCCCACCAAACTTTAGGGTTTGTAATGATGAAGTATCAGAATCACAATCCTTTGATATACCAGTGTTTTGATGGAGAATAAAAGATCCAACAATCCCCACCAAACTGTTAAGTTGAACATCCATCTAGAATAAGAGTTTCACTCATTCACAACTGAACAATGGACTAAGCCTTGAATTGAAAGTTTTGTGAGAAGTGAGATTCGCTCAAATCCTTTGCTGATACTAGGTTGCAAAAGGGTATTCCCGCTGTTTAGAAGCATATAAGTCACACTTCAGTGCCTTTCATGAGTATTTAGGGATTACCCAAGTCCCATAGACTGTGACCAGCAGTCTGACTCATATAGGTGTATTCCTCAGAAGATGTTCTGTAGGACAACATCTCACCTTTATAAGACTCTTGGAATACATTAAGGTAAATACCATCCTGCCTTACAGATAGGAAAGATGTGCATCAGAAATGAGTTAAAGGAATGGATCTTTCCTCACAATCTACTCCTAGCTTGTTTCTCCACTCTACTTCACGGGATCTCCGATCACATAGAGCAGGTTACCACTAGAGTAGATTTCACATGGGTCTCATACCCATTTATTTCGATGCACTTTCTATCACATTGCGTGACAGACCCTTAGTGAATTGATCTACCAGATTATTTGATGTGTGGACATAATCCACTATTATAACTCTGGAGTTTTTCAGCTTACTGACAGATTTTAATCTCCTCTTAACATGCCTTGTAGACTTCATGTTATTCCTAGAACTGTTAACCTTTGTAATCACCGTTTGGTTGTCACAGTTCATGGAAATAGCCGGTATCGGTTTTTCAACTACCGGTAAATCCAATAGGAAATCACGGAGCCACTCGGCCTCAGCCCAAGCAGTGTCTAA
The DNA here is from genome assembly GCA_029449295.1 of Zea luxurians. Classification (NCBI taxonomy): domain Eukaryota; kingdom Viridiplantae; phylum Streptophyta; class Magnoliopsida; order Poales; family Poaceae; genus Zea; species Zea luxurians. Next base: position 15,864,446 of record JAOPSE010000002.1, read on the forward strand.
TGCTGCGAGTTCTGCTTCCATTGTAGACTTCGTTAAGATAGTCTGCTTGCAAGACTTCCAGGAAACAGCGCCACCTCCAAACAGAAACACATATCCGCTTGTGGCATAAAGCTCATCAGCATCAGAGATCCAGTTGGCATCACAATAGCCTTCCAGCACTTTTGGGTTTCCAGTATAATGAATACCGTATGTCATAGTACCTTTCAAATACCGCAACACTCTCTCAAGAGCACGCCAGTGATCATCTCCTGGTTTTGACACAAACCGACTCAGCTTACTCACAGCATACGAGATGTCTGGCCTTGTTGCACTTGCACGGTACATGAGCGAGCCAATGATTTGGGAGTATGTCAATTGATCCCTTGCTATTCTCCGATTCTTTCTCAATAGCACGCTAGGGTCATAAGGTGTTGGAGCAGGATCACAGTCACTAAAACCAAAGCGACTCAATACCTTTTCCACATAATGGGATTGTAACAAAGTTACCCCACCATCAGCTTCTCTAACAAGCTTGATGTTTAGAATGACGTCAGCTTCTCCCAAATCTTTCATTTCGAAATTGCTCGATAGAAGATTTTTAACTTCATCAATCATATTGAGATTTGATCCAAAGATCAAGATGTCATCAACATAAAGGCACAGCATAACGGACTCACCCCCACCATACCGATAATATACACACGTGTCAGATTCATTTACAGCAAAACCAGCAGCTTGTTGGGGCGAAGGCGAAGACGCCACCCTTCACCCCAAGCACCGCGGTAGACGCCGTGGTTGCCACCGCAGGCAGGACGACAACAAGTTGCCCCTCGCCCGACCCTGCAACGTATCACCGGTCAAAAAAAACTTACCAACGAGAAAGTCGTCCACGCTAATATTTGTGCCGAAGTCGGCAACGCGTTTCCCCGGCGAAGGCAGTTCCCGGACCTTCGCAACTCCGTCCGGGGCAGAATTGGTTCCGCCGGCGCCGACCGCCTTCGCGCTCTCCGGCACCTTGCTGGACCTAGGGGCGGCCGGCTTCGCCGCTAGCGTCGGCTGGCTACCGCCGGGGACGGTAGCCTTCGCAGTCCCCCGCGCCCCCTTCGGCCTAGCTTCGAGGAGCCTGATGACCGCCCGACGCTTCTGCGCAGCATCCTGGCGATCCTTGTTCATCACTGCCGACACAACAGCAGCAATATTCCGTCCGTAAGGAAACACTCTCAAGTCACGAGCCATGCGAGACGTAAAGAAGTCTTCACCAGCCGCACGGGGGATAGGAACGTTCTTGGGCCATCGACCCCCGGTAACCTCCAGCATCCGCGCCGAAGACTCCCGGAGCTCGGGCGAAGACATCCTTCCCCCGGGGGCCGCGCATGTCCCCATCAACTCCATAGCAAAGCTATCGGAGACTCCCAGTTCTCCCACCGCAGTACCTAGCTTCCTTTTTTTAGTGGCTGGGGTGGCCTCCGGCGCGGGGTCGTCCTCAGTCACGACCGCTGGTTTTTTCTCGCGGCGGTCGACGACGTCCTCCCCGGAATAACCGCCATACGGCAAACAATTCAACTCAAAGACCCTATTCAGGCGGTCGTTGGATCCACATATATCCCAACTCCGCTGGGCCTCCGTCTTCGGTACATAGCGCCCAACAATTCTCACCGCCCCATCCTCTGCCTCACGCACAACTGCGGCAGGATCCCGCCCTCGCACATCCAAAGCAAAAAGCGGACTCCGCACCTTCCGTCCACCTAGGGAGGGCATTTCGCGAGGGCATTCTTCGCCCAGCGCCCATCCATGCGCCAAGGACCACACCCCATACCCTATGAATTCCTCAACTAGATCGCGCACACTACTCGTGCGGGCAGCAATCCGAAGGGCCCTCTCATTTTCATCATCCTCCGCCACTTCAAATGGCAGGTACGCCACATAATAATGAGAACACATAATGGCGGCAGGGAGCCCTGGGTGATCTTCGACTTCAGCCTCCGAAACATAAAACCAGTAGTCCCACCAGTTGCCCCACTTATTTCGGGCACAGGGGACCAGCTCCACAACTTCCATCGAAGTCTTCCCGGACTTCGACGTGAAAGTGCACGATCCGAATTGCACAATCTTATGTCCAATTTTTCTCTTCTGCCAGTGCAGACAGTATTGCTTGGTGAAGACCTCCACCGAAGGCTGACCGCCATACGACATCGTTGCCCAGACATACTTCGCTAACGCCACCATGGTGTTCGGTGTCAGCTGATGAACCTGGACTTCGAACTTCTGTAGAACCTCCGACACAAAATGATGCGCAGGCAGGCGAAGGCCGGCGATGAAAAATGCCTCAAAAACAACCAATTCGCCCTCGGGCTCGGGGACCTCCTCTGCCCCCTGGACCCGACCAACCCTGCCGCCAAAATACCCCAACCGTTGCATATCTTGCACGCGGACCAACGACATCCGCGAAACACCGAATTCCACTGTATCACTTGGTCGTAATTCCGCCGCTACCACAGTGCCCGAGAGATCTTCAGAAGACGCCTTGGCCGTCGGCGTGGTCGCAGCAGACGAGGAGGAAGACGGCATGGCTACGTACCATCGACGGCGGCGCGCGGTCTGCTTCACGCGGGCCAGTTCTTCGACGAACAGGAGCAAGGAGGGCAGACGTGAAAGCGAGCAGTTTGAAAGGGAGGCTAGGGTTTTCGCGGCGCGCAGAAAGGTAAATTTCAATCGGTGCCGGCCCCGCCCCCTTTATATACACAGGGCGCGACGCTTCGGGAAGCCCGCAGTCCAACAGTGCAGCGTCAATCAACGGTCATGTCAAAAACCCCCGCGGAACCACTTCGAGCAAGGGCAGCGTCTCCACCATCTAGAGATGCCTTTGGCACCAGATGACTTAGTCGAACTGGTCCCTCGGAGGGCAAATGTTGGGGTGAAGGCGAAGACGCCACCCTTCGCTCGATGTCTTCGCCAGCCTCGTTGTACCAACGAAGACAAGACGACTGGCAGACTTACCCTTCGTCTCACGCGTCGCTGGACGAAGGCCTATGACGAGGTCGTCCCATCCCGCGGCCTCGTCGAACATGGAGGCCCACGTGTGATCCGACCCATTGTAACAGGCCCTGTGTGGCCGCTACGCATTACGGGCCTAATTTGTAAAGGTTTCCCTGTAATTACAGTCTGTAACCTTGCTTTATGGGAATATTCCGAGGATAACCTAGGCGCCTGAGGGCACATGCGTCCTTAACTCAGGATGCTGGGCACTCAGGTACCTATAAATACCCCCGCACAGTGCCCTTGAGAGGCTAGATTAACAGAGCTATTGCCATCTCGAATCAAAACCTTGTTTACGTTGCTTTCACTCCCCCGTTGGATCAACTTGCCGAGGAGAGCAAGTTCCAACACAGTTGTAAGAGTATTATCAAACTTTTCATGCCATTGCTTAGGTGCTTGTTTTAGTCCATACAATGATTTTATCAACCTGCACACCTTGTTCTCTTGACCATCCACAATGAACCCTTCTGGCTGATCCATGTAGATCTCCTCATCCAACTCTCCATTTAGGAAAGCTGTCTTAACATCCATCTGATGAATGATAAGACCATAAGAGGCTGCCACAGCTATTAATGTCCGAATAGTAGTCAATCGAGCCACTGGTGAGTAGGTATCAAAGAAATCATCACCCTCTTTTTAGCTATATCCTTTGGCCACAAGCCTTGCCTTGTACCTCTCGATTGTACCATCAGGCCTAAGCTTTTTCTTGAAGATCCATTTGCAGCCTATAGGTTGACAACCATAAGGACGGTTCAACGACCTCCCAAGTTTCATTAGACATAATAGATTCCATCTCACTCCTTACTGCTTCCTTCCATAAGTCAGCATCAGGAGAGAAATATGCCTCACTAATGGTAGTTGGTGTGTCTTCCACAAGGTACACTATAAAGTCATTACCAAAGGATTTTGCAACCCTCTGTCTCTTGCTCTTTTGAGTGACTATAGTGTCATCCTCCTCAGGGATGTGCACATGAGAATCCTTAGCATGATCTATAAGAATAGACCGTTCGTGTTCATGGGGAATTATAGTCTCATGACTTGTATCAATAGGTGTATTCTTCATGGGAAACTCATTCTCAAAAAAATATTGTGTCTCTTGATTCCATGATAGTATCAACATACATATCAGGCACATCAGATTTTATAATTAAGAACCTATACCCAGTGCTGTGAAAAGAGTACCCAAGGAATATACAATCAATAGTTTTAGGCCCAAGTTTACGCTTTTTGTTGATTGGCACATTCACTCTAGCCAAGCAACCCCAAGAGCGCAAATATGAGAGATTTAATCTTCTCTTTTCCCATTCCTCAAATGGTGTGATCTCTTTGTTCTTTGTTGGAACTCTGTTCAGGACATGAGATGCTGTCAAAATCGCCTCACCCCACCATGCCTTGGATAATCCCACTGTACTCAACATAGCATTCACCAAATCTATTAGAGTGCGGTTTTTCCTTTTAGCAATCCCATTGGATTGTGGTGAGAATGGCGGTGTCCTCTCATGAATAATACCATGTTCTACGTAGAACTCATCGAACACATTAGAGAAATATTCTCCACCTCGATCGGACCTTAACCGTTTTATTTTCCTCTCAAGTTGGTTCTCAACTTCAGCTTTATATGTCTTAAAATAACTAAACACTTCATCTTTTGTTTTTAAGAGATACACATAGCAAAATCTAGTGGAGTCATCTATAAAAGCGAGAAAGTATCTTTTACCACCTTTGGTCAAAATTTCATTCATCTCACACAGATCAGAATGAACAAGATCTAGAGGTGCCAAGTTCCTCGCCTCAGCAGCCTTGTGAGGCTTGCGGGGTTGTTTTGACTCAACACACACATGGCACTTATACTTTTTGACCAAGTTAAATTTAGGAATTAGATTTAGATTTGCTAACCGCATAAGACAGCCAAAGGTTGCATGACAAAAATGTGAATGCCATAAATCTGACTCATCAGAAAAATTAATAGAATTCACCATTTTATTACACACATCATGCAGTGATAAGCGGAACAAGCTTCCGTAGTCATATCCTTTACCAACAAAAGTACCATGTTTCGACAAAACACATTTATTAGACTCAAGAACAACTTTGTACCCATCTTGACATAGCATAGAAGCACTAACGAGATTCTTTTTGATAGAGGGAACATGTTGCACGCTCTTCAATGGCACCGTCTTTCCCAAAGTAAACTTCAGAATGACCGTACCAACACCAAGAACATAAGCACGCGACCCATTTCCTATTAACAAGGCGCCAGACTTCCCGACCTGATAGGAAGAGAACATAGAGACATCAGCACACACATGAATGTTTGCACCACTATCCATCCACCACTTAGGTGAATTACAAACTGAAAGAACAAATGGTAAAGAATTACCATACCCAGATGTTCCATCTCCAGTTTCAGTGGTTACAACATTAGCTGATTTCTTGTCCTGTGTGAACTTGCGATCAAGGCACTCTCTAGCCCAGTGTTGATCGCTGCCACAAACAAAGCATCCTCCCTTTCCCTTGTTATTCTTGTTCTTCTTTTTAAACTGTGCTGTTTGAACAGGTTTATTTGTGTTCTCTTGTTTGTTTTGGTTTTTCTTCTTGTTAAACTTACGGAAGTTTCTCTTTTGCACCACATTAGCAGTAGAGATTTCAACACCTTTTCCATTGTCCTTTGTTCTAGCTCTTTCCTCAACATCAAGAGTACCAATGAGCTCTTCCACATTGAACTCTTGTCTCCTATGTTTGAGAGAGGTAGCAAAGTCCTTCCAAGAAGGTGGCAACTTGGCGATTATACCGCCAGCCACAAACTTGTCAGGCAAAGGACAAGGAAAAGTTCAAGTTCCTTAGCTAGTGCCTGAAACTCATGAGCCTGTTCCACTACAGATCAGTTCTCAACCATCTTGTAGTCATATAGCTGCTCCATGAGGTACAGCTTGCTACCAGTGTCAGTTACTCCAAACTTTCCAACAAGTGCATCCCACAGCTCTTTCCCTATGGGAAGGATGATATAGCTTTTCTGGAATTTTGTATCAAGTGCGCTAATCACTGCTCCTCGAAAGAGGTTGTCATCAGCCTTAAACTTAGCCTCATCCTCAGGAGGTAAGTTGGCAGGCTTGCCCTCAGCGGCATGATAACAAGACATTGCAGTAAGCCACAATTCCATCTTAGCTTTCCAAATCAAGAAGTTTTTACCATCAAAAGGATCAGGCTTTAGCACAGCAGCAAAACCTCTGACAGAAAAATGCCTAACATTAGGTTTTTGGATTGTTAGAAATATATGCATTTTCCATGTTATTTTAATTCCATAAATTAACATTATGATGATGACATATAAAAGATGATTAATCATAGAAATCATGATATAAAATATATCCATAAAAATATAGATCATGAGAACATAAAACATATGAATCATATAAATATAATAAGCATATAAACTGATGGAACAATTGAAAATAAACAGATAGCAATATAAATAGCATGATTGTAAATTTAAAACAAACAAATATAACATATTACTAGCATGAACAGACATCAGACATATAATGATATCATATGATAGAATAGATGAGATAAATTCATGGTTATATATGAAACAATAGAGATGGACAACATATATAATCTGAAGAACGTAGAACAGTAAGGAGCTGAATTGATCATACCCTCCCATGCGCTCCGAGGATCTAGATCCTTGTCCAACTTCACTTGTCATGCCGTACGGGATGAAGACGCTAGGAACCAGTGAAGAAGACAACGACGGACGTTGGGCAGTCGCGTAGACGCTCCCCAAAAACCTAATTATCGATCCCCCATGCAAGGTCTCGAACGACAAGGGCTTCGGAGGCACCTGCCCTCTCGCCTCCCTGTGCGCATAGAGTTACGAGATGGAAATACCCACACTTGCGGCTGGACTATGTTTCTGAGTTCTGTTCACGTGTACCAAGCAACAGGCGTGCTCCCCTTTTATTATCGTGGAAGGGAAGCTGAAGGAGAAGAGTCTTGCATGCGGCTGACGAAGAGACGGGCAACTGAAAGGTCTCTAACCCGGAGTTGAAACTCCCGTGGTTAATGAGTGCTAAAAATTAACACAACCACCCCATGCCTCGCTCGCTTGCCGCCTGCCTGCCTGCCTGCCTCGCCATGCCACGCTCGGCCCGAGCCTGGCCCGGCCGGCGGCGGCAGCACGCGCGCGTGTGGCATGCCCTTGTATGTTTCTTGACTTCTCAAAATAAGTGGAATAATTCCCACCATATAAGTCAAGCCAACGACCCTTGGACTTCCAATATGGTACTATTGGTATTCTCCACCATTACATACCATAGAGTTTATTGAATAAATGGGCCAAGCCGATAAATGATCCAACACCAGTTTAATCACGAATATCATCATCACACCACATTGACTCGATTCAAAATAACCCTACATGTTCATCTCATGAACGGAGCATTTCAACAATCATTCTAAAATGAACTAACTCCATTACACAACTTGTATTACGAGCCTACTTGACCACTCGATGTGTCTACTCAAAATCGAGAGCACAATCACATATTATATGCGATGCATAATTTAACGAACACATAATACGCATCGTGACGACTCGACTTATAAATATAGAGAAAGCGACAACTACTTTGGCATGTCACCACCTCTCTATATAAGCCAAAACAATTTCTACTATCGACTAAGAGTTCTATGTTTTAAACCCAATATTACTTTCCACGTGCAAATAAACCTCAACTAAACACCAGTGACACCGATGGATTTTTACTAAACTCATCATGCGCATAACCCCATCTCGCATGCAACCATATTGTGACATGCACTTGAGACACTTCAATCAATGTGGCGCGACCACTAATATATGAACTCCGACACTCATGTCTTAGCAATACATCCTCCACACAAAATAGCATTTTCTAAACTACTCATCACATCAATAAATATACTCCCTACATAATCATGAATCCCATCACATTACATAAAACAAATACACTTTTCACATAAACACATATCGATGCATTTCCCAAAACATAATCCGCATTTTGTAACTTAGCTTTCGCATCAAACAACGCATCGCATGTTTTTCCTATCAAAATATGAAAACATCCGAGTTCTTTTCTACTTCATTTCTTCCCTACACGTGTCCATTCATACAAATATATTTTCACACACATATTCATGCCATCGACTGAATCGTAAATAAAACAAAAGCAACCTGGCCAGATCGGTGAGTCGCATGTGCTGTCCACCGACTAGCATTTCGTCGCATAGGCAGAGCACGAGGCAAGACACTGATAGCTAGCTGCACACAACAATGTCGATTTACTGATTTAGTCATTTCATCGAGCAAGAGAAGCACGGGACAGCGAGCAGCTCACCGCAGATTGATGGCATCGCGACGGGGACTGTGCAGATCGACGGCGTGAGGCCCGACCTGGCGAGCACGATGCAGCGGAGGGCGTCGTTGCTGCTGCTTGCTGCGGCATCACGCCGAGCACGCCGAGGGCGCGATGCAGAGGAGATCCACGTGGCTGTGTGAACTGGCGTCGCGGCTGCTGCGTGGGGTACACCAGGGAGGCAGCCATGGGAGTCCCGAACGCGGCTAGAGCACAGAGTGTCCGGCGCGGCTTGCTGCCGATGAGGACGACGATCGAAGGCGGAGGTTGAGCAGGATGCAGGGACTTGCCTATCGCCCTGCCACGCGAGATGAAGTAGGTGGAAAACAAGCGTTGGCCTTAGAGAAGAAATTCCTCTGTGCAAGGAACAGAGAGGAGGGGGCTGGAGATAGGAGCAGGGGGCACTGCTTGGGCGCTCGGATGGGGGGGAGAGAAGAGCTCCTGCTCCTGCAACAAGGGACATAGGGAGGAAGAAGGCCAGCGTCGAGCTCCTGGCCATGGGGCCGTTGGAGCATCGGCTTCATTATTTGAGCAGGGCGTCGGCCATAGGGGCTGCTCCAAGCGTGCCATGGACATGGACCTGGCCAAGGTCGGCCCAGGGACGGGCACCCGCGCAACTGAGCTCAGCCATGGCGGCTGCTGGGGGATGGGGGCCGCTGCTCCCTGCTGGGTTCCGAGGGGAGCAAGGAACTAGCCATGGTGCAGAGGGGAAGAAGGTGATGTCGACCTCCATGGCTGGTGGCGAGAGGACTAGAAGCTAGGGTGTCTGGCTTGAGGAAAGGGGAGGAGACGCCATGGGAGGAGCTCTGCGCGCTTACAGGAACAGAGAGGAGAAGAGATGGTGGGGGAAAATGGAGCCTGCGCTAGTGTCCACAATCCGAGGGGAGGCAGGGACACTCGGTCCTGGGCTCGCCGTGCGTAGGTCAGAGGAAGGAGCAGAGAAGGGAGCGAGCTTGGAGATGGCGCCCTGGCTGCTGCCGTGTGGGAGAGAGAGAGGAGGATGGTGTGGGGGAGAAGAGTGGCTGGCTGGTTGATTTAACAAGACACCGCTAACAGCCATTGGCCACCGTGGGCGGCAGCCATCTACTGGCCGGCTGCAGGCATTGACGCACAGAGCCGCGACAAGCCATTGGCCAGCATGGGTGGCGGTGGCAGACTGCCTGTGCCACACGGTGGCGCTGTCGGCTGTGGCGTGCGGGCATGGGAAAGAAAACAGATGCTGATGAAATTTTTAAGGAGCTAAATAAACTTTATTTTATTTCTTTGAAACAAGAGCTTCCGTATGAGTTGTTTATCAGGACGGTGATAATTATTGGTTGGAGAGGAGTGGTCGTCAGTCGGCCGATTTGCACAACGCTCACTCTTTGGCTGAGACTGATGCAGGGAACAGAGCGAACTAACGTACGGATGAACGAGAGGCCACATAATAAAATGAACTGAGACATTTTATTTGGTTGTCGCTTGGAAATTAAATTCTCACGCATAAGTAAAAATAAAATGAATCGAGATTGATCGGCTTTGGGTTCGTTATCGAAATAAAGCGAGTCGAATTAACAAAAATCATTACCGAGGTTGGCTTTCGAATTTAGATGGGACACAGAGATTTCAAGCCGAGTTGGATAAAATTAAATAGGTGCCAACACGTGGAGTATTCCATTTGAGAGCATGGACTCGGTTTAAATTTTTTGGGTACAGATCGAACATCGAGAAATTGGATTCGGACATAACTCGACTAGCAACTGTCGAGCGCCTGATTAAATGAGCTTCGGATGAGAATTATAAATCAGGACTGGTTACCGAAATTGCATTCGCATCGAGAATAAAAGTTTTTAACAGGCTCCGAATTTGGCCTTCTGTGAGACTGAATAACTCCGAATTCGGTGAAATATGTACGAATAGTCTGGATAATTAGAGGCATACGCGAGCAAGAAATAGAAATTTTCACTGAGCATCCGAGATTAGGATAAATCTCCCGACATAACATGAAATAGACACCTAGGGTGTCACGCTAACCTAGTGTTATTCCAGGCAAGCCCCGGTGCATTATCACTTTCCTTGTTGTTTTAAAATCTTTATCACCCTATATGATGCATTAGGTGATAGGAGTTGTGTGCTAAACCATTGATGCATTTCCTTCCTTGGAAAATTGATTACCATTCCTTGATACCCTTTTATGAAAAGGATTTTTACGATGCTTAGCATTGCTGTAAAAAACAAAATGTTTTGTTTTAAAACAAAAGTGATGCTTCATATGGGATGGGAATTTTTCAAAGAAAAGACTTGATGGTCAATCCATCATGGCCGTGATGGATTCAACATCTAAAAATATGTACCTCTGTCAGGTACCGAACTTTGGGTTGTAAATGATAAAGATGAGACCGGGCGGTTGACTTGCACAAGAAGGAAGTCTCGGAGTAGTGTCTCCGTCTGAGTCGATTAAGGACCGTGTCGATGTGGGCTTGCTGACCAAGGACCTTTTAACAGGCCATATGCCTCATCATGGGTAAGCTTTGCCTCGGTCGGACCAATACCAGAAAGGCCACCACGCAATAGGAGTGGAGAGATGGCGAGAGTAGCGTGAACCCTTCGTGGCAAGAGGCTGGACGGTGGTGTATCTGTGCTCTTGTTTGGCGTGAACCCATTCTGGTCTTGAGAAACCCGGTGGCGAGTTGACCTATGCAAGGGTTAAGTGCTACATATATATGTCGTGTGGTTGGAGATCCCCAGCTAGGTATTAATCGATTCAGATCGCCGTTACTTCTCGGACATGAAGACTTGGTCACTGACTTACACGTAGCAACCCAGTGAACTGAAGGGATGATAAAAAGACAGCTAGTATAAGCCAAGTGCTTGAACTAGGATAGAAAGAACTCTATATGTAGGTAGCTTTACTTAGCCTTACAAGTAAAATGAATGCTTAAGGATCCATTCATAGTAAGCTTTTCTGCAAAAGAGTCTTTGAATCTTGTTAAACTTTACCTTGATTCCCAAAAGCCAGCATATCCTTGAGAGTCTTTTTCCTTAGATGGGTAAGACTTGCGAAAGTACACTTCGTACTCAGGGTTTTCGAACCCATGTTGTTGCAGGTACTAGATTTGTGCTGCTGTGGATGGTGTTAAGCGTCGGTGGGCACGACCTTCTTATAGGTTAAAGTAGCTCTTATATGCTTCTTATTGAGGATTGTCAATGAGCTAGCATATATTTCAAACTTATAAATAATTTATAACATTTCAAAGTTTATTTATTTGAATCACTTTTGTAACAACTCCGATAAATATAATGTAAATTTGTTGTAACTTGTAACTTTTTGTAATAAAGGAATTTCGCTGCAAAATATTGGTGTGTGGTTTGTGTTTACTTAATCTTGCGATCCTGGTTATAAGTGGTTTATCCGTGGTCCTTGGGACACTCAGACGGATCCTGTTAAGTTATCCGGTGCACATGCATAGCCGTCTGAGGTCTTTAAGACAAAGGCAGGTGCATGTGGGCCCAATAACTTGGGAGGTTCTGCCACAACTGGTATCGGAGCAAGATTAAGTATAATACGGTCACATACGTATTTTCAAAACAAAGTTTTGGTTTTGGAAAACCTATTTTCAACTAAACTCATTGTTTGGTTTCGAAAAACAGATTTGAAAAACTATAATGCTAGCGACATCCTCTGTTAAGCCCTAAATTAAGGACTATCAGGTGGCTTAGATTAAAACACTAACCCACAACTGGGGGAAATTGCATACATGTGTAATGTTGTTTTTGAGGCCATTCAGTTTTGAATGGATCGACGCTCAGGTAAGGTGAGTTGTGAGAGCATGACCGAACAAACGTCGGTCTTGGGAAGAGTATAAAAAAAGTGCTTGATTATATACATGTTATACATATGTATATATGAAGGCTGCGATGTGGAGTAATTACTTTTCTGGGAATTCGGTACCCCATGTGTGTGTATGGGTATACCGACATGGGAATACTGATAAGTGTAATGTACTTGTAACGACGCACCTACGCTCAGGTAAGAAGGTGAGTTACCATAATGGGCTGCCCTATGGTTAAAGTGTGGCAGCGGCGCCTATGCGTAACTCGACGCTTAATGAGGAGCTGGCCTCCATATAGAAATATATGAAGTATAAACTATGATAAACTGTCATGTGTGAATTGCATCATTGGGAACTAGGCTATGATGGAAATTTTCTGCAGGTACACTAACCTCAAAAACGTATGTGTAGCTGACGACTAGCAAAGTATCGAGAGAGTCGTAAGTATGCCACCGATATAGAATGCTATTGCCACATTAGATTGGCAAAAACTTGTGAGGACGAATAAGACGAGCATGCATCCTGATTGTTGCATCATGTTTGTCACCTATACATCCAAAATGCTTCTCTCATCTTTATTCCAGTAACCAGTGATTGTAAATAATGTGGTGTCCTAGAGATCCATGTTTAGATAGCTTACAGTTTTTCTTAATTTGACTATTAGGTATTATATGTGTTTACTCTTGTGCTTGATGTGCTGATAGAAGGTTGGTGACTTGTTTGCCTAAACCCAAATCTAGGCCATGCTCTTAATTAGTGAACCATGAACCAAATTTGAACTTTCCATTATCCCTCCATGATCAAACTCATGTAAATAGATGTTTAGATAACCTCTTAGTTGGACATAAGATGCACGCAGACTTAAAGTAAAGAACTCCCGTCTATGTTCCTGTCAGTTAAAATTGTAACTCTTTTGGTGGTCATAATTCCATCCTAGATCCTGCCCTTGCTCAGTTGATGCAGGTTGAGGTATTTATTATATTTGGCCTCTCCTTGTGGATTACCTTGTCGCATTATCAAATCAACATAACTTAGGAAAGACATGTCTAGTCGTTTCCTTAAACCTTGATGCCTTTGGTTCTCTCCTATCTCTCAAAGGCTCATCAATCTAATCTTAGGATTGTTTCCTCTCTATATCTAATGTATCGTTAATCCTTGACCTTGTGATCTCTGCGATGGGCATAGAAATATTCTTGGGCTAAAATAACAGTCTCCCATCGTACTCCTTCATCAAGCAATTTTTGGTTTTGACCATATCGTGTTCACTCCCTCGAGCCATGATCTATTTGGCTCTCTACTCGTAATCATTCTTACAGGTGGAGTCTCTTTTGTATATTGTCATCTCGGCTCAGTCTATTTGTGCCGCATGAGATTTCTTATTGGTTATGTGTGATAATGGCATTATGACTAAAACTGATGGTGCGCACACACGGTTGTGCTGCTCGGCACGCGCCGGTATCACGATTAGTAGTTGTAATCCATTATGAGACTATATCAATGTGTTATCTTAGCATAATCTGTTTTTACCACGTGGGATTCATTATTGGTGCTGTTCGGTAATGGTGTCATGATTAATGACTTATGGTGCCGCCGCGAAACTGAGAGCCCCTTGTGAATGTACACGCAAGGTTATGCTGCTTGGCGCATGCTGGTATCGAGGTCTCTAGTCATGATCCATTATGGAACTACATTGATATGTTATCTTCTGTAGATCTCTTCCTAGAAACAATTTATATGTTGTTTGCCAAGTGATCAAGCAACATCTATCATTTCTGTTGGATCAAAAGAGCATACCACTTTGATGTGTTCTATAACGAGTTTTCTACTAATTCAGAAGTCTTCATAAAAAATCGAAACTTATCTGTATCTAATTGTGTGATAAAAAATCACCTCTTTCATGTGTGGTCCCTTTTCTCTTGACTTTTGTAGTGACTACACATACAAGTTCCCTTTACGTCCTTTGTGTAAAGGTGAAGCCTTAAAGTTTTTTAGTGTTGGAAGGTAGCTGATTAGTCCTCAAAATGGAGATTTGTTTCCCCTGCTGCTGAAATTCCGGAGTTTGTTCATTCGCTCCTTTATTTAATCCATGTATTCCCTAACCAAGTCAGTTCATATTGCATGAAGAAACAGATGAACAACATGACCAAATGGATTTCTACTCAAGTACATGATCCCCTGTTAACAAAAGTGAACTCTCGACCATTGGATTACCGATGGTACTCCGAGGTCCTACCTAATGTCATAAGTAGTTCAACAAGTTGGTTTTACTAACTTGTAGCCACATTGTGAACAAAGGTTGAGTTTAGAGATCATTTTGTTGAGTTGTCCAAACTCACTTTTGTACAACCCATCTTAAGGAAGTGTTTATAAGAATTGAGATTAAGTCAGCCAGTAACCACCTAATCATCACTCTAGTCATGCCTCGATCGCCTCACGTATGGTTTTCCGACATGTGTGATCAAGTCGAGCCATGATTAGTGCTCGATAAAATGGATTGGTTGCGAAGGCAGCATCTACAGATCCCTCCGTTGGTGATTTTTTGAGTCTCTATCATTTTCTTGGACTTGGATTCTCTGGCTAACACGAGTTAACTGTGATGTTATTTGACATTCACACACGTAGCAATCTAGTGAACTGAAGGGATGATAAAAAGATGGCTAGTATAGGCCAAGTGCTTGAACTAGGATAGAAAGAACTCAAGATGCAGGTAGCTTTACTTAACCTGCCAAGTAAAAATGAATTCTTAAGGATCCATTCATAGTAAGCTTTTCTACAAAAGAGTCTTGCAATCTTGTTAAACTTTACCTTGATTCCCAAAAGGCAGCATATCCTTGAGAGTCTTTTTCCTTAGACGGGTAAGACTTGCAAAAGTACACTTCGTACTCAGGGTTTTTGAACCCATGTTGTTGCAGGTACTAGATTTGTGCTGCTGTGGATAGTGTTAAGCGTCGGTGGGCACGACCTTCTTATAGGTTAAAGTATCTCTTCTATGCTTCTTATTGAGGATTGTCATTGAGCTAGCATATATTTCAAACTTATAAATAATTTATAACATTTCAAAGTTTATTTCTTTGAATCACTTTTGTAACCACTCCGATAAATATAATGTAAATTTGTTGTAACTTGTAACTTTTTGTAATAAAACAATTCCGCTGCAAAATGTTGGTGTGTGATTTTGTTTACTTAATCTTGCGATCCTGGTTGTAAGTGGTTTATCTGGGGTCCTTGGGACACCCGGACGGATCCTGTTAATTTATCCGGTGCACATGCATAGCCGTCTGAGGTCTTTGAGACAAGGGCGGGTGCATGTTGGCCCAATAACATGGGAGGTTCTGCCACAATTACCTTACCCGAAAGGGGCAAGCGGGGAGTGCGTCACTGCATAGTATTGGGAGGTCCTTGGGTCAAACTGTCTGTAAAGTTTTTCGGATGAGGGATTCCTATGCTTCCTTCTTCCTAACACCGTAGTGGGTTTTCTCGAATTAGTGGAACTTTGTAAAGGCCTCACAGTGGATCCCTAGACATTCACCTTGAAACTTCTAAGGGTCTAGCTAACCCTGGCTTTATGAGAAACACGCCTTGTAGGTAAAGATGCGCAACCTCTACAGAGTGTAAAACTGGTATATCGGCCGTGCTCACGGTCATTAGCGGCTTGGACACTCACATGAGTAACTTATGAAATTAAACTTAATCTGTCATTTGCATTGCACTATACTTGGAATTAATTATTAGTTGTGATCTCTTATTTAATTGGGATGGTATCTACTTATACTTAGTAACTGCTAATAAAATTTTGACTAACCTGTTAAAAGCAATGCTTAGCCTTAACCATTGCTCTTGGTAAGCCTTACGCTTCACATGAGCCCCCACCTTAAGTGAGCTCATGCACATATTATTCCACACAACTTGTTGAGCGATGAATGTATGTGAGCTTACTGTTGCTGTACTCACCACTAGGTCAAGGATAGGTACCGTAGGATAAGGAGCATGAAGGATGCCGCGATGCGATCGTGAGAGGTCTAGGCCGTTGTCTCCCAGTCAACTATGGTTACATAGGATTGTTATCTTCATATGATGTAATTATTTAGCTATTTTGTACATAACTCCTACTATATAGTAAATATGTGACATTCGATTGTATATCATGAGTCATCATATGTGTGAGACTTGATCCTAGCACACATTTGATTCACGCTCGGGTTTGCCCTTAAATCCGGGTATCCCAACGTTTCTTTGAATTATCATAGTTTTTGGCATGGTTCTTAGGGCCATCTTCTTTGTTCTCATTCTTCATAGCATGATGTATTTCAGGCATAGGAGCAGCTCCAACACGACATTGCTTATGATTTTTCATCATAAGCTCATCATGCTTTTCTGCTTGAAGTAGATCATGTATTAGTTTAGAGTAAGTATGATAATTGCAATCGAGATATTGATGCTACAGGACCCTATCAAATGGGGTCAGAGTTTGAAGTGTCTTTTCAGTCTTATCCGCACCTGATGGTTCTTTGCCGCAAAACACAAGCGAGCATTGATCTTATGAACAACATGGTCGCAATCACGTATAGACTTATAATCTTGTAGACAAAAATGGGTCCATTTATGATTCGCCTCAGGTAAGATTACAACCTTTGGTTATTCATATCTGTTTTAAGAGATAACCATAATACATTTGGCTCTTCTTCCATCATATATTCTGCTTTTAGATCATGATGGAGGTGATGTCTTATAATGAACAAAGCATTATACTTAATTAGCATCATGTAGTGGTTCAACTTTCTCATTAGGAGAGAGTAATGCACTTAGAATATTCTGAGGCTAAGCTGATCTTGATATCCAACACCCAAGTAGGATAGTTGTGTCCATCAAGAGCAAGTTCTTCGAACTCGTGGGCCATGATCCTACACAAGCAAATAGAGATTTTCTTTATGAAATCATTATGGGTGTATTGTAATATTGTTAGAGTGTTATTAATGTTACTGTGTATACCTCCATTGTAATGGCCTTGGTTCACAACACTTAGCAATATATATATATACACTCTCAACCCTGATTAGGGTTAGGGTTTCATTGCCAACTTGGTACTAGAGCCAGATTCGTCTCTCCTCTCCTACCCCACCCAACATCCACCCCCTTCCTCTGCCCTGTCACCACCAGCCTCACTCCTTCCTCCCCTCCGACCCCACCGGTGGCGGGCCCCAGCCCCACACGGCCCAGGCCCCACGCGCGTGGGCACCACTGCCACGAATGCCCGTCACTGCCCCGGGAGCAGACCACCGGCGCCCCCTCTACCTCGGCCACTGCTTGGCCCTAGGTCCCACATGCCCCCCATTCCAGCACACGTGTCGCCGACGCCCTCTGTCATGAGAGCCTCCTCTAGCCACGCTGCCGACCGTCGCCTCCACGCCGATCGTCGTCGCTTCCATGAGCAGGCCACCACTGCATCTGTCGCCTGTTGTCACCTAGACTCCGATCGCCACTGGAAACCTCCCTCGACCACCCTGCGCCACTAGCAGCTACCCCTAGGTGCCGCCTTGTGACAGTGCCATCTTCCCAACCACCGCCCGGTGCTCCTCCGACATCTAGGGCGCGCCTCACCTCCCTAGGCCACGCCCCTAGGACGCGCCATCTCCGTGACCAACCTTCTGCTCTCAGCATTGTTGTATAGCCACCAGGAGCTCCTCCGCATCCTAGTTGTGGGGCCCATCTCCCCTGGCCACCTCCCTGCCTCCTAGTTCCGTCCCGCGTGGACCTCCACCCGGCGTCATGGCTATGATCCCGTTTCCCGCTGCTCTTCCACCTGGCGTCATGGCTACTATTTTCTAGGGACTATTTTGCAAAACCGGCTCAATGCTAAAATCACGAGGATATTCCAAGCCGTCTGATTCAAAACCAGCGATCCGGATCAGAAGATCCACATGCCGAACCAATATGCAACGCCTGCCTTTGGATCATAGATCGATGGCCCGAAATCAAACATGAACTAATGTATTACTAGCCATCTAATGCAAATCCCACGATGACTACTCGCCTTCAACCTCACCACATGCCACCAACAACACGCATACATGACTCGTTCTCCTTCTCTATCTCCTGCTAAACCTAGAGTGACGGCTGACCCATTGGCATCCTGCCCGGCTACTGTACTACGCCAGCGCTCCAGCCATTAGCCTATGCTCGAATGCAACCAAGGAAAAGCAGAGGAAGTTATCACGACGGAGGAGATGCTCACCGCTGATGAAGCGAACTAGCTATCGATGGTGCACAGGTCCACGTCGAGGTGCAGGCACAACGGTCACAGCGAGTACCAACATTTGTGGCCACCACTAGTGGAGGGAGGATCCACGCGCTAGATGCCTGATCTCGTGCTGGCGCACGCATAAGTAGCCACCCTTTCTAATCCATAGAAGGTGAGCGATGCGTGGAACTCAGCTCTGACCCGGGCTTCCTTGCGGCAATGGTGAGGGGTGGTTATGGGGAGAAGTAGCTTTATACCTAGAGCTGGGATCCGATTGGCTAGCACCTAGCTGGCCCATGGGAAAGATTTGTTCCAAGTTTGTTGCAGATGAAACTAGGATGGATATCTGTTGAGGTGGCGCTAGGATACTCCTCTACGGTTGGCCATACGGTTGCCATGCCAGAAGGGCCCAACTGCTAGTGAGTATGGGGTTTCAACAGCTGACCTCATCCCTGACACCATGATGACATTAGCACAATGGAAATGAATAAAGAATGAGGTGTATGGGGGTGGTTCCACGTGAGTGAGGTGGCCGACGCGACTTGGCATAGACTACAGTTATCGTTAATTTTTATTTAAATACTCTAATGGTTTTTGTCATGGAACCTCCAAAGGTATTAGGCCCACCTACATATGTCCTTGTCCTAAGGACCTCAGATAGTCATGCAGGTGCGCATAATTACTCGGCAAGTTCGGATATCTGTATCTTCATCACATCGCCCAAGAGTGCTTCACCCATCACGCAGACATTACACACATAATCGGAGAAGAGAGTATGTGGAAGGATTACAATAATATAATTTACTTTCATACCAAATATAGGAAGAGTACTTATTACATAATGGGTGTTCGAGTGCAACACTTATTATTACGTGACTGGGAGGCAAAACACCCTCCCACAAACAAACTTAGTGATCTTCCTCCTGCTTTGGCACCACCTTAGAGCAGAAACAACAAAACTTGGTTGTTTCATCACCTACAACAACATGGGTTCAAAAACCTTGAGTATGGAGTATACTTTCGCAAGTCTTACCCGTCAAAGGAAAATACTCTCAAGGATATGCTGGCTTTTGGGAATCAAGGTAAAGCTCATCAAAATTCAAAGACTCTGTTTGTAGAAAAGCTTACAATGAGTGGATCCTTAAAAATCCATTTCTATTATCAGGTTAAGTAGTTACCTGCATCTAGAGTTCTTTCTATCCTAGATCAGGCACTTGGCCTATGCTAGCCGTCTTTTATCAACCCTTCAGTTCACTTAATTGCTATGTGTAAGTCAGTGACCAAGTCTTCATGTCTGAGAAGTAATGGCGATCCGAATCAATTAATGCCCAGCTGGGGATCTCCAACCACACAACATATGTAGCACTTAACCCTTGCATATGTTAACTCGCCACCGGGTTTCTCAAGACCAGAATGGGTTCACGCCAACCGAGAGCACAGATACACCACCGTCCAGCCTCTTGCCACGGAGGGTACACGCTACTCTTGCCATCTCTCCACTCCCATTGCGTGGTGACCTTTCTAGTATTGGTCTGACTAAGGCAAAGCTTACCCATGATGAGGTATGTGGCCAGTTAAAAGGTCCTCGATCATCAAGCCTACATCAGTTCGGTCCTTAATCGACTCAGACGGAGACACTACACCAAGACTTCCTCTCGTGCAAGTCACCCACCCGGTCTCATCTTTATCATTTACAACCCAAAGTTTAGTACCTGGCAGAGGTACATCTTTTCACATCTTGAACCCATCACGGCCATGATGGATTCACCATCACCCGTCTTTTCTTTGTAAAATTCCCATCCCATATGAAGCATCACCTTTTGTTTTAAAACAAAACATTATGTTTTCTAAAGCAAAGCTAAGAATTAGAAAACTTTAAGTAAATCAGGTAACAAGGAATGTTATTCAGTTTCCAAGGAAGGAAGTGCAACAATTGTTTAGCACACAACTCCTATCACCTAACGCATCATCTCAAGTGATAAAGTGTTTAAAACAACAAGGAAAGGGGTAAATGCACCGGGGCTTGCCTTGTGTTACAGGAGGTTCCGGGTCTACTCCACAAATGTCAAAGTAGAAGTTCTCGACTTGTGGATTCTCAGCTTGTGGGACAACTTCTTCTTCAACTATAGTCTCTTCCTCGTTTTCTATATATAACAGTATATATACATGAATGCTTATGTGATGCTATGAATATGCAGTTATATAATATAAACATACTTAGTTGTATCTTGAATACAACTTTCCTTCATGGTACATACTAATCACTAGGGTTTCCTAAGTTAGTATTCTATCAGTATTAGACAATTAAACCCTAGGAGGCTAGTTTATTGGGTTTGCGACCAAACAATATCCAAATCATTTCAAACTTCATCCAAGGTCTTTAATCCTCATACTAAGCCTACCCAAAAAGTTTTACTATTTTTGGAGCTACTAAATTATTTCTAAAATTCTAAAAGGCTTGGTTTGAGCATCATAAAATGCTAAATAATTCTAGGCTTGGAATAAAAATCTTGGAACTATTTTTATTAAATACTAGATGATTTTAGGAGTCTAGCAAAATTGGTCTCATAATTTATCATTATTCTATTATTTTCTACAAATTTCCATGTTTGGCAGTAAAAAGAAAAGGAAAACTATGAATAGTGTTGGGCCAAATCTAGCCCAAACCAGCCCGCGACAGGAGAAACGTGCGTGCGCCCGCGCCCACGCTGGAAACTTTGCGAAGAAGTCCTTGGCCTTTTGAAAAGCCGATAAAGAGCCCGCGGTACTATTTATGTGCCTTTCTAACATTTGCACAAAACCCCTTGCACTTCTATTTCTTCTCCAAACCAATCCCTGGCGATGGCGCGCTCGCTCGTCGGCCATCCGTCGCTGAACTTGCCACAAACGGCGACGATGGTCGAAACCGAGCATCGGATTGCCATCCCCGAGCCCAAGTGAGCCTAGTCCATGCTCTAATCGAGCTAATCTGGCCTTGGATTCCCCTACCCACGATGACAGCTGAGAGCACCTAGAGGAGGGGGATGAATAGGTGATCCTGTAAAAACTTGAAACTTAAAGCCACAAAACTTTATTAGGAGTTAGCACAATGAAGTCAAGTGGCTAAGGAGAGCTCTTGTGAAGCACAATAGACACAGTGAGAATAAGCACAAGAGACACGAGGATTTATCCCATGGTTCGGCCAAGTACAACACTCGCCTACTCCACGTTGTGGCATCCCAATAGACGAGAGTTGCACTCAACTCCTCTCAAGTGATCCAATGATCAACTTGAATACCACGGTGTTCTTCTTTTCTTTACTCTTTCCCGTTTGCGAGGAATCTCCACAACTTGGAGTCTCTCGCCCTTACAATAAGGATCAAAGTGAAAGCACTAGAGTAAGGGAGGGAAGCAACACACACAAATCCACAGCAATACGCACACACACGGCCAAAACTCGAGCTCAAATGAATATCACAAGGTTCTCTCTAGAACAGAGCTCAAATCACTAAGAATGTCAAACGAGTGCGTAAAGACGGAGTGTGAATGATCAAGAATGCTCAAAGTATGCTTGGTGTGCTCTTCCATGCGCCTAGGGGTCCCTTTTATAGCCCCAAGGTAGCTAGGAGCCGTTGAGAGCAATCCAGGAAGGCAATTCTTTCCTTCTGTCGGTTGGTGCACCGGAAAGTCCGGTGCACCACCGGACACTGTCCGGTGCTGATTTCTTTCCTATTTTGGCGCAGCCGACCGTTGAAGATTTGGAGCCGTTGGCGCACCGGACACTGTCCGGTGCACACCGGACAGTCCGGTGCCCCCATCTGACCGTTGGCTCGGCCACGCGTCACGCGCGGATTGTGCGGCCGACCGTTGGCCCGACCGACCGTTGGCTCACCGGACAGTCCGGTGCACCACCGGATAGTCCGGTGAATTATAGCCGTACGCTGTTGACTTGATTTCCGAGAGCGGTGACTTCGCCGCAGCCGACTCACCGGACAGTCTGGTGCACCACCGGACAGTCCAGTGATTTATAGTCGTACGCCGCCGTCGAGACCCGAGAGCAGCCAGTTGACCAGACGCCAGCCTGGCGCACCGGACACTGTCCGGTGCACCACCAGACAGTCCGGTGTACCCAGACTGAGCAGAGTCTTGGCTGCTCGAGCCAAGTCTTTTCCAATTGTATTTTCTCTGATTCTAGCACTTAGACAACTATGTTAGTACACAAAAACCAATGTACTAAGTCTAGAATCATACCTTTGTGTTGATTTTCACTTCATCCACCATTTGGCATAGTTTCACACTTAAATCATTTGTGTTGGCACATGATCACCAAAATACTTAGAAATGACCCAAGGGCACATTTCCCTTTCAATCTCCCCCTTTTTGGTGATTTATGCCAACACAACAAAAAGCAACTAAAGGAAGTGCAACATCAATGCAAACGAGAACACAAATTTGTTTTGATTCAAATCAGGCATATTTGGATCATTCTTTGCCACCACTTGGTTTGTTTTTGCAAATCAAACTCAATTTCCTATCTCTAAGTCAAACACACTTGTTGAGGCATAGAGAGAGGTATTCCAAGAGAAATTGTTCAAGAATTCAAAAAACTCCCCCTTTTTCCCATAATCAAACATTCTCCCCACAAGAGACCAACTTTTGACAATAAGAGACAATAAGAGTATTTTGACAAACCAAAAGCTCTAATTCTATTATTTTCAAAATTCTCAAGTGGTAGCTCAAAAGCTCTACTTCTATTATTTTCAAAATTCTCAAGTGGTAGCTGATCCATTTCTTGCTTTGGCCTTATTTTCTCCCCCTTTGGCATCAAGCACCAAAACGGGATCAATCTTGGCCCTTAAACCCCATTGCCTCACCAAAATCTTCAAATAAGAGTAAAAAGGCAATAAGAATATGGAGATGAACTTGGAGTGAGTTACCCTGTCATTGGAGTGCAGTGGAAGTCTTGCATGGTCCAAGTTCACCTTTCCCTTTCAATCCACCTTTGAGACTAAATTAAGAAAACTCAAGCACACGGTTAGTCTCAAAGGGTCAAGTTGTAGCATTTCTCCCCCTAAATATGTGCATCAATCACACATGGACTTGTGAGGTCTGGGAGACTTTTGCACGACTTGAGCACCATAAATAAGCAATAAAATGCATAATGGAACATGATCAAAGGCATTAAACACATGTATGCTCTATATCAATCCAAGTTATGCGAATCTAAGACATTTAGCTCACTACGTAGCCTGCAAAAGGTCTTCTCATCTAAAGGCTTGGTAAAGATATCGGCTAGCTGGTTCTTGGTGCTAACATAAAACACTTCGATATCTCCCTTTTGCTGGTGGTCTTTCAAAAAGTGATGCCGGATGTCAATGTGCTTTGTGCGGCTGTGCTCAACAGGACTGTCCGCTATGCGGATGGCACTCTCATTGTCACATAGGAGTGGGACTTTGCTTAGATTGTAGCCAAAGTCCCTAAGGGTTTGCCTCATCCAAAGTAGTTGCGCGCAACACTGTCCTGCGGCAACGTACTCGGCCTCAGCGGTGGATAGGGCAACAGAAGTTTGTTTCTTAGAACTCCACGACACCAGGGACCTTCCTAGGAATTGGCACTGTTGGGGGCCTTCGGCTTCCGAAGCTCCTCAAAAACATGATTTGACAATTTTTTCCGAGTGAAACATGTGAACAGGTATTTTCGGAGTCAGGTTACGGGTGTACAAGAGCATGGTTAAGAAGAAGCTTGACTGGGGTGGAAAGCGATCACGACGAAAGATAGGACGATCACGAAGCTACGTGCAGAAAAGCTTTGGCATGACGAAGGAAAAGAGAAACCGACTTAAGGATGAAAAGTCAAGTTAAACCTCGAAGGATTGCCATAAAGTTATTATCAAATGTAAAGGGCATCAATGTAATTTTACACGGGCTGCGTCCCGTGCCTATAAATAGATGAACAGCACTCCCGTACTGTTCACGCTGACTTGGCATACGCTTTTTCACATTACGTCTGCAGCCTTACTTTTCAACAATCCGAAGGTACACTTGTAATTTGTTTTCATGAATTTGGCAATAAAGATAAGTTGATGATAATAATCAAGCCATTATTTGTATTTTATATATGTGTTCTTTTTTTACCGTTGATCAATCTTATGAGGATCTTTTCCTTTGTAACCTTCGTCCAAGATTCATTATATCCGAAGGGATATAATGTTTTTAAGGACGAAGGAGCTAAACATTTAACACTTTCTATGTTGCCTTGTTCTTAATTCTTAGCATTTGAGAACAAGTCCCCAACATTGGCGCCCACCTCCGGTGAACTCACGCCCATTTTCTGAAGTTTTGAACACCTTCGGCAAGCGTCACCTTCGTCATGCCGCCTAAAAAAGCTTCAGCAACAGGGGCTGCCACTCTGCAGCCGCTGGATCCCAATCAAGATGTCGTTTCTCTTAGGGAGGCTAGAAGCCAGAAGAGGAAGTTCACCAGTCCAACGCCTCCAGAGGACGACTTGGATCAAGAAATCCAAAATTTAGAGATGATCAATCAACAGGTCCAACGGAAGAAGGAGAAGATGGCTCGTCTAGCTGACCTTCAAAGGCAGATAGACGAAGCCTCTAAAGAGCTTCGACATCTTGCTCAAGATGACCAGAACCAAAGGCCCTCGCGCAGAGAGCTTCATCAAGAGGGCTTCTAAAACGAGGGCGACTGGTATGAAGATTTCTATCACGGAAATTTTGCTTTTGATGATGTTTCTCCCTTGTCAACAGAACTGCAGGCTATTGCTTGGCCACAGTCTTACAAGCCGCCCTAGCTCCCCATGTACGACGGTCATTCAGACCCGAAACAATTCTTGATGAGCTATGAGGCAACTATATCTTCATACGGTGGCAACACGGCGGTCATGGCAAAGTCCTTCGTCATGGCTGTCAGGAGCGTTGCACAAACTTGGTACTCCTCCCTTAGGCCAGGGACAATCACCTCATGGCAAAAGTTGAAGGATATGTTGATAACCAGCTTCCAAGGGTTTCAGACGAAGCCAGTCACTGCTCAAGCTTTATTGCAGTGCACCCAGGATCACGAAGAATACCTTCAGGCATATGTCCGAAGGTTCCTACGTCTGAGGGCACAGGCACCAACAGTGCCCAATGAAATTGTCATTGAGGCCATGATCAAGGGGCTTCGGCCAGGACCTGCAGCTCAGTACTTTGCCAGGAAGCCTCCTCAAACTTTGGAGAAGCTGCTCTAGAAGATGAACGAGTATATTCGAGCTGACAATGATTTTCACCAAAGAAGGGAGGAAGCTTTAAGGTTCTCTGAAATGGCCAGGGGCTTCGGAGGAAGACTTTATCCGAGGCACGTCAGGTCAATTCACAATTCTACCCAAAGTGATGACAAAGGCAGTCAACAACAAAGGCCACATTGCTCCTCGCAAGCTTCGGGGCAACAGCAAAGCTCTTTCCGGCCGCCAGTGCCAAGGGGCAGAGGCAACAGGGGCTTCGGGGGAAGATTTGGAGATCAACCAAGAAAAATTTATTGCCTGTTCTGTGGTGAAGGCAAGGGCCATACCACCAGAATGTGCCATGTTACCATCCAGAAGCAAAAGGAGTTAGCAGAGGCTACATCGCAATAGAACCAGTCGAAGTAGGTCATGCATACTGCTTCGTACCATTCGCCTTACATTCCAGAATATGTAGGCAATCACCCTGCAGCTTCTGTTGCTTCGACAAGCCAACCCCAAGCTTCCTGGCAACAGCTTCCACCACCACCACCAATACAACGTGGTCCGCAGCCAGAAGGGAGCCAGCACTCTCACCCCCAGAGGGACCTCAGGGAGGAGTCCGAAGCTCACACAGTCAATAGCATTGTGCCAGAGTCGAAGCATATTTACTGACAAAATATCCTACCTCGACAGCAGCTTTTCGCATTCAGTTTTACTTTCTTTGTAGTAAAGAACAATTGTGGGAAGTTTAAGTGTCTTTTATCGTTTTTTCAAATTCTTGTAACAGTTTAGCTTATCATCATAATGAAAATATATCTTCTCCATAGGCTTGAGTTACTGAAGCACAAGAATTTATGGTGGCACGAAGAACCTTCAAATTATCAAAAACTTGTTCTACGGAACACACTGTAACTTCTTCAAAGTAGTAAAAAGTCGTTCCTAAAGGAGCGCAGTGTAAGTTTTCTGCACAAAAGTCGTTCCAAAGGGAATACAGAGCTTACAGCGAAAAATAAACGCTGATTCTGCTGAAAGTAAAAGGCGAAGAAGCTCCTAAGGGAGGCTTACAGCGAAAAATAAACGCTGATTCCGCTGAAAGTAAAAGGCGAAGAAGCTCCTAAGGGAGGCTTACAGCGAAAAGTCAGCGCTGAGATAAAAAGATTGTGTGCCCTATTGCAGAGATGTGTGTATCTTCGGCATAAATATCATTTTGCATAGCATAACATCATCACATCATTTTGCATAACATAAGCATCATACATCATATTGCATGTAGAACAAGAAGGGGACACAGTATTGATTTCCGAAGAATGTTTTGGAAAAAGAGAAAATCGTGCTAAAGCACAAGATAAATTGAGAAGAAGTATAGCTTCGTTAGAGAGGCAACATAAAACTTTTTTATAGCTTCGAAGAATGTTTTCACGAAGCTTGGATATTCTTCATCAGAAAAGTATGGAAATTCTTGTGATACATAAAAGATTTTCTTCACGAAGCATGAAAAGAAGGGAAGGTGTTTTTTCGCCGAAGGCTCAAAAAACGGTATGTATGCAAAATTTCATGCATCGTAAAGAATTGAACCATAAATAGATTATATATTACATTTAAAGTTACAAAGTTTTACACATGTCATGTTCCAAGTATTTTTACAATAGCACTTAATCTTCCCTAAGAACTACTTCTGCAGCTTCGTTTAGTAGTTGATTGACAACTTTGTCCATGATGGCTTCGGCCATTTGTCTAATTTCGTCGTCCCCCTTCGGGGGGGGGGATCCGGAGCTGCCTTAGCAGGTTCTGAGGGAGGAGAGGACACGGCTATATTACTATTACAAAACCACGAACAAAGTTTAAAATCAAAAATCACAACAGAATAAAAACCACTAATTAATACCTATTTGCCCTTCGGGCCCTGTGCTTTTTTCAGCAGCCTCCGCTACCTTCCTAGCATCATGGATGCCTTTTTCGCTTCTCTGAATGATTTCTTGAGCCATTTCTCGGCCGCCATTGTCCCAAATGTCGGTGAAAAATTTTCCACCGACCTGGCTTGCTTCGGCTGAAGGGTCTTTGATATCTTCAGAGGATAAAGCAGCTTCAGACCGTGCCAAAGATTTCACATGCTCGCACCCTTTCTTCTCCAAAATAGTAATAATTCCTCTGGCGCCCGAAAAAGCACAAATGTCCCCGTGACTATTCAAGATTTCCTCGAAGGCCTCAGCTTCGTGACTGATCCATTCAATCGGGCCTTCTGGATTCCCTCTTGTGAAATTTTCTTCACTAGAAAATGCGCCGACGCTGGCGAAGCTGGATTTTATCTTTTTAACGCACTCTATGGATTTATCATAGCACCTTTTCTTCGAAGCACGAAGCTCTTCAACCTTTACTTCCAAATGATTTGCCCATTGATCACTTAGTTCTCGTTTTGTTTCTTCAAGAATGCGTTCTTCTTTAGCTCGGGCTAGTTGTTTCCGAAGATCTTCGATTTCCCGCTTCTGAGCTTCGGCTTGAATTTTAGAATTAGCTTCGTTTTCCTTTATCTTATCCACTAATGTAACCAGGATTTTGTCCTTTTCCAAGGCTTCGTTTCTTAGTCTGGTAACCTCTGTCTGAAGGTTGTTAAGAGCAATAGTGCAGCTCTCATCTTCAGCATTCTTTTGTGCCCTTAAGGCATTGCTAAGTATTAAGCCCTATTCAAAAGAATGAATGGATTAACATAAGAACAAAAGACTAATTTAAAATTCATAAAATTCACAATCTTTGTACCTTCAGACTATTATATGCAAGGCTATCTGCAAGATCCTCCTTCGTCATGGCGCAAAGGCCAGCTTCAAGCTTCGGGAACCCCATGCTCCTAGCCATCTCTCGGCAGACGGACAATTCTTTATTGTCTGGGAGACAATATAGGAAGTCATCTTTGTCTGTTCCATTGAACACTACGGCCCCCTTCGGATACTTCAGTTCTCGGGCATAGTGATTAGCTTCAAAAACCTCTTCTTCAGATAGTTTCTTCCCCGAAGCATGTCGCACAATATAATCATGTATTTTGGAAGATGCTTCGGGGACACCAGTGTCAATTTCTTCAATCAAAATTGGCTCTGTCATTTTTATTTTTTCGGTTTCCAAAGTTGCCTCTGTCAATTTTCTTTCTTCAGCTTTCAAAGGTTTTACCTTGATGGGCTCTGAGGGCCCAGCTTCAGTTTCAAATTGTTGCTTCAAAGCTTCAGCAACAAAGGCTTCAGTAGACACTTCAGAAGCTTCAACAGTTTTCTTCGGAGTTATGCTCGAAGATTTAATTGTTTCTAAAACATCCAGCACATTAACCATCCTTTTTCTTTTTGGGGTCGTTGCTGGCCCCTTCTGGATTTTTGCTGTTGGACTTAAAATTTCTAATGTTTTTGCTTTTTTCAGTCCTTGGTTCTTCTGTTTTCTCTGTTGCTGGTACTTCGCCTATTTCCTCGATTTTTGCCACCGGAGTTGCTTCTCTGGCTTCAGTGGCCGAAGAGGCCTCACCAATAAACTCAGGCACTGTGGCCGGCTCAATATAACGTGGAGGGTGTGTGAGTACCTTTACCTTTTTCCTCTTCGCCGCCGGTTCGCTAGGAGCAGCTGAAGCAATTTCCTTTGCAAGAGAAGTATTTTTCCTTTTTTGGCCTCGCACCGGGTAATGGTAGTCGGGGTAGATAAACCCAATTGCATCAAATACACGGTTAAGCCTCTTCTTCTTTTGGCCTCCGAAGGCCGCTGATAGTGCAGTATCTTCGGCTTTCGAGTATACCCCAAGCAATTCGTCACTTATGGCCTCAATACTCTTCAGCCAGTCATCATCTAGTTCAACAAACTTATCTCCGTATTTGAATGTGTATTTTAGCCTAACTAGCCAGCCTTCGTCAGGTTCCTTGACGGTCTCCTTCGGCATTTCCCACTTTTCTACAAGTGGCCAAACTCTGAAGGCAATATGCTCTTGGACCAAATCTCTTGTACTAATAAAAGAGCAGACTACGCCGAAGGCTCTCTGGCATTCTTCGGCTGCTTCATCCATCTCCACCTTCGGCTTTCGGAGGCCGAAGCGTTGCCAGATAGGGCGCATAATGATACCTTTGATATCTTCACGTGATTTCAGGTCATTTTTCACGTAAAACCATTCTGTCATCCAGTCGCCGGGCCACCTCTTTCGAAAGGTTGGCATAGGGCAGCTTGACCCCGACCGAGCGCCGAAGCTGTAGCAGCCAAAGTTGTTGTGATACTGCTCTTTGCCCCAGGGTTTTGTCTCATACAACAGCTCGTGTATGTTACAGAAGCTTTTTGCGTTAGGTTCCAAATCTTGGCTTCTCGCGGCCCACACAAAGATGTTCATCCTTATGATTGCTTCGGGGATAAGTTGGTGAAGGTAGATTTCGAATGTCTTCAATACTTCCACGACAAAACTACTCAAGGGAAATCGTAATCCAGCTTTCAAGAAGCTTCGGAATATCACGACCTCATTTTCCTCGGGAGTTGGACAAGTCTTCTCTCCTTCGTCAGCCCTCACAACAGACAAGTCCCGAAAGTATCTCCCTCTCATATTGACAAGATGGTTTTCCTTAATGCTGGACTTACCAAAAACTGCATGGCTTGGTCGCCAGGGTCGATCTTCGGAATCTTCACCACCACTATCCACATCGTAACTATCACTGTCGCTAGTATCTTCAGATAAACCCTCCAAAATCTCTCTGGTAATCTTCTCCGTATTAGTCTTCGACATTGATTCAAGAAAACCTAGGTGCATTTCCTCAGAAAGACTTAGCTTCGAACCACCAACGGCTTTCTTATCCTCAGGCATCTTCGAAAATGCTGACAAAACACACTCGAAACCGAAGCTTAAAAATCTAAATCCAAGCAAGTGCTGTTGCGTGCAGGCTAAAAATTTTTGGGTGAGTAAAAGCGGATGGCAAGAGAGCGTGCCAAATAAACTTGTGGTGAGCTCTTATTTATACACCCAGTGTGTCGGAAACTGGAGGGCCCCGTCTGTCAATGACTGCTGCTATTCTAGCAGAAGGAAGGTGTTTTTTCGGACCTTCGGCTCAAAGCCTTCGTCCATGTCGCAATATGAATTTATCATTGCAGTAAATTAATATTGCGAGGGGCTACTGTTGGGGGCCTTCGGCTTCCGAAGCTCCTCAAAAACATGATTTGACAATATTTTCCGAGTGAAACATGTGAACAGGTATTTTCGGAGTTAGGTTGCGGGTGTACAATAGCATGGTTAAGACGAAGCTTGACTGGGGTGGAAAGCGATCACGACAAAAGATAGGACGATCACGAAGCTACATGCAGAAAAGCTTCGGCATGATGAAGGAAAAGAGAAACCGACTTAAGGATGAAAAGTCAAGTTAAACCTCGAAGGATTGCCATAAAGTTATTATCAAATGTAAAGGGCATCAATGTAATTTTACACGGGCTGCGTCCCGTGCCTATAAATAGATGAACAGCACTCCCGTACTGTTCACGCTGACTTGGCATACGCTTTTTCACATTACGTCCGCAGCCTTACTTTTCAACAATCCGAAGGTACACTTGTAATTTGTTTTCATGAATTTGGCAATAAAGATAAGTTGATGATAATAATCAAGCCATTATTTGTATTTTATATATGTGTTCTATTTTTACCGTTAATCAATCTTATGAGGATCTATTCCTTTGTAACCTTCGTCCAAGATTCATTATATCCGAAAGGATATAATGTTTTTAAGGACGAAGGAGCTTAACATTTAACACTTTCTATGTTGCCTTGTTCTTAATTCTTAGCATTTGAGAACAAGTCCCCAACAGGCACGTACCTGATGTACTCTTCCTATCGACCTTACATCTAGCATAATCGGAGTCTGAATATCCAATCAAGTCAAAGGTAGACCCCTTTGGATACCAGATCCCGAAGCAAGGCGTAGCAACTAAATATCTAAGAATTCGCTTAACGGCCACAAGGTGACACTCCCTTGGGTCGGATTGAAACCTAGCACACATGCATATGCTAAGCATAATATTCGGCCTACTAGCACATAAATAAAGTAAAGACCCTATCATAGACCGTATGCTTTTTGATCGACGGACTTACCTCCTTTGTTGAGGTCGACATGTCTGTCGGTTCCCATCGGAGTCTTTGCGGGCTTGGCGTCCTTCATCCCAAACCACTTCAGCAAGTCTTGCGTATACTTTGTTTGAGAGATCAAGGTGCCGTCCTTGAGTTGCTTCACTTGGAATCCAAGGAAGTAGTTCAACTCGCCCATCATCGACATCTCGAATTTCTGTGTCATCACCCTGCTAAACTCTTCACAAGACTTTTGGTTAGTAGAACCAAATATTATGTCATCGACATATATTTGGCACACAAATAGATCACCATCACAAGTCTTAGTGAAAAGAGTTGGATTGGCTTTCCCGACCTTGAAAGCATTAGCAATTAAAAAATCTCTAAGGCATTCTGTCACACCCGGATTTTAGGGGTCCAAAACCCGGGCGCGAACATAATCACCAGGTGTGCTGGGACCAAGTCTCACACATATGATGAATTATGGCACAGGATCGAATGTCACATTTTTATATATAACAGGAGTTCTTATACAAAATAAATAATTACATTATAAGGAGACAACGGTCCAGCAACCCAAAGTTGACTGGGAGACGACGACCTAGACCTCTCACGAACTCATCGCAGCATCCTCCAAGCGCCTCATCCTGTGGTACCTTTTCTTGACCTGTGGGGGGGGTGAGACAGCAAGAGTGAGCTCACATACGTTCATCGCTCAACAAGTTGTGGGGAATAATGTGCATGAACTCGCCAAAGGTGGGAGCTCA
Organism: Zea luxurians; assembly: GCA_029449295.1. Lineage (NCBI taxonomy): Eukaryota > Viridiplantae > Streptophyta > Magnoliopsida > Poales > Poaceae > Zea > Zea luxurians. Next base: position 15,896,923 of record JAOPSE010000002.1, read on the forward strand.
CGTGAAGTGTAAGGCTTACCAAAGAGGATGGTTGGAGCTGAGCATTGCTTTTAAAGTTGGTCAAAATTTTATTAGCAGTTACTAAGTATAAGTAAATACCAACCCAATTAAGTAATAGAACAAAAGTAACAACATCACCTGCAATGCAATGCATATGACAAATTGAATTTAGTTCCATAAATTAATCATGTGAGGGTCCGAGCCGCTCATGACCGTGAGCACGGCTAGTATACCAGTTTTACACTCTGCAGAGGTTGCGCATCTTTACCCACAAGTCGTGTATCCCATGTCGCTAGGGTTTGCAAGGCCCTTAGACACTTCCGAGGTGAATGGCTAGGGATCCACTACGAGGCCTTTACAAAGTTCCACTAGCTTCCGAAAACCCGCTACAGTTTATAGGAAGTTCCAATGCAGGAATCCCTTGCAGGACCGCCATCGCAGCAAAATCCTCCTGAGGGCCTCCCTACACTGACCACTCCCCTACTGCCCTTGCCCCTTTCGGGTAAGGTAGTCTTCCACTAGCTTTCCTAATTAATCAGCAAAGGGGTCCCATTCCTCCCTTGTGGTAGCACTGTTTTCCCGGGTGGTCGCTCCATGTTCCAATTAACATAATGATCTTATCATGAACAATAAATAACAACTGATAACAAAAGTGTAATCATGAATGGTGTATCTCCATACCCAAAACCACATATAGCACTAGCAAGTACTACCCAGAAAGTTCAGTGGTAAACAAGGTATAAAGATAGACAAACTAGGGTAACCTATTGGGTCCCATCAAAATTAACCTATGCAGATCATTATGATTAATTAGAACATGAGTGGGTAAAAGAAATGATCAAGGGCACAACTTGCCTGGGCCTTGAGATTCCAGGTACCAGGATGATCTTCAGGTGACTCGTGACCTCACTGCTAGTCGTAGCAATTCAAACAAACATTGTATAGGCAAAATTAACATTACACCAAACAAAATACATATTAATAATATACATATTAAAATAAGATCATAGGAACAGGAATCATTAATTTTGGAGTTATAGATTTTAAGTTATGAATTTCCAAAGATTTTATGCATTTAATATAGGGTTAAGTGAGAAATAAATTTTAATGTGTACTTTATGTAAAAACAGTGGTACAAATGGATAGACAATAATATTATGAAAATTTAGGAACAGGAATGGACCAATTTGGAGTTCATATGCATTTTCTATGAATTAAACAAGTTTCTAGTATTGTTTTTATATTAAAAATCATTTTCCAAAATTTATTATCTAATTTCTCTGCTCACAGGACTGGGCGCCAATATCTGGAAAGTCCAGGGATCCGCGCGCAAGTATCCCCAAGACACAGTCATCCCCCGCATAGGACGGCGGGTTCTATATTCTAATAACATAAGGACTCTTTTGAATAAATGCCGAGGCGAAGGGGTACGAAGGGATTTGGGCCGTCCGATCCAAATTGGACGCCCCAGATTAGATCTGGATCACGCCGAACTGGTACGCGCTCCGAACCGTCTGATTCAAGATCGATGGCCCAGATGGCCCCAGGCTGAAACAGAGCTACGCTATGATCCTGGCCGCTCAAATCGCATCGAACGATCACCGCCGAATGCCTCACTACGCTACTCCCAGATTGGATCCGCGCCGTTCATCAGCGATTCCATGGCACCGATGTCGTCCTCCTCCCCGCTCGGTTCTCCCCGTCCGCCACGGCCCAACTACGGCGAAAAAAAATCCAATTCCGGCGAGACGGATCACCGGCGATAACGCACCTAAACCTAATTAGAACGGTTCCACACGTTATGGTGATGCATGCGGGCATAGGCGAGGAGTTCATACCAACAATCGCGGGCGCAGGAGAGCTGTCCATGGTGACCGCGGATTCTTGGTGAGATGCGAGCGATGGTGAGAAATTGCGCACGCCAAGCCAGTGGATCCAACGCGAGGGTGCCCCGGCTCGACCAGTGGAACCCCCCAGATGCCCAAAGGACAGAATGATGCGACCGGAAGGCCGCCGAGGGCGTAATTGATGGCGGCGGCAATTTCTCGCTACCAGCCATGGGGGTGCTCGGCAGTGGGGCACACCAGGGCACGGCTAGATGGGGTAGATGCTCGAGAGGATAGCGACGCCCAATCTTATACCCGCGAGGGCACCGCAACGGTCCGAGAAAGGGGGAATGAGGACCAAGTTCGGAGCTGCTCCGATGAACTCGCGTAGGCTGCGGTCGAATTTGTTGCGTGGAGCGGACTTGGGATAGGGAAGAGTCTGACGCGTGGGTCCCACCTGGAAGTGTCACAACCAGAAAAGAAAAAGGGAGAAGAGCAGAGTGGGCTGGCGCGGTGGTAAGTGGGCCGACTGGGCGATTTCGGTCCAGAATCAGGGTCGTTTCATCCTTTTCTTTTTTTATTTCTATTTCCCTTTCTCATTTCAAATCCAAATCACACCATGTTTTACTTCTAAATTTCAAATTTATGCACAAGAGAAAAAAACTCCACATGATGCACAATTTCCACCTAGTATTTATTTAGTTATTTTATTTATTTTTATTTTATTTAATTTAGGTTTTCAACATGATGTACACGCACCACATTATTTCAATATATTATTATTTGAGTGTGTAGTCGAATTAAAGGTAAATTCAGAAATTCTCCCTTTGTTTTGATAGGAACATTTTTCCAATGTCTAATCTTTATTATGATTTATTTTAACCATCATTATTTTATTATGATCATTTACCTTTAAAAAGGGTGAATTATAAAGTTTAATTATTGATCAAGGGTACTTTGCTCAGATTTCTTCTACCAATCCCAAATCATATTTGAGTGAAGATCTGAAGTCTAGCTATATGCACAATCAAAGAAATACTCGGCATGAATACAAAGTGTATGTATTTTTATATATTTACCTAGATTATTTTATTCTTTGGTTTAGGCAAAGGCTTAATGCACACATTTTATTTTATGAAAGATATTAATTTTTTTTTAGTATGTGATCAAATTTCAAGCTAACTAAAATTAATACTCATTATCTTACTTGTTTAGGGGAAAATAATGTATTCTCTTTTACCAAGAATCACTTAATCTTGAATATATTTAAGGGCATTGTTTAAATTTCTTGTGGAGAATAACTTGTTCTACTAGATTGAAGGTATTCATATTTTATGTTTACTCAACTTCGTAGTATTATTCCTCATAAAAGACATAAAAGACATAAAAGGAATGCCCAACTCTTAGCACAGTTTTAGGGTTTACACATTCATACCATGCTCTTGGGGCTTGCTTAAGTCCATAGAGCGCCTTAGAGAGCTTACACACATGGTCGAGGAACCGTTCATCCTCAAAGCCAGGGGGTTGCTCCACGTACACCTCCTCCTTGATTGGCCTGTTGAGGAAAGCGCTCTTCACGTCCATTTGGAACAACCTGAAAGAATGGTGAGCGGCATAGGCTAACAAAATACGAATCGACTCTAGCCTAGCCACAGGAGCAAAAGTCTCCTCAAAGTCCAAACCTGCGACTTGGGCATAACCTTTTCCACAAGTCGAGCCTTGTTCCTTGTCACCACCCCGTCCTCGTCCTGTTTGTTGCGGAACACCCACTTGGTACCCACAACGTTTTGCTTGGGACGCGGCACCAGTGTCCAAACTTCATTTCGCTTGAAGTTGTTGAGCTCTTCCTGCATGGCCAACACCCAGTCTGGATCTAGCAAGGCCTCTTCTACCCTGAAAGGCTCAATAGAAGAGACAAAAGAGTAATGCTCACAGAAATTAGCTAATCTAGAGCGAGTGGTTACTCCCTTGCCGTAACACTCCAAAATCCATTTTTGGAAAGTTAATAAAATCCTCTACAAGTTTTGAACTAGAATACCTTTTAATCATAATTTTTTTTCTTCTAAAAGTTATATCGCCTTAAAAATATTTTTAATAAAAGATTAAATGAGATGTAGCCTAGTATGATTTTGGTTATTCCTACATTGAAAACACATAAATTTGTACTCTCTAAGAGAATTTAATAAACTATTTCCTAATGTACCTATTGTCTAATCTTATATGCATAGGAGGGATATTTAAAAGACTTTGCTTAAATAGGACAATAGATAAATTAATTAATCAAATAATAATCATGCTGGCATTTTGAATGATGCGTTTGAGTCGAAGCTGCAACCTCATTTTAAATTTGAATTCGAAATCTAAATCAAAGTGAAAATGTTAAACAAAAATAGAAATTGAAAATAAAGAAAAGAAAATACTAAGGACAACTCACTTGGGCCAAGCTCCCTATTTCCGGCCCAGCTCAGCTCACCTTCTGGCCCACCTAACGCTGGCACCGCGTGGGCTGCCCGATATAATGCCGCACGCGCCTGCCCTTGATCCGACACTGATCACTGGGACCGCCTTGACAGCTCGTTCTTCCTCCCCGCAACGAAATCGCGTGTGCTTGACAACAGACTTAACTGGGATGCTCGGATTCTGTGGTGACTACCCGAATCCGCTAAGCTAGGGATGATGGGGTCCGTTGCGGGGAGTTCGCCACGTTTTTTTTGGTGATCTGGTTAATCCTAGCGCGACGGTCGTCTTCTTCGAGTTCGGATCCAGGTTAGCTCGGGCCTTGGGGTTGTTGTGAACCACCGCCGGGGATCGCGGGATCCCGATCCGGCTCGATGTCCACCCGACCGCTATAAATCGGGAGCCCCGAGACCACCTTGACCCTCCAATCGACGTCGGGAAGTCTCCTTGTGGCCGTTGTGGCGGATTTGGTGCTCACCGTATGTGGAGCTTGCGACATGGCCGCCATCCCGCGTGCTCCAAAACTTGCGTGGTTGCGCTATGCTTGGGGAACGACCGACGAGTGCCGCGCTTACCCAAGTCCCGTGCCCCGGTGGACGGTTGGGGCGGGCGGCTTCGGTGTGCGCTCCATTGCTCACCGGAGACCGGCCATGCCGCCATGCATCGATGTAAAGGCTCTGCGCTGCACGAATCACGGTAAGACAACCACTGTGATCACCATGCCGTACACACCGTATAGAAATCCTTGGATTTTTGTCTTGAGCGTTGGGGTGTCGGGGCCTTGCTTCGCCGGCCGTGGCCGCCGCCACGGTGGACGCGCGCCGCCGTGTTGCTGTGCCTAGGGAAGAAGACAACATCGGGGCGTTGATCTTGGGATCAACGGCTTCTGTTGGATGAAGGGAGAAGGAAAGCGCATCCACCGTTGGATCCTAATCAACGGTAACGATGATTGCTTGAGATAACGTTTCAAGCCAATAAATCTGGGGCGCTCGACGGTGATCGGATGGTGAGGATTAGAGTGGGAGCAAAAACGATTTGGACCACCCGATCTGGATCTGATGGCCTCCAGTCCGTACCGGTTCATTGTAGTCGGCTTTTAATCTGGGCCGTTGAATCGGATCGGACGGCCGACCTTGCCTGGTACCCCTTCAGCCTCAACAATATGCATAAGAGACCCTGGAAAATCCTTTTATCAACCCGCAGTCCTGGTTCTTTATAAAACCGTTACGCAGAAGCCCTAGAATTTATGAATAAAACCCTGAACTACTCTGGAATCGTGTGCGCAGTCCAAGAATTAAAGAAAACAGTAAAAAGAGATTTAGAAATTGATTTTGAGTATAAAAATAATTGCAAAAACCCATTTAATTCATAGAAAATTCATGGTAAATCCTTTTTAGTCCATTCCAGTTCCTATAACTTTGTATTAATTTTGTATATTACTTGGTAACATTTTTTTAACATGAAACCCATACTAGAATTGATTACTCAATTAATTTCGTAGCAAGCATATACGAACTTCAGAAAATTATAACTAATTCATTTTAACTCCGTTTTGATCCATTCTAGTTGCATTAGTCTCACAATAATATTTATTATCATCTGGTAACTTTGTATTGTCATGAAATATAGGTTAAAATGTTGCACTTACTCTATTCTATATTTAACCACGTGGATCTTCGGAAATTCATAACTCGGTAACCGTAGCTCCGAATTTAGTGGTTCTTGTTTCTACGATCTCGTTACGACGCGTAGATTATTAATACGCAGTTTAATCTTATGTTTGGTGTTATGTTAATTTTGCCTATACACTATTTGTTTGTATTGCTACGACTAGCGTGAGGTCACGAGTCACCTGAAGATCATCCTGCTACCTAGAATCTCAAGTCCAAGGCAAGTTGTGCCCTTGATCACTTCTTTTACCCACTCATGTTCCAATTAATCATAATGATCTGCATAGGTTAATTTGATGGGACCTAATAGGTTACCCTAGTTTGTCTATCTTTATGCCTTGTTTACCACTAAACTTTATGGGTAGTACTTGCTAGTGCTATATGTGGATTTGGGCATTGAGATACATATTATTCATACTTTTGTTATCAGTTGTTATTTACTGTTCATGATAAGATCATTATGTTAATTGGAACATGGAGCGACCACCCGGGAAAACAGTGCTACCACAAGGGTTTAATGGGACGCCCTTGGCCGATTAATTAGGAAAGCTAGTGGAAGACTACCTTACCCGAAAGGGGCAAGGGCAGTAGGGGAGTGGTCAGTGTAGGGAGGCCCTCGGGAGGATTTTGCTGCGATGGCAGTCCTGCAAGGGATTCCTGCTAGGGAGGCCCTCGGGAGGATTTTGCCGCGATGGCGGTCCTGCAAGGGATTCCTGCATTGGAACTTCCTATAAACTGTAGCGGGTTTTCTGAAGCTAGTGGAACTTTGTAAAGGCCTCGTAGTGTTACCCTGCCTCACCTCCTCGGTAGAGGTGTATGGGATTGGCCGTCTCTTGGCAGATGGGTAACACGACTTGTGGGTAAAGATGCGCAACCTCTGCAGAGTGTAAAACTGGTATACTAGCCGTGCTCACGGTCATGAGCAGCTCGGACCCTCACATGATTAATTTATGAAACTAAATTCAATTTGTCATATGCATTGCATCGCAGGTGATGTTGTTACTTTTGTTCTACTTAATTGGGTTGGTATTTACTTATACTTAGTAATTGCTAATAAAATTTTGACCAACTGTAAAAGCAATGCTCAGCTTCAACCATCTCCTTTGGTAAGCCTTACACTTCACGTGAGCTCCCACCTTTGGCGAGTTCATGCACATTATTCCCCACAACTTGTTGAGCTATGAACGTATGTGAGCTCACTCTTGCTGTCTCACACACCCCCACAGGTCAAGAACAGGTACCACAGGATGAGGCGCTTGGAGGATGTTGTGGCAAGTTCGTGAGAGGTCTAGGCCGTCGTCTCCCAGTCAACTTTGGGTTGCTGGACCGTTGTCTCCTTATAATGTAATTATTTATTTTGTATAGAACTCCTGTTATATATATAAAGATGTGACATTCGATCCTGTGCCACTATACATCATATGTGTGAGACTTGGTCCCAGCATACCTGGTGTTTATGTTCGCGCCCGGGTCTTGGTGCCCCTAAAACCCGGGTGTGACACTTGCTAATGTCACCCAAAATCTGGTCGACGGGATGGTTCCTTTGAATCATCGCTCGAACTTGAGTTGGAGGGGCCTGTGGTGCTTCTTCCTCTTCAACTTGGACATCCTGTGCTCCCCCTTGATCACACGCTTCCTCTTGAGGTACCTATTCATCATCTTGAGTTGGGGGGTGCACCGTCGTTGAGGAAGAAGGTTGATCTTGCTCCTTGTGTTCTTGTGGTCGCACGCCTCCAATTGCCATGGTACGAATTGCGTCCGTTGGAACATCATCCTCATCTACATCATCAAGCTCAACTTGCTCTCTTGGAGAGCCATTAGTCTCATCAAATACAACGTCGCTAGAGACTTCAACCAAACCCGATGATTTGTTGAAGACTCTATACGCCTTTGTATTTGAGTCATAACCTAACAAAAACCCTTCTACAGCTTTGGGAGCAAATTTTGAATTTCTACCTTTCTTCACCAGAATGTAGCATTTACTCCCAAAAACTCAAAAATAAGAAACGTTGGGATTGTTACCGGTTAGAAGCTCGTATGACATCTTCTTGAGGAGGCGATGAAGGTAGACTCGGTTTATGGCGTGGCAAGCCATGTTCACAGCTTCCGACCAAAACCGCTCAAGCGTCTTGAATTCTCCAAGCATCGTCCTCGCATGTCTATGAGCATCCTGTTCTTCCTCTCTACCACACCATTTTGCTGTGGTGTGTAGGGAGCGGAGAACTCGTGCTTGATTCCTTCCTCCTCAAGGAACTCCTCCACCTGCAGGTTCTTGAACTCGGACCTGTTGTCGCTCCTTATCTTCTTCACCTTGAGCTCAAATTCATTTTGAGCTCTCCTTAGGAAGCGCTTGAGGGTCCCTTGGGTTTCAGATTTATCCTGCAAAAAGAATACCCAAGTGAAGCAGGAAAAATCATCAACAATAACAAGACCATACTTACTTCCCCCGATGCTTAGGTAGGTGACGGGTCCGAAGAGATCCATATGAAGTAACTCCAAAGGTCTTGACGTAGTCTTCACATTCTTGATATGATGAGAGCCTCCCACTTGTTTACCTGCTTGACAAGCTGTACAAGGTCTATCTTTTTCAAAAGTTACATTTGTTAGACCTAACACATGTTCTCCCTTTAGAAGTTTGTGAAGGTTCTTCATCCCCACATGTGCTAGACGGTGATGCCACAACCAGCCCATGCTAGTCTTATAGCAATTAAGCATGCATCTAGATCGACCTCCTCTTTTGCAAAATCAACTAAATAGAGTTTGCTGTCTAGTACACCCTTAAAAGCCAATGAACCATCACTCCTTCTAAAGATAGATACATCTACATTTGTGAATAAGCAATTGTATCCCATATTACATAATTGACTAACCGATAGAAGATTATAACCTAGCGACTCTACTAAAAATACATTGGAGATAGAGTGCTCATTTGAGATGGCTATCTTGCCTAAACCTTTAACCTTGCCTTGATTCCCGTCACCGAATATGATTGAATCTTGGGAATCTTTGTTCTTGACGTAGGAGGTGAACATCTTCTTCTCCCCCGTCATGTGGTTTGTGCATCCGCTGTCGATAATCCAGCTTGATCCCCCGGATGCATAAACCTGCAAGGCAAATTAGGCTTGGGTCTTAGGTACCCAACTCTTGTTGGGTCCTACAAGGTTAGTTATAATAGCCTTAGGGACCCAAATGCAAGTCTTATCTCCCTTGCATTTTGCCCCTAATTTCCTAGCAATCACTTTCTTATCCTTTCTACAAATTGCAAAGGAAGCATTGCAAGCATGGTAAATTGTAGAGTATTCATTACTTACATTCCTAGGTACATGAACAACATTTCTTCTAGGCATATGATGAATAACATTTTTCCTAGCCAAATTTCTACCATGCAAAATAGAAGAACTTGAAGCAATCATGGTATGTGAATCAAAAGCATTATAACTTTTATCATAATGAACATTCCTAGAATATCTCCTATCATGATACATGAAAGCATGGTTCTTTTTAGCACTATTAGTCATTGGAGCCTTCCCTTTCTCCTTGGCGGAGATGGGAGCTTTATGACTTGTTAAGTTCTTGGCTTCCTTCTTCAAGCCAAGCCCATCCTTAATTGAGGGGTGTCTACCAATAGTGTAGGAATCCCTTGCAAATTTTAGTTTATCAAAATCATTTTTGCTAGTCTTAAGTTGGACATTAAGACTAGCCACTTCATCAATTAATTTTGCAATAGAAGTAAGGTGCTCAACACATGCATCAACATTGAAGTCTTTACACCTATTGCAAATTACTACATGTTCTACACAAGAGGTTGATTTATTAGCTATTTCTAACTTAGCCTTCAAGTCATCATTGATACTCCTTAAGCTAGAAATAGATTCATGGCACGTAGATAATTCACATGAAAGCATTTCATTTCTTCTAACTTCTAAAGCAAGAGAATTTTGCGCACTTACAAATTTATCATGCTCTTCATACAAAAGATCTTCTTGCTTTTCTAAAAGTCTATTCTTCTCATTCAAGGCATCAATCAATTCATTGATCTTATCAATTTTGGTTCTATCTAATCCTTTGAATAAAAATGCATAGTCTATTTCATCATCACTAGATTCATCATCACTTGAAGAAGCGTAAGTACTAGTATTGCGAGTGCTTACCTTCTTCTCTTTTGCCATGAGACAGGTGTGATGCTCGTTGGGGAAGAGGGATGATTTGTTGAAGGCGGTGGCGGCGAGTCCTTCGTCGTCGGAGTCAGATGAGGAACAATCCGAGTCCCACTCTTTGCCAAGGTGTGCCTCGCCTTTAGCCTTCTTGTAAGTCTTCTTCTTTTCCCTCTTCTTTTCTTGATCCTGGTCACTATCATTATCAGGACAATTAGCAATAAAGTGACCAACCTTACCGCACTTGAAGCGGGAGCGCTTTCCCTTCGTCTTGTTCTTTTTGGGATGCTCCTTGTGACCCTTTAGCGCCGTCTTGAAGCGCTTGATGATGAGGGCCATTTCTTCCTCGTTGAGCCCCGCCACCTCAACTTGCGCCAGCTTGCTAGGTAGCGCCTCCCTGCTACTTGTTGCTTTGAGAGCAACGGTTTGAGGCTCGTGGGTTGGGCCATTCAACGCCTCATCAACGTATCTCGCCTCCTTGATCATCATTCGCCTGCTTACGAACTTTCCAAGTATTTCCTCAGGCGACATCTACCTAGGATTTTCACGAATAGAATTTACAAGATGTGGATCAAGGACAGTGAAAGACCTTAGCATTAGACGGACGACGTCGTGGTCCGTCCATCGCGTGCTTCCATAGCTCCTTATTTTGTTGACGAGGGTCTTGAGCCTGTTGTACGTTTGGGTTGGCTCCTCCCCCTTGATCATCGCGAACCTTCCTAGTTCGCCTTCCACTAACTCCATATTGGTGAGCATGGTGACGTTGTTCCCCTCATGCGAGATCTTGAGGGTGTCCCAAATTTGCTTGGCGTTATCCAAGCCGCTCACCTTATGGTATTCATCCCTGCACAATGACGCTAAAAGAACAGTAGTAGCTTGTGCATTTTTGTGAATTTGTTCATTGATGAACATGGGACTATCCGTACTATCAAATTGCATTCCATTTTCTACTATCTCCCATATACTTGGATGGAGAGAGAACAAGTGGCTACACATTTTGTGACTCCAAAATCCGTAGTCCTCTCCATCAAAGTGAGGAGGTTTACCAAGGGGAATGGAAAGCAAATGAGCATTGGAACTTTGCGAAATACGAGAATAATCAAAGGAAAAGTTCGAATTAACCGTCTTCCCTTTCTCGTAGTCGTTGTCGTCGTCGTCCTTTTGGGAAGAAGATGACTCGTCGCTGTCGTCGTAGTAGACGATCTTCTTGATACGCCTCTTCTTCTTCCCGTCCTTCTTCTTATGACTTGAGCCCGAGTCAGTGGGCTTGTCGTCTTTTGGCTCACTGATGAAGGACTCCTTCTCCTTGTCGTTGATCACAATCCCCTTTCCCTTAGGATCCATCCCTTCGGGCGATTAGTCCCTTTCTTGAAGAGAACGGCTCTGATACCAATTGAGAGCACCTAGAGGGGGGGTGAATAGGTGATCCTGTAAAAACTTGAAACTTAAAGCCACAAAACTTGATTAGGAGTTAGCACAATGAAGTCAAGTGGCTAAGGAGAGCTCTTGTGAAGCACAATAGACACAGTGAGAATAAGCACAAGAGACACGAGGATTTATCCCATGGTTCGGCCAAGTACAACACTTGCCTACTCCACGTTGTGGCGTCCCAATGGACGAGAGTTGCACTCAACTCCTCTCAAGTGATCCAATGATCAACTTGAATACCACGGTGTTCTTCTTTTCTTTACTCTTTCCCGTTTGCGAGGAATCTCCACAACTTGGAGTCTCTTGCCCTTATAATAAGGATCAAAGTGAAAGCACTAGAGTAAGGGAGGGAAGCAACACACACAAATCCACAGCAATACGCACACACATGGCCAAAACTCGAGCTCAAATGAATACCATGAGGTTCTCTCTAGAACGGAGCTCAAATCATTAAGAATGTTAAACGAGTGTGTAAAGACGGAGTGTGAATGATCAAGAATGCTCAAAGTATGCTTGGTGTGCTCCTCCATGCGCCTAGGGGTCCTTTTTATAGCCCCAAGGCAGCTAGGAGCCGTTGAGAGCAATCCAGGAAGGCAATTCTTTCCTTCTGTCGGTTGGTGCACCGGACAGTCCGGTGCACCACCGGACACTGTCCAATGCTGATTTCTTTCCTATTTTGGCGCAGCCGACCGTTGAAGATTTGGAGCCGTTGGCGCACCGGACACTGTCCGGTGCACACCGGACAGTCCGATGCCCCCATCCGACCATTGGCTCGGCCACGCGTCGCACGCGGATTACGCGGCCGACCGTTGGCCCGGCCGACCGTTGGCTCACCGGACAGTCCGGTGCACCACCGACAGTCCGGTGAATTATAGCCGTACGTTGTTGACTTGATTTCCGAGAGCGGCGACTTCGCCGCAGCCGACTCACCGGACAGTCCGGTGCACCATCGAACAGTCCGATGATTTATAGCCGTACGCCGCCGTCGAGACCCAAGAGCAGCCAGTTGAACAAACGCCAGCCTCGCGCACCGGACACTGTCCGGTGCACCACCGGACAGTCTGGTGTACCCAGACTGAGCAGAGTCTTGGCTGCTCGAGCCAACTCTTTTCCAATTGTATTTTCTCTGATTCTAGCACTTAGAAAACTATGTTAGTACACAAAAACCAATGTACTAAGTCTAGAATCATACCTTTGTGTTGATTTTCACTTCATCCACCATTTGGCATAGTTTCACACTTAAATCATTTGTGTTGGCACATGATCACCAAAATACTTAGAAATGGCCCAAGGGCACATTTCCCTTTCAACAGTGAAACTCGAGGACAAACCGAGGTGTTCCCAATGATCCAGTGCGGTCTAGTTCAATTAATCGAGTCTATGAGCAACCGGAGACCCTAAAAATGCTAGAACACGAATCAGAGAAGCGCGAATCAACTTGTGGATGGCTGGCCACAGCGAGATGCCAACGACGACGAATTTCACCGATTTGGGGGAAGTACAGAATTCGTGGGCTATGGTGTCACACCCGGCTTTAAGGAACAAAGCCTGGTGCATCTCATACATGCGCCAAGAAGACAACATATATAATAACAGTGTGTATAGAGATAAATGTCATAAAACATCAGAGTATTTATTACATAGCGGAAGACTTATTACAAAATAAAATAATAAAGATAAAACGAACTAAGGATCATCGGCGCCAATGTCAACTGAGAAACGCCACCTAGATCAGATCATACTCCTCGCCTTGTGGCTCCTCCTGAACCACCTGCTCTTCTCTTGTGGGGGGGTGTGAGACAGCAAGGGTGAGCTCACACTTGATCATAGCTCAACAAGTTGTGGGGAACCAGTCGACATAAACTCACAAAGGTGTGAGTTCATGTGATGTGTAAGGCTAATCAATGATAGGGGTTTAAAGCTGAGCATTGCTTTTAAGTAGTTGGTCAAAATTTTATTAGCAGTTACTAAGTGTAAGTAAATACCAAACCTTAAATAAAGTAATAGAACCAAATTAATAACAAACCCATGCAATGCAAATGACAAAATTGAATTTAAGTTCCATAATTTAAACATCAGAGAGTCCTGAGCTGCTCATGACCGCGAGCACGGCTAGTATACCAGTTTTACACTCTGCAGAGGTTGTACCCTTTACCCACAAGTCATGTTACCCATCTGCCAAGGGATCGCGACTTCCCATACACCTCTACCGAGGAGGCGAGGCAGGGTAACACTACGAGGCCTTTACAAAGTTCCACTAGCTTCAGAAAACCCGCTACAGTTTATAGGAAGCTCCAATGCAGGGTTCTTATGTGACCGCCATCGCAGCAAAATCAACCAAGGACCTCCCTACACTGACCACTCCTCTACTGCCCTTGCCCCTTTCGGGTAAGGTAGTCTTCCACTAGCTTTCCTAATTAGTCAGCCAAGGGCGTCCCATTAAACCCTTATGGTGGCACGTGTTACTCAAGTTAAGCTCTATGTTCCAATTAACATTAATGAACTTGTCATGAACATAAATAGAATAACAAAAGAATTGGAACATAGAGGTAATAAATGATTATCCCAAAACCAGGTCAAGCAATAGCAAACTACCCAAGTGATTTAGGGGTAAACAAGGTAATGAGATAAACAATCTAGGGTGACCTATTGGGTCCCGTCAAAATTAACCTATGCATGGATAAGTGATATTAAAGAACATTATTAGGTAAAAAGTGGTCAAGGGCACAACTTGCCTTCAATGAGCTCCTGCTCAGCTACTTCAACCTGCTGCTCACCAGGATCCTCGGTCACGAGCTCTTCTACTCGCCACAATACAAACAAGCACAGTGCATATAGAGAAATTAACATTACACTAAACATATAAACAAAATACACAGAAATATTCTACATATCAAAATAAAATTCTAGGAACAGGAATCATAATTTTTGGAGTTATAGAATTTAATTTATGAATTTTCAAAGGTTTTGTGTGTTTAAAATAGGATTAAGTGAGAAATTATTTTTCTTACTGTTTTCATGACAAAACAGAGGCTCTAAGTGTTAGATAATAAAATTACAAAATTTTAGGAACTGGAATGGACTCATTTGGACTTAAAATGGATTTTCTATGAATTTATCAAGTTCTAGCACTCATTTATATAATAAAACCTATTTTCTAATTCATTTATTCAATTTGTCATGGCACTGGACTGGGCCTCAAATCCAGATAAACCCAGGGGGCTCGGAGTAAAATTTTCTAAGAGACAAACCGCCCTGCACAGAGGACTGCGGGATGGTTTCCTTAAAGTACAGGGACTCGGCTACAAAAGTTCCTTACTGAACAGATACAGGACTTCCCTAGCCACTGGATCTGAAGCGAACTGTTCAGATTAGACTCACTCCTGTCGAAACGGTACGCGCTCACGGGGGTCGGATAAAAGGTCAACGACCCAGATTTAATGAATCCAAGATCCAACCATGACTCTCCGATCACCATCAAACGCTCAGGAACACACATACAGACTGAGCACGTGAGGCGGATGGATCCGAAACCGACGGTCCAAAGCGAATCGTGGCAGCTGACGCTAGGTGCACTAATCCAAACCGTTTGATAGTGCATCGACGAACATCACTCGTTCCCTTTCACCATGCCCGACCGAGACGGTGGCGGGTATCCCCGGCGACGACGGTGACGAGTGCCGCCCCGGGCTAATCCCATAATGGCGGACATCAACAGCTACGGCAATACACAAAGGCGTCGAATTAAGTTGGCTAGGAGCATTCTTACCGGCCAATTATGACGTGGGCGCGGTCGGCCACGTAGCGGGGCAGACGGCCGTAGAAGGAGAACTCCGGCGAGGGACCCCAAGGTGCGGTGACCCAATTCGCCCCAGGAGCATCGCTGGCAACCTTCACCACGACCGGCCGAATCCAATTGCACACCCGCCAAGAGCTTAGTCAGGCGCGTCCCGAGATTCAACTTCAGCGGCAGACCACGGCTCCCTCACTACTAATTCCCTCAACCAGCGACGCTTTGAGGTGGAAGAAAGGTTGGGCAAGAACCCTCCCAGAACCCGCTATATGGCCACCAAAAGGTTGACGCGGTGCCCGTTGCAACGACCTTCGATTTCCCTGCGGCCACGCGCATCAGTGCCGTTCGGTGCGGAGAGAAGAACAGCAGCGCCCGTCTGACATGCGGGGTCCGCTATTCAGTGGCCACCGGCCAGGCAAGCGTGCGCAGATGGTCAAGCGAGCGCGTGTGTGACTGACCCGTAGGTCCCGCTTGTCGGCACGCGTCCAACACACAGGGCCACAGCAGAAGGACGAGTTGGGCTGGTGCAGAGGGTTTTCCCAGGTGGGCCGAATTGGTAGCCGCGGCCCAGGTAAGCTTCCTTTACTTTTTCTTTTATGTTTTATTTTCTATTTTCTTTTATAAGTATTTTGAATCCAATTTGAATTTGAATATGAGTTTCAACTTTGAGTCAATTATACAAATTCAAACTCTACTGTAGGCATAATATATCTTTATTTACTCCTTTTTCTCCTCATAATATTCATTTTCTTCTCTTTTCTAAATTCTAGAATTCCTTTTAGACCTCAATTCCCATTCTAGATTTAACCTATTCATTTTTATATTACTATTATTTTTTTTATATTGTCACAAGTAATGCACACACAATAAAATCCCAGCATGATGCATATTTTTGTGGCTTTTATGGTATTAATTATTTGTTTATCCCTAGGGTGTACACATGTGATGATGCACAAAGGTTAAACTCACATAAGGAGAAATTGTTTCTCTATTGGTATTATTTCTAGCAATCACAAAGTGGGTGTTACAAATCCTACCCCCCTTAAAAATAATCTCGTCCTCGAAGAACGAGGGAAAAGATGGGGAAAATCTATGCGAAGCTCTTCTTCTCTTTCCCAAGTTGCTTCATCTTCTCCGTGGTGACTCCATTGCACTTTGCACATCTTTATCACCTTATTTCTCGTAACTCGAGTCAATGTGTCAAGAATCTTGATCGGGTACTCCGTGTAAGTCAAATCACCTTGAACACTGAGTTCTTCCATTGGTAACTGTTCCTCAGGGACACGGAGACACTTCTTTAGTTGAGATACGTGGAACACGTTATGCACATCCGATAGACTAGCAGGTAACTCAAGTTGGTATGCCATCTCCCCAACTCTTCTAAAGATCAAGAATGGTCCAATATAGCGAGGGGACAATTTGCCCTTAACTTTGAATCTCCTCATTCCACTTAAATTCTCTTCCTTTCTCCAAAATCGAAATCATAGGTTTAGCAATCTTAGAAAATCCTTCAATAAATCTCCGATAATAGCCTGCTAATCCCAAGAAACTCCGAATCTCAGTAACTGTAGTGGGTACTCTCCACTCCATTATCTCCTTAACCTTAGCAGGATCCACTGAAATTCCTCCATTAGAAATAATATGACCAAGAAATGGCACCTCGCCAATCCAAAACTTGCACTTGCTAAACTTGGCATGTAGCTGGTTATCTCATAGCTTCTGTAGCACCAATCTCAGATGTTCCTCATGATCGCTATCACTCTGAGAATAAATAAGAATATCATCGATGAATACCACGACGAATCTGTCCAAATACTCCATAAACACCTTATTCATCAAGTTCATAAAATAAGCTGGTGCATTGGTTAATCCAAATGACATAACAGTGAACTCATATAATCCATATCGAGTCGAGAATGTCGTCTTGGGAATATCCGATGGTCTAATCCTCATCTGATGGTAACCGGATCAGAGATCAATCTTCGAGAATACTCTAGCACCTCTCATCTGATCAAATAAATCCTCAATACGGGGCAACGGATACTTGTTCTTCACCGTAACATCATTAAGAGATCTATAATCCACACACATCCGCTGTGATCCATCCTTCTTCTGTACAAACAAAACCGGTGCTCCCCATGGTGAGGAACTCGGACGAATGTACCTAGCCTCTTGTAACTCAGTTAACTGCTTCTTAAGCTCCTTTAGCTCCTCTACGGACATCCTATATGGCCGTTTAGAAATAGGGGCGGTTCTAGGTAAGAGATCAATAACAAACTCAACTTCTCTATCAGGTGGCATCCCTGGTAACTCCTCTGGAAAGACATCCGGAAAATCTCTAACCACCCGGATGTTGTCGCCAACAAACTCTTCAGGCATAAAGAACATTGCACGCATGGATGAGGAGGTTACTGCAATATTAACTTGAAATCTTTCTCCTTTAGTGGTAGTGAGTTCTACGGTACCTCTACCACATGCTATAACGGCCTTTGCCTTTCTTAGCCATGACATACCAAGGATCAAATCTATACTGCTTGACTCTAATATTATAGCAGTAGCTCCAAATTCTCTACCCATAATGGTCAATGTCAATCTACGTGTCATTTGATTCGCCTCAACAGGCCCTTTAGGTGTAATTACTATCATGGGTTTCTCATTTTTAGCAATGGTATTTCATTTGTGTTGGCATATCTAGCAGACATAAATGAATGTGTAGCATCAGAATCAAATAAGATGGTTGCAGGAATTGCATTAACATAAAACATACCAAGTACGATGTCCCCACCATCCGGAGTAGCATCAACGCTGACTTGATTAACCTTGGCAATAGAATATCCCTTGCCAGATCCTGGAGTTTGCTGCCTGTTCTGAACTGGAGTAGTAGCAATCCTCTGTGGGCAGACATTTGCATAATGACCAGTCTTCCCACACTTGAAACAAGTAGTGCCTGGACTCTGTCCTGAAAACTTCGTCGGTGTGCCAGTGGGGGTAGCCTGTCGAGGAGGTGGAGTCCTCAGTGGTGATTGCTGAACTGGGCGCTGGCCTCCGCCAGTGCGAACTGGTGTACCCTGGGGTGAACTGTAGCGAGGACGAACACTACTGCTTCCTTGTCCTTGAGATATAGCCTTTCTCTTCAAATCTCCCAGCTGAACACGCTTGTGTTCAATAGCCAGGGCCTTATCAAGCAGCCTCTGAAATGATGGAAATGTGTGTGCTACTAGAGCATACTGCAGTGGTCCATTAAGTCCTTCAATAAAATGCTCCTGCTTCCTCTCATCTTCAGCAACTTCATCAGGGGCATATCTGGATAACTGGATGAACTTGTCGCGGTACTCGCTGACTGACATACTTCCTTGCTTCAGCGACAGAAATTCCTTCTTCTTAATCTTCATCAATCCAGCTGGTATATGATAATTCTGGAACTGTGTACTGAACTCTGCCCAAGTAATAGTATCCGCAGCATCATGGGCAGCAGTATATGAATCCCACCAGTCAGCAGCAGGACCTGTCAGACGTCCAGAAGCATATAAAACCTTCTCCCGGTCAGTACATTGTGCAATATTCAGCATCTTCTCAACGGACTTCAGCCAATCATCCGCATCCAGTGGATCAGGAGAGCTAGCGAATGTAGGGGGCTTATGACTCATGAACTCCCTATGCTTATCATGGGGTGGAACTGGTGGTGGAGGTGGAGGCAGTGGTACTTGTTGCTGTTGTTGTTGTTGTTGTTGTTGTTGTTGCATTTGTTGTTGCAGCTGCTGTTGTTGTGCCCTCCTTTCCTGGCGTATCTCCTCTCGCTCCTGGCGCAACTCCTGTCGTATATCTTCTCTTTCCTGACGCATCTCCTGGCGTTCTTGCTGCATCTGGGCACGCATATCAGCCATAGTGTCCGCCATTTGCTGCATCACCGCCATCTGAGCAGCAACCAGTGGGTCAACTCCGCTTGGTGGAGGATTAGGAGGATTCATCTCTGCAGGCTGTGGCTGGGGTTGTCTATATATCCTCCGAGTGTGTCGATTAGGAGGCAAATCAATTCCACCACCCCGCCTGGTACTGACCATCTGAGTTAGATACATATGGTAAGAGAATAGTAGACAAGGCAGTTATTTACAAATCATTTTACTTTGGGAGATTTATTAGCTAAGCAGATTAATATTTCACCTACTAAAGCTAATTCAATACCTTATGTTGGTACCTGCTAAGATGTCCATCTATAATAATTCAATCAATCAAAGAAGCAAATCAGACATTTAACATCAGAACAATCAAACAACATTTTTTTAAGAAAGTAGTTTTGAATTTTGTCTTAGGTTCCCTATATCTTAAAAAGATCATAGTGGTAGGATTCCAAGGTGTGAAATCCATCTTGTCTTAGAGTAGAAAAGATAAGATTAACTAGAGTAGATTAGCAGAAGGTGAGACACGATCAAGATGAGATAAGTATAAAATGAGTCAGAGTAAGGTAAGTAGGAAAGGGTTTGTCCATTTCTATCTAGGTCTCGTCCTACAGTCAACATTTCCTCTGATACCACTTCTGGCACACCCGGCTTTAAGGAACAAAGCCAGGTGCATCTCATACATGCGCCAAGAAGACAACATATATAATAACAGAGTGTATAGAGATAAATGTCATAAAACATCACAGTATTTATTACATAGCGGAAGACTTATTACAAAATAAAATAATAAAGATAAAACAAACTAAGGATCATCGGCGCCAATGTCAACTAAGAAACGCCACCTAGATCAGATCATACTCCTCGCCTTGTGGCTCCTCCTAAACCACCTTCTCTTCTCCTGTGGGGGGGGGGTGTGAGACAGCAAGGGTGAGCTCACACTTGATCATAGCTCAACAAGTTGTGGGGAACAAGTGGACATAAACTCACAAAGGTGTGAGTTCATGTGATGTGTAAGGCTAATCAATGATAGGGGTGTTGGGGGCCTTCGTCCTCCGAAGGTCCTCAAAAACATGATTTGACAATGTTTTCCAAGTGGACTATGTGAACAGGTGCTTTCGGATTCAGAATTATGAATATGAAGTACGGTCAGGACGAAGCCTGAACCAGACGAAGGACGGGCTGATTACCAAGCTCTACGAAGGGTGGTGCACAGCCGAAGCTGTGCGCAGGGAAGCTTCGTCGCGATAGCAAAGGGGGGAACCGACTTAAAGATGAAAAGACTACGTGGACCTTAACGAATTTCCATAAGTCATTGAGAAATGTAATGGACATGGATGTAATTTTACGTGGGCTGCGTCCTGCGTCTATAAATAGATGAACAGTACTCCCGTACTGTTCACGCTGACTTGGCATTCACTTTTGCGTCACGCTTGTACTTTTACCTTCTCTCAGGACCGAAGGTACATTTGTAATTTAAAATCATTTCTATCTTTCCATGATTAATAGAAATGATTTTGTGATGATGTTCATGTCATATTTCATGCTTTATATAAATTCTTCGTCATTACTAGTTACGTTTACGAAGGTATGTCCTTCGTAACCTTCGTCCGAGACGCATTATATCCCGAAGGGATATAATGTTGTGGAAGACGAAGGGCCTTATCATTTAACATTTTCTGTGTTGCCTTGTTCTTAATCCGAAGCATTTGAGAACAAGTCCCCAACATTGGCGCCCACCTCCGGTGAACTCACTTCCACTTCAAGTTTTTTGAACACCTTCGGAAGCTATAGACCTTCGCTATGGCGCCGAAGAAAGCTTCAGCGACTGGGGCTGCAGCACTGCAACCGCTGGACCACAACCAGGAGACCGTCTCTCTTCGGGAGGCCCGAAGCCAAAAGAGGAAGGCTGTCAGCCCGACGCTTCAGGAGGATGAGCTAGACCAAGAAATCAGGGATATGGAGATGCTACATCAGCAGTGCAGAGGAAGAAGGAGAAGATGGCCCGCCTAGCTGAGTTGCAAAGGCAGATAGACGAAGCCTCTGAGGAGGTTCGCCATCTTACTCACGATGAGCAGAACAGAAGGCCTCAGCAGAAAGACCTTCATCAGGAGGGCTTCGTCAACGAAGATGACTGGTATGACAATTTCCATCAGGGAAATTTTGTTTTTGATGATGCTTCTCCTCTGTCCGCTGAGCTGCAGGCTACACCTTGGCCTCCGACCTATAAGCCACCCCAACTTCCCATCTTCGACGGCCATTCAGACCCGAAGCAGTTCTTGATGAGCTACGAAGCTACAGTGTCTTCGTATGGTGGCAATGCTGCAGTCATGGCAAAGTCTTTTGTTATGGCTGTCAGGAGTGTTGCTCAGACCTGGTATTCCTCCCTTCGACCAGGAACGATCACTTCATGGCAGAAGCTGAAGGATATGTTGTTAACCAGCTTTCAAGGGTTTCAGACGAAGCCGGTCACTGCTCAAGCTTTGTTCCAGTGCATTCAGGATCACGAAGAATACCTTCAGGCGTATGTCCGAAGGTTCTTACGTTTGAGGGCGCAGGCACCAACGGTGCCCAATGAAATTGTCATCGAAGCCATGATCAAGGGGCTCCGTCCTGGACCTGCGGCCCAATACTTTGCCAGGAAGCCTCCTCAGACTCTGGAGAAGCTGCTCCAAAAAATGGACGAGTACATTCGTGCTGATAATGACTTTCGCCAAAGAAGGGAGGAGGCCTTCAGGTTTTCTGAGATGACCAGGGGCTTCGGAGGAAGATACTACCCGAGGCATGTCCGGTCCATCCACAACACTCAGAATGATGATAAGGGGAGTCAGCAGAACAGACCGCAGTGCTCCTCACAAGCTTCGGGGCAACAACAAACTTCCTTCCGGCCACCAGCTCCAAGAGGCAGAGGCGCCAGGGGCTTCGGCGGAAGATTCGGAGATCAACCAAGGAAACTGTTTTGCTTATTCTGTGGAGAAAGCAAGGGCCATACCACCAGGACGTGCCATATTACAATCCAGAAGCAAAAGGAAATAGCCGAAGCTGCATCTCAACAAGCTCAGCCGAAGCAAGTTATGCATACTGCTTCGTATCATCCGCCTTACGTCCCACAATACATAGACAACCACCCTGCAGCTTCTGTAGCTTCGGCAAGTCAACCTCAAGCTTCCTGGCAACAGCTTCCGCTTCCACCTCCATTGCAACAGGGTCAACAGCCAGAAGGGAGTCAATATGCTCCGCATCAAAGGGACTTCAGAGAACAATCCGAAGCTCGCACAGTCAACAGCACTGTGCCAGAGTCGAAGCATATTTATTGACACATATCCTACCTTCGATAGCAGTCCTTTCTATTCAGTTCTATTCTCTGTGTAGCAAAAAACATTGATAGTATCCATGTAATAATTTCGCTGTTTCCCACGAGGAAAATCTGTTTTCTCCATAGGCTTAAGTTGCTGAAGTTTTTGTGTTAACAAGGAGGACTTTCGAAGTATGAAAAATCCTTCGGAGTAACAGAAAGTCGTTCTAAGGAACGCAGAGTAAGTTTTGAAGTCACAAAAAGCCGTTCCAAAGGGAGCGCAGTGTAAGTTTTCTGCTCAAAAGTCGTTCCTAAAGGAATGCAGAGCTTACAGCGAAAAGTCAACGCTGATACCGTCTAAGTAAAAGACAAAGAAGCTCCAAAGACGTTCCTAAGGGAATGCAGAGCTTATACCGTCTAAGTAAAAGGCGAAGAAGCTCCAAAGACGTTCCTAAGGGAATGCAGAGCTTACGAATAAATTTTGTGTGTATCTTCGGAACAAATGTCATTTGCATAACATAACATCATCACATCATTTTGCATAGCATGAGCATCATACATCATATTGCATTTGGCAAGAGAGGGGGACACTATCAACCTTCGAAAGGATGCTTTGAGAAAGTGACATCGAAATTGTATAGCTTCGCAATACAGCTTCGGAGAATATTTTTACGAAGCATGGACGGCCTTTATCAGAGCAATATCGAAATTGTATAGCTTCGGAGAATGTTTTCACGAAGCATGAATGTGATTCATCAGAATAATTTTAACGAAGAATGTCTTCTTCACGAAGCATGAAAAGAAGGGAAGGTGTTTTTTCGCCGAAGGCTCAAAAATGGTATGTATGTAGAGTTTCATGCATCGTAAAGAATTGAATAATGAAAAGAGACTTGTATATTACATTCAGATGTACAAAATGTTACATAGATTACACTTTAAATGTTTTTTCTAGATAGCATCTAGTCTTCTTTTAACACTGCTTCGGCGGCCTCATTTAGAAGTTGATCAACAACTTTATCCATAATAGCTTCGGCCATTTGCTTAATTTCTTCATCCCCTTTTGTATGAGGGTCAGCGAGCGATCCAGCAGGTTCTGAGGGAAGAGAACATTTCTACATTACTATTGCAAATTGCGAACAAAGTTTGAAATAAAAGTTACAACACAGTAAGAACGACTAATTAATACCTAATTTCTCTTCGGGCTCTGTACTTCTTTCGGCAGCCTCTGCCACTTTCCTTGCATCATGGATGCCTTTTTCACTTCTTTGAATTATTTCTTGCGCCATTTCTCGGCCGCCATTGTCCCAGATATCAGTGAAGAATTTACCGCCAACCATGCTTGCTTCGGTCGACGGATCTTTAATGTCTTCAGAGGACAGAGCAGCTTCGGTCTGAGCTAAAGATTTTATATGTTCACAACCCTTTTTCTCTAGAACAGCAGCAACTCCTCTGGCACCTGAAAAGGCGCAGATGTCACCACGGCTGCTCAGAATTTCCTCGAAGGCTTCTGCTTCGTGACTGATCCAATCCAGTGGACCTTCGGGATTGCCTCTTGGAAAATTTTCTTCACTAGAAAAGGCGCCAACGCTGGCGAAGCTGGATTTTATCTTTTTTACGCACTCTACAGATTTGACATAGCATTTCCTTTGAAATGCGCGAAGCTCCTTAACTCTTAATTCCAATTTATTGACCATATGATCACTAAGTTCTCGTTTTGTTTCCTCAAGCACGCGCTCCTCTTTAGCTCTAGCCAGCTGTTTCTGAAGATCTTTAATCTCGCGCTTTTGGGCTTCGGCCTGGGTTTTTGAAGCAGCTTCGTCCTTCTTTACTTTATCTACCAGCGTAAGCAGAATTTTATCCTTTTCCAGAGCTTCGTTTCTCAATTTGATAACTTCGGAGCGCAAATTGTTGAACGCAATCTCATAGCTTTCATCTTCGGCGCTTTTTTGGGCCCTTAATGCGTTGCTTAGAATTAAGCCCTATACGAAAAAGAATCCATATAAGAATAAAGGAATGAATTACGTATTAAAAAAGTTTTTTCAAACGCTTAATTCCCATACCTTTAGGCTATTGTATGCAAGACTGTCTGCGAGATCCTCTTTAGTCATGGCGCTTAATCCAGCTTCGAGCTTCGGGAAGCCTATACTCCTGGCCATCTCTCGGCAGACAGATAGTTCTTTATTATCAGGTAGGCAGTATAAGAAGTCATCTTCATTCATCCCATTGAATATTACTGCCCCCTTCGGATATTTTAGCTCCTTCGCATAATGGTTGGCTTCATGAGTTTCTTCTTCAGATAGTTTTTTCCCCGAAGCATGTCGTATGATGTAATCACACATGCTGGCAGGCGCTTCGGGGATGGCAGTGTCAGTTTCTTCAACTAAAACTAGTTCTGGTATTTTTATTGCTTCGGCTTCCAAAAGTTGCTCCTTGTAGGGCTCTGAAGGCCCAGCTTCAGCTTTAGCTTGTTGCGTCGAAGCTTCAGTAGAAGCTTCAGCAGCTTCAACACTCTTTTTTGGAGTAGTGCTTGAAGACTTAATTGTCTCCAAGACATCTAGTACGTTTACCATTCTTTTCCTTTTTGGGGTCACCAATGGACCCTTTTGGTTTTTTGCTGTTTCGACATTTGCTGCAGGACTCAAAACTTCTGATGTTTTTTCCTTAGTCGGTTTTTTCGCTTCTTCCATTTTTTCTGTGGATGGCTCTTCGGCCATCACTGCAATTTCTGGCAGCAAGGTTGGCTGTTCAGCTTCGGTGGCCGAAGAAGTTTCTCCGGTGAACTCAGGCACCGAAGCTGGTTCAATATGGCGTGGCCGATGTGTGAGGACCTTTATCCTCTTTCTTTTCGGTTCTGGCTCGCTAGGAGCAGTTGCAGCTTCTTCTTTTGCAGAGGTTGTGTTTTTCCTTTTCTGCCCTCGGATGGGATAGCGATAGTCAGGGTAGACGAATCCGATTGCATCAAACACCCGGTTGAGTCTCTTCTTTTTTCGGCCTCCGAAGGCTGCTGATAGCGCAGTATTCTCGGCCTTCGAATACGCCCCAAGAAGTTCGTCACTTAATATTTCAATGCTTTTCAACCAGTCGTCATCAGGTTCAACAAATTTATCCCCATATTTGAATGTATATTTGAATCTGACCAGTCCGCCTTCGTCGGACTCTTTGATGGTCTCCTTCGGCATTTCCCACTTTTCTGCAAGTGGCCATACCCTGAAGGCAATGTGCTCTTGGACCAAGTCCCGTGTCCCAATAAAAGAGCAGATAACCCCGAAGGCCCTTTGGCATTCCTCGGCCGCTTCATCCATTTCAACCTTCGGCCTTCGTAGTCCGAAGCGTTGCCAGATGGGGCGCATAATAATACTCTTGACATTTTCTTGCGCTGATAAGTCATTCTTTACATAGAACCATTCAGTCATCCAGGCTCCGGGCCACCTCTTCCGAAAGGTCGGCACAGGGCAGCTTGACCCGGAGCGGGCGCCGAAGCTGTAGCACCCAAAGTTGTTGTGATATTGCTCTTTTCCCCAGGGCTTCGTTTCGTATAATAACTCATGAATGTTGCAGAAGCTTTTAGCGTTTGGTTCCAAACCTTGGCTTCTCGCAGCCCAGACAAACACCCCCATTCTTATGATGGCTTCGGGAGTAATTTGATGCAGGTAGACTTGAAATGTTTTTAGTACCTCAACAACGAAGTTGCTTAGAGGGAATCGAAGCCCTGCCTTGAGAAAGCTTCGGAAGATAACGACCTCATCTTCTTCGGGGGTGGGAGAAGTCTTTTCTCCAGCGTCAGCCCTCACAATGGATATATCTGGAAAATATCGCCCCCTCATATTGTCAATATGACTCTGCTTGATAGTGGTTTTCCCAAAAACTGTGTGGCTTGGTCGCCACGGTCGATCTTCGGCCTCTTCCCCACCACTTTCTACATCAAAGCTGTCGCTGTCATCAGTATCTTCGGACAGACCTTCAAGAATTTCCTTGGTGATTTTCTCTGTATTGGTCTCCGCCATCGCCATAATGAACCCCAAGTTCTTTTCTTCGTCAAGACTCAGCTTCGTCTCAGCAGCGACCTTCTTACCTTCAGACATCTTCGGAAGCGCTAAAAAACTATTTCCAATACCGAAGCTTCAAAATCAAAAAGAACAGCAAATCTTAGTGCACAGGAGCTAAAAATTTAGTAGGCCGAAGCAGATAGCAACTGTGCGTACCAAAATAAGTTTGCGGTACGATCCTATTTATATCCCCGGGGCGGTGGAAATTGAAAGACCCCACTTGTCAGTGAATGTTGCTATTCTAGCAAAGGGAAGGTGTTTTTTTCGGACCTTCGGCTCAAGGCCTTCGTCCATATCGCAATCTGAATTTATTATTGACAAATTAATATTGCGAGGGGCTACTGTTGGGGGCCTTCGTCCTCCGAAGGTCCTCAAAAACATGATTTGACAATGTTTTCCAAGTGGACTATGTGAACAGGTGCTTTCGGATTCAGAATTATGAATATGAAGTACGGTCAGGACGAAGCCTGAACCAGACGAAGGACGGGCTGATTACCAAGCTCTACGAAGGGTGGTGCACAGCCGAAGCTGTGCGCAGGGAAGCTTCGTCGCGATAGCAAAGGGGGGAACCGACTTAAAGATGAAAAGACTACGTGGACCTTAACGGATTTCCATAAGTCATTGAGAAATGTAATGGACATGGATGTAATTTTACGTGGGCTGCGTCCCGCGTCTATAAATAGATGAACAGTACTCCCGTACTGTTCACGCTGACTTGGCATTCACTTTTGCGTCACGCTTGTACTTTTACCTTCTCTCAGGACCGAAGGTACATTTGTAATTTAAAATCATTTCTATCTTTCCATGATTAATAGAAATGATTTTGTGATGATGTTCATGTCATATTTCATGCTTTATATAAATTCTTCGTCATTACTAGTTACGTTTACGAAGGTATGTCCTTCGTAACCTTCGTCCGAGACGCATTATATCCCGAAGGGATATAATGTTGTGGAAGACGAAGGGCCTTATCATTTAACATTTTCTGTGTTGCCTTGTTCTTAATCCGAAGCATTTGAGAACAAGTCCCCAACAAGGGGTTTAAAGCTGAGCATTGCTTTTAAGTAGTTGGTCAAAATTTTATTAGCAGTTACTAAGTGTAAGTAAATACCAAACCTTAAATAAAGTAATAGAACCAAATTAATAACAAACCCATGCAATGCAAATGACAAAATTGAATTTAAGTTCCATAATTTAAACATCAGAGAGTCCTGAGCTGCTCATGACCGCGAGCACGGCTAGTATACCAGTTTTACACTCTGCAGAGGTCGTACCCTTTACCCACAAGTCA
This sequence comes from Zea luxurians, assembly GCA_029449295.1. Lineage (NCBI taxonomy): Eukaryota > Viridiplantae > Streptophyta > Magnoliopsida > Poales > Poaceae > Zea > Zea luxurians. The sequence goes on from JAOPSE010000002.1 coordinate 15,924,779, forward strand.
TGTTACCCATCTGCCAAGGGATCGCGACTTCCCAAACACCTCTACCGAGGAGGCGAGGCAGGGTAACACTATGAGGCCTTTACAAAGTTCCACTAGCTTCAGAAAACCCGCTACAGTTTATAGGAAGCTCCAATGCAGGGTTCTTGTCTGACCGCCATCGCAGCAAAATCAACCAAGGACCTCCCTACACTGACCACTCTCCTACTGCCCTTGCCCCTTTCGGGTAAGGTAGTCTTCCACTAGCTTTCCTAATTAGTCAGCCAAGGGCGTCCCATTAAACCCTTGTGGTGGCACGTGTTACTCAAGTTAAGCTCTATGTTCCAATTAACATTAATGAACTTGACATGAACATAAATAGAATAAAAAAAGAATTGGAACATAGAGGTAATAAATGATTATCCCAAAACCAGGTAAAGCAATAGCAAACTACCCAAGTGATTTAGGGGTAAACAAGGTAATGAGATAAACAATCTACGGTGACCTATTGGGTCCCGTCAAAATTAACCTATGCATGGATAAGTCATATTAAAGAAAATTATTAGATAAAAAGTGGTCAAGGGCACAACTTGCCTTCAATGAGCTCCTGCTCAGCTACTTCAACCTGCTGCTCACCAGGATCCTCGGTCACGGGCTCTTCTACTCGCCACAATACAAACAAGCACAGTGCATATAGAGAAATTAACATTACACTAAACATATAAACAAAATACACAGAAATATTCTACATATCAAAATAAAATTCTAGGAACAGGAATCATAATTTTTGGAGTTATAGAATTTAAGTTATGAATTTTCAAAGGTTTTATGTGTTTAAAATAGGATTAAGTGAGAAATTATTTTTCTTACTGTTTTCATGACAAAACAGAGGCTCTAAGTGTTAGATAATAAAATTACAAAATTTTAGGAACTGGAATGGACTCATTTGGACTTAAAATGGATTTTCTATGAATTTATCAAGTTCTAGCACTCATTTATATAATAAAACCTATTTTCTAATTCATTTATTCAATTTGTCATGGCACTGGACTGGGCCTCAAATCCAGATAAACCCAGGGGGCTCGGAGTAAAATTTTCTAAGAGACAAACCGCCCTGCACAGAGGACTGCGGGATGGTTTCCTTAAAGTACAGGGACTCGGCTACAAAAGTTCCTTACTGAACAGATACAGGACTTCCCTAGCCACTGGATCTGAAGCGAACTGTTCAGATTAGACTCACTCCTGTCGAAACGGTACGCGCTCACGGGGGTCGGATAAAAGGTCAACGACCCAGATTTAATGAATCCAAGATCCAACCATGACTCTCCGATCACCATCAAACGCTCAGGAACACACATACAGACCGAGCACGTGAGGCGGATGGATCCGAAACCGACGGTCCAAAGTGAATCGTGGCAGCTGACGCTAGGTGCACTAATCCAGACCGTTTGATAGCGCATCGATGAACATCACTCGTTCCCTTTCACCATGCCCGACCGAGACGGTGGCGGGTATCCCCGGCGACGACGGTGACGAGCGCCGCCCCGGGCTAATCCCGTAATGGCGGACATCAACAGCTACGGCAATACACACAGGCGTCGGATTAAGTTGGCTAGGAGCATTCTTACCGGCCAATTATGACGCGGGCGCGGTCGGCCACGCAGCGGGGCGGACGGCCGTAGAAGGAGAACTCCGGCGAGGGACCCCAAGGTGCGGTGACCCAATTCACCCCAGGAGCGTCGCTGGCAACCTTCACCACGACCGGCCGAATCCAATTGCACACCCGCCAAGAGCTTAGTCAGGCGCGTCCCGAGATTCAACTTCAGCGGCAGACCACGGCTCCCTCACTCCTAATTCCCTCAACCAGCGACGCTTTGAGGTGGAAGAAAGGTTGGGCAAGAACCCTCCCAGAACTTGCTATATGGCCACCAAAAGGTTGACGAGGTGCCCGTTGCAACGACCTCCGATTTCCCTGCGGCCACGCGCATCGGCTCGTTCGGTGCGGAGAGAAGAACAGCAGCGCCCGTCTGACATGCGGGGTCCGCTATTCAGTGGCCACCGGCCAGGCAAGCGTGCGCAGATGGTTAGGCGAGCGCGCGTGTGACCGACCCGTAGGGCCCGCTTGTCGGCACACGTCCAACACACAGAGCCGCAGCAGAAGGACGAGTTGGGCTGGCGCAGAGGGTTTTCCCAGGTGGGCCAAATTGGTAGCCACGGCCCAGGTAAGCTTCCTTTACTTTTTCTTTTATGTTTTATTTTCTATTTTCTTTTATAAGTATTTTGAATCCAATTTGAATTTGAATATGAGTTTCAACTTTGAGTCAAATATACAAATTCAAACTCTACTGTAGGCATAATATATCTTTATTTACTCCTTTTTCTCCTCATAATATTCATTTTCTTCTCTTTTCTAAATTCTAGAATTCCTTTTAGACCTCAATTCCCATTCTAGATTTAACCTATTCATTTTTATATTACTATTATTTTTTTTATATTGTCACAAGTAATGCACACACAACAAAATCCCAGCATGATGCATATTTTTGTGGCTTTTATGGTATTAATTATTTGTTTATCCCTAGGGTGTACACATGTGATGATGCACAAAGGTTAAACTCACATAAGGAGAAATTGTTTCTCTATTGGTATTATTTCTAGCAATCACAAAGTGGGTGTTACATATGGTGGCTAATCGGGGGTGAGAGTTGGTGTTCTGGCTTCGTAACAAGCTAATGGAGCAGGCCACACACTCAATTTATAGCGTCCACAAGCGGTTGCTCCGAATTCGGGGAAGATAAGCTGGCGGTCGGAGAGGAGGTGAGTCACCGGAGCAAAACTATCGTGGCGCACACTGGGGCATTGTCTTAGGTGATAGATGGGCTATCTACTGCGATCTACTGCGACATGGTAATGCGTCCAAATACGTGGCATCCTTGCGACAAGCGGCAAACTCCGACGATGGTTATCTCGACCGATCGCGGGGCAAGTGGGTACGGTGGCCAGCTCACGGTCTCATCCGTGGTCAAGATCTTTTTACCCGCCACGTTTATCCACTTCACACAGGCACGAATCGCGGCGCGAGTTCACCGACGGCGAGGTGCGCTGTATCTGAAGATCTTTTTGCTATTGTACCATCGCGACCGTTCATCAGTGTGCCTGATAGAGCAAGTTAGAGGGTTCTCTAGTTTTTATGTAACAACCCACTAATCCGTCTGTAGCAAAGTTGTTCTTCTATAAACTGGTTTCAACTTTGTTACAAAGTTCTTAGTTGAATGCTCACTAAATCATGCGTAATCTGGCCCCAAAGTTGGTTAAGCACCACTGTCAGTCAAGTTTTCAGTATCTGACCCGATTGATAGCCAAACTTTCAGTCCAGTTTTCTCCAATTTCTAAGTAGCTTTAGGGCTTAACCACTTAATCCAACTTGTACCTCTATAGTACCTCTATAAACTTGTTGTAGTGACCTAGGGCAAAATCTCCATGGATTAAGAAATACAAGGGCATAAACCTGACCTAATGTCATTGATTTTTAGAGTTTAAGCCACATGGTGCCCTTGTGAACTTTTACGAATTACTCCAATTTGTTCCACAACACTTGAAAATCTTCCAATGAAAAAGTTGTTTAGTTTTTGATACTCTACCACTTTGATATATGCACTTTGGTCCAAAAGTGTATAGAAATTGAAATCTTCTTATAGGGCACAAATTAGGGTTTCTAGGGCTCTTATTAGGGTTTTGAGTGTTCTAGGGTTTGTGTGCCACTCAAGTCCATTAAGTTTAGTCTCTTATGAACATTTCCACTAACTTTTGAGAGAATACTCAACTTGGTATCACACACACCCACATACCTCTATCCCTTAGTTAAGTACCTTATTCTAGGGTTAAGGAGCACTTCAAGTCATCATATCACAACTTGTTTTGAAGTTTTAGCCTAGTGGATGCATTCTAGGTGTAACAAACATAATGACATGTCAATGCATATGATGCCATGCCCAAGTTTTAGTTCTTGTAACACCAGGGGTGTTACAGTTTTAGCTTTTGATTTAATTTTTCTAGTTTGGATTCATGCCATTAAATGCAATAGTCAAAAAGTCTCGGCATGTGCTACCCATTTGCTCCATAGTTTATGTAATTACTACTTATTTTAATTGAGTCCGGATCTTATGGTTATGCATAGAATAAATGTCAAGTCACATAACAAATTACACAACTTATGAATTTTTTTCAAAGTTTTGTATATTACAAATCCTACCCCCCCTTAAAAATAATCTCGACCTTGAGATTAAGATGAACTAGGGAAGAGGTGGGGAAATTCTGTTTGTAGTTCTTCTTCTCTCTCCCAAGTAGCTTCTTCTTCACCATGATGACTCCAATGCACTTTGCACATTTTTATCACCTTATTTCTTATAGCACGAGTCGAAGTGTCAAGGATTTGGATAGGATGCTCGGTGTAGGTTAGGTCTCCTTGCACACTAAGTTCTTCTATTGGCAACTGTTCTTCCGGGACATGGAGACACTTTTTGAGTTGAGATACGTGGAATACATCATGCACATCAGACAGATGATTTGGTAGCTCAAGCTAGTAGGCCATCTCCCCAACTCGCTTAAGGATTTTGAAGGGTCCAATAAAGCGAGGGGATAACTTGCCTTTAACTTTAAACCTCCTCATTCCATGAATCAGTGACACCCTTAAGTATACGTGATCACCGTCTTCAAATTCCAGTGGTCTTCTTCTGTTATCAGCATAGCTCTTCTGTCGAGTCTGTGCTACCCTCAAGTTCTCCCGGATCATACAAACTTGTTCTTCTGCCTCTTGAATAATTTCAGGTGTCTTTCACCAGTCTGATCCTAATATAGAGGAGTCCTGCATTTTCTACCATATAACGCTTCAAATGGAGACATCTTGAGACTAGCGTGATAACTGTTGTTGTAAGAGAACTCTGCATATGGTAGACTCTTGTCCCAACTGCCACCATGCTTCAGAGCACACGCTCTCAACATATCTTCTAATACTTGGTTAGTTCTCTCAGTCTGGCCATCAGTTTGAGGATGATAGGCTGAGCTAAAGTTCAACTTTGTGTCAAGGCTCTCATGTAGCTTCTGCCAGAACCAAGATGTAAACTGAGATCCTCGGTCAGACACGATCTTCTTAGGTACACCGTGCAGGCAAACTATTCGTGCCATATACAACTCGGCTAGCTTGGCACCCTGTAAGTGGTCCTCACAGGGATGAAGTGAGCTACTTTGGTTAGTCTATCCACGATTACCCAAATGGAGTCATACCCTACAGAAGTGCGGGGCAGACCAACGATGAAGTCCATACCAATTTCTTCTCACTCACACTCGGGTATCTTTAGCGGGTGAAGTAATTCAGCTGGTCTATGGTGTTCGGCCTTTACCCTCTGGCAAACATCACAAACTGCCACATGTGCGGCAACATCCCTTTTTAGCCCATACCCCAGTACTCCTGCTTCAGGTCTTGATACATTTTGGTGCTACTAGGATGAATAGAGTAATCATAGTCATGGGCTTCCTTCAGAATGGTTTCACGGAGGTTGTCAATCTTAGGAACACATATCCTGTTCTTGAACCATATTATGCCTTGCTCATCCTCGGTGAAGTCTTGCCTCTACCTTCTACCATCAGACCTTTGATTTCTTGAATTTTAGCATCTCCGGTCTGACCCTTACGTATTTCTTGATCTAAGGTTGTTCCACTTCTATGGTGATTCCCTCAGCATGTGCAAATATCCCCAAGTTGAGTCTTTCAAAGTCCTCCACTAGCTCATCGGGTAATGGGGTAACTATAGCTCATGAACATGTTCTTTCCGACTCAAGGCATCCGCAACCAGATTTGCCTTGCCCAGATGATAGTGGATCTCCAAGTCATAGTCTTTGATTAACTCCAACCAATGGCGTTACCTAAGGTTGAGATATTTCTGAGTGAAGATATACTTTAAGCTCTTGTGATCAGTATAGACTTGGCATTTGGTTCCCATAATGTAATGGCTCCAAATCTTTAGAGCATGCACTACGGCTGCCAGTTCTAAGTCATGAGTGGGTAAGTTCAGCTCATGTTTCTACAACTGACGAGACGCATAGGCAATGACATGTCCTTCTTGCATAAGAACACATCCCAAGCCCTGGCGACATGCATCACAATATATGTCAAATCCCTTCTGCAGATTTGGTATAATCAACAGTGGGGGTGACAACAATCTAGACCTTAGTTGATTGAAACTCTCTTGGTATTCATGAGTCCACTTAAACTCTTTCCCTTTCTCCAACAGTGAGGTCATAAGCTTCGCTATCTTGGAGAATCCTTCAATAAAACGCCAATAATAACCTGCGAGTCCTAGGAAACTCCGAACCTCAGTGACTGATTTTGGTATATTCCAACCTACTATCTCCGTTACTTTAGTTGGATCCATTGAGATTCTACCATTGGAGATGATATGCCCAAGGAATGGTACTTCATCAAGCCAGAACTCACACTTGCTAAACTTGGCATAGAGTTGATTATCCCTCAGCTTCTGTAGTACCAATCGCAGATGTTCTTCATGATCACTATCATTCTTGGAATAGATTAGAATATCGTCGATGAATACCACGACAAACCTATCAAGATACTCCATGAACACCATGTTCATCAGATTCATGAAGTAGGTTGGTGCATTAGTTAAGCCAAATGACATGACTGTGAACTCATATAGACCATATCGGGTAGGGAAAACCGTCTTGGGAATATCAGATGGCCTAATCATCATTTGATGGTATCCTGATCTAAGATCAATTTTAGAGAATACCCTAGCACCTCTCATCTGATCAAATAAATCTTCAATACGAGGTAAAGGATACTTATTCTTGATTGTTACATCATTAAGTAATCTATAATCCACACACATCCTTTGTGATCCATCCTTCTTCTGTACAAATAGATCCGATGCTCCCCAAGGTGAGGAACTCGGTTGAATGTACCTCGCTTCCTATAATTCTGTTAGTTGTTTCTTAAGTTCTTTTAATTCTTCCACTCACATCCTATATGGTCTTTTAGAAATAGGAGCGGTTCAAGGTAAGAGATCAATCACAAACTCAACCTCCCTATCCGGTGGCATTCCGGGTAACTCCTCTGGAAAGACGTTTAGAAATTCTCTAACAATTTTGATGTGATATCCCACAAATTTAACGTTCATCATGTATACATCAGGTTTGTAAGATGTGGGTGGTGCAACTGTGACTTCAAATCTATCCCCATCAAGACTAGTAAGTTCTACTGTTCCTCTAGCACAATGTATTACTGCCTTCCATTGTTTTAACCAGTTCATGCCTAGGATTATTTCTATTGCACTGTCTTCTAGCACTATAGGCATAGCCCAAAATTTCCTTCCCAAAATTGTTACTTCTATTTTATGACTCATATATGTTGCTTCATAAGCCCCTTTAGGTGTAATGACTATCATAGGTCTACGCAATGCATGAACATAACAAAGATATGAATGAATGCAAAGCTCTAGAATAAAAAAGTATAGTAGCTAGTATTGAATTAATGAAAAATGTACCGATGACGATGTTGGGACCATCCTCAGTAGCTTCAACATTAATTTGATTAACCGTGGTAATGCTGTAACCACGGTTTCTGCCTAGATTCTATGTCTGCTTGCCCTGAGAATTATCACGAGCCGGCATGTTCGGGTTCCTCATCGGGCAAACATTAGCATAGTGACCAGCCACGCCACACTTGAAGCATGTGGTGTCTGTAGCAGTGCCCTGGCTTGTAGGTCTCGCCGGGGTTCTAGTGGGGGCAGCCTGGTGAGTATGCGGAGTCTGTGGTGTCGCCTATTGTGTCTATTGAGCAGATCGCTGATAGGACTATTGCCCACCTCCGGGACGAGCTGGTGTACCCTAGGGTGGAACATAGCAAGGGCAGATGCTAATGCACCCCTGTCCCTAGGTAATAGCCTTCCTTTTCATCTCGCCTAGCTGAACACGTTTGTGTTCAACGGCTATAGCCTTGTCCAGAAGCCTCTTGAAAGATGGGAAGGTGTGAGATACCAGTTGGTACTGGAGTGGCCCAATGAGTCCCTCCATGAAATGCTTCTGCTTTCTTTCATCATCAGCAACCTCATCCGGAGCATACCTCGATAGCTGAATAAATTTATCACAATATTCACTGACTGACATGCTACCTTGCTTTAGTGATAGGAATTCCTTCTTGATTTTCATCAGGCCCATAGGAATATGGTAGTTTCTGAACTGTGTAGTAAATTCTGCCTAGGTAATAGTGTTGGTAGCATCATGGGCAGCAGTGTAGGAGTCCCACCAATCAATAGCGGAGCCAGTAAGACGACCGGAAGCATAGAGCACCTTCTCCCAATTAGAGCAATGAGCGATATTGAGCATCTTTTCCACTGATTTCAACTAGTCATCAGCATGTAGGGGGTCTGGAGAGCTTAAGAAGGTAGGTGGCTTGTGGCTCATGAATTCCCGGTGCTTGTCTCGGGGTGGAGCTGGTGGTGGTGGAGGTAGTGGTGTTTGGTGATGTCGCTCCAATCGCTCTTGCCTCATTTCCTACCGCATTTCCAGACGCATCTCCTGACGTTCCTGCCGCATCTGAGCTTGCATTTCCGTCATAGTATTTGCCATCTGTTGCAGCATCTGCATCTGAGTTGCAACCACTGGATCTGTCCTAGCCGGTGGAGGATTTAGAGGATTCATTTCTGGTTGTGGTTGTCTAACAATTCTCCTGCTATGGTGGTTGGCAGGTAGATCGATTCCACCTCCCTTCCTGGTATTGACCATCTTAGTGAGAAACACATGGTAAGATAGAATTGTAGATACGACGAGTAATGATCTTTTGGGGGTTTTATTAGCTCAGTAGATTAGTGTGTCACCTACTAATACTAATACTAATATATTACCTTATGGTGGTACATTCTAGAATGCCCTGCTATACTATTTTAGTCAATCAAAGAAGCAAATCAAGCATTTATCATTATAACAAACATCCAAACACTTTTTAGATAGAGAAAATATATTTTTTTGTCTTAGGTCTCCTATCTCATTAGGGAGTCTTAGATGTAGGATTCCAAGGTGTGAAATCCTTCTTGTCTTTATAGAGTAGAAAAGGTAAGAGTAGTCAGAGTAGAACAGCCAAAGGTGAGACAAGATCAAGGAAAGTATAGAAAGAATCAGAGTAAAGATAAGTAGATAAACGTTTTGTCCAGTTCTATCTAGGTTTTGTCCTACAGTCAATATTTCCTCTAATACCACTTCTGTCACACCCGGATTTAAGGGATAAAGCCGGGTGCGTCTCATATGTGCGCCAAAGAAGAACATCACATATAATGACAAAGTGTATAGAGTTAAATGTCACAAGTATCATTATTACATAGCGGAAGTCTTACAAAAATAAATGAGAACAATAAAGCGAACTAAGTATTATTTCTTGGCGCCATCAAGCAGACCTGGAGATGCCACCTAGATCAACTCGTACTCCTCATTGTAGGTCTCCTCCTGGACCACCTGTTCTTCTCCTGTGGGGGGATTTATATATCGCAAGGGTGTGCTCAAAAAGATCATAGCTCAACAAGTTGTGGGGAATAATGTGCATGAACTCACCAAAGGTGGGAGCCCATGTGAAGTGTAAGGCTGATCAATAAATAATGGTTGAAGCTGAGCATAGCTTTTAATAAGTTGGTCAAATTTTATTAGCAGTTACTAAATGTAAGTGTATACCAACCCAAAGTAATAGTAGATCTATCACACCCGGTTATCAAAGGTAAACTGAATGTGAACCATGTACGTGCCAAGATCAGAAACTCATGTACACAGCGATTACATAATTGGACATCATCACACAATGCTCGAAATAAATAGCGGAAAGGTACTTTATTACATCAAGATGTCCAAGACATCCACAGAGTCTAATACATAATCATTGTTCAACATAATTATCAAAGTGCAGAAATGCGAAACGTAGATGCTAAGCCTACATAGGCAGCTGACTGGGGGTTTGCCACTAAAGTAAACTAGAACTCGTCGTATTCCTGAAACTCCTCGAAATCTTCCATGATGCCAGCATCACCTCCTGAGCACTAAGTACAGTGGGGACAACCTGGGGTGGGGTGGTTTGTAAAGCAAGGGTGAGTACACATCAACGTACTCAGCAAATGTCCCGTTTAGCTAAAGTGGACTAGCTGTATGTGGAGTTGAGGTTAAGTAGTTGCTTTTAAGTTAGTCAAGTATTTATTATTATTAGTAGAGCCAACTTTTATTAATAAACCCAGTTATTACCCAAAAGTACTTCCTCAAACGAGGAAATACCAAAGATCAGATTTTATAGCATCATTGTTAATCATCATCATAAAAGTATCCAAAGTTCTTCTAATCAAAGAGGATCCCAAGGCTGCTCTTAACCATGAGCTCGGCTGATATACCAGTTTTTAACACTTTGCAGAGGTTGTACACTTTACCCACAAGTCGTGATCCCTTTATGCCTCGGGTCGATCAAACCCTCAAACACTACCAAGGTGAGTCGACAAGGTTTCACTACGTAGCCTTTACAAAGACTCCCCTGGTGCATAGCTTCTCGTTAGGTTTCACCAGTCGTACAAATGCAGTACACCTCCCCAAGGTGGGTGACTAACAAAACCAAATCGAAAGAACCTCTACACCCCAACCTTGGCAGAGCGAGCACTACGCCTCGACCCCCATTGACGGCCCTCTGGCAAAGCCAACTACACCCCTAGGTTCATCTAATTATTCATCTAAGGGTGTCCCATTCCACCCTCATGGTTGTACTGTTATCCCGAGTGGTCACTCCACGAACAGGTCCTTACGGAGAGGTATTCAGGAAAAAGGCCTGAGTCCCCTAAGGTATCACAAAATCATCCACATAGTCAGGATAACAGTATCGTATCATAAATGTTCACATCATGTTCATTGATTAGGTTAAGGCAATAGCAACATGCTAACCATGATAACCCAAAAGGTAAACAAGGATAAGTGAATACAGATTAGTCAATCCTTAGGTTTCATAAAGTAATGTGGGACAGTGAATCATGAAGTATGTAGGACATAATAGGTCAGAGGACACTTGCCTTCACCAGGTTGCTGCTCAGGGAGGTCTCCAACAACACACTCAGGAACTTTGGACTGCTCGTTGTCTAAATAAAGTGAGCATGCATTCAATACATTTGTAAAGTACAAAAGAACAACACACCAAACAAGTAAAAACATAGAAATGCATCTTAAAACACAATTAGGAATTACTGAGATCAAAGTATAACATGAACTATAACATAAACTACTTTCATTTGGACATAGATTACTATTTCCCTAAGTGTTACTTATAAGTACATAATCATAGTTCAATTCATTTTATTGTGACCTAAAAATTAGAACAGGGATGAATTCATGTAATACACATTATTAATCTTACAAGATTAAACATGATTAAATCTCTAAGGTTCTCCTTTTATTTGTTTTGTTAAATAAATAAAAATACATCTACATTAGTTCATATTCAATCTTAAAAATTAAAGTGTGCAGACAGGAAGTGAAACCATTTTATTTACACAGAGAATAGTTCTATGAACATTTTGCAATTTGAATCACTAAATTTGGAGTTCATATGCAAAAGTTATGAAATAAACAAGTTTGGGAATTCAAAATATGAATTTAAGTCTAATTCTATGAATATTTAAAAGTCCAGAGTTCAATCTGCAAGAATACAGGGGTCTGCACGTGAAAACCAGGGACGGTGGGTTGATTTCTAGTAAACCGAGGGTCTCTTTAATAAAACAGCCACGCGAAGGGGTATCGGGTGAATCTAATCGTCTGATCTAAAACCAACGGCCGAGATTAGATCTACGGTCGAGGGCGCGCACGGGTGGGTGGGCGAACACTGACAAGCGGGCTAGGGAGTGTCAGCGACAGAGGGGGAGAGCATGCTGACCGAGCGGGGCCAGCGCCAGAGGGAAACAGACGGTTGTAGGGTTCCGAGTCGTTCGATCAAGATTGGACGGAGGGGGTCCGAGCCGTTTGATCGAGATAGGACGGGGGAAATCAGACCAGGAATGATGAGCGGCTGTGGGTGGCGCTGACAGGCGGGCCAGGGCGTCAGGCGCGCGGGCGCGAAGCAGTATCCCACGATCCGAGCCGTGCGATCAAGATCGGATGGGGAAAATCAGACCGGGGAAACAGACGGCTGCGGGCGGTGCCGCTCCTCTCCACGGCGGTGAGGTCGCCGGAGTTGAGGCTGGCGCGAGCTAGGGTGGCTTCGGGGTTGCCGGAGTTGGGCAGAGAGGGAGAGGGCGCCACAGGGAACTCAATGGCGGGGAAGATGCCATGAATCCACGGGCAGAGAGGGTAGAACGGCTGTGAGAAGGTCTCGGGCGGGCCAGAGAAACTCCGGTGAGCCATTTTGGCCACGGGGAGGGGACCTAAGGCGCGCTAAGGCCTTGGCTAACTTCAGCAGAGGCAGGGGTGACACAGGGGCCTACTCCGGTGAACTAGACCAGGCTATATCAGCCAGCCACCGTGCGAGCACGGCGGACCGCCGCGGCCGAGCACCGGCGAAGGCAAAATTGACCGAACATAGGGCGCAATAGGGAAAATTGGGCACAGGGACGGGTGTCTCACCTCGGGGCGGAGCTCAAGGAGGCTTGGGGTAGTCTCCGGCAAGCTGGATGGTCGGGGGCATGGGCGCGGGTCTCCGGCGACGGCTGGCGGCGAGGGCAGAGCGCAGGAGAGGGCGAGGCTGCGCGAAATAAGGTGAGGGGTGTGCGCGGGGCACTGGTGGGGCTTTATGAAGGGAGCTGGACACGTGGACGGACGTTGTAGCCGAGAAACCCGGTGACGTGCGCGAGTGTGCACGCACCAGTCCATGGCGAGCGCGGAGAAGGTGGAACTAACAAGGCTGGCCCACAGCGCAGGGAGAGAGGGCAAGGGCATGCGGGCAATGGCTCGACGACTAGCAATCCGGGTCCGCGAGACAGAGAGAGAAAGAGAGCACGAGGGCGAAGGAAAACTGGCGCCGATAGATCGACTCAGCGGGCAGAGAGCGAGAGAGAGAGAGAGAGGACGACTGGCCCCGACAGGCGGGGTCCGCCTGTCAGGGGCGACAGGCGCGCGGGCACACGGACTGGCTGGGCTTAGTGGGCCGACTGGGCTGCTTTCTCTTTTTCTTTTCTCTGGATTTTCTAATTCCTTTTCTATTTCTTTTTCCATAGGGTTTTCAAATCCAAATTCAAACTAGGTTTCAAATTCAAATAAATTCAAACATGTGCAACACTTCAAAGAGTATTTTAAGCTCAGCATGATGCAACATGTCATGACCCATAGGGTTTTAGCAAAAATAAATAATTAACCTCCACTAGTCTAGGCTATCTCTAATCAAAAAGGAAAAAGGGAGAATGAATCTAGAGAGAAAACCTAGAGTGAGAAAAAGAAGAGTAACACATGATTTTGGGTGATAATTAGAAAGAAATTTTATACCCCCAAAATCAGGGTGTTACAAGATCAGAAATAATAACCACAATGCGATGCAAATGACAAATTAAATTTAACTTCGATAAATTAATCATGTGAGTGTCTGAGCCACTCATGACCATGAGCACGACTGATATACCAGTTTTACACTCTGCAGAGGTTGCGCATCTTTAACCACAAGTAAGTTACCCATTTGCCAAGGGATTGTGACTTCCCATTCATCTCTACCAAGGAGACGAGGCATGGTAGCACTACGAGGCCATTCCAAAGTTCCACTAGTTCGGGAAAACCCGCTACGGATTCAGAAAGAAGGAAGCATAGGAATCCCCTATCCGGAAAGTCAGGCAATCTGACCTGAGAACCTCCCTATACTCTGCAGCGACGCCTCCCCGCTTACCCCTTTCAGGTAAGGTAATCTCTCCCTAGTTTTCCTATTTACTTGGCCAAGGGTGTCCCATTCCACCCTTGTGGTAGCATTGTTTTCTCGGGTGGTTCTCCATGTTCCAATTAACATAGTAATCTTATCATGAACAATAAATAATCAATAGTAATAATAAGGAATGATCATGTGTCAAATTTATCTCAACACCCAAAACCATATAGAGCAATAGCAAGACTACCCAAAAATGTTCAGTGGTGATCAAGGCACAGGATAAAGCAGACTAGGGTGACCTATTCGGTCCCATCAAAATTAAGCCTAAACATGCCATAGTGATTAAAGAGAACATTATTGGGTAAATAAAAGTGGTCAAGGGCACAACTTGCCTTCAACAAGCTCCTGCTCAGAATTATCCACCTGCTGAACACCTAGGTCCTTAGTGGCTTGCTCGTCTACTCGCAACAATACAAACAAACATGGTACAGGAGAAATTGACATCACACCAAACATCAGAACAGATTGCATGATAATATTCTACGCATCGCAACGAGATCGTAGGTTCGAGAATAACTAAATTCGGAGTTACGATCATCGAGTTACGATTTTCTGAAGTCATTAAGTGGTTGACCTAGATTAAACCAAATGAATAATTTTAGTCTATGTTTCATGGCAAAATAGAGTTACTAGATGATAAACAATATTATTATGAATTTAATGCAACTGGAATGCATTAATTTGGAGTTAAAACATATTAATTATGCATTTACTAAACTTTTCTAGATTTATTTTCACATTTAAACCATTTTCCAGGTTTATCCTAAAAGAATATCACATTCTTAGGCTGCAGGAAATATTACAGAGAAGTTCAGGGCTAAATTTATTAAATCTAGGACCTAAATGTATTAATCTTTACGCCTACATGGGCTGCGGGTTAGTTTCACTATTTTCTAGGGACTCTTTTGGAAAACTGGCTCGCTCCTAAAATCACAGGGATATTCCAAGCCGTCTGATTCAAAACCAGCGATCTGGATTAGAAGATCCACTTGCAGAACCGGTACACAACGCCTGCCTTTGGATCATAGATCGATGGCCTGAAATCAATCATGAACTAATGTATTACTAGCCATCTGATGCAAATCCCATGGTGACTACTCGCCTTCAACCTCACCACACGCCACCAACAGCATGCATACAGGACTCGTTCTCCTTCTCTATCACCTGCTAAACTCGGAGTGACGATTGACCCATTGGCATCCTGCCCGGCTACGGTACTGCGCCAAGCCGCCAACGGTCTAGGTCATTAGCCTATGCTCGAATGCAACCAAGGAAAAGCAGAGGAAGTTATCACGATGAAGGAGATGCGCACTGCCGATGAAGCAAACTGGTTGACAATGGTGCGCAGGTCCACGTCGAGGTGTAGGCACAACGATCGCAGCGAGTACCGGCACCTGTGGCCACCACCTGTGGAGGGAAGATCCACGCGCCAGACGCCTGATCTCATGCTGGCGCATGCGCAAGCAACCACCCTCTCTAATCCCTTAGAAGGCGAGCGATGCGTGGAACTCAGTTCTGACCCAGGCTTCCTTGTGGCAATGGTGAGGGGTGGTTATGGGGAGAAGTAGCTTTATACCCAGAGGTGGGATTCGATCGGCTAGCGCCCAGCTGGTCCATGGGAAAGATTTGTTCTAAGTTTGTTGCGAATGAAACTGGGATTGATATCTACTGAGGCGGCGCTAGGATACTCCTCTACGGTCGGCCATACAGTTGCCATGCCAGAAGGGCCCAACTGCTAGTGAGTATGGGGTTTCAATAGCTGACCTCATCCCTGACGCCACGATGACGTCAACATGACGGAAATGAATGAAGAATGGGGTGTATGGGGGTGGTTCCGCATGAGTGAGGTGGCCGATGTGACTCTGGCCTAGATTACGGTTATCACTAATTATTATTTAAATACTCCTAAGGTTTTAGCTTTTGATTTAATTTTTCTAGTTTGGATTCACGCCATTAAATGCAACAGTCAAAAAGTTTTGGCATGTGCTACCCATTTGCTCCATATTTTTTGTAATTACTACTTATTTTAATTGAGTCCAGATCTTATGGTTATGTATAGAATAAATGTCAAGTCACATAACAAATTACACAACTTATGAATCGTTTTTTCAAATTTTTGGATATTACAGAATGCCATCACCAGAAGCTAGCGTAGGGGGCATCAGAGATGGGGGGTTGCGCCGCCAAGAACCCAGCCACGTCCGCTAACGTCCAATTTAGACCCTCGACCATGCTAAGCCTCTTTGGGTGTCAATGGATTTTCGGACGTACACTGGGAACCTGTACGCGGAGTCCTTGAGCCAGAAGAATGACTAGAGTTATGATGATTGCTCACCAGAGCCCGGATTCACGGTCAAACCACTGTGTGTTGTGGCTAGCTTCCCTCTCCACCTTCCATCAATGGTAAGTACTTCCCTCGGGTTCGCAAGCATCACCAATACGTACAACATCTGTCGGGTCGAAGGTTCAGGCATTGGGATCTAGGGTATAAGGATCCGACCTTGGCGCCACCGCGCCCATGCTCAGCGCCACCGTCCCTTGCCATTGGGTGGGGGAAGGGTACTCGTACCTTTGGATCCTGATTGATGGGTGGGATTAGATCCATTGAATAGCGCTTCGAATATGACAGGGGGCATCGATCTCGTAGCCAAGGGTCATGATTAGAAGTAAAAGGAAATGCTTCAGCGGATTAGATCCTGGCCGTGGGTTGGGGATCTCATGGCCGGTCGTGCACACGTGTTGAGCCAGCCATGCCTCTTTTACAAAAAAGCACCTCAAGATCTTACCAATTAACCCGTCGTCCACCAACACTTAGAAAGTGTTATGTATAGGTCCTAAATTTATGATTTGAACCCTGAGTTTTCAGAATATCATACCCGCCGCCCCTAGACTTTGGTAATTCCTATAATAAGTCTAGAAAATTGATTTCTAGTAGAAAAGTAAATATAAAAAAACTTAGAAAAATTATATTTTGTTCATTTTAACTCCGATTTAATCCGTTCCAATTGCATTAGCTTCGTATTAAAATTGTCTACATATTAAACAATGTTATTTCACCATGTTTTGAGAGATAATTAAATAATGATTTAACTTGTGTTCATTAGATTTACTGTTCTAATTAAAAGTTAATGTTTATCATCCATGATTGTATTAAAATAGTACTTTCAAACAAGTTATAGTGATGATTAAAGATTGAATTAGTTATTTCCTTGTAATATTTCTCTCACAAGATTTATACTAATCAACATATAGTTTTATTATTTAATCACCTAAAACTTTGGAAGTTCATATCTTCTTGACCATAACTCCAATTTTAGTCGTTCTCGAACCTACGATCTCGTAACGATGCGTAGAATATTCTTATGCTGTTTGTTCTCATGTTTGTTGTGCTGTTATTTTTATGTACTCACTATCTATTTGTATGTATCACTGCGAGTAGTAGCGAGGCCACGAGAATCTGAAGACCAACTTGGTATCTGGGAATCCCAAGTCACAGGCAAGTTGTGCCCTTGATCACTCTTCTTTACATAATAATGTTCTTGTTAATCACTATGACATGCTCAGGTTAATTTGATGGGACCTAATAGGTTTCCCTAGTATTGTTTATCCCACACCTTGCAAACAAATGAACTATTGGGTAGATTTGCTATTGCCCTACCTGGTTTTGGGAAATTAATGATATATATGATCATGTTCCATTAATACTGTTTGTTTATTTATTATTCATGATAAGATTATTGTATTAATTGGAACATGGAGAACCACCCGAGAAAACAGTGCTACCACAAGGGTGGAATGGGACGCCCTTGGCCAAGTATTTAGGAAAGCTAGGGAGAGATTACCTTACCCGAAAGGGGCAAGCGGGGAGGCATCGCTGCAAAGTATAGGGAGGTCCTCGGGTTGAACTGCTGCGAAGGCATTTCGGATGAGGGATTCCTATGCTTCCTTCTTCCTGAATCTATAGTGGGATTTCTCGAACTAGTGGAACTTTAGAAAGGCCTCGTAGTGCTACCCTACTTCGTCTCCTCGATATAGATGTATGGGATTCATGACCCCATGGCAAATGGGCAACATGACTTGTTGGTAAAGATGTGCAACCTCTATAGCGTGTAAAAATGGTATATCAGTCGTGCTAATGGTCATGAGTGGCTCAGACACTCACATGATTAATTTATGGAATTAAACTTAATTTGTCATTTACATTGCATTGTGGGTGTTATTATTAATTGTGATCTCTTATTTATTTGGGTTGGTATCTACTTACAATTAGTAACTCTAAAAGCAATGCTCAGCTTTAACCATCTTCTTTGGTAAGCCTTACACTTCACATGAGCCCCATTGTAAGTGAGCTCATGCACATTATTATCCACAACTTGTTGAGCGATGAACGTATGTGAGCTCACCCTTGTTGTACTCACATCCCCGCAGGTCAAGAACATGTACCACAAGATGAGGAGCATGAAGTCGCGATGAGTTCGTGAGAGGTCTAGGCCGTTGTCTCCCAATCAACTGTGGTTGCTGGATCGTTGTCTTCGTATGATGTAATTATTTAACTATTTTGTACAAAACTCCATTATATATTAAAGATGTGACATTTGTTTCTGTACCATGAGTCATCATATGTGTGAGACTTGATACTAGCACACATTTGATTTGCGCCCGGGTTTGTCCCCTAAAATCCGGGTGTGACAGAAGTGGTATCAGAGAAATGTTGACTGTAGGACGAAACCTAGATAGAACTGGATAACCCTTACCTATTTACCTTTGCTACTCTGATTCTTTCTAAACTTTCTTTAATATTTTCTCATCTATTGGTGCTTTACTCTGATTATTCTTACCTTTTCTCTTCTAAAGACAAAAGTGGATTTCACACTTTGAAATCCTATACTTAAAGTGACCATTAGGAGTAGGAGACCTAATCTTAGGAACAAAAACAAAAGTACTTTGGTGGGTATCAATACACTTGAATGTTTGTTCTTATGATATCTGTCTGATTTGGTTCTTTGATTAAGTGTGATGAGTTGTGGAGAAATATTCACAATTGCATCTGCATATACATATAGGCAATATATATAATAACAAGTTGTAAGATAACTAGTCAAACTAGATTACCCCATATCTAGCTTAATAGATCCATCTCATCCTAAAAGATTCTATCTTATCCCTATAGATTCATCTTGCCCCAATAAGCATACTTATCTCACCCTAAAGTAACGACCCTTAATTAGATCTGATCTAGTCTAATCTAATAAAATACTCTTATCTTATTTGATACATCTTTCTTGCCTATATTTAAAAGTTGGAACCAATTAACTTAGATTAGATAATATTGGTAAAATAGATTGGGCTACCACTCCTAGAAACATTGCTCTTATTTTATTTACCTTACCCTAAATTGATGCTCTAGCCCAACTCGGCCATGCACAACCACCTGACCTAATCTCTATTTGTTAAAAAACTAGTCTATCCATTACAAACCCATCAACAAACAAGATTCTAACCTAACTACCTCATGTAGTCCAACCCATCCACATTCATCTTAATGATATGATCCTCGCTCCAATTCGAGGGGGAAGAAAGAGGTCAACCTCATCAAGGAAGGATAAACACCAACCCAAGTCTTCAAAGAGCAAAGCTGAATCACTAGATGAGTCAAGATCCACCATCCACGATGGAGTCTTTCCTTGCCATAGTCTCTCTTACCCCAACATATCCTAGCTCTAGACAAATCTCAGCTTGACTAAATAAGTGGTTAAACATAAAAGATATCCATGCTTTCCTCACAACTTACTAGTCAATGAAAAAAATAAAGAAAGAAGAAAATAAAACCTTTTGGTATTAGGGACCAAATCAAAACTAAAAGCTAAAGTACAAACAAAACTACCTACATCCCTTTTTCCTACTAATCTCGGGGACGAGATTATTTTTAAGGGGGGTAGAATTTGTAACACCCAAAATCTTATTTTGGGGCTTATAAAAGTTTATCCAAGATATTTGAACTAAAATACCTTTTAATAAGAATTTTCCCACTTTCAAAAATTGTATCTCCTAAAAATAAATTGTTTCCTAATGAAATTAAATAAAGGGACCCTATGAATTCAGTTACCCTTTTGTTCCATCATATATTTATATAAGTACTCATTTTTTGTACTTTAGAAATCATATCTATTTGGTTTTTATGGGTGTATAAATATCCAAAAGCATTATCTTAAATGGCATAATGAATAATTAAATAAATAGAATTATGCTTTGAATTCATGATGGGGTTTTGTGTGTGCATTCGAGTTGAAATTCAAAACCAAGTCTGAATTTGAAATTCAAAACTGAAGCTAGAATTTAAATAAGATAAAAAACAGGAATTAGAAAAGGGAAGAAACTTACGCTTGGGCCACATATATTTTGGCTCGGCCCATCTCCCCTTGTTGGCCTAGTCGCCCTCACAACTCCCCGTACACGCAGGTAATAGCCCTGACGCGCGGGCCCCATCATGCAGTCCCTTTCGCATCGCTCGCTCGCTCTCGTCCTGTGTGACCGGTGCGTGGGACCATTCTGTCAGCATCGTCGTCAACCAGGGCTTAACAACCTAGGAGTTGGCTCCGTGTAATCTTCCTCGGGTTGTTGCGCTCTCACCAGGGGATAAGACTGAGCCTCGATAGGCTATAAAATTGTGCACATTGTCTACCCTTATGGCCAGAATGCCATCACCAGAAGCAAGCGCAAGGGGATCGAAGATGGGGGTAGCGCCACCAAGAACCCAACCGCGTCCGCCAATTTCCACCCTAGGCCTCGACCATGCTAAGCCTCTATGGGTGTCAATGGAGTTTCGACCGTACACCTGGAACCAGTACGTGGAGTCCTTGAGCCAGAAGAGTGACTGGAGTTATGATGATTGCTCACTAGAGTCTGGATTCACGGTCAAACCACCGTGTGCTGTGGCTAGCTTCCCTCTCCTCCTTCCATCAATGGTAAGTACTTCCCTCGGGTTCGCAAGCATCTCCTATACGTAAAACATCCATCGGGTCGGAGGTTCAAGCATTGGGATCTAGGGTAGAAGGATCCGGCCATGGCGCCTTCGCGTCCATGCTCAGCACCGCCATCCCTTGCCATTGGGTGGGGGGAAGGGTACTGGTCTGAGCTTTGGACTCTTCGTGTGCGTCGCATTGTTGTTGAACTTGGCAGTGCCCTTCTGGCTGTTGATTGTGAGACGAAGTTGGTGCCATGAGTGGTGGTGGTGGTGGCAGGGCCCATGCAGCTGGGGAGTGGCTTGCCGAAGCTACCAATACTATGGGTTGTTGATTGCCCACATACTCAAGAATGTACGGGGAGTAGCACAAAGAAGTATGCAGGACCTACTTTGGCTATTTCTGCCGTGCTTCGGCCTCAACTATTTCCTTTTGCTTCTGTATCGTGACTTGGGATGTCCTAATTGTCAGCCCTTATCTTCTCCATAGAACAAGCAAAACAACCTTCTTGGTTGCGAGCTGAATCTTCCTCTGAAGCTTCTACCTCCTCTGACTCTTGGGGCTGGTGGCCTGAAGGAGCTTTGTTGTGTTCCAGATTATTGGGAGCTGTGGTGATTCCCTTGAGTATGATTTCCCCTGTCTTCGCTTGAGCTGGGATTATGGATCATCCTGACATGCCTTGGGTGATGTCTTCCTCCGAATCCCCTAGTCATCTCAGAGTTTCTGTCGACTTCTTCCCTTCTTATCCGGAAGTCATTGTCGGCTCTGATGTACTCGTCCATCTTCTTTAGAAGCTTCTCCAGTGTTTGCGGGGGCTTCTTGGCGAAATACTACACTGTTGGTCTTAGTCTAAGTCCCTTGATCATGGCTTCAATAACAATCTCATTTGGCACCATTGGCGCCTGAGCTCGGAGACGTAGAAACCTTTGGACATACGCCTGCAAGTATTCCTCATGGTCTTGTGTGCATTGGAAGAGAACTTGAGTAGTCACTGGCTTCGTCTAGAAACCCTGGAAGCTGGTGACTAGCATATCCTTCAGCTTCTGCCACGACGTGATTGTTCCCGGCCAAAGAGAAGAATACCATGTTTGAGCCACAGTTCTGACTGCCATGACGAAGGACTTCGCAATGACAGCGGTGTTGCCACCATATGATGATATGGTTGCTTCGTAACTCATGAGGAACTGCTTCAGGTCAGAATGCCTGTCATACATGGGGAGGTGTGGCAGTTTGTACGAAGGTGGCCATGGGGTAGCCTGCAATTCTGCTGCTAGGGGGGAAGCATCATCAAAAGCGAAGTTACCATGATTGAAATCATCATACCATACATCATGATAACTTGGGTTTTCCTGATGAAGCTCTCTCTGTTGTGGCCTTCGTCCTTGCTCGTTGTCTTGTGTGATATGGCACATCTCTTCGGCAGCTTCATCAATCTTCTTCTAGAGTTCAGCCAACCGAAGCATTTTCTCCCTTCTTCTCTCCACTTGTTGGTGGATGGCCTCTAGATCTTTGATCTCTTGATCCAGCTCCTCGTCCTGTGGTGTTGGGCTAATGGCATTCCTTTTCTGGTTTCGATCCTCTCTTAGAGGGAGCCCATCTTGGTTGATGTCCAGCGGTGCAAGGCAGCCCCTGGCGCTATTGCCTTCTTCGGTGGCACGGCGAAGGTAGTTGTTCGAGTCCTTGGAGTTGAAGGTGGTCGTTTGAGTTCACCGGAGGTGGGCGCCAAAGTTGGTCACTTGTTCTCAAATGTTGTGAATCAAGAACAAGGCAACACAATTGTCAAACATTAAGGACCTTTGTCCTTCAAAGCGTTATCTCCTCTCGGATATAATGATCTTCAGATGAAGGTTATTGTTGGTCACTTGTTCTCAAATGTTGTGAATCAAGAACAACACAACACAATTGTTAAAGATTAAGGACCTTTGTCCTCCGAAGCATTATCTCCCTTCGAGTATAATGATCTTTAGACGAAGGACATGAAGGACACACCTTCAACATTCATGAGAATAAGAATCCATAGAGATAACTTATGTTATCCACTCATTCATTCATATATTTATTTCATAATAAATACATGAACATTAACAAAATTTATATTACATTGACACCTTCGGCATGTTTGAAGGTGTTGACACGAGAACGATTACAATCCAATGTGAACAGTACGGTGGCACTATTGACCTATTTATAGGCACGGGACGCAGCCTGGGTAAAAGTATATTTATGACCTTAACATTTGTTTATAACTATAACATAATTCATTAGGGACTAGCTAGTCTTTTCCTCTTTGGCTCAGTATCATGCTTGATCTTCGACACCATTTTAAGCCGAAGTTGTTACTCCCATCATGAACCTTTGTTTGTGACGAGGCTCCTGTAATACTCAACGTTATGCTAGAAACAAATGGTTAGTCATGTTTTTGAGGACCTTCGGAAGAGGAAGGCCCCCAATAGTAGCCCTCACAGTATTAGTTTGTTTCTTTATAAAAAATTTAGACTGCGACATGAACGAAGGCCTTTAACCAAAGGTCCGAAAAAACATCTTTCCTTCGCTAGAATAGCGAATCACTTTGAATCGTGGGACCCATCGCTCAGTGGTGCTTTGTGTATATATACAGAGGCTTGCGCTATGAATATTTTTCGTGTTATCTAGCTTTTTGTGTTGTGATTGCCGTTTTAGCTTTCTTCTTCTGTGAGCGCAACTATTTTTTGAGCTTTGGCTTTTGCTATGATCATCATCGAAATGGCCGAAGATAAGAAAATTGTAGACACCTCATTTGTTAGTTTTTACGAAGCTATGGAAAAGATCAACGGTGAAATATCACTGATGAAATGTTGGTTGGGCTATCTAGGGATTCCAGCGACAGTGATAGTTTCTCTGTGGAGAGTGATAACGAAGATGCCGAAGATCGGCCATGGAGGCTGAGTCACGTTGTTTTTGGAAAATCCAGTGTTAAGCAAGGACAGATTGAAGCGATGAAGGGAAAATATTTCCATGATATATCCATTGTGAGGGCATGGGGAGAGAATGTCGTTCCTCTTCCTGAAGCAGATGAGGTAGTGGTTTTAAAGAGTTTTATGAAGGGTAGGCTTCGTTTTCCCTTGCACAAGACGCTAGTTGAAGTGTTAAAGAAATTTGAGTTATACCTTCATCAGCTTATTCCCGAAGCTTTAATTAAAGGGGGGTATTTATTTGGGCCATGAGGAGCCAAGGGTTGGAGCCAGATGCCAAGTGTTTATGCAACGTTCATGAATTATCCTACCAAACAAAAGCAATTGGGAAGGAACAGTTTCACAACAACTTCGGGTGCTACAGTTTTGTGTACCGCTCTGATGTGAGGTATCCTATGCCAACATTCCGAAAGAAATGACCGGGCTCTTGGATGAAACAATGGTTCTATGTCAAGAATGATCTGAGTGAGAGGGAAGATGCGAAGGGTATTATCCAGTGTCCCATACGGTCACGCTTCGGCTTCAGGAGGTCGTCAATTGCAAGTGGGAACGAAGTGCAAGCATGTTTGATAGCTTTCAGCACTGTGTGCACTTACATCAGTACTAGGGATTTGATTCGGGAGCATATTGCTTACAAGGTGTGGCCGCTCATTAATGACTGGGAAATGACGAAGGAGACTGCTGCCGGTTCTAGCGAAGGTGGTTTGGTTTACCTGAGATACACCTACCATTTCATAAACCAGTTTGATGAACCGAATGAAGACTGGCTTGAGGTTGTCGAAGCTACCAGTGACGAGTTACTGGGAGCTTAAACGAAGGTAGAGGATGAAGCCATGACCACTGCCTTCGGCGCTCGCGGGAAGAGGAGGTTAAATAGAGTTTTTGATGTGATTGAATTTTTTATCCTAATTATTGCTTTCCTGCCCGAAAACAAGGGTTGAAAAGGAAAATGGTAGCCTCATCCTATTCCACCGTGCCTAAGCTGAAGAAGGTTAAAGTTTTAACTCACAGGTCGAGGCCACATTTTATAAAAAGGACAACTGCAATACCTGATATAACAAGGATAGAGATTGGTGAACAGGCTGAAGCTATCCCCTGGCTTCAGAGACCATTCCTGCTATGACGGTCAAAGCTAGTGCCGATCCAGTAGAAGAGTCTAAAATAAAGAGCTCAAAGGCAGAAGAGCATTCAAAACTGGTAAGTCCCCCATCCACAACGGGGTTGCCGAAGCTAACAACTGCTGCAACAATGACTCCTAAGAAAAGGAGGATGGCCAGTGTTTTGGATGCTATTTTGAAGTCTACAAATATTCTGACTCCTGCTTCTTCTATTGAAGCTCTAAAAAACAATGTTGAATATTCGAGAGAAGTACTCATTGCAAGCGCTTCTCCCACTTATACTGAGGCTGAAGCTTTGGGAGCTAAGCCAGCAGAACTAGCGAAGGAAAGTCTTCATGAAAAGCCAACATTGCCTACTCCCGAAGCACCTTCCCAAGTTGATTTGGAATATATTGTTCGTCATGCTTTGGGGAAACAACTATCCGAAGAACAAGTTGCCAAAGTGCAACATTATGCAAGGGATCTTAAATACCCCTAAGGATCTTTAGTTTATGGAGGGAGCCACGAAGATGACTTCCTTTACTGTCTACTAGACAGCAAGGAGATTAATGTTTTCCAGGAAATAATGGACAACATAGGATACTCGAAGCTTGAGCTTGGTCTGTCTGTAATGACGAAGGACCAACTTGCAGACAGTCTCACTTATAATAGTTTGAAGGTTTGTATATTTTTCCTTCGTATTTGGTAATTTTATTATGATGAACGGTTTTGTGGTGATTCTTATTATTGTTATTTGTATGTTCTTTGTTTTCCAGGGTCTAATTCTTAGCAAAGCTTTAAAGGCTCAGAAGGATGCAGAAGATGAGAGCAATTGGAAACCTTCGTTCGGATGTCATAACTTTGAGAAACGAAGCTCTCAAGAAGGATAAGATCCTGCTCTCTTTGGTGGAGAGATTAAAATCTAGTGAAGCTAGGCTTTGTAGCCTTTCTGAAGCAAAGCAGAGGGTGAAGGAGTTTGAAGAGAAGCAACAAAAAGATGCGAAGCACATTGCAGACTAGGAGTATGGACTATCTGTTCAGGTGGAATTGCACAGATCTAAATTGCAAGGATTAGAAAAGAAACTCGATGAAGTGACTAAAAATTTTAATGTCGAGCAAACAAAACGTGAAATATCTAATATTGAACGGTTGAGAGTTCAAAAAATGTCGAGGAGCTTCGTCGAGCAAAAGAAGAATGTTACAATGTTGCCATGGAGTGTTGTAATAAATTGAAAGACAGCTTTGCCAAAGTTGGCGCATTCTCTATGGAGCAAAATTTTATCTTTGGTGATCCTGATGGGGTCATTTGTTGGATCGGTGGCGAAGCCGAAGCTTTTGACGAAATTCTAAGTGACAGGGGAGACTTTTGTGGCTTTGCCGGCGCCCGTGGAGCTATGTCACTCCTTGAGAAGGTTGGCTACGAGCATGCAAAGGCTGTAGTTCAGCCAGAATTCTTGGTCTCGGCAAATGACATCAAGAACCCTTCAGCCGAAGCCGGTGCGCTAAGTGGAAAATTTTATTCTGAGGTCTGGTTGAAGGGTGGCCGAGAGGTAGCTGACGAAGCTATCAGAAAAAATGAGAAAGAGTCTCATGCTTCCTTGGAAGAGGCCAGAAAAGCTAAAGAAGCTGCAGAACACGCAAGACTTATAGGTATATCTATCGTTACCTAGCTTCGTAAATTATTTCAACTTCGGAGCTAACAAACACTTATACTATGGTGCAGCTGAACTCTCTCCCCCTCCGAAGCCAAATGACCATGAAGCTGATCCATCTCTGAAGGGGGAACTTGATGTAATTAGAATAGCTAACGAAGCCATTGACGAAGCTGTTAACAGGCTACTAAACAAAGCTGCTGATAAAGTTTTGAAAGGAGATGACTAGACCTTATCTTTTCAGACTTTAGAATTTTTGTATGCAGCTTCTTTTTGTACGAAACAATCATCAACTATTTGTATATTTAATGATGTAATATATTTCTTTGTGAGGCGTGAAATCTTCGTATGTACCATTTTTGAGCCACGGGCAAAAAAACATCTTCCCTTCTTTTCACGCTTCATAAAGAAAGAAAGAAATCCCCCTTCTTTGCCGAATTAACTTTGAAGGTCTCGCTGTAGATGTTGCATAAGAATACCATTTTCGAAGGTACAAACCCCGTATAAAAACACCTCTGGCAAAGGCATAGGTCTTGTATTATTGATATGTTCTTTCATGACTCTTTGCCGAAAATAGACTTAACCTCATGGGTTAGCCAGTATGTTTGAAGGAGCAAATTTCCTTCTTTTTCCACTGTTTCTATCGATGCAAAATGATGTATGATGTGATGTTATGAAATATGATGTGATGATATGATGCAAATGATGTTAATCCACGAATCATAAAAATAAGACTCTGCGTCCCCTTAGAAATGACTTTGGAGTCTCTTCACCTTTAACTTAGGTGGCATTTTAGCTCTGCATCCCCATAGGAACGACTTTGGAGCTATGCTCTGTATCCCCTTAGGGACGACTTTGGAGCTTCTTCACCTTTTACTTAGGCGGTATTTTAGCTCTGCATCCCTAGGAACGACTTTGGAGTTAAGCTCTGCATCCCCTTAGGGACGACTTTGGAGCTAAGCTCTGCATCCCCTTAGGAACGACTTTGGAGCTTCTTCACCTTTTATTTAGGTGGCATTTTAGCTCTGCATCCCCGTGGGAACGACTTTGGAGCTTCTTCACCTTTTCTGTTACACTCAATGGTGTAACCCTAGATTCATTACAACAAACCGAAGGTTGTACCTTCTTATATTGTCTTTAGGGAAAACATAAAGATAAGAAAAGCAAAAAATACA
Source organism: Zea luxurians (assembly GCA_029449295.1). Taxonomy (NCBI): domain Eukaryota; kingdom Viridiplantae; phylum Streptophyta; class Magnoliopsida; order Poales; family Poaceae; genus Zea; species Zea luxurians. The sequence continues at coordinate 15,952,515 of JAOPSE010000002.1, forward strand.
TTGAATAAGAATTTTTTGATTGAGCCCATGTATTGTTTTAGTAAATGTGTCTCAACTCTTGCACAATGTTGTTTACTGTCCGAGCTTTAGACTCTTCACGTGTATCACGCTGTTGTGCCTAGCAGTGCCCTTCTGGCTGCTAATTGTGAGACAAGATTGGAGCCATTGATGGTGGTGGTGGTAGCGGGGTCTGTTGGGGGCCTTCCTCTTCCGTAGGTCCTCAAAAACATAATTAACCATTTGTTTTCAGCATAAGCAATTACAGGAAGCTTCGTCTTTAGGATACAAGTCTCTTCCTCATGATGAAGGCATGCGAGATGAAGACAAATCTAAAGATGTTAAGAGTAAACGCCGAAGCTATCACCAGATGAACAACTTCGGCTCATAATAGAGATGAAGCATGATGATGATGCTGACCGAAGGGGAAAAGACTACTTAGTCACTAATGACGTGTATTACGATCATACGTGAATATTGGGGACATAAATGTACTTTTACCCGGGCTGCGTCCCATGCCTATAAATAGATGAACAGTAGCACCATACTGTTCACACTGATTTGTAATCACTCTTGTCTTCACCTTCGAGCAAGCCGAAGGTATCAATGTAATATGAATTCTGTTGACATTCATACATGTTTTGTAGAATGCAAATATGAATGAATTAACATGATATGATTATTGCCTTCGTCTCTTTGTATTCTTGTTCATGTATTGGATAATGAAGGCATGCCCTTCATGACCTTCGTCTGATGATCATTATATCCATGGGAATATAATGCTTCGGAAGACGAAGGTCCCTAATAATTAACAATTGTGTTGCCTTGTTCTTGATTCACAGCATTTGAGAACAAGTGACCAACATTAGAGCTCACCTCCGGTGAACTCACTTCCACATCCTTCGGCAAACGCTAGCCTTCGTCATGCCGCCGAAGAAGACAACAGCGTAGGGGCTACTCTGCAGCCACTGGACACCAATCAGGAAACGCTCTCACTGAGAGAGGCTAGGAGCTAGAAGAGAAAAGCTACCAGCTCTACACCTCAGGAGGAAGAGTTGGACCAGGAGATCAGGGATTTAGAAGCTATACATCTTGAGGTCCAGAGAAAAAGATAAAAGATATGTCGGTTAACCGGACTTCAAAGTAAGATCGATGAAGCAGCTGAAGAAATGTGCCACCTCGCATAGGACGATCAAGGACGAGGGCCTCAACATAGAGAGCTTCATCAAGAAACTCCATCTAATGATGATGGATGGTATGATGATATATACCATGGCAATTTTGCTTTCGATGATGTTTCTCCCTTGGCATCAGAGTTGCAGGATATCCCATGGCCACCTTCACACAAGCCGCCAGAGCTCCCCATGTATGATGGACACTCTGACCCGAAGCAATTCCTCATGAACTATGAAGCAACCATATCATCGTATGGTGGCAACACTGCTGTCATGGCTAAGTCCTTCATCGTGGCAGTCAGGAGCATGGCTCAGACCTGGTATTCTTCTCTTCAACCAGGAACAATTACATCATGGCAGAAGTTAAAGGATATGCTAGTCATAAGCTTCCAGGGCTTCCAAACGAAGCCAATGACTGCTCAAGCTTTGTTCCAGTGCACGCAAGACCATGAGGAATACTTGCAGGCATATGTCTGAAGGTTCTTGTGGTTGAGAGCCCAGGCACCAATGGTGCCTAATGAAATCATCATCGAGGCCATGATCAAGGGGCTCCGACCAGGACCCACAACACAATATTTTGCAAGGAAGCCACCATAGACCTTGGAGAAGCTTCTCGAGAAGATGGATTAATACATCCGAGCTGGCAAACGATTTCTGCCAAAGAAGGGAGGAAGCGTACAAGTATTATAAGATGATTAGGGGCTTCGGAGGAAGTCTTCACCCTAGGCATGTCAGAACGATCCACAATCCCAACACAAATGATGACTGGGCTAATCATACTCAGAGCAGCCAGCACAGCTCATAGTCTTCAGGACTGCAACAAACTTCATATAGGCCACTAGCCCCGAGAGGCAGAGGGGGAGAAGCTTCGGTGGGAGGTATGGTAATCAACCCAGGAGACTGTTCTGCCTATTCTGTGGGGAAGATAAGGGACACATGACAAGGACGTGCCAAGTCACGATCCAAAAGCAGAAGGAAATTGCTAAAGCCAAAGCACGACATAACCAGCCGAAGTAGGTCTTGCATACTGCTTCATGCTATTTTCCATATATCCCTGAGTATGTGGGTAATCAACAGCCTACGACGTTCGTTGCTTCGGCGAGTCACTCCCAAGCCTCCTAGGCTCAGTTGCCACCACCACCACCACTGGCGCCTACCTTGATCCATAACCAACAGCCAGAAGGGCATCTCCAGGCTCAGCAACAGCGCGACATTTGGGAGGAGTCCGAAGCTCACACAGTCAATAGCAATGTGCCCGAGTTAAGGCACATATACCGAGTGTCTTAATCCAATGTATATTTACCCTTTTTGCCTTTATATTTTTCTTCTCAAAAGACAATATAAGGAGGTTTAACCTTCAGCTTGATGTAATAAGTCTGTGGTTACACCATCGAGTGTAACAAAAAGGATCATGAAGCTCCAAAGTCGTTCCTAAGGGAATGCAGAGCTAAGTTACCACCTAAGTGAAAGGTGAAGAAGCTCCAAAGTCATTCCTAAGGGGATGCAGAGCTTAAATGCCACCTAACTAAAACGTGAAGAAGCTCCAAAGTCGTTCCTAAGGGGATGCAGAGCTTAGCTCCAAAGTCGTTCCTAAGGGAATGCAGAACTGAAATACCACCTAAGAAAAAGGTGAAGAGACTCCAAAGTTGTTCCTAAGGGGATGTAGAGTCTTATCTTTTATGTTTCACACGCAAACATCATTTGCATCATGCCATCACATCATACTGCATCATGACATCGCATCATACATCATTTTGCATCAACAAAAGCAGTGAAAAATGGGGATTTCTCCTTCAGCTTCGACAAACATTTATGAAAGAGTATTAAAGATGCACGGTTCATGCTTGAAACTACTGCCATGTGAAGATTATGCTTCCGACAATACTATTGCCATGCAATGCCTACACAAAGAATCAAACATCATACAGTATCTTCGGCAAAGAAGTGGGATTTCTTCCTGAAGCGTGAAAAGAAGGGAAGGTGTTTTTTCGCCGCAAGCTCAAAAATGGTATGTACGAAGGTTCCATGCTTCATAAAGAAATATATTACAATATACATAAAAATTGTTTACAAGTGTTTCTTACAAAACTAGAAATCTTCTTCCAGGACATTAAACTAGCAGAGATACAAAGTTTTTAGTCTTCCCTAAGGACTTCATCAGTAGCTTCGTTCAGAAGTCTGTCGATAGCTTCGTCAATAGTGTCATTAGCAATTTTAATAATGTCCAACGCCTCTTTGACGGACGGGTCAGCTCCAGGATTGTATGGCTCGGGAGGTGGAGAGAGCTCAACTGCATTGAGGCACAAATATCTGTCACTGTCAAAGCTGAAAAACTTACAAAAATAAGTTAAAAAGTGCATATCTATAAGTCTAGCCCGCTCGGCAGCTTCTTCAGCTCTTTTTGCTTCTTCTGAAGCGTCATGAGATTCCTTCTCATTTCTTTTGATAGCTTCATCAGCGATTTCTCGTCCACCCTTCAGCCATACTTCGGAATAAAATTTCCCACCTAGGGAAGTAGCTTCGGTTGAAGGGTTTCTAATATCATCAGCTAAGAAGGCGAAGTCTAGGTGAGCTACAGCCTTAGCATGATCGCAACCAGCCTTCTCCAAGATGGACGTAGCCCCACGGGCACTAGCAAAGGCACAAAAATCACCTCAATCACTAAGAACTTCTTCAAAAGCTTCAACTCCACCATTTATCCATTGAATGACTTCATCAGGATTTCCATGAATAAATTTCTACTTGAAGGAATAGGCTCTAACCTTATCAAAAATGTTCTTTAAATTCTTAGCGCATTCCATGGATATTTCAAAACATTTTTCTTTGGCAACACGAAGCTCATCGGCATTCTTTTGCGCTCTTGATCTTTCAATTTCACATATCTCATGCTTCACCATTTCAACTTAAAAGTTCTCAGTTGCTTTGGCAACCTTCCTCTTTAGTTCTTGTACTTCGACTTCATGAGCGTCGGCATGAGCGGAAAGCCTGGCCTCGCTAGATTTTAATCTTTCCACTAAAGAGAGTAATATTTTATCCTTTTCAAGAGCTTCGTTTCTTAATGTAATAACCTCTGAATGAAGGTTTCTATTAGGTATTAGGTAGCTCTCATCCTCTGCATCTTTCTAGGACTTTAAAGCCCTTGCTTAAAATCAAGCCCTGGAAAACGAAGAGTGAGCATGTAACGACAATAAGAAAAACCACAAAAATAGTTTATCATAGCACAAATTAAAGAATGACAAATCAAAGTATACACACCTTCAGGCTATTGTAAGCAAGACTGTCTGCAAGTTGATCTTTCGACATTATAGACAGGCCAAGTTCAAGCTTCGGATATCCTATGTTGTCCATCATTTCCTGATAGACATTTATCTCTTTACTGTCTAGTAGACAGTAAAGGAAGTCATCTTCGTCATTTCCACCGTATACCAAGGACCCTCCAGGGTATTTTAGATCCTTGGCATAGTGTTGCACTTTGGCAATCTGCTCTTCTGATAGTCGCTTTCTCGAAGCATGTCAAACAATATAGTCTAAATCACCCTGGGAAGGTGCTTCGGGAGCGGACACCGAGGGTTTCTCTGGAAGGCTCTCTTTCGTAAGATTTTCTAGTGCAACTTCCGAAGGTCCCGCCTCGGCATGAGTAGAGGTATTAGCAGTAATCATCTCTGAGACATCTTTAGTTTTACTACCAGAAGCTTCGGTAGAAGGAGGCGGCGTTTCACAGATTCTAGAACAGCTTCCAAGACACTAGCCATCCTCCTCTTCCTTGGAGTTCCTTTGGTAGCTGGCAGCTTCGACAGTGCTGTCACCTTCATCTTCAGCTACTCTAGTACTCTTTCTGCTACCTTTTCTGGCTCTGGCTCTCTGCTTGGGTCTGTAATAGTTTCAATAGGCACAACAAGAACAGTCTCTATGGCCAGGGGGGTTATCTCCACTCTTTCACTTAACTTTGGCACATCGGTCGTCTCGATGCGCCTAGGTCTACATGTCAAAACCTTGATTTTCTTTGACTTCGACACACCAGTAGATGCCGAGGCAATGACTTTCCTTTTTCTCCCTTGTTTCTGGGCGGGATAGCAGTAGTGTGGGTAAACAAACCCAAAAATATCAAACACTCTATTTAACCTCTTCTTGCCTCGAGCGCCGAAGGCAATCGTCAGAGCTTCATCTTCTGCCTTCGAGTACGCTCCAAGCATCTCATCACCTATGGCTTCTATAGCATTCAACCAATCATCATTTGGCTCATCAAACTGGTTTCTGAACTGAAAGGTATACTTCAGATAAACCAGGCCACCCTAGCTAGAACCAGCGGCGGCTTCCTTCGGCATTTCCCATTCACTTACAAGAGGCCATATTTTGTAAGCAATATTCTCTTGAACTAAGTCTCTTGTGCCAATATAGGTGCACACTATGTTGAAAGTAGCCTGGCATGCTTGCACATCATTTCCAAGTGTAGTGGATGGCCTTCTAATGCCGAAGTGAGACCATACAGGATGTTGAATAATTCCCTTTATATGTTCCCTTTGACTCAGGTCATTCTTCACGTAAAACCATTCCTTCATCCAAGAACCTGGCCACTTCTTCCGAAACATTGGCACAGGGTAATTTGCCCCAGATCGAGGCACGAAGCTGTAACAACCAAAATTGTTATGATACTTCTCTTTCCCTATTGCCTTTGTTTGATAGGACATCTCATGAATATTGCAGAAGCATCTTGCATCTGGCTCCAGTCCTTAGCTCCTCAGGGCCCAGATAAAAACTCTCAATCTAATAAGAGCCTTGGGGGTAATTTGATGAAGGTATATCTCAAACGTCTTCAAAACCTCGACCAGCATCTTGTGGAGCGGAAAGCGAAGCCCAGCTTTCATGAAGCTCCTGAAGATTACCACTTCATCACCTTCTGGCAGGGGAACTGTGTCTTCTCCTCCAGCCCTCACAATAGATACATCATGAAAGTATTTGCCTTTCATCGCTTCAATCTGTCACACCTAGATCTAAAGGATAAAGCCGGGTGCATCTCATATGTGCGCCAACGAAGAACATCACATATAATGACAAAGTGTATAGAGATAAAATAAATGTCACAACTAACATAAATGTCATCATTACATAGCAGAAGTCTTACAAAAATAAATAATAATAAAGCAAACTAAATCTTATTCTCTAGCGCCACAAAGCTGACTGGGAGAAGCCACCTAGATCAACTCGTATGTTTCATTGTAGGGCAGCTCCTCTTCAAGCACCTGCTCTTCACCAGTGGGGGTTATATATCGCAAGAGTGAGCTCACAAAAGATCATAGCTCAACAAGTTGTGGGGAATAATGTGCATGAACTCACCAAAGGTGGGAGTTCATGTGAAGTGTAAGGCTGATCAACAAATAAGGGTTAAAGCTTAGCATTGCTTTTATAAGTTGGTCAAATTTTATTAGTAGTTACTAAATGTTAGTGAATACCAAACCAGAGTAATAGTAGATCAAAATAATAATAAATCCCAATGCGATGCAAATGACAAATTGAATTTAATTCCATAAACTAATCATGTGAGGGCCTGAGCCGCTCATGACCGTGAGCACGGCTGATATACCAGTTTTACACTCTATAGAGGTTGCGCATCTTTACCCATAAGTCATGTTACCCATCTGCCATGGGATCGCGACTCCCATACACCTCTACCAAGGAACCGAGGCAGGGTAACACTACGAGGCCTTTACAAAGTTCCACTAGCTTCAAAAAACCCGCTACAGTTTCTAGGAAGCTCTAATGCAGGGATCCCTCGCCTGACCGCCATCACAGCAAAATCGACCCAACGACCTCCATATACTGACCACTCCCCTACTGCCCTTTCCTCTATCAGGTAAGGTAGTCCTCCACTAGCTTTCCTAATTAGTCAGCCAAGGGCATCCCGTACCACCCTTATGGTAGCACTGTTTTCCTGGGTGGTCGCTCCATGTTCCAATTAACATAATGATCTTATCATGAACAGTAAATAACAAACTGATAATAAAAGTATGATCATGAATAATGTGTATCTCCATACCAAAAACCACATAAAGCAATAGTAGGTACTACGCAAAAATTCAGTGGTAAACAAGGTATAAATATAGCCAAACTAGGGTAACCTATTGGGTCCCATCAAAATTATCCTATGCAGATCATTATGATTAATAAGAATATATTGGGTAAAGAGAAGTGATCAAGGGCACAACTTGACTTTAATGATCTCCTGCTCAGTAGTCTCCACCTGCTTAACCTCTAGATCCTCTGTAGTTGGCTCGTCTACTCGCAGCAATACAAACAAACATGGTATAGCAAAAATTAACATCACACCAAACATCAAAACAGAATGCATGATAATATTCTACGCGTCGTAACGAGATCGTAGGAACAAGAATCACTAAATTCGGAGTTACGGTTATTACGTTATGAATTTCTGAAGTTATTTAGTAACTAGAATAGAATAATTCAAGTGGATAATTTTAGTCCAAATTTCATGGCTAAACAGAGGCACTAGGTGATAGACAATATTAAAACAAAATTAATACCAATGGAATGAATCAGTTTGGAGCTAAAATGAATTAAATATGAATTTCACAAGTTTCTAGAATTATTTTTGTATTAAAAATCAATTTCTATAATTAATTATCTACTTTCCCTCCCCTCTGGACTGCGCGCCAAATACCAAAGAACTCAGGGGTTATAGCACAAAAGATTCCAAGACTCAACTATACCTGGGGATGGACCGCGTGTTGAATTCCTAGAAGCGGAGGGGTTCTTAAGTAAAATGCTCAGCGCGAAGGGGTACCCTGGAATCTGGGCCGCCCGATCCAAACCCGACGCACCGGATTAGATCGCGCAGCATATAACATATACCCCTTTTCGACCGTCAGATCTAACATCCACGGATGAGGGCGATCCCGCCCCGACTCATCCTCCTCCGTCCAATACCACGCCAACGTTCCAAATTTCCCCCAGCGAACTGGTATGCTAATATCAGATCCAGACCACTCAATTCCCAATCCGACACCCAGAGTTCATCACACGATGTGGTACACCTATGATCTAATTTGAGCTAGATAGCACAGATCCAACGGACAGCGCTCATCTTCCTCCTCGGCCTCACCACGGCGAAATAAGCTCCCAGAGCAGCAGTGCGGCTCACCGAAGACACCCACTCCCATCGTGCCGATTCACCAATCCGCCCCCTGACCATCTATGCACGTAGCTGCGACTCTAGCGAACCTTGTGTAGGTTACATACTGGGTTTTATGGGGTAGAGGTCATGGCTCCTGTCGAGTCGCAGACCAGCGGCGCCGCCCAATTACCGACGAGAAATTCGGGTCACACCGCGCACTTCCTTCCCGGAGGTTTGCACACCCATGCACCACGCGCCTCGGCCGATCCCCAAACCACACACCGAGAGCTGGGTGATGGCGTGGCCACAATTTCCACGGTGACACAATCTCCTTCCCCGTGACGAGGTCAATTCCCCCCGGTCACGGCGATGTAATGCAATGGTGGCCTAGTTCTAGCCTCTGGTCGAAGGAGGACGCCAGCAACAGACTTATAGAGCACGGGGTGGACTCCGAGCTGGATGCGGTGAGACGTGCGTGCACCCGGTGGATGCAGCCTTCAGTTACGGGGATGGGTGGCTCCTATAGGTGTGGGACCCATGCGACCGTGGCCCAGAGAGCTTCCACAGGTGACACGATTGTGAGGATGGCGCGTGGGCACGGTATGTCAGCGCTAAATAGGTAGTTGGGCTGTCGTGCGAGAGGAAGAAAAGAGTGGAAATGGGCCGACCGGTGAGATACAACCTAGTTAGATGCTGTTTTCCTAATTTCTCCCTCTTTTCTTTTATTCTATTTTGAATTCCTTCTCATATTTTCAAATTTCAGTATTTGAATTTCAAATTCGAGTTGTGGACTCATCCTAGAGGTCAAGTACACAATTAAGATGAACAATTACCAGTATGGAATTCTATGTTTATTTATATAATTTTCTTTGTATTGTATATAGTGTTTTCCTCTCTTCCCTATTTTCTTTTCTCTCCTTTTCCCATTTTTTTTCAAATCCCAAGTTCAATTTAGGGTTTAATCCAAATCTCAATTCATCATTATATTTTTATTAATATTATTGTTATTATTTATTTAAATGCAAAAGCAAACAAAAAGGCCAACAGGATGCAAGCTTATTGGTGTGTTTTTTATCAAATTTTTACTTTAAATATGATTATTCTTATGATATAATGAGTAGATGGCCAAACAAGTAACGAGATCAACTCTTTTCTTATGTTTTACAATTTGGGTATTACAAATCCTACCCCCTTACAAAGAATCTCGTCCTCGAGGTTAGGTAGAACTAGGAAAGAGGTGGGGAAAATCTATTCGTAGCTCTTCTTCTCTTTCCCAAGTAGTTTCATCTTCTCCATGATGGCTCCATAGTACTTTGCACATTTTGATCACTTTACTCCTAGTGACACGAGTCAAAGTATCAAGGATCTTGATAGGATACTCCGTGTAAGTCAGATCATCTTGAACACTAAGATCCTTCATAGGTAGCTGCTCCTCGGGTACCCTGAGGCATTTCTTCAATTGTGACACATGGAAAACATCATGTACATCCGCAAGATAGTCGGGTAATTCTAGTTGGTAGGCAACTTCTCCCACTCGCTTTAGGATCAAGAAGGGTCCAATAAATTGAGGGGACAACTTCCCTTTGACTTTAAATCTCCTCATACCCCGGATCGGTGACACCTTCAGATACACGTGATCACCCTCCTTAAACTTTGGCAGCCTTCTCCGATTATCAGCTTAGCTTTTCTGTCTCGACTGCGCAGTTCTCAAGTTTTCCCTTATCATTTGGACTTGTTCTTCTGCCTCTTGTATAATTTCTGGCCCAAAGAACTGCCTTTCACCAGTTTGATCCCAATACAGTGGAGTCCTGCATTTTCCGCCATATAGGGCTTCAAACTGGCCTGGTAGCTATTATTGTAAGAGAACTCCGCATATGGTAAACTTTTATCCCAACTACCATGATGTTTAAGAGCACAAGCTCTTAACATATCCTCCAGCACTTGGTTGGTTCTCTCGGTCTGCCCATTAGTTTGAGGATGGTAGGCGGAGCTAAAATTGAATCTTGTATCCAAGCACTCATGCAACTTTTGCAAAACCGAGAAGTAAACTGAGATCCCTGGTCTGACACGATCTTCTTAGGCACTGTCACACCCGGGTTTTAGGGGTCCAAAACCCGGGCACGCAATAATCACCAGGTGTGCTAGGACCAAGTCTCAAACATATGATGAATCATGGTACAGAAACGAATGTCACATCTTTACGATATAATAGGAGTTCTGTACAAAATAAATAAATAATTACATCATAAGGAGAAAACGATCCAGCAACCCAAAGTTGACTGGGAGACGACGGCCTAGACCTCTCCAAACTCATCACAGCATCCTCCATGTGCCTCATCCTGCGATACCTGTTCTTGACCTATAGGGGGTGTGAGACAGCAAGAGTGAGCTCACATACGTTCATCGCTCAACAAGTTGTGGGGAATAATGTGCATGAACTCGCCAAAGGTGGGAGCTCATGTGAAGTGTAAGGCTTACCAAAGACGATGGTTAAAGCTAAGCATTGCTTTTAAAGTTGTTCAAAATTTTATTAGCAGTTAATAAGTATAAGTAAATACCAACCCAATTAAGTAGTAGAACAAAAGTGATAACAACACCCGCAATGCAACGCATATGACAAATTGAATTTAGTTCCATAAATTAATCATGTGAGTGTCCGAGCTGCTCATGACCGTGAGCACAGCTAGTATACCAGTTTTACACTCTACAGAGGTTGCGCATCTTTACCCACAAGTTTGTAGGATTATGGGGAGGCTACGCTAGCGAAAAACAAAATTTTTGACCCCATAAAACCAAGAACTAATGCAGTTATAGGTCATGGAATTACCACTAGACGCGCAGGCCAGCGGAAGACATCTCGATGTAGACGAACGCATCGAGCAGTGTCGTGCAGTTGCCAACGTCCTTCGCGTCCTCGCATGGTTCGTCCTAGTGCTCTAGAGGCAGCACATCCGAGGTATCCACACGTACAGGGAGGAAGCGCCGTGTACCGAACTGCTAGGTTCGCGACGGTGGCTGCGCGAGGGCGAGAGGCGAGCGGCTGCTCGTTTGCTGGTGGCGAATTAGAGTTAACCTAACCGCTCCCTCGGCCCTCATTATATAGGCATTATGGTGGGCTTCTGACTCCAAGGCCCATTAGTAACCCTAAAGCCTAGTCTAATTTCGGATCTAATCTGAATTAGGCTTCCTTCCCCTTAAGTGTGTGACCCTATAGGTTCACGTACAAATAGACATGGACCGAGTACTCTTACTTGGCCCAATAATTGACAGTGGCCTCTAGCAAAACATGTCAACTCCTATGCGCACGTAAAGATCATATCAGATGAACCATTGCAACAATACGTATATGTTGTTCCCTTTGTCTCACGATATTTGGTCTGGCTCTAAGCTGACCTCTCTTTCTCGATACTGTGAATTGGAATCCTTTCAATGGTTAACTCTTAACCCTAGCATGGCCATGCATTTCTTGATCCAAACACTCGAGGGGCCCAGAGATATCTCTCTCAAGAAGAGAGGGACAAATTCCATCTTGACAGACCATGCCTCACAGCATGCTTCCTGACAAATCCAAAACTACCTTTATAACTACCCAGTTACAGAGTAGCGTTTGATAGTCCCTAAGTAGGTCAACCCACATCTTGAGAACATGCGACAATCTCAGGTCTAAGGACATAGTATACATGTTGCAAAAAGAGAACTATATTACAATATCTCACATTGGGTCGCTCCAGCCTCATGTCATACATGTGCCCACATTATTAGTTCAACATTTTCATGTCCATGACTTGTGAAATGTAGTCATCAACTAATATATGTGATGGTCTTCGACTCTGACCAGGGACATCATTTAGAATAACCATACAAGTAAAGAATCTCACAAACAATTCACATAATTGCTAATCGATACAAGGTGCCTTTTATGGATATTCAATTAAGCAATATATATATCATGGATACAAAGAAAATATGCTCATCTCTATGATTATCTTTAGGGCATATTTCTAACAGTATCCCACTTGCACTAGAGTTAATCTAGAAGATATCTAATACCCATAGATCTCATGTGTGCCTCATGCTTAGGTTGTGGAAGAGGTTTTGTCAAAGGATCAGCAACATTCAAATCCATATGTATATTGCATATCTTTATCTCACCCTCGTCTAACAAATTCTCGTATGAGGTGAAATTTCCGCAGTACGTGTTTGATTTTCTGGTGGTTCCTTGGCTCCTTTGCTTGCGCAATTGCCCCATTGTTGTCACAGTAGAGGTTCAATGGACTAGAGGCATTAGGAAACACACCAAGCTTGATGAGGAACTTCCTTATCCAAACACCTTCCTTCACAAATTTAGAAGCTACAATGTACTCGGCTTCTGTTGTAGAATTAGTCACAGTCTCCTGTTTGGAACTCTTCCAACTAACAGCACCACCATTTATTGTGAACACAAAACCTAATTGCGATTTTAACTCATCTGGGTCAGTTTGGAAGCTAGCATCGGTGTAACCAGTTACAATGAGCTCCTCCTTACCCCCATATACCAGGAACATATCTTTAGTCCTTCTCAAGTACTTAAGAATGCCTTTTACCGCTGTCTACTGACCCTCACCTGGATCAGCCTGGTACCTACTCGTAGCACTTATAGCATATGAAACATCTGGGCGTGTACTTATCATGGCATACATGATTGATCCAAATGCTGAGGCGTATGGTACCTTACTCATGCGTTCCCGCTCATTTGCCGTCGCAGAACATTGCTTCTGCCTAAGGTCTGTACCATGTGACATAGGTAAGAACCCTTTCTTGGACTGTTCCATGTTGAACCGTTTCAACACCTTGTCAATGTACGTATCTTGACTTAATCCTATAAGCCTCTTTGACCTATTTCTATAGATCCTTATGCCCAAAATATATGCTGCTTCCCCTAAGTCCTTCATAGAAAAACTCTTTTTCAGTGAAGCCTTAATGGACTCCAGCATAGGAATGTCATTCCCAATCAATAATATGTCATCCACATACAAGATCAGAAATACAATAGCACTCCCACTTTCCTTCTTATAAACACAAGCTTCTTCTTCATTCTGATGAAAACCAAACCCTTTGACCACTTCATCAAAACGAATGTTCCAACTCCGAGATGCTTGCTTCAACCCATAAATGGATTTCTAAAGTTTGCATATCTTTCCAGCATTGATCGGATCAACAAAACCCTCGGGCTATATCATATACACGTCCTCATCAAGGTTTCCATTAAGGAAAGCTGTTTTGGCATCCATCTGCCAAATCTCATAATCGAAATATGCGGCAATAGCTAGAATGATCCGAATAGATTTAAGCATCGCTACTGGCGAGAATGTCTCATCATAGTCAACTCATTGAACTTGTCAAAAACCCTTTGCAACATGTCGAGCCTTATAGATGTTGACATTTCCATCCATGTCTTTCTTCTTCTTACAGATCCATTTACACTCTATAGGTCTAACACCATCAGGTGGGTCCACAAAGTTCCAAACTTGATTTTCTCCCATGGAATCTATCTCGGATCTCATGGCAACTTGCCATTTCTCGGAATCTGGGTCCATCATCGCTTCTGCATATGTTGTAGGTTCGTCGTTGTCTAACAACAACACTTCCCCATTGCCCAACAATAGCACTTCTCTAGGTGCTTCGTGAAGCCTTGCTGACCTTCATGGTTGTGGTGGTGTTTCTCTTGCCACAGACGTCTCAACTTGTTCTGCTACATTAGCATCACTTGTTGGATCATGTGACACTGGCTCATCCTAAACTTCTTCAAGGTACACCTTTTGTTTACTTTTCTCTCTTTTGAGAAACTCTTTCTCTGAGAACATACCATTTCGGGCAACAAACACTTTGCCCTCTGACCGGTGGTAAAAGTAATATCCCAAAGTTTCCTTTGGATATCCCACGAACATAAACTTGTTCGATTTTGGAGTGAGTTTATCCGACTGAAGTCGCTTAAGGTACACCTCACAACCCCAAATCTTCAGAAAAGACAAACTGGGAGTCTTCCCAGTCCACATCTCATATGGTGTCTTAACTACGGACTTAGATGGTACCCTATTTAGTGTGAAAGCTGCTGTTTCTAGAGCGTATCCCCAAAATGACAAAGGTAGGTCCGACTGGCTCATCATTGATTGAACCATATGCAATAAAGTTTGATTATGTCGCTCAGACACAACATTCCTCTAAGGCGTTCTAGGCAGCGTAAGCTACGGAACAATTCCACAACTCTTTAGATGATTGCTAAACTCATGGCTCAAATATCACCTCCACGATCAGATCACAGTGCTTTAATTTTCTTGCCACATTGATTTTCCACTTCATTCTAAAACTCTTTGAACTTTTCTAAAGATTCAGACTTGTGTTTCATTAAGTAGACATACCCATATCTACTAAAATCATCAGTGAAGGTTATGAAGTATTGGAATCCTCCCCTAGCTGTCGTACTCATTGGCCCGCACACATCAGTATGTATGAGTTCCAACAAATCTAATGCCCTCTCAGGTAAACCCATGAAGGGTGCCTTGGTCATCTTGCCAAGTAAGCACGCTTCACATGTCTTGTATGATTCAAAATCAAACGAAGTTAAAAGCCCATCAGAATGAAGCTTCTTGATGAGATTCTCACTTATATGACCCAAACGACAGTGCCACATGTAGGTAGGACTTAAATCATTAGGTCGAGGCTTTTAGCACTAATATTACAGATAGGTGCATCATCAAGATTTAAAATGAACAACCCATTCGTAATGGATGCAAAAGCCACAAACATGCCATTCTTAGAGATCACACAACCATTGTTTTCACTCGCAAATGAATAACCATCCTTCATCAAACATGAAGGAGACATAATGTTTTGACTCACACTAGGAACTAGATAACAATTATTTAACTCCAAAATAAATCCTAATGGGAGGTGGAGTTGCATCGTCCCGACAGTCAACGCAGCAACCTTTGCATTATTGCCTACCCGAAAATCAACTTCTCCTCTTTTCACGCTTCTACTTCTTAACATTCCCTGCATCGAATTGCAAATATGGGCAACCAATCCGTATCAAATACCCAAGAATTAATATAAGAATCAGCGAGAAAAATTTCTGTAATGTGAATAGCAAGTGTACCTGCTGTGGCTGTACCCTTACCGTCGTGATCCTTAATAGAGGCCAAGTACTGCTTGCAATTCCTCTTCTAGTGACCAAGTTCTTTGCAATAAAAGCACTCTACATCAGCAGCTGGTCCAGCCTTGGGCTTTTGGTTTGGCTTGGATACTTATCCTTTGCCTTGCCCTTCTTCTTTTTAGATTTACCCTTCTTCTTAAAGTTGGGTTTGTTTTGGACCGCCATCACATGGCCGCTACTGCTAGCGCTTTTCTTTATGTCACCCTCTACTGTGTTCAGCATGCCACATAGTTCATTGAGGCCCTTCTCAGCCACATGCATATGGTAGTTCGTAATGAAGTTTCCATAGCTGGGCGGAAGAGATGCCAAAATGAAGTCAGTGGCCAACTCTTGGCTTATTGGGAAGCCTAGCTTCTCCAACCTCTAACTGTAACCAACTATCTTGATTACATGTGGCCCAACTGCTGCGCCTTCTGCTAGCTTGCATTCCAGAAAGGCTTTGGACACATTGAACCTTTCAGTCCTAGCCTGAGTCTAGAACATATCCTTGAGTGCCACGATCATATCGTGCGCCTCATGGTTTGTCTCAAACTGCACCTACAGCTCAGGCTCCATGCAAGCAAGCATCAGGCAACTCACTTCAAGATTAGCATCCATTGCCTTCTTGTAAGCGGTTTTAGCTACAGCAGTTGCATCTTCACTAGGATCCTCTGGCATTGGGGTGTCTAGAACGTCTTCCTTTTTTTAGCCCTGAGAACAATTCTCAGGTTACAGATCCAATCTGTATAGTTTGTTCCATTTAACTTATCCTTTTTAAGAATTGATCGCAAAGTAAATGTTGGTGTGCTAGGTGCCATTTTTCTACAACAAAATAATGCAAAATACTAAGACAAAAATATCCATGACAGAGTAAATCATATTAAACATTTAATAGAGTCTACTCCCACTAAAATCAATATCCCTCGGTTGATACTTAGCGATTCAGAACCCGCAACTAACAAATCTACTAGTGAGCTTTAGCATCACCGCTAGAAGACAAGGTAGATCGGTAAGCAACTCCTTGCTAATCATATCATATATATGACTTCTGTTGTTGGGTGACATCT
This sequence comes from Zea luxurians, assembly GCA_029449295.1. Lineage (NCBI taxonomy): Eukaryota > Viridiplantae > Streptophyta > Magnoliopsida > Poales > Poaceae > Zea > Zea luxurians. The sequence goes on from JAOPSE010000002.1 coordinate 15,969,054, forward strand.
CTATGTCTCGGCTCCCAACCTTATGCCCCAAAGTCCTTAACCATTAAGCTGACTTTGTTTAAGTTAACCAACCCTTTCTGCAGTTCGTATCTGATACAAACCTATCTTGTCAAGGAAAACTGGTGGCACCCTAATTTCATAGACCCACCACCAATTGTACAAGACTTATGATAGTGAAAGGTTTGGAGAGGCATTTAAGCTTAAACATTTATAAGGGATCATCCTACTTATTTCATCGCACACAATGACATATATGCAACATGAACAAGTAGAACATTAAGAATGGCATTCACACAACAGTTGTGATTTGGTATGGCTTGCTGTCACATGGTGATCCCCATCTCCAATAATCTGTCCATCACGATGATCTCCATCTCCATGATATAGGTATGCCATCCTTCAGGTGATGAGTCCTTCAAGACCTATCTAACGTATGCTGGTAAACAAATTACATATACGCTTTGGATCATCACATGTTGACATGCAGGTCATTACAATAAATTTGGACAATAAATATGGCTCCAGCCGTATTGCCCTGGTCATGACATGCAGGTCATGAACAATTCATTAATATGCATCATATACACACAATAGCCATACCGATCACAAGATATCCTACAAAAATAGGTTAGATAAACACGTTTCTATATGTTCGCCACTACAGCAGATAGCCACGGCGGTATGTATGGAAATTCCACTGAAAATCTCATGCGATTAATCAAATCAACCCAAATTCGAGACTTTCGACCCGAAGAAGATTACACTCATGACGTCGATCTGTTACGTCAATCTGCTGGTTGTGTATGCAGTTAGCCCCGATGGTGATTCCAGCCGGTAGGGGCAAGTCGCACACATAACATAGAAGGACGAACTAATCTCTTTATCTTTAGTCATATAAGATGTAATCTACTCCAACCCCTTAGAACCAAATGATCTAATCACACCATGCATCAAGTAGATCCATCTCATGAACCTAGATCTAGACCTAAAACTACGCAGAACCTCCTCTGATACCACTGTAGGATTATGGGGAGGCTACGCTAGCGAAAAACAAAATTTTTGACCCCATAAAACCAAGAACTATTGCAGTTATAGGTCATGGAATTACCACTAGACGCGCAGGGCAGCGGAAGACGTCTTGAGGTAGACGAACACGTCGAGCAGTGCCATGCAGTTGCCGGCGTCCTTCACGTCCTCGCGTGGTTCGTCCTAGTGCTCTAGATGCAGCACCTCCGAGGTATCCACACGTATAGGGAGGAAGTGCCACGTACCGAACTGCTAGGTTCGTGACGGCGGCTGCGCGAGGGCGAGAGGCAAGCAGCTGCTCGTTTGGTGGTGGCAAATTTGGGTTAACCTAACCGCGCCCCCGGTCCTCATTATATAGGCATTATGGTGGGCTTCTGACTCTGAGACCCATCAGTAACATCGAGTGCTGGCGGTGGTTGACTCGGTCGGGTGTCGGGGCGGCTTCCTGGCTTGGGCGCGGTTGGGGCCTAGCGCTGCTCGGTGTCACGTCTTGGCGCGGCCGGGTCGCGGTTGGACTGGCGCGGTTGGGACAGGGGTGCGCGGCGGGGTTCTTGGCGTGCGGTCCTGCATGGCGGCGTCGGGCAGTGGGTGCAGGGCTGGCGGCGGCTTGGGGAGGAGGCAGCAGGGACTCGCGTGTGGCTGGGGTTCATGGGCCCCTAGTGGGCCTAGGGTTAGGGTTAGGGTTTGTTGTTTTTTTCTAAATTCGAAATACATTTTTAAATAACTCTAAAATTAATAATAATAATACCAAAACTATTTATAAATAAAATATTTATTTTTAGACTAATATTATTATATTATTTACTAGGATTTTCCTATAAGAAGAAATACTATAAAATATTATTAAATATCCAATAATCAATCAAGCACAATTCAAAAATTATTTCAATTGCAAATAAATAATAAACACTTGAACAAAAAATTATTACCCTAATTACCACAATAACTAAATTCATTATTTTTAGTTGATGGCTTTTATAGTGTTACAAACCTACCTCTCTTAATAGAATCTCGTCCTCGAGATTAAGAAACTTCCGAGAATAACTGGGGGAATTCTTCTCTGAGTTCATCTTCTCTTTCCCAAGTGGCCTCATCTTTCGAATGATAACTCCACTGAACCTTGCACATGTTAATGGCTTTACTCCATGTAATTCTGTGAGATGTTTCTAGAATTCTGACAGGGTACTCCGAATAAGTCAAATCCTCATTAACATTCAGTTCCTCCATGGGTAACTGTTCCTCCGGTACTCTTAAGCACTTCTTGAGTTGTGATACGTGAAATACGTCATGCACATCCGATAAACTATCGGGTAGCTCTAACTAGTAGGCTACTTCACCTTTTCTTTCCAAAATCTTAAATGGGCCAATATAGCGAGGAGATAATTTTCCCTTACCTTAAACCTTTTCATTCCTCTCATAGGTGAAACTTTAAGGTATACGAAGTCTCCTACTTCGAATATCAACTCCCTTCTTCTATTATTAGCATAGCTTTTCTGTCTTGACTGTGCTGTCTTCAAATTTTCTCTGATAATCTACACTTGTTTTTCTGCTTCTTGGAGAATTTCTGGACCAAATACTTGACTTTCTCCGGTCTGATTCCAATAAAGCGGTGTTCTACACTTTCGTCTGTAAAGTGCTTCAAATGGTGCCATTTTTAGACTTGCTTGATAACTATTGTTATACGAGAATTCTGCATAAGAAAAACTTTTATCCCAGCTTCTACCATGCTTTAGAGCGCAAGCTCTTAGCATATCTTCCAACACTTGGTTTGTTCTTTCCGTTTGCCCATCCGTGTGGCGGAACCGCCATAGCTGGTATCAAAGCAAATTCCACCACAGAGAAGCACAATAAACCATGAATACCAATTTTCAAAAATCTAAAACTTCCTTAGAAACCAGCATTTGAATCGTCAGGACTAGAACACTAGACCTAGGACGAAAGGCCTTAGGAATAGAGGGAAAAATAGGTGGCTAAGTGAGTAGGCCCTGTGGGCCAGTCCTTAGCGTTTTTTAAGGGATGCCCTAGAAGCACCCTTTATTTCGGAGAGGAGACGTTATTTTCAGCACGCATGCATTATAAAAATAAAAAGGAATAGGAACCAAGTAAAAATTTGAGCTAACCCGCTTCCTTTGTAACCACTCAGGCTCTTTTATTTTCTTCTTTCCACCATAATCTTTACCTCTGGTACCCTTCCACAGATGACTTCACCCACCCCCACCAGTGGAGGAGACACTTGTTTCAGCTCTGACTTCCTTTCTCACGATGGCTTTCCTTCCATCTTGTGGGAAGTGCTTAACTCTGCCGGTTACCCTATGCCCCCTTTGTACACGGTGCAGCTGTACGAGGAGCATCGGGTACCTCGTTGCCGAGTCTGGCTGACTTTGGAGGCTCATCCCCTTCAGCCGGGTTGGCATTCTCTTGACTCCGAGATGATTGGATTTAGGACGGATGACACCACTGAAGCAGCAGCCATGAAGACTCTAACAACTTTTTGTGGTTACCATCCCCTAGAGATGGTGATGCACCCACTGGGACTCTTTCCTACTGAAAAGAAGGATGACCCCATGTGGTGCAACCGCGTGATCCATGTGAAGGATGTGTGGGCGATGTATCCTGACTTGGTTGGGAAGGTCACTGTTCAGTGCATGAGTGCGTTGTACCACCTTCAGGCCCTGTAGAGCGACGTTATGGCACATCTTGCTAACCTCGCTCAAACCACCAAGCTCACCCTCGACAGCCGAGAATACTTTGTGGTCGACTTGTCCTCTGAGTTGTGGAGAAGGACCTACAGGTGGAGAGGCTGAGCCAGCGCATTACCACCTTGGAGCAGCAGGTGGAGATCCGAGACAACACCACTGATGTCTTGGAGAACCAGCTCCATGATGTGCAGCGGGAACTCGAAGAAGCTAATGACCACCTGGACATGCATCACTTGGAGATGGAGGCCAATGAGGCCGGAAGCGAGGGAGAAGAGGCTCCTGAGGAGTTAGGACCAGCCCCTGGTGCCAATGTGACTACCTCCGTGGTGCCCCCTTCACCCGCATCTAGTGTTGCTTCCACCACTCAGGGTTAATCAATCGTTTTGACGCTTTAGGCGGATAGAAACCTACACGAGCTTAGTAATGGTAGATTTTGGACTAGGCTTATGGGTACTTTCCCCTAATTGATGTAACCCTTGAGAACTTTTGAGATCTGTGGGATGTTTGTAACCATGTTATCCTCGTTCGAACTTAATATTATGATTCTGGCAATTTCTTTCCATATGAGATAAAAGCGTATCGTTCGAAATTGTGAATTGGGATAACAATGGCGACAATCTCTATTTTTAGATGGCAGCTAGGCAGCGCCGCGGGCATAACGAGTAGGTTCCCCCGCCACCTCCTCTAGCTCCCACAGTGCAGGAGCTGATGGCCCAGCAGAACGAGATTCTGCGACAGCTTTTGCAGCACCAGCCCCACCCTCAGCAGTATGGTGGAGGTCAGCTGCAGCGACCTCCGGCAGTAGCGACCTACCAGGAGTTCCTGAGTACGCAGCCGCCCTTGTTCACCAAGGCAGAGGATTCGCTGGACGCCGACGTTTGGTTACGCGTCGTGGAGTCCAAGTTTCCCCTCCTCACAGGAGACTGCCCTGATGATACCAAGACTTGCTTCGCCGCGCAGCAGCTTTATCTGCTCGAACTTGGTGGGACCACTTCCGTGCTATGCTACCTGCTGATCATGAAGTTTCTTGGGAGGAATTCAAGACTGCTTTCAGAGGACACCACATCCCAGTTGGAATTCTTGATCGCAAGCTGAATGAAATTCTAGCACTCAATCAAGGAACCCGCATGGTCTTGCAGTATGCTCAGGCCTTCAACGACCTGTGCTAGTACGCAGGTTATCATGCTGATTCCAATGAGAAGAAGAGAGACCGCTTCCATAGGGGTCTCAACACCAAGCTGCGTGAGCGTCTCAACACTGTCCGGGCTGATAGCTTCAATGAGTTGGTCAACCTGGCCATCTCCCTGGAGGATTGTATTGTAGCTCACCGGGCAGAGAAGAAGAGAAAGGCACCAATGGCAGCACCCTCCGCTCAGACCCAGAGGTTCAAGATTGTTTCCCACAATCAGAGCAGGTGATTTCAGCAGTAGGCAGGCAGATGGGTGATCAAACCACCTCAGCAGCAGCCAGCACCCACTCGTTTTCCAGCTCCCGCTCCAAGGAACAATCTGCCTCCGCAGCAGTAGTTCCAACACAGAAATGGGAACCAGTGCTTCACTTGTGGCAATGTGGGCAACTATGCCAAGAATTGCCCAAGAAATCAGCAGAGGCAGATGCCAGCACCAAATCAAGACAAGGGAAGAAAGCAGAAGGTACAAGTCAGGCAAGGGAAGCTTAACTTCACTACTCTAGAGGAGTTACCTAAGGGAGCCCCCATCATGACAGGTATCTTTTCAGTTTATAATCAACCTGCATTAATTCTGTTTGATTCTAGTGCATCTCATAGTTTCATTAGCCAAAAGTTCAGTGTTAAATGTCGATTGCCTTTCTATCACACAAAAGGGTCATTCATGATAGCCACACCTGGGGGTAAAATTGCAACCAACCAATTAAACCAAAGTGTGCCTATTCAATTAGGAAGCCACATTATCAAAACCACCCTTCTTGTCTTGGGTTTGGAGAATGTGTGTTGGGGACTTGTTCTCAAATGCTATGAGTTAAGAACAAGGCAACACATAATGTTAAAGGTTAATGTCCTTCGTCCTTCGAAGCATTATTTCCCTTAGGATATAATGATCCTCAGACGAAGATTATGAAAGACATACCTTCATCATCGTAGTGTATATTAATGAAAGAAGAAGCATATGAAATATGTAAGACAACATGAATAATTATATGACATCATTGATATATCCTCTTTTTATTAACATAGACAAATACAAACAAAATTGAATCATATTTGTACCTTCGGCTTGATAGAAGGTAAAAGTCCAAGCGTGACGCACGAGTGAATACCAGTCAGTGTGAACAGTACGGGGGAACTGTTCATCTATTTATAGGCATAGGACGCAGCCTATGAGAAATTACATTCATGCCCTTTACATTCATTGTTAACTAATAGTCAACTCTATGAGGACTAGATAGCCTTTTCCCCTTTAAGTCGGTTCCTTTCTTCGCCATTTAGCCGAAGCTCCCCCGTGCGTAGCTTCGGAGCAACTCCAACCTTCGTCGCGATCATGCTTTTAGCCCGAGTCTGAAGGTACCTATTCATATGCTAGACTTGGAAGGTTTTGTTAGACCTCGTTTTTGAGGACCTTCGAAGGACGAAGGCCCCCAACAGTAGCCCCTCGCAGTATTAATTTGTTTAAGATAACGAATTCAGACTTTGATATGGACGAAGGCCTTAAGCTGAAGGTTCGAAAAAACACCTTCCCTTTGCTAGAATAGCAATAGTCAATGACAGGCGGGGCCCCTTGGTTTAGAGCGCGCCGAGCGTATAAATAAGAGCTCGCACCAACCTCATTTGGTACACTGCCTGTGACATTTGCTTTATTTTCTCAATTTCATAGCTGTTGCTCACTAACACTTGCTAGTTTTTCAAAGCTTTTCAAGCTTCGGTTTGAAAGACATTTTCATCATCTCTGAAGGAAAGAATGTCTCAGGACAAGAATGTTGCCGCTGAGACAAAGCTTGCTGAAGAGGAGAAGCTTTTTGAGGAGAAGAAGGCTGTGAATCCATACATTGCTGGATTTATCAAGTCAATGGCAAAAACAAATACAGAAAAGATTACTAAGGAGATATTGGAGGGCCTGTCTGAGGATACTGGTGACAGTGACAGTTATGATGCAGAAAGTGGTGGTGAAGATTCTAGGATCGACCCTGGAGACCTAGCCATACAATTTTTCGAAAATCTTCCATTAAGCAAAATCACCTCGAAAACATGAGGGGAAGATACTTTCGAGATATGTCTATTGTGAGGGCTGGCGGAGACAACAACGTCCCGGCCCCTGAGGAAAGAGAAGTTGTGATTTTCCGAAGCTTCTTCAAAGCTGGGCTTTGGTTTCCGTTGAGTAAGTTTGTAGTTGAAGTATTGAAGACCTACCAAGTTTTCCTTCACCAACTGACCCCCGAAGCTATATTGAGGATGGGAATCTTCGTCTGGGCAGCGAGAAGCCAAGGGATAGAACCAAGTGCGAAGTGCTTCTGTAGCATGCACGAACTTTTGTATGAGAGGCCATGGGGAAAGAACAGTATCTTCAGTTGTTATGGATTTATCGCCCGTCCCAATGCCAGTCACCCTATGCCGACATTTCAGAAGAGATGGCCCAGAAATTGGATGGAAGAATGGCTTTATGTGAAGAATGACTTGTCAGCGAGGGAGGACATTAAAGGTATTATCATGCACCCCATATGGTCCCGCTTCGGCCTCCGAAGGCCGAAGGTTGAAATTGATGAAGCTGCCGAAGCGTGTCAAAAGGCGTTTGGTACTGTCTGCTTCTTCATTGGTACCAGAGATTTAATTCAAGAACATATAGCATTCAGAGTATGGCCGCTTGCAGAGAGCTGGGAAATGCCGAAAGAAACTATTTCCAAATCTAGCGAAGGTGAACTGGTCCGGCTAAAATATACATTTAGATATGGGGATAAATTCGATGAACCAAATGATGATTGGTTGAAATGCATCGAAGTTACAAGTGATGAACTACTTGGATCATACTCCAAGGCAGAAGATAATGCGTTGTCTACAGCCTTCGGAGGTCGGGAAAAAAGAGAATAAACAGAGTTTTTGACGCCATTGGCTTCATCTACCCCGACTACCACTACCCGGTGCGGGGCCAAGGGAAGAAGAGGAAATCTGCTGGTCAGGCCGCCCCGGCTGATCCTGCACCGAAGGCTGCAGGCAAAAAGATGAAGGTACTTACCAAGCGGCCACGTTACATTGTACCGGCCATGGTGCCTGAGTTTGGGGTGGAGGCCTCTTCGGCTGCTGAATCAAGAGGATCTGCTATAGCACAGAAGGCTGAAGAACCGGCTACGATGCCGAAGGCACCCTCGGTTGAATCAGTTGAGACGAAGGTTTACAAAGAAAAGGCTGACAGGTCAACAACTGAAGAGGTGAAAAAGATGCCAGGGATTTTAAGTCCTTCGACAGAAGGCACAGCGCTGAAGGCACAAAAGAGTTCTGTCGTGACTCCTAAGAGGAGGAGGATGGTAAATGTATTAGATGTTTTGGAAACGGTCGATTATATAGGCCCTGCTCCCGTAGAGAAGGTTGCTGAAACTATCGCAACGCATTCCAAGTCTGATACTGAGCAAATAGAAGTCGAGACTACATTAACCTAGGCTGAAGCTAGGGCAGAGCCCATGGTGGCTGTTGAGATGAAGCTAGCCGCCACCAAGCAGAAATCTGAAGAAATAACTCCAGATATTAATATAGTTTTTGAGAAGAGTGCGGCCAAAGAGGCTGAATCCTTTGTCCCTGAAGCGCTCTCCGAAGATCTTGATTATATTATTTGACATGCTTCGGGAAAGAGATTATCTGAAGAAGAAGTTTATGAGGCTAAACACTATGCCCGAGAACTGAAGTATCCGAAGGGGGCCTTAGTGTTTAATGGTACGGACGAAAATGATTTCCTGTACTGCCTCCCAGACAACAAACAATTATCTGTCTGCCGAGAGATGGTCAGAAGTATGGGTTTTCCGAAGCTTGAAGCTGGCCTCTGTGCCATGACAAAGGACGATCTGGCAGACAGTCTTGCGTACAACAGTCTGAAGGTACCGAAGTTGCAAATTTTGAAACTTATAGATTCTGGAATGAAATATTTCTATTCTTATGTTAATCCTTTTAACCTTTCTTGCAGGGATTGATACTCAGCAACGCCCTAAGGGCGCAAAAGAATGCTGAAGATGAGAGCTGCACTATAGCTCTCAACAACCATCGAACGGAGGTTATCAGACTTAGGAACGAAGCCATAGAAAAAGACAAGATTCTACTTTCATTGGTGGACAAAGTAAAAGAAGACGAAGCTAGTTTCAGGGCTCAAGCTAAAATTCAAAAGAATGAGATTTAAGACCTTCGAAAATAGCTGGCCGAAAGCAGAGAGAAGTGTGGTCTCGCAGAGGCCAACCGAGATATTAGTGAATATTGGAGAAATTATCTAGAAAAACAGTCGAAGAACTTCGCACGTCCGAAGAAAGATGCTTCGAAAAATCCCTAGGCTGCGTGGAGAAAATAAAGGCTAGTTTCGCCAACGTGGGCGCCTATTCAAATGAAGATAACTTTATTCGAGGCGACCTCGAAGGTGTTATAGAATGGATAAGTGGAGAGGTCGAAGCTTTTGAAGAAATTTTGAGTGATCGCGGGGATGTCTGCGCATTTTTTGGTGCGAGAGGAATTTCAACTATCTTGGAGAAGGCTGGCTGCGAACATGTCAAAACCCTGGCTCAGGCCGAAGCTGCCTTCTCCGTGGATGTTACGAAGGATCCCTCAGTCGAAGCAAGTTTAATGGGCGGAAAATTCTATACTGACATCTGGGCCAATGGCGGACACGAAATGGCTCACGAAATAATGAAGAAAAGCGAGAAAGACATGCATGAGGCCCGAATTCAAGCTAAGCAAGCTGAAGAAGCTGCAGAGCGCGAGAGGCGCATAGATATTTCGCGGCATCTAGCTTCGTCATTTGTTTTCGTGACTTCGAACTGATTAATTTTTTCTATTGTAGCTGAACTATCTCCTCCACCAAAACCGTTTGACCCCCTGGCTGACCCAGAAACAAAAGAAGCAATAGATATCATCAATGTAGCCGAATCTATTGTTGACGAAGTTGTTAACAAGTTGCTAAATGAAGTTGTGGAGAAGGTCCTGAAGAGGACTAGTACTTATTTGTAAAAACATTTTTAGATGATCAATGTAACTTTGCTGTATCAAGACTGCGATACTCGATGTGTATGTTTTTGAATCTAATATGTAAATCTTTTGTAATTCAGTTCTTTGTGAGGCATGAAACTTTATATACATACCGCTTTTTGAGCCTTCAGCGAAAAAACACCTTCCCTTCTTTTCATGCTTCGTAAAGAAGAAAATTCGTGCTTCGGGAAAAAATATCCTTGCATCGTAAAAACATCCCATCTTTGTAAGCAAAGGATCCCTTCTTTGGCATTAAAACTGATGAAGCTGTATTTCTCAGCTTTGTGCCTTAGCACGCTTTCATTTTTTATAAAGCAGTCTCCAAAGATCGACTTCGTATTCAATTCGTGTCATTGGTGCAATATGATGTATGATGTGATGTTATGCGGGATGATGTGATGATATGATGCAAAGGATGATGCTAATGCCGAAGATACGCACCCACACACCCATACTGGAACACACCATCTCTGCGTGCCCTTAGGAACGATTGGAATCTCTTTGCCGTTTATTTTTCGGCTTCAGCATTTATTTTTTGGTGTAAGTTCTGCATCCCCTTAGGAATGACTTTTGAACTTCTTCACCTTCTATTTCGGCGGTATTTTTCGCGTTGACTTTTCGCGCTTCGCCTTATATTTCGGTGGTATTTTTCGCGTTGACTTTTCGCGCTTCGCCTTGTATTTTGGCGGTATTTGGCTCTGCATTCCCTTATGAACGACTTTTAAGCAAAAAACATACACTGCGCTCCTTTGGGAATGACTTTTTGTGGCTTCGGCAAGACTTATGCTGCGCTCCCTTAGGAATGACTTTTTAAGCTTCGACAATTTTCGAGCTTCGTAAATCTGTGAAGAAGATATATTTCATTTTAATAGAAGCGAAACTATTACAAAGAATTAAAACAAGATTTGCATTACTTGTCCTTTATTAAAAAACAAAGTGGCATAGAATAAAAAAGTGCTTCAGAAAGTAGGATATCTCTCAATAGATGTGCTTTGACTCCGGCACAGTACTGTTGACTATGCGAGCTTCGGATTCCTCCCTGAAATCCCTCTGCTGTTAGGTGTGCTGGCTCCCTTATGGCTGCTGACCCCGTGAATAGGTAGGTTGTAGTGGTGGCGGAGGTGGAAGCTGTGGCCAAGAAGCCTGTGGCTGACTAGCCGAAGCAACAGAAGCTGCAGAGTGATTACCCACATATTCTGGTATGTAGGGTGAATGGCACGAAGCAGTGTGCAAGACCTGCTTCGGTTGATTCTGCCGAGCTTCGGCTTCTGCAATCTCCTTCTGCTTTTGGATAGTGATTTGGCACTTTCTTGTAGTATGGCCCTTGTCTTCACCATAAAATAAATAGTAGATCTTCCTAGGCTGATCCCCATATCTTCCTCCGAAGCCCCTGGCACCTCTGCCTCTTGGAGCTGGCGGCCGAAAAGAGCTTTGTTGCTGCCCCGAAGATTGTGAGGTATTGTTGGGTACCATAATTAGGGGTACCCCCAACACTCCTAATCACGGCTGGTAAACACCCTCAGACCAACTAACGAGCGCGGTTCTAGTCAAGGCTTCGTCTACCCAAGGGACGCGACCTCGCCGAACCCAGCCTCGGGCTGGAGCAGTAGTCCCAGACGAGTTCACGCCCCGCCCGAGGGCCTCCTTAGGCAGCGGGCACCTCCTCGGCTCTCCTGAAGCCCGGCTCGGACAGGCTTCGTTATGAAGCAACCTTGGCCGGACCGCCTCACCAACCGACCGCTTCGCAGGCGCATTCAATGCAGGGGGCGCCTGACGCCATGTCCTGACACACGCGCCTCAGTCGGCTTGGACGAAGTGACCGCAGTCACTTCGCCCCTCTCTTTTACTGTCCGATATGACGGGAAAACAGCGCTGCCCGCCCCGCTCTGAATGTCGTGCCAACCACCCAAGCGAAGCTGACAACAAGTCACAATCAACCACCGAGTTCGGTCTCGGGTGCAACAGGAAGCTCTGCCTCGCCCGACCTCAGGCTCTAGCCTCGGGAGGAGGTCTCCGCCTCACCCGACCCCCGGACTCAGCCTCGACCTCAGTCTCGGGAGGAATCGCGTCCTCGCCTGACCCTGGCCTCGGCCTCAAGAGAAGTATTCACCTCGCCCGACCTTGGGCTCGGACCGACCGCGCCAACAGGGGATACATCATTACCCTATCCCTAGCCAGCTCAGGCTACAAGGAACAAGACCGGCGTCCCATCTGGCTTACCCCGGCGATGGGTAATGATGGTGCCGCGCGTGCAACCATGACACCGGTGGCTCTTAGCCCCTTACGGCAGCAAGGAGACGTCAGCAGGATCCTTGCCGCGCTGCCAGTTGTGCTCCTACAGGGCTTAGGCGCTTCTCCGACGACCACGCTATCACGTGTACAGGGCTCAGGCTCTCCCCCGACAGCCACGTCGGCCTGTACACCAGGCTTAGGCATTTCTCTACCGGACACGTTAGCGCATAGCTACACCCCCATTGTACGTCTGGACCCTCTCCTTGTGTCTATAAAAGGGAGGTCCAGGGCCATCCTGGAGGGGGGTTCGCGCGGGGAAGGAGCGAACAAACAGGCTCCCTCTCTCTCTCCCTCTCGTGACATGCTTGTATCCCCTACTACGAGCGGCACCCCTGGTGCAGGTTAATACAAGGCTTGTCCCACCTCTTGTGTTCCATCCCGCGCCAACCCATCTGGGCAGGGGCACACAGCGACAATCTCACTCGTCGGTCTAGGGACCCCTCGGGTCCGAAACGCCGACAGTTGGCGCGCCAGGTAGGGGCCTGCTGCGTGTTAACGAACACCTTCCCATTGAGTTCTAGATGGGGAGTCTTCAGCAACCTCTTCAGCCTGGGACAGTGCTCCGCTTCGGGAGTGTTGGGGACTTGTTCTCAAATGCTAAGAATTAAGAACAAGGCAACACAGAAAATGTTAAGCATTAAAGTCCTTCGTCCTTCATAACGATATATCCCTTCGGGATATAAAGCATCTCGGACGAAGGTTACGAAGGACATACCTTCGTAAGCATAACAACGAGGGACGAAGTACTCATATAAATCATGAAGTATAGAATAAACATTTAAATGTTATCATAGAATCATTTCCATTTCTACAAACATGAACAAATATAAATGATTTCAAATTACAAATGTACCTTCGGTCCTGAGGAAGGCGAGAATACAAGTGCGATGCGAAGGCTTATGACAGGTTCGCGTGAACAGTACAGAGGTACTGTTCATCTATTTATAGGCACAGGTCGCAGCCTGTGACAAATTACAATTATGCCCCTTACAAAAGTTTACAACATTGACTCAGACCTATATGTATAAAAAGGTCATTCTATCTCTTATGTCGGTTTGAAACGCCGAAGCTCCATGAAAAGGAACCTTCGGCCATCTCTTGGAGACGACTTCAGCCGAAGCTGCTTCTTCGTGTGAGACCTTCGGCGCACCGAAGCACGACCCCAACAGTAGCCCCTTTCGCGGTGCTAGATCGTTTTTCGTAACGAGCTTGACCCGTGAAAAAAGCCTCTTCAGCTTCGGGAAGCCGAAGGTCCAAAAAAACACCTTCCCTGAGCTCGTTGCAGAGAAACGATCCGACTTCCGAGCGCGTGCCAGGCCCACTTTGCAGAGTTACTGTTTGACCTTTGCGGTCCACTGCACAGCGAGTACAAGTGACTGCCCGCGTGGTGCAAAAATCCTGCCGCTTCGCCTTCTTACCTGCAGCACTATATAAACAAACAGGTAGGTGTGAAGTTACCACAGCATTCATTGCTATTTGCACTGTTTTGCTGCCAAAATTTTCGACCATAGCCGAAGCTTGAGTCTCAGAATCGAACGAAGGTCCATCTCGACGTCTGCTTCGTCAGAAAGAAGAGCTTCGGAGAAAAGGAAAAGGAAAAAAGTTTCTGACTTCCCCAAACTCAGAATCAAATGGCGAGAGTACGATCTACTGCCAAAGTTGTACGTGAGGGAGACGAAGCCGAAGGTTCGGACACTGTGCCCATCTCCGAAGCGATGCAGCGTTCCGGTCTACTGACTGCGGAAGAAATGCCTGCTGCTGAAGCAAACCCAACAACTGCCGAAGGAGAAGAGGAAAACATTGAAGGGACTGACCCCGAAGATGACTACCGCATTGCTATGCCCAGCAAGCCCAGTCACCTGGATTTTGGGAAATCAACTGTTTCAAAAGCTGATCTTTCGAAGATGGTGAAAGCAGGTTATTTCAATGAAGATCAGAAGAAACTACTCCGCTTCGGGGGAGAAGAAACCACCCCGAAGCCAGGGAAGGATGAGATTGTTATCTTCAAGAGCTTTTTAAAGGCTGGGCTTAGATTCCCTCTTCACAATATTGTTGCGGAGATACTGAAGAGGTTTGGTATCTTCTTTCATCAATTGACTCCTAACGCCATCGTTAGGCTCAATGTTTATATCTGGGCCCTCCGAAGTCAAGCTGTGGAACCGTTTGCCGACAGCTTCTGCCGAGTTCACGAATTACATTACCAAACAAAGGCCAGAAAAGATGGGCTACATGATAATTTCGGTTGCTATAATTTTGCCTACCGGAAGACAACAAAGTGTCCTGTCATCAGCTACCGAAGCAAATGGCCAGCAGGCTGGAAATCTGAGTGGTTTTATGTAAAAGTTGACGAAGACAAAGAAAAATTGGTACAAAGCCCTCTGGATTTAATCTTTGGAGAGACAAGGCCACGATGCCGCATCGGCGATCTAGAAGGTCCCACCTGGGCTGCTCTGGGTGAATTTGAAATTATTTCAGAACATATTGGCACCAGGGATCTAGTTCAGGAGTTCTTGGCATTCAGAGTTTTCCCTACTCTAAAAGAGTGGGAAATACCGAAGCTGGAGGGAGAGAAGAAGAAGGGGGAGCTTGTCCGGCTTCCCTATCACTTCAAGTTTAAGAAGTACTTCAAAAAACCCTGCAAAGAGTGGTTAGACACAGTTGAGGTGATGTGCAATGAAATTCTGGGGAATTACTCCAAAAAAGAGGATCAACTAATGACAGCGGCCTTCGGTGCCCGACCGAAGCGAAGGCTGAACCGAGTGCTTGATGCCCTGGGCTTCGAGTACCCAGACTATGAGCAGTTGAACAAGGGTGCCGAGGGCCACAAAAGAAAAAGAGTAGCCGAAACTCTGATCAGGGATGAAGAAAGACCAGCAAAGGAGAAAAAAATTCCCAAGAAAAGAAAAATATCTACTCCGAAGCGCAAATCACCCGAAGAAGAGGGGTCCCCCACACCGCCTTCTACCAGCGACGTGGAGGAAATTTTAAAGGTAATGACTGAACCCATGCCCACGAAGCTAAGTCCATTAGGGCTCCAACTGACGAAGCTTTTTCAAAAGGTGGACGAGCCGGATCAAACGAAGATAAACAAACCCAAGCGGCAAAGAATTATTGCGGTAACTGAAGTTATCGACAAGACGCCGCCTAGGGCGTCAATTCAAAAAATGGCAGCTGCTGAAGGTACAGCAATCGTCGAAGGCGTAGCTTCGGAGGTCGCGGCTACCGAAGCCGCTACAGCCGAAGATACAAACTTAGAAACTACCATTGAGGACATTAACAAGATTTTGGAAGACATAGCTGCAGAAGAAGCTGGTGCTACTACTGAAAAAACCATGGCCACAGTGCCTGAGAAAGGAAAAGAAATAGCCGAAGACACTTCGGACGACGAAGCCTACTCTTTCTAGAATTTAGTTGGGCAGAAACTGACGAAGGACGAAATAGAAGAACTCAAGGACTATGCCAAATCTTGCGGCTACAAGCCAGGAGCCCTTCTATTTGGAGGCATTGATGACGAAAAATTGGGCTGCATTCGAGACCAAACTGGAGCTAAGGTAATCGGTACTCTATCAAAGAGTATCGGTTTTCCGAAGCTAGAGACAGACATCAGCCGCTACCGACGACAACATATCGTCGGCAGCTTATTTTACTCCAACTTCAAGGTAAACAACCTTTCCTCTGGTTTTTATTGCTGTTAATAATGAAAATACTACTAACGTAAGTTGTTTCTGTACAGAGCATGCTACTGAGCAAAGCTCTGAAGATGCAACAAGACTTGGAGGACAAAAAACACGAAGCTATAATCGAAAATTTAGAGAGCAAGATAAAAGAACAATCAACTATCATTGAAAAGAAAGACTTCGAGCTCCAATCCGCCGAAGGCCTGCTGGCAGAGACTGAAGCTAAGGTATCAGAATTGAATTCTAAGCTTATCAGTCAATCAGAACAATTCAATCAGGAGAAGCTGGAGCTTAATTCGAAACTTAAAGCCGAAGTCCAGACCAGTTCAGAGTTGAAGAAATCGTTAGCAAGCCTTCAAGACAAATGCTTAAAATTTAGCAACAATTGTATTGGACGATTAAAAAAGATATTTTACTCTGTTGGAGCCAGCAGCGGGAAATTTAACCCTTCAGCGGAAAATTTACCACAGGCCTTCGATCATATTGAAGCTGAAATCGAAGAACTTGACGAAGTTATAGCCGGGCACGGCGACTTCTGTGCCTGGGTAGCTTCTCGAGGTACCGCTGCTGCATTCCTGAAGGCCGGCTGCGAGCATGGAAAAATTGTCAACAGGCCCAACTTCACCTTATCTCCATCAATCCTGGATGATATACCTGACCTCGCCCGAAGCATCTCAAATAGATTTATAAAAATGATATGGACAAAAGGCGGGCGGGAGAAGGCTGGAGACGAAGCCCGAAGTCATCTTGAACCAGTAAGAAATGATACTTCGTACTTACCTTTTCCTTTGCACTTGATTCTTACTCACGATTCCTTGATTTATGTAGGATGACGAAGGTGAAGATGATGCTTAAGTTATGTCGCCGAAGCTGTCGCCGAAGCTGAAGCTTAATGAAGATCAGCAGAAATGTACTATAGAAAAAACTCAGGATACTTTTGTAACAAGTTTTGTAAATATAATTGAACTATTCTCACGGAACTTTGTACATACCTTGTAATATATTCTTACCCTTCGATTGAGGCGCTTTGATGTGGACGAAATCAGTATTTTGAGCCGAAGGCGAAAAAACACCTTCCCTTCTTTTCGTACACAACGAAGCATAAAAGCAATTCTTCTTTTTGCCGAGCAACGAAGCTTTTCTCTTTTGTATACAACAAAGCATAAAAGCAATTCTTCTTTTTACCGAAGCTTCTCTTTTTTGTACACAACATAGCATAACGAATCATAAAAAATCACTTCTCCGAAGCTTTTCTTTTACATAACGAATCATAAAAAACCACTTCTCCGAAGCTTTTCTTTTTGCCGAAGCAACCACTTAGGAACACAAATGCTATGAATGAATGCTTATGCATGCAAATGCCATGATGTAATGTAATGTGCGAATGAATGTCCGAAGCGTATGTCCGAAGCCACATTCTCAACTATTACTTCTTTAGAACCAACCACACATCAGCTCTGCATTCCCTTAGGAACGACTTTGGAGCATCTTTGCCTTTTACTTAGGCAGTATCAGCGTTGACTTTTCGCTGTAAGCTCTGCATCCCCTTAGGGACGTCTTCGGAGCTTCTTCGCCTTTTACTTAGGCGGTATAAGCTCTGCATTCCCTTAGGAACGTCTTTGGAGCTTCTTCGCCTTTTACTTAGGCGGTATAAGCTCTGCATTCCCTTAGGAACGTCTTCGGAGCTTTTTCTCTTTTTCAGTTTCGGCACTCGATGGTGCGCTCTCAGCTTTTACATTTACATTCTTTGGGGGATTTTGCTCTTATAAAACTAAAAAGGAAAATTACATATGATGGCCCCATTAAAAACCTTTCTCCCCCTTTAGAAAGGAAAAGGGTGCCATGAAAAAGAAAAGAAAAAACATACAAAATTACATCGAGTTATACATAAAATCGTCGAAGCTCATCCGCATTCCAAGATCTTGGAATTTCATTGCCATCCATGTCCTTCAGTCTGTATGAACCAGGCCTTGACGAAGATGCTACTAAGAAAGGCCCTTCCCATTTCAATTGTAACTTGCCCACTGTATCTGGGTTGGCCACTCTCCGAAGCACCAAATGCCCTGGCTCAATATTTTTTAGCCGGACCTTTCTATCTCGCCATTTGATTGTTTCAGCTTGATATTTATTGATATTCTCCACGGCCTGAAGCCTGATCCCTTCTAGGGCATCTTTTTCCACAAGGCAAGTATCTTCGGCACCTGGTTCTGCCGAAGCTACCACTCTTATTGATCCAGCTTTAGCTTCTTCTGGAGTTATTGCTTCGTCACCGAATAATAACTTGAATGGGGTAAAGCCTGTAGACCTTGATGTTGTTGTATTGTGGCTCCACACCACTTTGGTCAATTGATCTGGCCACTTTCCCCTTGGTTGGTTAAAGATTAGCTTCATTATTCCTGTCATTATGATGCCGTTGGCCCTTTCAACAAGCCCATTCGACTCCGGATGCCTAACTGATGCAAAATGGATCTTCGTTCCAATTTGATCACAGAAATTTCTAAAATCTTCGGAGTCGAACTGTGTTCCATTATCTACAGTGATGGCCTTCGATACTCCGAAGCGACAGACAATGTTCTGCCAGAAAAATTTTTGGACAGTGGCCGAAGTTATTGTGGCTAATGGCTTCGCCTCAATCCACTTGGAAAAATACTCCACAGCCACTATAACATATTTCAGATTGCCTTGAGCCGGTGGTAATGGACCCAGCAAGTCAAGGCCCCACCTTTGCAATGGCCAGATGGGCTGTATCAGCTGTGTCAAAGACGAAGGTTGCTTTTGATCTCTTGCACATTTCTGACAACCTTCGCACTTTTGAACCAACTCCGCTGCATCCGAAGCTGCCTTCGGCCAATAAAACCCTTGGCGAAAAACTTTTCCAAGCAAGGGCCTGGATCCGATGTGGGATCCACACAGGCCTGCATGTATCTCTTTCATCAATTCTATACCTTCGGCTCTAGATAAGCACTTGAGCAGCGGGGCACAAACTCCATGCTTGTATAGCTCCCCTTCTATCATGATATACGGACGAGCTCTTGCCTCTATTCTTTTATTATAAGCTTCGTCATCTGATAGGAAGTTACCCTGAAGGTAAGAAATTATTTCAGTTCTCCAATCTTCACTGTACACAGGAGAAATGTTAAGGACTGCTCTTTCAAGTAGCTCCACTGAAGGTGCCTTTATTGTTTCGAAGAACACATCCGAAGGTAGCGGCAGCCCCTGTGCTGCAGACTTGGCCAGCAAATCAGCATGCTCATTTTGACCTCGAGGGATATTCTTAACAAAAAATCCTTCGAAGGAAGCTTCGATCCTTCGGACCGTGTCTAGGTATTTTTCAAGCTTCGGGTCTTTAGCCTTGCAACTTTTGTCAATATGACCCGAAACAACCTGGGAATCAGTTTTAAGAATCGCCCTTCTGATCCCCATTGCCTTTAGTTTCCGAAGACCCAGGAGCAGGGCTTCGTACTCAGTTATATTATTTGTGCAGCTGAAGTCAAGTCTTGCTGCATAGCAAGTTTTAACCTTGGACGGTGAGACCAACACAGCAGCTGCACCTGCTCCGAAGGTTCCCCAAGAGCCATCACAAAACACCGTCCATACTTCGGCGTCTTTATTCGCTTCTTCGTCCTGAGCCCCTGGCGTACAGTCGGCAATAAAATCTGCCAATGCTTGAGACTGAATTGAGGATCTATGCACATAATCAATGTAAAATTCATTGAGCTCCGCAGCCCATTTTCCAATACGCCCAGTAGCTTCTCTATTTCTCATGATGTCCTTCAACGGCTGCGAAGAAGGAACAATAATGTTGAATGCCTGAAAATAGTGCCGAAGCTTCCTGGATGCCATTAAAACGGCATACAATACCTTCTCCAGCTCTGTATAATTTTTCTTTGAGACACTAAGAACCTCAGACACAAAATATACTGGGACCTGCTTCTTGACTTGTCCATCAAACTTCTCCTGGACAAGTGCCGCACTTACTGCTGAGTGCGAAGCTGCCACATATAACAACAGAGGAGCCCCTGGCGTTGGTGGAGTTAATGTTGTTAGATCTATTAAATATTGCTTCAGCTCTTCGAAGGCTTTTTGTTGACTTGGGCCCCATTGAAAGACTTCAGCTGACTTCAGCACCTCGAAGAATGGTAAGTTTCTTTCTGCTGATCTGGATATAAATCTGTTGAGTGATGCCAGCCTTCCTGTCAATCTTTGGGCCCCCTTTCTTGTGGTTGGTGGCTCCATTCGAAGTATAGCTTCGATTTTATTTGGATTAGCTTCGATTCCCTTTGTTGAAACCAAGCATCCAAGAAATTTGCCCTTTTTCACTCCGAATACACATTTTTCTGGATTCAGCTTCAGACCAGCTTGTCTGAAGCTGGCGAAGGTCTCCTGCAGATCAGCAATATGATTTTCCTGCTTCGTGCTTTTTACAATAATGTCATCGACATAAGTCAACACATTTCTGCCTATCTAAGACTGGAGAACCTTCGCCGTCATTCGGCTGAAACTTCCTCCGGCATTTTTGAGCCCCTCAGGCATCCGAAGATAGCAATATGTACCACTTGGGGTTATGAAGCTAGTTTTTGGCTCATCTTCCTTCTTCATCCAAATTTGATGATAGCCTGAGTAGCAGTCTAGAAGACTCATGAGCTCTGAAGAAGCTGCTGCATCAACTAAAGAGTCTATCCTTGGCAGCGGGAATTCATCCTTCGGACAAGCCTTGTTGAGATCTGTGAAATCAATACACATTCTCCACTTGCCGTTGGCCTTCTTCACCATAACAGTGTTAGCTAGCCACTCTGGATACTTCACTTCTCTGATAACTCCTGCACTGAGGAGTCTTTTTACTTCATTGCGAGCCCCTTCGGCCTTGTCATCAGACATCTTCCGGAGCCTCTGCTTTCGGGGTCTGAAGGATGGGTCAACATTAAGCGAATGTTCAATAACATCCCGATTTACTCCACAGAGATCATTAGCTGACCATGCAAAGACATCTTTGTTGTTGAATAGAAACCTTATCAAGGTTTTCTCCTGGTCTTCAGATAATTGCGAGCCCAACAACACCTTCTGCTCTGCTATATCTTCACACAATAACATGGGCTTCGGCTGATCCGCTGAAGCTGCCTTCTCCCTCCTGAATTTGTACTGTTCACAAGCTTCAGCTCCATCTATGTTATGGATTGCCTTGGAGTCAGTCCAGCTTCCTTCGGCCCTTCTAGCAGCTTCCTGGCTTCCATGAATAGCAATAGGCCCTTGGTCCGAAGGTATCTTCATGCAAAGATAAGCTGGGTGAAGAATTGCTTCGAAGGCATTAAGAGTACCACGGCCAATAATTGCATTGTAAGGATACTCCATGTCAACAATATCAAACACAATTTGCTCAGTCCTTGTGTTGTTAACAAATCCGAAGGTTACCGGCATGGTAATCTTCCCAAGTGCTACAATCTGCCGCCCTCCGAAGCCACAAAGGGGGTGCGTAGCATCATGAATCTTGTCTTCAGGCTCTTGCATTTGTCTGAAGGCTTTAGCAAATATAATGTCAGCTGCACTGCCTGTATCAACTAGGACATTATGGACCAGAAATCCTTTGATCACGCAAGAAATAACCATGGCATCATTGTGAGGATAATCCTTAAGCTGAAGGTCTTCCTGAGAGAAAGTAATTGGAATGTGGGACCATTTGGACTTGATGAAAGGTCCCTGCACTCCAACATGCTGCACCCTTCTCTGAGCCTCCTTCTTCTGCTTCTTGTTAGCCGGCTCTGAGCAAGAACCGCCTGTTATCGGGAGCACCAGCTTCGAAGCCGAAGCAGCTCCAGTTTGATTGTTGAACGAAGCCATCAGCTCAGAAAAGTGGAAGTGAGTTCACCGGAGGTGGGCGCCAATGTTGGGGACTTGTTCTCAAATGCTAAGAATTAAGAACAAGGCAACACAGAAAATGTTAAGCATTAAAGTCCTTCGTCCTTCATAACGATATATCCCTTCGGGATATAAAGCATCTCGGACGAAGGTTACGAAGGACATACCTTCGTAAGCATAACAACGAGGGACGAAGTACTCATATAAATCATGAAGTATAGAATAAACATTTAAATGTTATCATAGAATCATTTCCATTTCTACAAACATGAACAAATATAAATGATTTCAAATTACAAATGTACCTTCGGTCCTGAGGAAGGCGAGAATACAAGTGCGATGCGAAGGCTTATGACAGGTTCGCGTGAACAGTACAGAGGTACTGTTCATCTATTTATAGGCACAGGTCGCAGCCTGTGACAAATTACAATTATGCCCCTTACAAAAGTTTACAACATTGACTCAGACCTATATGTATAAAAAGGTCATTCTATCTCTTATGTCGGTTTGAAACGCCGAAGCTCCATGAAAAGGAACCTTCGGCCATCTCTTGGAGACGACTTCAGCCGAAGCTGCTTCTTCGTGTGAGACCTTCGGCGCACCGAAGCACGACCCCAACAGGGAGTCTCGAGTTCATGTCCCTCGACGGCAGCTACGACATGGTACTCCTTCCCTCGCGGCGCGACGACAGCGATGGTCTTCGACTCGCCCGGCGGCGGCGAGCTCGGCGACGACATCTCCCGGCGGCAGAAGAGGAGCACTCGGTCGTCCACGCCACCCTCCTCACCGGAGGAGGCGGAGACGGGGCAACCATGGCCACGCAGGAAGCGGCACCTTGTCGGCTGTCGCACCAGAGCGAGTCGACGACACCGGCACTCCCCCGAGGGACATGTCGGGCATTGTCCTCACACCTGAGACGACGGCGGGTGTCACTTCCCCGCGACGTGTCAACCCCAAGCGGACTGATGACGCCAGCACCCTCGCAAAGGATCTGCTGCGCGTTACCCTCGTACCTGAGATGACGGTGTGCTCTACCCCCGACGCGACTTCACCACCGTCCATCGACCAAGAGGTACCGTCCGTTTTCCATCCTGTACCCTTTTGATTCAGCATAGATCCACCTAGCGACCCCGCTACGGTGAGCGCCTTTGTAAAGGCGTATCCAAACCTTCCGGGGTACCATATGTGGTCGACCTGGGACCGACTGACAGCTATCTCAACCTTCGGGCCGGCGGGTTCCGAGGAAGAGGATGACCCCGACTTCGGTTGGGAATTCTCTGGCCTCAATGACCCCGGTGCCATGTGGGGCTTCATATCCGCATGTGACCACTGCCTCTCTGGTTGTTCTGACGATGGCCACGGCCTTGACAACGTGGGTTACGGCCCAAGTCGCGAATGTTTCCATGTCGATCAGGGAGATCACAACGAAGGCAACCACCTCGGTATGCCAGAGGTTGACGATCCCCCTGGGCCCGCATCTCGCGTTGACATCCCGCGGGAGCTAGTTGTGGTCCCAGTCCCTGCGGGGGGTCGGGACATACAGCTCGAGCAAATCCGTGAGATGTAGGCCCGGGTCGACGAGGAAGCAGGCCGGCTTGTGCAGCTCCGAAGAACATCGAGTAGGAGTGGGTAGGCCGAACACTCGCCGGAGGGGCCTATCATCAGGCCCAAGATGTCCAGCACCGCATCGTCGACAATGCCAGGGCAGCGCTGCCCCCAGCCTCAGCGGGTCCGGCCAGGACCTAGCTGCAGCGGCGATGCTACTTCGAGCCATGCCAGAGCCATCCACCACCGAGGGACGGTGTATCCAGGGCGAACTCAAGGATCTCCTGGAAGGCGCCGCAGTTTGACGAGCTGAGAGCTTCGCCTCCCGGAGGCGAGCTAACCCCTCGGAGCATCACATGGTGTCCTCCTGACGCATGCGGGAAGCCTCAGTCCATCCCGAGCGCACGCGGGACGAGGCGCCTGCTGACCGGGATCGCCTTGGCAACGAGCACCACCATCTCGACCATCGAACCCGCCTCGACGAGAAGGTGTGCCGAGGCTACCATCCCAGGCATGGGGGATGCTGCGATAGCGAGGAGGATCGCAGCCCCTTGCCCGAACCACCCGGTCCGCGAGTCTTCAGCTGGGCCATACGACGAGCGTCGTTCCATGCCCGTTTCCGAGCCCCGACTACCATCACCAAGTACTCGGGGGAGACGAGGCTGGAGCTATGGCTCGCGGACTACCGACTAGCATGCCAGTTGGGAGGGGCGGATGATGACAACCTCATCATCCCTAATCTACCCCTTTTCCTCTCCGATGCCGCCCGAGCCTGGCTGGAGCATCTGCCCCCTGCGCAGATCTCCGACTGGGACGATCTAGTCAAGGCTTTCGCGGGGAACTTCCAAGGCACGTACGTGCGCCCTGGGAACTCGTGGGATCTCCGAAGCTGCCGCCAGTAGCCAGGGGAGTCCCTCCGAGAGTACATCCGGCGGTTTTCGAAGCAGCGCACCGAGCTGCCCAACGTTACTGACTCGGATGTCATCGGGGCTTTCCTTGCCGGCACCACTTGCCGAGACCTGGTGAGCAAACTAGGGCGCAAGACTCCCACCTGTGCGAGCGAAATGATGGACGTCGCCACCAAGTTCACCTCGGGTCAAGAGGCGGTCGAAGCCATTTTCCGAAAAGACATGCAGCCTCAGGGAGAGTGGAAGAAAGACGCCCCCGAGGCATCCTCCCAGCGGGGCACGAAGAAGAAGGCCAAGAACAAGTCGTAAGCGAAACGCGACGCCGCCGACACGAATCTCATCGATGCGGCCGAGTATAGGAACCCTTGGAAACCTCCTGGAGGGGCCGGCGCGTTCGACAAGATGCTCAAAGAGCCGTGCCCCTATCACCAGGGTCCCGTCAAGCACACCCTCAAAGAATGTGTCATGCTTCGGCTCTACTTCCATAAGACCGGGCCCCCGGTGGAAGATGGCAAGGGCCATGACAACAACAAGAAGGAGGGCGGCAAGGAAGAGGAGTTCCCGGAGGTCCACAACTACATCATGATCTACAGCGGGCAGGCGGCGAACGCCTCGGCTCGGCACCGCAAGCAGGAGCGCCGGGAGGTCTGCTTGGTGAAGGTGGCAGCGCAAGTCTACCTAGACTGGTCCGACAAGCCTATCACCTTCGACCGAGGCGACCACCCTGACTTCGTGCCAAGCCCAGGAAGGTACCCGCTCGTCGTCGATCCGGTCATCGGCAACGTTAGGCTCTCCAAAGTCCTCATGGATGGAGGCAGCAGCCTTAACATTATCTACGCCGAGACCCTGGAACTCTTGGGGGTTGATCGGTCCGAGGTCCGGGCCTGTGCGGCACCCTTCGACGGGATCGCGCCTGGAAAGCGTATCCTCCCCCTCGAACGGATCGACTTACCCGTCTGCTTCGGGACTCCCTCCAACTTCCGAAAGGAAGCTCTCACCTTCGAGGTCGTCGGGTTCCGAGGAACCTACCATGAGATGTTGGGAAGGCCGTGCTACGCCAAGTTCATGGCCGTCCCCAACTACACCTACCTCAAGCTCAAGATGTCGGGCCCGAACGGGATCATCACCGTCGGATCCACGTACCGCCACGCGTACGAATGCGACGTGGAGTGCGTGGAGTACGCTGAGGCCCTCGCCGAGTTCGAGGCCCTCATCGCCAACCTGGAACGCCTCTCCAAGGAGGCTCTCGACACGAAGCGGCACACCGGCAACTTCGAACCAATCGAGGCGGTCAAGTCCATCTCTCTCGACCCCAGCAACGACGCCAGCAAGAAAGTCCGGATCAGCTCCGAGCTCGACCCCAAATAGGAAGCAGTGCTCATCGACTTTCTCCGTGCAAACGCCGAAGTCTTTGCATGGAGTCCCTCGGACATGCCAGGCATACCGAGGGATGTCACCGAGCACTCACTGGACATCAGAGCTGGAGCCCGACCCGTGAATTAAACCCTGCGCCGTTTTGACGAAGAAAAGCGCAGGGCCATAGGCGAGGAGATCCACAAGCTACTCGCGGTAGGGTTCATCAAAGAGGTGCCACCAACCAGAGGTGCATGAACCACATGTTCGGAGAACACATCGGCAGAACGGTCGAGGCTTACGTCAATGACATCGTTGTCAAAACGAAGAAAGCCTTCGACCTCCTCTCTAACCTTGAAACGACATTCAAGTGTCTGAGAGCGAAAGGTGTGAAACTCAATCCCGAGAAGTGTGTCTTCAAAGTCCCCTGAGGCATGCTCCATGGATTCATCGTCTCCGAGCGGGGCATCTAGGACAATCCGGAGAAAATCGCGGTCATCACCAACATGGGACCAATCAAAGATTTGAAAGGAGTACAAAGCGTCATGGGATGCCTTGCGGCTCTGAGCCGCTTCATCTCATGTCTTGGCGAGAAAGGCTTGCCTCTGTACCGCCTCTTAAGGAAGGCCGAGCGCTTCACTTGGACCCCCGAGGCCGAGGAAGCCCTCGGAAACCTTAAGGCGCTCCTTACAAACACACCCATCCTGGTGCCCCCCGCTGCAGGAGAAGCCCTCTTGATCTACGTAGCCGCAACCACTCAGGTGGTCAGCGCCGCGATCGTAGTCAAGAGACGAGAAGAAGGGCATGCACTGCTCGTCCAGAGGCCAGTCTACTTCATCAGCGAAGTGCTTTCCGAGACCAAAGTCCGCTACCCGTAGATCCAGAAGCTGCTCTACGCAGTGGTTCTGACACGACGAAAGTTGCGACACTACTTCGAGTCTCATCCGGTGACTGTGGTGTCATCCTTCCCCCTGGGGGAGATCATCCAGTGCCGTGAGGCCTCAGGTAGGATAGCAAAGTGGGCAGTGGAACTCATGGGCGAAACACTATCATTTGCCCCTCGGAAGGCCATAAAATCCCAAGTCTTGGCAGACTTCCTAGCTGAGTGGACTGACACCCAGTTGCCAACAACTCCAATCCAACCCGAGCTTTGGACCATGTACTTCGATGGGTCACTCATGAAAATAGGAGCAGGCACTGGCTTGCTCTTCGTTTCACCCCTCGGAAAGCATCTTCGCTACGTCATACGCCTCCATTTTCCGGCATCAAACAACGTGGCCGAGTACGAGGCTTTGGTTAATGGGCTGCGCATCGCTGCCGAGCTAGGGGTCCGGCGCCTCGAAGCTCATGGCGACTCGCAGCTTGTCATTAACCAAGTCATGAAGAACTCCCACTACCGCGACCGGAGGATGGAAGCCTACTGTGATGAAGTCCGGCGCCTGGAAGACAAGTTCTACGGGCTGGAGCTCAACCACATCGCCCGACGGTACAACAAGACTGCGGATGAGCTGGCGAAGATAGCCTCGGGGCGGACAACGGTTCCCCCGGATGTCTTCTCCAGAGACCTACATCAACCATCCGTCAAGATCAACGACACACCCGAGCCCAAGGAAGCCTCGGCCCAGCCCGAGGTACCCTCGCCCGAGCCCGAGGAGGCCTCGGCCGAGCCCGAGGTACCCTTGGCCATCGAGGAGGAGGCCTTGCCCGTCGAGGGGGAACAGAATGGGGTCACACCAGATCCGAACTGGCAGACCCCGTACCTGGAATATCTCCTCCGAGGAGAGCTTCCCCTCGACGAGACCAAAGCTCGGCGACTGGCTCGGCGCGCCAAGTCGTTCGTCTTGCTGGGTGATGAAATGGAGCTCTATCACCGCAGCCCATCGGGCATCCTCCAACAATGCATATCCATCGCCCAAGGACAAGAGCTGTTGCAAGAAATACACTCGGGGGCTTGCGGCCACCATGCAGCGCCTCGAGCCCTCATAGGGAATGCCTTCCGATAAGGTTTCTACTGGCCAACCGCGGTGGCCGACGCCACTAGGATTGTTCGCTCCTACCGGGGGTGTCAATTCTACGCAAAACAAACACGCCTGCTCGCTCAAGCCCTGCAGACGATACCCATCACCTGGTCGTTTGCTGTGTGGGGTCTAGACCTCGTCGGTCCCTTGCAGAAGGCACCCGGGGGCTTCTCGCACCTGCTGGTCGCCATCGACAAATTCTCCAAGTGGATCAAGGTTCGACCCTTGACCATCATCAGGTCCGAGCAGGCGATGGCGTTCTTCACCAACATCATCCATCGATTCGGGGTCCCAAACTCCATCATCACCGACAATGGCATGCAGTTCACCAGAAAAAAGTTCCTGGACATCTGCGACGACCACCACATCCGTGTGGACTGGGCCGCCGTAGCTCACCCCATGACGAATGGGCAGGTGGTGTGGCGGAACCTCCTGAATTATTCTAGCTTAAGTGCCCAAGTCGCACCCTTAAGGGAAGCAACACACTTAAACAGGAATAACCCGTCAGTCCCTCGGATCTAGTCCGATAAAGCCACTTACCAGGATCGAATACCACTAGCTCACACGAAGGTGAGGCACAGAGAAATACAATAAAACATAATACCACAAATTTAATAAGTATCATTAGTGATTACATTATCGGAGTTTCAGAAATAATAACCATAAATTTTTAATGCAGCGGAAATAACTAACGGAGAAAACCGAGTAACATGGCGAAGCCTCGCCACGCTACTCCTCCTAGTCCTCTCCTGCGGAAGCAGTAACCCACTCGACCGTCTATCCCGGTGGCAGGGATGGAGGCCAAGTCACACCAGCAACCAGTCATCCTAAGGAGTACCTGCAAAAATTGTGCCACAAGCAAGGCTAAGTATACTAATACTCAGCTAGACTTACCCGGTGTGAGGAGTCTACTCCTCTACCTCTAGACATGCAGCTGTTTGGCTGAGGGGTTTGGTTTGCCAAAAGCACTAGCTGAGTCTAAAAACAAATTTTAGCTTTTCAAGTTTTAGTGTAATCCTTTGGACTAGATGAATACCTAGCTATTCATACATGGTATCAAACATTATTGCAATCAACATCTTTTGCCAGTCACCTCATTTCCACTTATTACTCAATGTAGCAGCATGGATCAAGCAGTCTCATTAGCTGCGAGAAGCAGACGATTCGAATCGAGTTTTTATCCTTGCAAGGTAAACCTAAACACACGACGTGGCGAGGCACTCCGTCCCCACACACATCAACTGTCCCCATCGATTCCCTGTCAGCAGATCAGGGCTCACCGCCTTGGCGTACAATGCCTCACTGACCCCGACTGCCGTCGTGCAGTGACCGCACTTGTACCCACCATAACCGGAATGGGAGACCACGTCTCAGGTCGCGTGAGGGGTAAAGTCCACTGCCAGGTTCAATCAGGTACTAGGCTTACCGATTTAACATATTTCTCGGCATGTGTTTAGTACGTTCAAACGCTTGACACATGGTACCACACCTTAATCCTTATTCCAATTTCCGTCTCGTAGACAACGCATCCCCATGGACCGTTGTCCACAGACTATCATCATTACGATATCAAAATGGATACAACCAATTCCTGACCTCGCGCGAGTGCTAGAAAAATCACTCGACTTCTACCGAGATCCCTAATTAGTAAAGAAGCTACTCGACCTAGCATACTAGTATCCATCACAAAAAGGAATCCTGAGTTCATGCAACTAGGGTTTCATTCAACTCCTACACTTAAGTGCACAGTACAAGCCTACAAACATTAAGTGTAGTAAAATAGCATATATAAACGGTTATGCATAAAACCGGGGCTTGCCTTTAATTTAACACTTAGACAGTGTTTGCTGGAGGAGGTACTCGCTTGGCGAGCATCCACTGGTAATGTCCATCATTCTTCAGGTCGTCCACCAACCGCATCTTGTGGTTGGCACCACATCACATGCACGATCATCATCTCTCGGTCCTAAATGAGATGCAGGATGCACATGTATGAATATGGTGAAAAATATCACAAGACAATGCAAAAACAGACGGTAGCGAACTAAACACTAAATAGCGAGACATCGTGAACAACCACACACACTAGCACTAGCTATCTACATATCAATAGGCATAACAAGTCAATATTACTGGAAATATGACGATTACTACCTATAATTAACCAACGCAAATACAACATCACATGTACAAGCATTTACCATATTCACTTTAATCGTTCATTGGCTACTTATGATTAAACTAGTTAAGTACACATAATTTACGATGACTTACACATAGACTGACTTAGTTAAAAAGGAATAGTTACTTAATCTGGTTTTACAATTGTTCGGAATACTCTAATGCAAGCATACATCCAAGGGCACACAAGAAAGTGATAGCCTAATCACACTGCTTATTATACTAATCTATTGAGGTTGGTTATTTAGTAATTACTCAGATTAGCAGCACAATTATTATAAATGGTAACATCTCATTAATTTTGTTTCAAGTCCATATAGTGACACTTCCTAAATTGACGTTGATTGAAGCTGATTACTTACTAGATTTCAACAATTTAATTTACTACTTAGGAACGTGCACTAGTTACTTATATATAACCTAATTATATTAGTTATTATCATTGTTACTCATATGCACTTAACACCAAAACAAGCAAGCAGTCACTCAAGACAAACACAACAGAGTAGAGTAATCAATCACAATCAACATGACTAAGACAACAGCACATCAGTTACTTGTTTCAGTCATAACTCACAAGATATTTATCTAAAAATAGTGATCAAATACTTTTTGGAAGGCACAAGAAACACTCTACAACTTTGGTATTGTCATCTAAAGGTGATTAGACACTTAACAAGGTTAAATAGTGACAAACGGCAACTCTGTTCATATTTAGACAGATCAGGGTTGCGACTACAAAAATTCATAACTAGAGTCTCAGACCTCCAATTCATTTGAAATTAGACTTTATAGAAATATAATTAAATTGTATATAAATCATTTATAAACAACTTAGGTTGATTTAAAGTGTATCAAGGTTAAAAATACACTAGGAAGGCTTTGCTGTCCAGATTTAGACAGATTTAGACTTCACACTTCAAACGCCTATAACTTAATCTTTAGGCCACCAAAAACGGTGATTCAAGACTTTTTGGAAAGCTTAGAAGACTTACTACATAACTTTTATAATCACCAAGAAGTGATTCTATATTTAACTAAATCAAACAATACAGTTTTCTAAATCTATTATGACAGTGGACAGAATATAGCAATCCTCTTATAAAATTCATAACTGTCAAACTATCAGGTTTATTGTCATGAAAATTTAACACAAGTAAGATAAGAACGTTATCTACAACTTTCTTATAATTTACAATGACTGATTCTAAACTTAACTTAAGCAAACAATGCGACCTCTGAAATCTGTACAGGAATTGGACAGATTCAGTTACTAAACTTGCGAAAAGCATAACTTCTAAACGATCAGACTTATGACTGTCAAATTTTAACACAAGTAAGATAATAATGTTATCTACAACTTTCTTGTGACCATAAATAACTGATTTCAATATTAACTTAGGAAACCATTGCAATCTCTGAAATTTGTTCAGAATTTCAACAGATTCAGGTGCTGGACTTGTGAAAAGTATAGCTTCTAAACCATCAATTCTCAGCTCATGCATTTTTAGGACGAGCTAGATACACAGATGAACTACAACTCTTATATAGCATATATCTACAGAAAACATAATTTACTTAACTAGATTAATCGCACAACTAAAACTGTACACACAGGAATTTCAGTTTGCAAGCACGAGAGCACTCAACTAAATTACCAAGCAAAATCATTGAGAGGTACTACCACCAATTTCTCAAGTTTAAATCATTATGACTTAGTTATCAAGTTTCAATTTATGTCAAGACACTTAATCATTTCAAGAAACATGGATGCTTTTGTTTACTTCTAATTTGTCTCTAATTCTTCTTATAATTATAAAACGTGTATCATTTTAGTACCATATGAAACTATCTAATTTGGGGCTGTAACTTTTATGAGGCATAGGTAATAACAAATCATGACCAATGTATAAATTTCACATGCCCAGGTTTTATAATTTATTTAATACAAAAATAACAATTTATTAATGCAATAAAGCATGTGAGAGCAAGTTAAATCTAAAACTAATTATTTTCTGTGGATTCATGACCATATTAAGTTTTATTAGGCTACTATAATATCATGCAAGGACAGTGGAACACCATTTTACATTTTTGCATCTATACATTATTTTTAAATCATTTAAAACTACTTATGGTGCATTAAACAAGTTAAATCACTAACTTAATCATACATGCACAACAATTCATGAAATTTTTACCAGTCACCAAGAATCACACAGAGGGTCTACTGTAAAAATTTCAATCCATTTGGAGCAATGTAGCTATAGATCCAAAATAACAATCAAAACAATCATCTTTTTCCTATTTAACATGTTTTAATTAACACACCAATAAAACAGTGAACAACCTGTAAGTTTTATATTTTTCCTAGATGGAGTATGACAACATCTAACTAACAAAACAGGTTTCATCATTTTTGGATTTTTATAACTAAAATTATGGAGAGAAGCAAGTTCGTTTATTCTCTAAACCAGTTTTTAAATACGAATTTTTACAGAAAAACTTTTCCACTAAAACATGCTAACCTATAGATCCAATGGTTAGAGCATTTCATAAGAAAGCCAACAAAAGAAATTTCACGATTTTAGGAGCTATAAAACTCGAGATATGAATTTTAGAACACAACACAGAAATCTGCAACTTTGACACAAAAATACTAGCTCTAGGCCCACACGTCATAGGAACATGAAGGTCTTCTTCTACCTTCAAACTGCATGTACGCAGGGCTGCCACCACCGCTTGGGGAGGACGGAGGTCGGCTCCGGCTGGGCCGACAGAGGTTGGCCAGGGCTGGCTGCGTCCCTGGCTCGCCCGCCGGTGCCTGCAGCAAGGCCAGCTGTGGCCTCAGGCCACGCGTGTCCGTGCTGGCGGTCGGCGCACAGGACGACCGGTGGAAGCTCGGCGCGGCCATGGATGGATGGTGGAGCTCGGTAGGTGGGCGTGGAGGTGAGGGAGGAGGCTGCTGCTGCGTTTTGGAACAGAGAGGAGGAGAAGTGGCGTGTGGGGGAAGGAAAGGAGAGGGGTGAGCTGCCATTTATTGAGCTGGAGCTCTGGACATGTCACGTGGCAGTGGGCAGTGGCAGGTGGAAAAACGTGGACATTGGGCGGCCATTTTTGGCGTTTTCTGTTTGTTTTCGGACCTTGGTCGCTGTAGAAGATTTCTTCCTTGATGTACACTCTACAAATCTTGTATAGAGATTGAGGCGATTCGGGCACTGGTTAGAGAGTTATAGACCCACGAAAATTGGTTTGTCAGTGGGTTAGAAATCAGTGGAAACTTGTGAAAACTGAATGTCAAAGCATGTCAAACGGAATCGGATGAATGCCATCTTTTAATATGTTGTGCCTCTATTAGTTATTAACAACTTTTATATTTTAGGAAACTTGAGTTGTTCAACAAAAATTTAGGAACGCGAGACGTCGACCCGAACGACGCTGATTTCAGACTTAGAAGAATTCGAATCCTGAAATCAGATTTTTATTCTGTCTTGATGGCACTATTTGAGGTACTTAGAGATTGAATCAAGGCTTGGTTTAAATATAATATTTGTTGTATAAAACAGGTTCTACAACTTTTATTAAAGGTCAAACCTCATATCTTGAATATAAATAAAAGTTTCACTTTGGTCGAGGTAGTATCATTATAAAGCTCTCAATTATATTTTTAAGGCAATCAGACTATTTTCTTGATATTTTGTTGGCATGGACCCTCAATAACTTTTGTTGTAAAGTTTATATGGACTGTTTTGGAAAGGTTGGCATAACTTGGTTGAATGTCTAAATTTGCTTTTACTTAATCAGCAGTTTCAAGCAAGCGTATGATTTATAATTTCATATAAATATTTGGTTCAAACTTTGAGAAATCTTTAGAATACACTTGATAGATAGAGATGAATGATGACATAATTATAACAAGCTGAATTGCATAAGAAATAATTAGAGGTTGATACTACAGAGATTCCGGTGGAGAATGCGGATTCGGATTAAGTAATTGGACGTAGACCGACTATCGAGAAAGCGGATTCGGACACTGATTGGATAACATAACAACTATCGAGAGTCCGAATAAATGAGTCTGGATGGGAGTTGCGGGACGAGATTGACTTTCGAATTTGTGTTTGCTCCGAGAAACAAAAAGTTTTAACAGGCTCCAAATTCGGCCTTTCTCGAGATCGAAGAAATTCAAAAATTGGTGAAACCTTCACAAGTAACTTGATAAAAGGAGATAGATGCGATCGAGAAATAGAAATTTTTACTGAGCATATGAGATTAGGATAAATCTCCCATCAAAACACGAAACTGACACCTGGGGTGTCACAGGTGGAGCGTGCCAACGGTATGATTTTGCAGGGACTCAAACCGAGGATCTACGACGACCTCAACAAGTTCGGCAAGCGGTGGATGAAAGAGCTACCCTCGGTGGTCTGGAGTCTGAGGACGACGCCGAGCCGTGCCACGGGTTTCTCGCTGTTTTTTCTAATCTATAGGGCCGAGGCCGTCCTCCCCACAGACTTAGAATACGGCTCCCCGAGGACCAGGGCGTACAACGACCAAAGCAACCAGACCAGCCGAGAGGACTCACTGGACTAGCTCGAAGAGGCTCGAGACGTTGCCTTACTACATTCGGCACGGTACCAGCAGTCTCTGCGACGCTACCACGCCCGCAGCGTTCAGCCCCGAGGCTTCCAAGTGGGAGACTTGGTGCTTCGTCTGCAACAGGACGCCCGAGGGCGCCACAAGCTCACTCCTCCCTGGGAAGGGCCCTTCATCATCGCTAAGATTTTGAAGCCCGGAACATACAAGCTGGCCAATGACCAAGGCGAGGTCTACAGCAACGCTTGGAACATCCAACAACTACGTCGCTTCTACCCTTAAGATGTTTTAAGTCGTTCATGTACCTCGTTTTCTTTACATACATGAAGTCTAACCGTCAAGGAAGGGTCGGCCTTGCCTCAGCAAAGCCCGACCCTCCCTTGGGGGCTGGAAGAGGAGAACCCCCTCTGCGTCAAAATTTTCCTCGGAAAAATTTTTTCTACCAAAATGACCTTTCGTGCTTTCGACTTCTGTATCGATAGCGGGATCCTAAAAACGACGAGAGTACATGTAAGCGGCAAGGCCGACCGAGCCGAGGGACTCCTACGCCTCTGGGATACGGATACCCCACTCGTCACTTTCCACGAAAAGTAACTCTCGCTCGGACAAGTGGTTCTGCTACCAACGAACAAGTCATGGCGCACGAAACAAGAAGAAAGAAAACACGGCTTTATGATACGACGATGAAAGTGTTTAGGCCTCGACGGCCGCAAAGAACACACGCATGCTACAAATAAACTGCTCCAGCAGGATCAGGCATTAGCAGGGGAAGTAGTTGCGCCCTCGGCGCCGTTTCCGCCTTCGGTGAGGTCTAGCCCAGCCTCAGACGACGACTCAGGCGGAAGGATCTCCACCTCGAAGGAGGAGGCCAGCACCGCGCTCGGGCCCTCGGCGGCCGCGTCAAGCCTCTGGACCTCGGCCAAGGCAGCCTCATCTTCGTCGGGTAGACAATACCCCTCGCTGACCCGCTCCAAGTCCACGTCGTAGTGGGAAGCGAGCACGGCGAAGGGCCGCCTAACGTCGTGGTGCAGCGCCCCGCAGAGTCTGCTGCGCACATGGCCGCCCAAGGCCCGCAGATGACTCTAGGGCAAGCTACCCGAGGGGATGTCAACAAGGTCAAAGGCTCGGCAAAAGCCCGAGATAGCCTCAGACATAGCCACACGGTCGGCCTCATTCTGCTCAGCCGCCCGAGCGTGCGCCTTGACGGACTCATTAAGAGTCATCTCAAGCTCTGCAGATAGCCAATCAAAATTCTTCAGAGACGAGTTGAAGAATGAAGCTGAATTGAAGTCGCAAAGCAGGCGAAACATACCTTCATCCCAGGCACGCTCCTGCGAGGCCACGACTTGGGCAAACTGGGCAGATCCGACGGCCACAGCCAGGTCCACCGCAAGGGCCCCGGCCTGAGCAGACACCTCGGCCAGCTGACCCTCCAGGGCCTCAGCCCGGCCCACGGCCTGGGCAGCTTGGCTCCAAGATTGGTCCCGTTCGTCGATGGCCTGGCCAAGCTCCAGCAGACGCTGCTGTGCCTCCGTCCGTGCCAACGCCGCCTCTGCCCGCGCCGCCGCTGCCTCCGCCTTCAGATCATCACAAAGCAGCCGAAGGTTCGCCAGCTCGGTGCTCTATCGGGCAAGGAGCTCATTAGCCTTGGCAAGAACGACCCTTTGGGACCGCAGCGAACCCCAGATGCCGCTCTCGCGGCGGATGAATAGTGACTTAGCGGTGCTTACATCCGCCAGTTCCTGAGCAAGGAAGAAAAGGTATTACAAAGAATGCCATGGCCGCGCAAGGTATGCACCTGAAATCCTTACTTGGAGGACCCTGCGAACGTCCCTGGAAAGGATCTCCATGGTCGACCGAAGCGACCCCATCGCCGCCTCGGCATACTCACGGAGCTCATCCCGAGACTGCTCCTCCAGCTCGTCGTTGAGGACAAGGAGGGGTTTCGAGGCACCATGGCTCCAGAACCGGAACGCTTGCCCAAACCACTCATTGGGGTTGCGCTGCGTGGGGATGAGGACGCCGCCCCCCGAGAAGGGCTGCGGTGTTGTGCGCTCCTCCGCCAAGGCATCGGGTTCCCCTGCAGTCAACACGTCGGGCACCATCACCATCGACACGCTGGGCTTCCCCTAGGCTAAGGTGGCGGGTTTCCGGTCACCGACCTCGGCAACAGCGTTAGCCCCCTCCTCAGGGCCAAGAACAGGGAGGTCGGGGACGACCGCGAGCGGCGACGCCCCAACCATCCCGACGTCAGGGGCGATGGACGGCTCTGCGGGCGAATCAGCAACGACCGTGGTAGGAGTCGGCGCCGGCACCGACGACACGTTAGGCGGGCTCGAGGCCATGGCCTCGTCAGCAGCCTCCCCCGGCACGACGACCGCCCCGACGGAGGGGTTGGCCTGGGAGGCTTGCCCCATGGCAGCTCGTGCCGCCTGGGCCCCCCGCTCGAGAGCATCCTGTGTGGAGGCCAGCCAACCGGCATGGCACGCCGCGGCACCGGCAGCAAAAGCCGGCACCGTCTTAAGGGCCTTCGTGGGGGCCAGGCCGGTTAAGCCCTGCCTCCGCTTGCTGAAAGGAAGAGAGAAAGCAAGATTCAAGACACGCGACGAAAGAAGCCAAAACAGAGGCATTCTCGGGCACTTACCCGCTCTGGACCAAGGCCAATCGTGCCTGCAGGGAGGCCCCTCGGGCCTCGGTCCCCGCAGGCGCTGCCAAGGGTTGCCCCGCTACCGACTTCGGCGCCGCTCCCACCTCGGGCGCCCGAGGCGCCGAAGGAGCGGCCTGCCCAGGCGTCGCCTCAGCGGCCGGAGGATCAACCTCCTGCGCAGCCGGCACGGGCGTTTGATCTTGGGGGACAGAGGGGTCAGGTGCCCCCTCGGCCTGCCTCCGCTCCTCGGACTAGGACCCTAATGTCCCAGCCCCGGGCACTGATGATACCAGCCCACCTGGAGGCTGGCGCGGCAACCCCTGGCCCAGCCCTGGGTCCAGGCTGAGGCCTCCGACGGTGCTTCTCCAAGGTGTCCCGAGCTTGCATCCACTCGCGAGCCCGAGCCTTCTCCGTGTCTTTCTTCTCCTTCTTCTCCGCGGAGACCCTCCACGCGGCTCGGTCCACCGCGTCCTCCGGGACCAGCGGCAGGGCGGGTTTATAAAAGCTTAACTCCTGGGGAAGAGCAAAGATCCCAACAGTGGGAATCGAAGGCAACTCGGCGCAATACAGGAGAAGGATCGGATACTTACCAGGGAAACACACCCATGGTCGGGGCACATCGCAGGCTGGGTAAGGGCGCCAGCCTCCAGCCTCCCTACCGTACCCGCTACCCGCTTGCGGAGGTCGTCATCGGGGAGGGAGCCCGAGGACATCTGCGAGTCCTCCAGATCGACCCCCGGTCTCATCTCCGAGAGCTGCAACCGCCGCTCTGCCAAAGGGAGCACCCTCCAGCGATGGATGGCGACAACAACCCCCGCAGCGGTAAGGCCCCCATCTCGTAACCTCTACAAAGCCTGCAGAATAGGCTAGAGCTTCTCCTATCTCTCGCGCGTGGCGCCCCAGCGCCAGTTGCTGCCGGCGGCGATCACCACTCGTTGAGAAAACGACGGAAGCCTCCCGTCGTCGTTCCGGAGATAAAACCATCGGCGCTGCCACCCCTTGTTCGAAGACACAAGGATGGCAGGGATGTACTGCTGCGCGCGCCCGTGCCTCAGCTGGAGGGTGCAGCCATCGGCCCGCACCGCCATACGGACCTTCTTCGCATCCGTCGTCAAGGCAAAGAGCTCCACGGAGAAGAGGTGGGTCCACAGATCCCAGTGAACTTCGATGCCTAGAAAACCCTCACAAACCGCCGCGAAGATGGCCGCTTGCGCAATGGAGTTGGGGTTGAGGTTGTGCAGCTCCACCCCGTAGTGGTGCAGGAGCGCCTGCATAAAGCGGCTCGCTGGCACTCCAAACCCCCGCTCATGGAAGGGGATGAAGCTAACCACATACTCCGGCGGCGGGGAAGGGACGGCCTCGCTCGGGGCCATCCACTCCGGTTGCGCCCCACCAGAGAGGGGACGGAGCAGACCATCGGCGACGAGGGCCTCCAGATCCTTTGTGACGACGGTGGAGGAGGGCCACGGGTCGCGCGGCGGGACAACGGTCACCCTGTCAGCCATCACTGAATGGAGGTGGTGGAGGCGGAGGGGATGAGGTGCGCGGTTTCCTTTTCCCTGGCTATTCTCATAGGTTGCAAAAACCAGAGCAAAAGGCAGGCGCAAATGGCAGAGTGATGAACCACTCCCGGCCCCCCTTCTGAGTATATAAAGGCCCGGGCGAGAGCCGTTCAAAACTTCGCCCGAACTCGCCGCGAAATTCAAAACTCGAAGGTAAAACGATCTTTCCGTTCCTCAAACGGCTCGCACGCGCAACGGGCGCCACACGGATCGCCCGTCCCATCGCATTAACTCCCAGGCGAAGCAAGCGACACCTCTGACAGGCGAGGCGGGCGTCGTTTCACCTCCGCCATGATGACCGCGTCAGAAAAGGTGTGCCACCTTATTTAAATACATATCCTTTCCCTCCTCTCTCTCTCTCTCTCTCCCTATAGGGATCGAGAAAGGGGATGTTTCGGAAAGGATCCTTCTCGGCGAAGGAAGCAGGCCCCGAGCCCTCCTACTGATCAGGGGTTCGAAGGTTGGCCCCTCGGAAGGGTTTCGACAGCCGCCCTAGAGCACTCGGGCTTCAAGCCCATTACTGATCAGTGGTTCGAAGCCTAGCCCCTCGAAAGGGTTTGACAGCCGCCCCAGAGCACTCGGGCTCTGCGCCCACTACTGATCAGGGGTTCGAAGGCTGGCCCCTTGGAAGGGTTCGACAGTCGCCCCAGAGCACGCAAAGTGAGGGATGACTCTGGGTACGTCAAATACATGGCCGAGGCTCGGGCTACGCTCCCTAGGTACCCTAGGACATTTTCGAGACCGGCGGGAACGATTTGTAACGGAATCCCACCGGAGGGAGGCATCGAGCCCTCGGACCCTGTCGAAGGGGTCTGGGTTCGGCGAATCACCCGCAGGTTCTTTTGGAGCGTGCCTCTAGGCCACTAGCCGACCCCTAACGAATGGAGCACGGGAGTCCACTCGGATCACCCGTTAGCAGCTCACTGGAAACACCATGTTCGGCGCCCTCCGAGGGCAACATGGCGCTTCCCCCCCTCCTCCTTGCGGAAAGGCGACGCAGGGGCGTATGATAAAAGTCGGGAAAGTCCTTGATCGTCCTCTCGCTCCGTGCAGAGGCTCGGGGGCTGCTCTCGCACCCGGCTACGGCCAAACCGTTGACAGCGTCAACAAACCAGCTTGATAACTTGGAACCTGACCATGCACCCGGGCTACGGCCAGGCCGCATGAGGGAACAATCAGACCGGCCGAGGCACCACGAAAAGCATTAAGACCTTAGAGGAGTCAAACAACTCCTCCGAGGC
Source organism: Zea luxurians (assembly GCA_029449295.1). NCBI lineage: Eukaryota > Viridiplantae > Streptophyta > Magnoliopsida > Poales > Poaceae > Zea > Zea luxurians. The sequence continues at coordinate 16,008,839 of JAOPSE010000002.1, forward strand.
CTCGGGGGCTACACCCGGCGGTTGCGCTCGCGCGCACCCACCAGAAGAAAGCAAAACCGAGAAAGGCCGGTCCCCTCACCGAAAATACGGCAAAAGCCTCCAAGCGAGTACCAACACTCCCTTCGAGGCTTGGGGGCTACAGTTGTGTACCATAATTAGGGGTACCCCCAACACTCCTAATCACGGCTGGTAAACACCCTCAGACCAACTGACGGGCACGGTTCAAGTCAAGGCTTCGTCTACCCAAGGGACGCGACCTCGCCCGAACCCAGCCTCTGGCTGGAGCAGTAGTCCCAGACGAGTTCACGCTCCGCCCAAGGGCCTCCATAAGCAGCGGGCACCTCCTCGGCTCTCCCGAAGCCCGGCTCGGGCAGGCTTCGTTATGAAGCAACCTTGGCCGGACCGCCTCACCAACCGACCGCTTCGCAGGCGCATTCAATGCAGGGGGCGCCTGACGCCGTATCCTGACACACGCGCCTCAGTCGGCCAGGATGAAGTGACCGCGGTCACTTCGCTCCTCTCTTTTACTGTCTGATATGACGGGAAAACAGCGCCGCCCACCCCGCTCCGACTGCCGTGCCAACCACCCAGGCGAAGCTGACAACAAGTCACAATCAACCACCGAGTTCGGTCTCAGGCACAACAGGAAGCTCCGCCTCGCCCGACCTCAGGCTCCGGCCTCGGGAGGAGGTCTCCGCCTCGCCCGACCCCCGGACTCGGCCTCGACCTCGGTCTTGGGAGGAATCGCGTCCTCGCCCGACCCCGGCCTTGGCCTCAAGAGAAGTCTCCGCCTCGCCCGACCTTGGGCTCGGACCGACCGCGCCAACAGGGGATACATCATTACCCTATCCCTAGCCAGCTCAGGCTACAAGGAACAAGACCGGCGTCCCATCTGGCTTACCCCGGCGATGGGTAATGATGGTGCCGCGCGTGCAACCATGACGCCGGTGGCTCTCAGCCCCTTACGGCAGCAAGGAGACGTCAGTAGGATCCTTGCCGCGCTGCCAGCTGTGCTCCTACAGGGCTCAGGCGCTTCTCCGACGGCCATGCTATCACATGTACAGGGCTCAGGCTCTCCCCTAACAGCCACGTCGGCATGTACACCAGGCTTAGGCATTTCTCTGCCGGACACGTTAGCGCATAGCTACACCCCCCATTGTACGTCTGGACCCTCTCCTTGCGTCTATAAAAGGGAGGTCCAGGGCCATCCTGGAGGGGGTTCGCGTGGGGGAAGGAGCGAACGAACAGGCTCCCTCTCTCTCCCTCTCGCGACGTGCTTGTATCCCCTACTACGAGCGGCACCCCTGGTGCAGGATAATACAAGGCTTGTCCCACCTCTTGTGTTCCATCCCGTGCCAACCCATCTGGGCAGGGGCACACAACGACAATCTCACTCATCGGTCCAGGGACCCCTCGGGTCCGAAACACCGATAGGTATACTGTGGCCTCTGTAGCTGACTTCCTTTGTCATCATTCTGAGTGGAGTTGTGAATTGACCTGAAATGCCTCGGGTGGATTCTTCCTCTGAAGCCCCTGGTCATTTCAGAGAATTTGTAAGCTTCCTCCCTTCTTTGGTGGAAGTCATTGTCAGCCTGAATGTACTCGTCCATCTTTTGAAGCAGCTTTTCTAAAGTTTGTGGGGGCTTCCTGGCGAAATATTGGGCGGTAGGTCCTGGGCGAAGACCTTTGATCATGGCCTCAATGACAATCTCATTGGGCACTGTAGGCGCTTGTGCCCTCAATCGCAAGAACCTTCGTACATATGCCTGAAGGTACTCTTCGTGGTCTTGTGTGCATTGGAATAGAGCCTGAGCTGTGACCGGCTTTGTTTGAAAGCCTTGGAAACTGGTGACCAGCATGTCCTTAAGCTTCTGCCACGATGTGATTGTCCCTGGCCGAAGAGAAGAATACCATGTTTGAGCTACATTCCGGACTGCCATGACGAAGGACTTCGCCATAACTGAGGTATTGCCTCCATACGAAGATATAGTTGCTTTGTAGCTCATGAGAAACTGCTTTGGATCTGAATGCCCATCATACATGGGAAGCTGAGGTGACTTGTATGATGGGGGCCATGGAGTAGCCTACAGTTCTGCTGCCAAGGGAGAAGCATCATCAAAAGTAAAGGTGTCATGGTTAAAATCATCATACCATCCATCTTCTTTGAATAAGCCTTCATGATGAAGCTCCCTGTGCTGGGGCCTTCAGTTTTGTTCGTCTTGAGTGAGATGGCGCGCTTCTTCAGTAGCTTCGTCGATCTGCCTTTAAAGGTGAGCCAGTCGTGCCATCTTCTCATTCTTTCTTTGCACTTGCTGATGAATGATCTCCATATCCCTGATCTCTTGGTCCAACTCCTCCTCCTGGAGTGTTGGACTGGTGGCTTTCCTTTTCTGGCTTCGGGTCTCTCGAAGAGAGAGAGAGTCTCCTGGTTTGGATCCAGCGGCTGCAATGCAGCAGCCCCTAGCGCTGAAGCTTTCTTCGGTGGCATGACGCAGGTCAGTACTTGTCGAAGGTGGTCGAAAAAGTTCACCGGAGGTGGGCGCCAATGTTGGGGACTTGTTCTCAAATGCTATGAGTTAAGAACAAGGCAACACATAATGTTAAAGGTTAATGTCCTTCGTCCTTCGAAGCATTATTTCCCTTAGGATATAATGATCCTCAGACAAAGGTTATGAAAGACATACCTTCATCATCGTAGTGTATATTAATAAAAGAAGAAGCATATGAAATATGTAAGACAACATGAATAATTATATGACATCATTGATATATCCTCTTTTTATTAACATAGACAAACACAAACAAAATTGAATCATATTTGTACCCTCGTCTTGACAGAAGGTAAAAGTCCAAGCGTGACGCACGAGTGAATACCAGTCAGCGTGAACAGTACGGGGGAACTGTTCATCTATTTATAGGCACAGGACGCAGCCTATGAGAAATTACATTCATTCCCTTTACATTCATTGTTAACTAATAGTCAACTCTATGAGGACTAGATAGCCTTTTCCCCTTTAAGTCGGTTCCTTTCTCCGCCATTTAGCCGAAGCTCCCCCGTGCGTAGTGTTGGAACTTGCTCACTGGCGCAAGTTGATCCAACGGGGGGAGTAATAGCGCAAACAGGGTTTCAGCACGTGATGGCAAAAGCTCTGTTCATCTAGCCTCTCAAGGGCACTGTGCAGGGGTATTTATAGGTATCTGAGTGCCCAGCGTCCTATGTTAAGGACGCATGTGCCCTCAGACACCTAGGTTATCCCCAGAATATTCCCAACATACGGGGTTACAGACTGTAATTACAGGGACGCCTTTACAAATTAGGCCCGTAACACGCAACGGCCACGCAGGGCCCGTTACAATGGGTCGGATCACACGTGGGCCTCCGTGCTGGACGAGGCCGCACGGTGGGATGACCTCGTCACGGGTCTTTGTCCGATGTCGTATGGAGCGAAGGGTGTCCCTGCCCGTTGTCTTGTCTCCGTTGGACCAACGACTACGGCGAAGGTCCCGAGCGAAGGGTGGCGTCTTCGCCTTCGCCCCAACATTTGCCCTCCGAGGGACCAGTTCGACTAAGTCATCTGGTGCCGAAGACGTCGCTAGATGGCGGAGACACTGCCCTCGCTCGAAGTGGTTCCGCTGTGGTTTTTGACATGACCGTTGATTGACACCGTACTTTTAGACTGCGGGTTTCCTGAAGCGTCGCGCCCTGTGTATAAAAGGGGGCGGGGGGCGGCGCGTTTTGAACTTTATGCTTCCGCGCTCCGTGAAAACCCTAGCCACCTTTTCCACCGTCCTGCTGCTCGTCTGCCCTCCTTGCTCTTGTTCACTGGAGATCTGGCTCGAGTGAAGCAGACCGCCCGCCGCCGCCGACGGTACGTAGCGATGCCGACCTCTTCTTCTTCTGCTGCCGCTATGCCGCCGGCCGACGCGTCATCTGAGGAAACGCTGAGTACTGTGGCGGCGGAGGAGTTGCGCGCCGGCGATACGGTGGATTTTGGTGTGTCGCGGATGTCGTCGGTCTGCGTGCAAGATATGCAGCGGCTTGGTTACTTTGGCGGCGGAGTCGCTCGTGTCCCGGGGACGGAGGAAGTCCCCGAGCCGGAAGGCGAGTTGGTTGTGTTCGAGGCGTTCTTTGCCGCTGGTCTCCGCCTACCTGCGCACCGATTTGTTGGAGAAGTCCTGCGCAGATTTAACGTTCAGATCCATCAGCTGACTCCAAATGCCGTGGTGGCTCTGTCGAAGTATGTCTGGGCGACGACTTCGTACGGCGGACAGCCATCAGTCGAAGTCTTCGCGAAGTACTATTGCCTGCACTGGCAGAAGAGGATGATTGGAATTGAAGTTGCCCAGTTTGGGTCCTGTACATTTACGCCGAAGACCGGCAAGACCACGATGGAGGTAGTTGAGTTGGTTCCTTGCGCCCGCAACAAGTGGGGCAATTGGCATGAGTTTTGGTTCTACGTCGCGGAGGGTACAGTCAAAGACCATCCGGGGCTCCCCATGTCTGAGATGTGCTCGCATTTTTACTCAGCATACCCGCCCTTTAAAGTGGCGGAGGAGGATGCGGACGAAGGGGCCCTTCGGTGCGCCGCCGGCCTGAGCAGCGGGCGCGATTTGGTTGAGGAGTTTGTGGCGTACGGGGTATGGCCTTTGGCGCATGGCTAGGCGCTGGGTGAAGTGTGCCCTCGCCAGATGCCTTCCCATGGTGGGAAGCTGGTGCGAAGTCCTGCCTTCGCGCTGGATCTACATAGCCACGATCCGGCCGCCTTTGTGCGTGAGGCAGAGGATGGGGCGGTGCGGATCGTTGGTCGGTACGTGCCGAGGACAGAGGGCCAGCGTAGCTGGGACATTCGCGGGTCAAATGACCGCTTGAACAGGGTTTTTGAGTTGAATCGTCTGCCGTATGGCGGTTATCCCGGCCAAGACGACGTGGATCGTCGCGGAAAGAAACCGGTGGTAGAGTCTGGAGACGACCCCGCTCCGGCGGCCACCCCGTCCTCTAAGAAGAGGAAACTAGGTACTGCTGTCGGAGGACTTGGGGTTTCCGATGGTTTTGCTAGAGAATTGATGAGGACATGCGCAGCCCAGAGGGAAGGATGTCTTCGCCCGAGCTCCGGGAGTCTTCGGCGCGGATGCTGAGGGTTACCGGGGGTTGGTGGCCTAAGAATGTTCCTATCCCCCGCGCGGCCGGCGAAGACTTTTTTACATCTCGCATGGTTCGTGATTGGAGAGTGTTTCCTTACGGGCGGAATATTGCTGCTGTTGTGTCGGCAGTGATGGATAAGGATCGCCAGGGAGCTGCACAGAAGCGCCAGGCGGTCGTCAGGCTTCATGAAGCCAGGCCGAAGAGGCAGCGGGGGGCTGCAAAGGCTACTGCCCACGGCGGAGGCCAGCCGCCGCTGGCGGAGAAGTCGGCCGTCCCTGCATCCAGCAGGGCGCCGGAGGCTGCGAAGGCGGCTGCCGCCGGTGGTTCCAAGTCTGTGAAGGCCGCCCCTGTGCCCAGCGGGGTGCCGGAGGCTGCGAAGGCGGCCCGAGAGTTGCCGCCGCCGGGCAAGCGCATCGCCGACTTCGCCACCGACATTAGTGTGGAAGATTATCTTGTTGGTAAGTCGCTGGCTCGAGTTTTTTTTGTTAATAAGTTGATATGTTGCAGGGTCGGACGAAGGCCAACTTGTTGTTGCTCCACCTGCCGGGGCGAAGGGCGGTGCTTTTAGTGCCTGTGGCGAGATTCCGGCGCTCGCTGCAGTCAGGGACGAGGCGGGTGCTGTGTCCCGCCGGCTGAAGGAGCTGAAGGAGGCACTAAGTCAGGTACATGGAACTGGACTTTGGTTTTTCACTGGCTTTGATGGGGCTATGGTCTTATGTGCGTCTTGTAGGCGGCTGACTTCGCTGACCGCACGGCATCGGGGGCCCTGACGGCAGTTGTGTCTGCCGAAGTCGAGAGACTTCGGACGCAACATGCTGACGCCGTCCGGGAGAAGTCGGCCTCCGACAGTAAATGTCGCAAGCTAGCGGATAAGGTGGCCGCGCTGGAGGGTGAGAGGACTGACCTCCGGCACCAACTGGCGGAGGAAAGGAAGGAGGCTAATGAGGCCCTCGCCAAGGCGCAGTATGCGCAGGCGGAAGCCAATTTGGCGCGGGCGGAGGGCAGTCTTGCCAGGCAGCGCGTCGAGGAGTTGGAGGGGCGGCTCAACGCTCTGCAGGCCCGAGTGGAGAGGGCCGAGGCTTCGACACGCTCGGAGGCTAAGCGGACACGCAAACAGCTTGTGGATTCATACCATGAGCTGGGTGCGCGGACCGCTGACTTCGAAGTGCCGGACCGAGAGCCCGGACTTCGCTGCTTCGAGTGGATACAGGAGGAGCTGCTGGCGCTCCCCACTATGTGGAGGGGTTTATGTCCTATGCCTCCCTGGTCACCTGCGAGGGGGCGATGAACGCGCTATCTCGCAAAGGATGCCGGCACTATGAGGTCTTCGACCAAGCTGATGAGGATTTCGAGCGCGATATTTACAAGGTCGAGGACCCTGTGGTGAAGGAATCCGCGGGAGCCCTCTACGACCGGATGTGGGGCCCCCACGGTCGGGAGGTGGTCAGGGAGCGGGCTGAGACGGCGAGGGGTCAGGTAATGTTTGGCTTTTGTTTGGTGTTTGTTGAATGTGGGTTAAATGTGGGTTTGCTGAATCTGTGTGCTATGTCTCAGGCGGCGCGTGGCGAGAGGGTGGATGACTTCGGGGCTTTGAACAGCGCGCTGCCTGACCCGGAGCCGAACCCGACGGCGGCTGTGCCCGAGGCCGCCCTGGAGCCGCCCCCGGAAACCGCCGAAGGCGTTCCTGATGCCCCCGCAGCCGCTGCGGCCGGCGGAGGCCCACCCCCGGAGATTGCCGAAGGCGTTGCTGATGCCCCTGCAGCCACTGCGGCCGGCGGAGGCCCGTTGCCAACTGCTGCGCCGAGGGCTGAGGATCCTGTGACGGTGGCTGCGGAGGCGACAGCGGAGGCTCCCGCGATGGCTGGGTCTTCGCAGGTGGCCTAGTGGGTGTGGGTAGTTAGGAAATTTTGGATATTGTTGCTGAACCTTGGTTGCTGCGCAGGTTCAAGATTTTGGGCCTGCGCACGCAACCGCTACTGCTAATTTTTTGGCGGCTTCGACCGTGGATGATGGGAATAAACCGGATGAGTCTGCATCTAAATTTTCCGAGTTTGGTGACTCTGGGAGCTCTGTTGAGTGGACCGAAGAGTCGTCGGATGAGGACTTGGACTATTTTACGGCCTTGGATGTGGCAGCGGCGGAGGCTTCGCCGCATGCTGCGGATGCTGAAGTTGTGCCTGGTTCGAGTGCTGGGCATAGGCGGTGAAGGGCGGTCGCGAAGCGTAGAGTGAGTGAGGTGGACAGTGGTCGGCTTTGTGTGAGTAGGGCTGGCAGGCAGGAACTGTTGTCCTTGCCAGCCGCTGTGAGTGCAGGTGAGGGGGAGCTGCGAAGTCTTTTTGCGGGTGAGGAGCTGAGGATAATGTTGTTTAACTATAGGGAGATGGGACTTATTCCGAAGGTTGAGCCGATGTAAAGTGTGATGCCCTCGCTTGTGCATAATGGCTTGTATGATGGGGTTGTGTGCCTTCGCACATTCGGTTATGCGCACGAAGGTGTTACGTGCTGGGTCTAGTGTGTTTGTTATGTTGGTCTGGTGCGCGTGCAGTCAGTCTTTTTGCGGACAGTTTTGGTGTAGTCGTTTTCGCACTTGCTGAGCTTCGTCCAGCTGCACCCGTAGGCGATTGTTGCACGGGTAGGTCTCGCAGAAGACCTCGATTTTTCATATTTGTAGTGCTAATCCGGCTGCACCCTTAGGCGACTTCTGCGCGGATAGTCTTCGTGGAAGACTTCGATTTTTCGCACTTGTTGTGCTAATCCGGTTGCACCCTTAGGCGACTTCTGCGCGGATAGTCTTCGTGGAAGACTTCGATTTTTCACACTTGTTGTGCTAATCCGGCTGCACCCTTAGGCGACTTCTGCACGGATAGTCTTCGTGGAAGACTTCGATTTTTCGCACTTGTTGTGCTAATCCAGCGCACCCTTAGGCGACTTCTGCACGGATAGTCTTCGTGGAAGACTTCGTTTTTTCACACTTGTTGTGCTAATCCGGCTGCACCCTTAGGCGACTTCTGCACGGATTTGTTGCAAGCGAGGGCGGCTGCCGCTGGTCCTCGCGGTGACTTTGTATTGGTCGAATGTTGAAGACCGTCGGTGCGGTCTTTTTTTGACGTAGATTTTGCGGGGGATTTTTCTCTTGTATATTACATGACTCCGCCTCGTTAAAAACCTCACCCCCCGGGAGGAAAAGAGTGCGGGCCAGAACAAAATTGTTTTTGCAAATTACAAGGGCGAGCTAGCCCTGATGAGTCAAACAAAAAACTTGCGAAGATTATCAATGTTCCAGGAATGCTCTAAGTCTTCGCCGTTTGGCGTTGCGAGCCTGTATGCGCTGGGGGAGGCCTTCGACTTGACAATGTAAGGGCCTTCCCACATGGGCTTGAGCTTGCCTCTGGACTCTGTTCGAGCTGTCCAAACGAGTACGAGGTCCCCTATCACCCGGCCGCGCTATCGACTATTTTGTTGATCCGAGGCAACGGGAAGTTGTCCTTTGGGCAGGCCTTGTTGAGGCTGGTGAAGTCTATGCACATTCGCCACTTGCCGCTCTTTTTCTGCACCATTACCACGTTGGAGAGCCACGTGGGGTAAGCCACTGGCTCGATAAATTTGGCTTCCAGGAGGCGGTGTATCTCTGCCTTGGCGGCCTCTGTCTTCTTGTCGGACATTTTGCGAAGCCGTTGTTTTTTCGGTCTCACCGAGGGGTCGATTCCCAAGTTGTGCTCAATTATGGATCGGCTGACCCCGACCAGGTCGAGGGCTGACCATGCGAAGACGTCCTTGTTCTTGGACAAGCAGCACAGGAGTTTTTCCTCGTCATGCGAAGTGAGGTCTTCGCTGATCGTGACTGTTTGCTTGGGCGTGGCCTGATCGAGGGGAACAGTCTTGGTCCCGTCGTTGCTTTGCAGCTGCGCCTTGTGTTGTTTTTCAGTTGGGCTGGCGGGCGCTGGGACCTCACGCTGGGCTGTGAGGCAGTGGACATTTCTTTGCCCGGGGACGAAGTCCCACTCTATATTGCGCGCAGTCTGCTGATTGCCGTAGACCGAGATGGCGCCTAGCGGACCTGGTATCTTCATGCACAGGTACAATCCGTGAATGGCTGCCTCAAACTTGTTGATGGAGCCCCGGTCCATGATGGCGTTGTACGGATACACCATGTCGACGATGTCAAAGGTTATTTGCTCACTTCGGGCATTGGGCGCTACACCGAAGGAGAGAGGCAACTCTATTTTGCCGATAGGAAAAGTGCCCTTGCCGCTGAAGCCTTACAACGGATTGTCCGAAGGCTTGAGCAAGCTGTGGCTTATGCCCATGCGGTCGAAGGCATGGAGGAAAATGATGTCTGCCTGACTGCCATTATCAACGAGGACTTTGTGCAGGTCCCAGCCTGCCACGCTGCAGTTGATGACCATGGCGTCGATATGGGGGGCGCTGCGCAGGTCGACGTCTCGGGCGTCGAAGGTTAGCGGTACATGGGACCACTTCGTCTGCACGACTAGACCGGTGATGGCGACGTGGTTGATGCTGCGGTAATGGTCCCGCTTCTGTCGCTTGGTGTCGAAGTCGACACTGGACCCCCCAGTGATCATATGAATGACTCCGCGATACGGCTGATCGGCGAAGTCTTCTTGCTTGGGGGCGTGGGGGTGGGGGATGTTTTGTTGTTGCTGGTGTAGAGGTGGGGGTGGGGGAGGTACGATTTGTACTTCCTGATGGTGTTGGTAAGCGTGGTGCGGTGGATGCGGGGCGGCGGCGTGGATGTATGGTGGAGGGTGTTGCTGATAAGTGTGCGCGACAACTCTTGGGTTGTCGTCCGGTTGCGCCCGTGCCATCCTGTCTCTGGTGGCCTTCGTCTCTGGGCAGTCTTTGGTTTGGTGGGCGCAGTCTTCGCCGTGGAAGAGACAGTAGAATCGGCGCGGCGGTTGCGCGCGTCCCCGGCCCCTACCGCGAGTTCCACTTCCGCGGCCCTGGGGGGGATATTCCTGGCGGCGAGGGACATCACCGGCAGGGTGCTGGTTGGCAATGTTGTGCACCCGCTGCTGATTACGGCCGTCTCGGCTGGAGTCTGGCTGCGGAGTCCTCGTCCACGTGCGGCTGGACTGCGGAGCATCTTTGGGTTTCCTCTGAGACTTAACCTTGCGCTGGTGGAGCTCTTCGGATTTGGCATATTTTTCAAATAGTTGATATAATTCCTGGAGGTTCTTGGGCGGGTCCCTGATGCAGTGGCTGTAAAGGACGCCAGCGCGAAGGCCACTGATGGCGTAGTGAATGGTGATCTGGTCATCAACTGAGGGCAGCTGTGACTTGAGTGTTAGAAACTTGCGGTAATACTCCCGCAGAGTCTCTTTTTCCAGCTGCTTGCAGAGTGAGAGTTCAGCCAAAGCGTCGGTGTCTAGGTGGTACCCTTGGAAGTTGAGCAGGAATTTGTCCCTTAGGCTTCTCCAGGAGTCAATGGACAGCGGGGGCAACCTGGTGAACCAGGTGAGAGCTGGGCCTTCGAGGGCGATGATGAAAGACTTGGCCATTGTGGCGTCGTCCCCTCCGGAAGATGCAACGGCGACCTGATAACTCATGATGTACTGTGTTGGGTCCGTGCTGCCATTGTACTTGGGATAGGTCCATACCCGGAAGTTGGCAGGCCAGGGTGTCACTTGCAGATGTGGCGCTAGGGGACTTCGCTCGTCGAGGTAGTTGACCCCTTGAAATGGCGCGGCGTGTGGGAAGGCGTAGTCGCGCTGGGGGAAGTGCGGGTCTTCCACTTGTGCGCGCTGTTGCAGGGGTGGCCCGTGCTGCAAGCCGAGGTGGCCTTCACGCTGCATCAGCGCGATCTCATGCTCGAGGTCCTGGGCCTTCTGCTCTTCATCGCGTATCATTTGCCGCACCTTGGCTAGTGCAGACACGCGCTGGCGCTTGGCCTCCAGTATCTCTTTTTGCCTCTGGAGATTGCGGTTCTTGAGGCGCAGGGCGCGCAGCTGCAGCTGTTCTTCCGCTGAAACGCCGAGGACTTCACCGTCCTCGGTGAGGTCCGCGCCCTCCGGTGGGGCGAAGCCGAGGACTTCACCGTCCTCGGTGAGGTCCGCGCCCTCCGGTGGGGCGAAGCCTGGGGGAGGTTGCGGTTGTCCTTCAAGGCCATAGGTGCGGAGAGCGTCGTCTTCGCAGGTGCGGGGGACATCGACTTCAGCAGCCTCTTGCTGGGTGGAGTGGGTGAGTGCGAGGGCCTTGCCCTTTTTTGTGGCCAGCAGTGCTGCCTTCGCAGCCTCGTCAGCCTTCGAGCTAGCTTTCTTGGGTGCCATCGCGGGTGGTTTTTTCGTAGCACGAACAGGGGGCGCCAAATGTTGGAACTTGCTCACTGGCGCAAGTTGATCCAACGGGGGGGAGTAATAGCGCAAACATGGTTTCAGCACGTGATGGCAAAAGCTCTGTTCATCTAGCCTCTCAAGGGCACTGTGCGGGGGTATTTATAGGTATCTGAGTGCCCAGCGTCCTGTGTTAAGGACGCATGTGCCCTCAGACACCTAGGTTATCCCCAGAATATTCCCAACATGCGGGGTTACAGACTGTAATTACAGGGACGCCTTTACAAATTAGGCCCGTAACACGCAACAGCCACGCAGGGCCCGTTACAATGGGCCGGATCACACGTGGGCCTCCATGCTGGACGAGGCCGCACGGTGGGATGACCTCGTCACGGGTCTTCGTCTGATGTCGTATGGAGCGAAGGGTGTCCCTGCCCGTTGTCTTGTCTCCGTTGGACCAACGACTACGGCGAAGGTCCCGAGCGAAGGGTGGCGTCTTCGCCTTCGCCCCAACACGTAGCTTCGAAGCAACTCCAACCTTCGTCTCGATCATGCTTTTAGCCCGAGTCCGAAGGTACCTGTTCATATGCTACACTTGGAAGGTTTTGTTAGACCTCGTTTTTGAGGACCTTCAGAGGACGAAGGCCACCAACAATGTGGATATTATTCTAGGAGCCAATTGGATGACCAGACACCAAGTAGTGCTTGATGTAGCCAGCTGCATCGTCGAAATCAATTCCCCAGTCTGTGGGAGTTTCACCCTGTTTTTGCCCAGTCAAGATTCTACTCAGTCATGTGCCATTGCTATGACAGAGTTAACCCTGAATAAGATTCCAGTAGTCTGTGAGTATGCGAATGTTTTCCCGGATGAATTACCACGAACACCACTAGACCGGGATATCGAATTCGCCATCGAGTTGCAACCGGGAACGACGCCTATTTCCAGGAGGCCTTACCGAATGCCACCCGCTGAGTTGGCAGAATTGAAGAAACAATTGCAAGAGTAGCTGGACAAAGGTTTTATTCGCCCATGTACTTCGCCTTGGGGATGTTCGACCTTGTTTGTAAAGAAGAAGGATGAAAGCTTGAGGCTATGTATAGATTACCGCCCACTTAATGCGGTGACTATCAAGAACTAGTATCCTTTGCCTCGTATTGATGTTCTTTTCGATCAATTGGTCAGAGCCAAAGTGTTTTCCAAGATAGACCTTCGCTCCGGCTATCATCAGATCAAGATACGGGCAAGTGATATTCTGAAGACTGCCTTCTCAACCAGATATGGGCTGTATGAATTTTTGGTGATGTCTTTTGGGCTGACTAATGCACCAGCGTATTTCATGTATCTGATGAATTCTGTTTTCATGCCTAAACTGGACAAATTTGTAGTGGTTTTCATCGATGATATCTTGGTGTACTCGAAGAACGAAGAAGAACATGTCGGGCATTTGCATGTAGTGCTTCAACGTCTGTGAGAGCATCATCTTTATGCCAAATTGTCAAAATTTGATTTTTGGCTAAAGGAGATTAAATTCTTGGATCACACTATCTCTCAGGAAGGCATAGTTGTTGATCCTGAAAAGGTGCAGGAGGTGATGAACTGGAAGCCACCAACGACTGTCCGTCAGATTCGAAGTTTTCTAGGATTAGCTGGTTATTACCGAAGATTCATTCCGGATTTCTCTCGAATTGCGAAGCCCATAACTGAATTGTTGAAGAAAGAAGCCAAGTTTGTTTGGGGTCAGAAGTGCGAAGATGCCTTCCATGCATTGAGGCAACATCTGACAACAGCACCGGTGTTAGCGCAACCCGACAGCAGCAAGCCATTTGATGTGTATTGTGATGCCTCTGGCACTGGACTGGGTTGTGTCTTGATGCAAGACAACCGAGTCATTGCTTATGCATCAAGAGAACTCAGGCCTCATGAGCAAAATTATCCCACTCATAACTTGGAGTTAGCAGTCGTGGTTCATGCATTGAAAATGTGGAGACACTATCTGATGGGAACCCACTGCAACATCTTCACTGATCATAAGAGCTTTAAGTACATCTTTACTCAGGCTGATCTTAACATGAGGCAGAGAAGATGGCTAGAGCTGATCAAGGACTATGACCTGGAGGTACATTATCACCCAGGGAAAGCCAATGTGGTAGCAGATGCCTTGAGTCGGAAATTGCAATGCAACTGTGTTATGATGGATTCTCGCATTAACACCTTGTGTGATGAGTTGAGCAAGATGAAGATTGAAGTGATTCCTTCTGGTGCTCTATCTCACATTTCCGTTGAGCCAACTTTGCAAGACCAGATCATCATGGCCCAGCTCAGTGACAAGGGAGTGCAAATTATTAAGGAGAACCTACATCAGAAGACCGAGAAGTATAAATATTTCCGCCAAGATGGAAAGGGTATATTGTGGTTTGAAAGCAGATTGGTAGTTCCTAAAGATAAGGATCTCAAGAAGAAAATCTTGGATGAGGCCCATCTCTCCAAATTCTCCATGCATCCAGGGAGCACCAAAATGTACCATGATCTGAAGCCCTTGTATTGGTGGACCAGAATGAAGAGGGAGATAGCCCAATATGTATCAGAATGTGACACATGTCAGAGGATAAAGGCAAGCCACTTGAAATCAGCTGGAGCTTTGCAACCCCTATCTATACCTTCATGGAAATGGGATGACATCAGCATGGATTTCATTGTGGGTCTGCCCAACACCTCTCGTCATCATGATTCGATTTGGGTCATTGTGGACCGATTGACAAAATTGGCACATTTTCTCCCAGTGCACACCACTGATAAGGCTCAAAAGTATGCAGAGTTGTACATTGACCGAATCATGTGTTTGCACGGATTGCCCCGGACCATTGTTTCTGACCGAGGAGCCCAATTTGTTGCCAGATTTTGGGAACAACTGCAAGAGTCTTTGGGAACCAAGCTAATCAGAAGTTCAGCTTACCACCCGCAGACTAATGGTCAGACCGAGAGGGTAAATCAAATTCTTGAAGATATGCTGAGAGCTTGTGCGGTCGATTGTGGCAAGAACTGGGATAAGCACCTCTCCTTGGCAGAGTTTGCTTATAACAACAGTTATCAATCCAGCCTGAAGATGGCACCCTTCGAAGCTCTTTATGGAAGAAGGTGTAGGACACCCCTTAATTGGTCTCAGCCTAGAGAAAGAGAAGTTTTCGGACCTGACTTAGTGACTGAAGCCGAAAGGAAGGTCAAACTAATCAGGAAGAATCTAGAAGCTGCTCAGGCCACGTAGAAGAGTTACCATGATAAGAGAAGGAAACCTCTCCAGTTTGAGGTGGGAGATTTCGTATATTTGAAGGTATCACCCACCAAGGGAGTGCAGAGGTTTGGAATCAAAGGCAAGTTAGCCCCTCATTACATTGGACCTTATGAGATCATAGAAGCATGTGGACCCGTGGCATACAAATTGAAGTTGCCTCTAAAAATGTCTGCCATACACAATGTGTTCCATGTATCCCAACTGAAGAAGTGTGTTCGATTGCCGATCGAGATCTTAGCAGAACCAGAATTGGAGATAGAGCCAGATCTATCGTACCATGAGTACCCTTCCAAGGTTCTGGATTGCAAAGAAAGATCAACTCGAGCTAAATCGATCAAGATGTATAAGATCCAATGGAGTAATCACTCAGAGGAAGAGGCTACTTGGGAGACTGAGGAATTTCTGCGTTCCAACTTCCCTGATTGCCTACCTAAGGAAATTGGTATGTAATCATGACCAACCCCTCCCCCTACCCTTCGAATCTAAATTTCAGCAAAATAATCTTGAATAGGAAAGAGTAAATTGTAAAACAAGAATTAAAAGGACTTCCTTCTGAAGTTGCAAAGAGACTGACAATCGAAGAGCAGTTTACCAAGAAAAACCTTAATAAATAGATCACCCACTTCAAGTAAGTCTCACCCTTCGCTTCACCCTGGGAGGACTCCGACCCGAATCTCGGGACGAGATTCCTTTAAGGGGGGAAGGCTGTGACACCCCAGTGTCACCTAGGGTTCTTCTTTAAGCTAACCCAAACCATTATCACATGTGAACCAAATAAGGAGTGAACACCAAAAACAATTATTAAAAACAAAGGTTGAAGTGAGCCTTTTATATTAAGACAATTCTCCTTAATCATGTCATGAATCTCAAGGTAAGAAAAACTCTCAAACCCTAATTAACCCTAAGTGGACCATTTTACACATAGAGGGAATATGGGAAAAGAATTGGTAAAGAAATACAAATTTTGGTAAAAACCAAACAACAAAGTTTTAGTTCACTAAATAACCAACAAAATATAGTCAGAAAGTTTTGCCATTTGGATTGTTCAAAATCCCCAAATCAGCCCCTGAACTAATGCACTTGGAAAAAATTCAGAAATTCAGAAATCTGAATTTCAGCCCCATTCCAAAGATCGACTGTGTTCTCTATTTTTCAAAACTTGAATCAAACAAGTCCAAATAGCAAAGTTGTGCCAAATTACCTTGAACACACCGTGACAAAGTTTGGAAACCTATCTCCACCGTTTGACACAATTTTTACATGGTTTTACCTTAGGACTCGACCTTGTGACACTGCCACCTTTGTGACGCGACAACTCTCTATACACAGCCCCAAACCGCTCGACTTCCACACATAAACGACAAAGCTAAGTCGGGAGACTAAATCTTGTGCAGTGATCATGCCTAAATCCGTGAAGATTGCCAACCTATGAGCGCTTAAACTCGGGCAGAAGCAAAGAGCCACGTGCTCGACGCCATGTCAGGCCGGCCGAGCGTGGACTGGCCGCGGCAGCGCGCGCCCCATGCGTGGTTGCCCCGCCCCGCACGTCTGCACCGCGCCCCTGCCTATAAGTACCCCAGAAGCCGTAGCTGTTTGCACTCGTGCACCCAAAGCCCCGCCCGAGCTAGAGATCACCGGAGTTCGCCGTGGACAGCGAGCACCACCGCCCGCCATCACTGCCCGAGCACGGTCGTGGTGGCCTGTCCTTTCTGTTGACCCCCAGCCTTGCCCTAGCCCCTGGACAGCTTCCCCGAGAGGTTGTGAAGCTTCTCCAAGCTTGAGCCGAGGCATTGCCTCACCGGAGAGGCAGATTCACCCTCGCCGGACTTCGGCCACCCGCCACTGCGCGTGGACCAAGCAATCTAGTGAGCCATTCTCCAATTCCTTGCACCCCTGTCCTCCTTAACCTTTGGTGAAGCTCTCTGACTGGTTCACGTGGACTATCACGCCGTGAGCAGGCCGGATTCCTCGCCACCGACAAGCATCTCCGCCTGCGCACGTGGACCGGCCGACTCCGACCACTCCTGACGGCGACCCGCACATCGCCGTGACCCTCAGGACCTCCCCTAGGCCCTCGACCACCTCACCGGAGTAGTCTCACCACCGGTAAGCCCCTCCGCCCCTTTCTTCCTCCATGGCCACTGTTCCATTACGGAAGGACCACGGGTTTGATTCCGCGAAACCCTAGGGGGTTTTCTGCAGAGCCTTAGACTCATGTGAATAGTGCACCGAGGACTTGTCTGTAATACACTTAAAACCTTTTGCTAGGGACCCCTGTGCAAAACTGTTTTTCCTTTATCCATTTCTATTTAATATTTTTAAATTCAGCAGAAGACTTAGGAAATTCATATCTTGAGTTATATTTCACCAAATTTAGTCAAACCAATTTTGCTGGATTCAAAATATTATGGACTATCGATTAAAAATGCTAAACCCCATGGTTTCCATTTTGATTTTTAGAGTTTAGAATTAAATAAGGAACTGCCCCAAACCTTGTTAAAATAAAGAATAGTTATGCTTCTGTGCCAAACTTAAGAAAATTTGTACAAGTCCAAAACCTACTAAGACACTGTTTAAAATTAATGAGCACCCCAGTATTGAAGATTTAAACAAGGTTATCTATTGAAAGCCATTTTTTCCCAAAACTTAAGAAAATAAGAAAGGTACTGGAAATTAATGAATAGTGAATGCAATTATTTTTCCTAGTCTACTTAAGTAACAAAGAACCTAGGAAAAATAAAGGGAACCCTAGTCCAGAATAAATTCAAGATGAAATGTTTT
Source organism: Zea luxurians (assembly GCA_029449295.1). Taxonomy (NCBI): domain Eukaryota; kingdom Viridiplantae; phylum Streptophyta; class Magnoliopsida; order Poales; family Poaceae; genus Zea; species Zea luxurians. The sequence continues at coordinate 16,026,343 of JAOPSE010000002.1, forward strand.
ATTAAGCACTAATCAAGCTAGAAAAGCAATTATTAGAATTATGAAAACAAGTTCAAAATTGTTAAGAAAAATCCAGTGGACTTATAACCACTAGGACACCACTACAAAAATGATAAACACCCCAATCCCTCATTTTAAGTAGGGTAAACAAATAGAACTTGATATTAAGCCATATTTCAATTAAATCATAAGCAAGCCAAAAAGTGTGCAACAGTGGGCAAATAAATTTTTACCAGATTAATATTGAAGTAAGCCACCAGAGAAAAATGCAAAACCCAATTGAAAGCTACAAGTAATACCCTTTGCCAATACTTTATGAAAAAAGGCCATTAAATTCAAGAAATCCCTACCACCCTCTCCCTTAAGCAAAAAGTTACCAAAATTTAGAATGATTGCTCTTGCACAAAGAAGAGGATAGGAAAAATTAGAAATATGTTGTTTGATATTTTTAAAATATAGTGGTAGTAGAAAGCACCCCTTTGGCTAGAAACTTTGGAAATCATAATAAAATAACTAATGAGTATTAGTAACTGAAAATTTGTACAAAGTCATGTTATAGCATCTGAATGCTAGCAAAAATAAGTCTTGGACAATAACTCACTGTAAAAAGAAGGTTGTAGTTCAAAACACCCCCTTTGCCCTATTAATTGATAATTTTATACAGAGAAGACCACTCACTTTTAAGCCCCAAATTTTAAGACGGAAACTTATACACCAATAAGAAGCCACTGTAATTTTTGCAGAATTTTTTGGAAATTTATTAAGCTACCTTGTAGTTCAAACTCACCTTAAAAGCATAAGAGAAATAGAGATAAAGAAGAGAGAATAGTAAATCTCACTCTAATGATTTAGCTAGAAACCTTAATGAACTCTCCCTAAGACATTAAACGGAAATCAGTAGAACACCAAAATAAACTTACCAATTAGCTTAACCAAGCTTGACCCTAATTTGCTAAGTATGCCACAAGAATCTTCAGTAGCCAGATTGAGCTCTACCTTATTAAATTGATCGTTCCCCATCAAAGTTTAATTGCTAAACTGCATATCATACCATGCATGTATCTTACTCATTGCATTCATTAGATTGCAATCTCGCTGACGGAGAGTACGTGCTCATCCCTGAGCAAGGAGCTGTCCAAGAGGAAGATCAGGAGCAAGCTTCCGAGACTGCCATCGAGGATCTCCCTGCAGCCCCAACAATTAAAGGCAAGCCCCAGTTTTATGCATAACCGTATCTATATATGCTACTTTACTACACTTAATGTTTGTAGGATTGTAATGTGCACTTAAGTGTAGGAGTTGCTTGAAACCTCTAGTTGCATGAACTTAGGATTCCTTTTTGAGATGAATACTAGTATGCCAGGTCGAGTAGCTGCTTTGCTAATCAGGATCTTGGTAGAAGTCGAGTGATTTTCTAGCACTCGCGCGAGGTCAGGAATTTATTGTATTCATCTTGATAACGGGATCTATGATGGTCCATGGACTTGGATCTAGGGAGGATGCCTTGTCCATGAGACAGGAAAAGGAACTAAGGATTAATGTGTGGATACCTGAGTCAAGCGTTTGAACGTACTAAACACATGTCGAGAAATATGGTAACCGATAAACCTAGTACCTGAGTGAAGCCCGGCGCAGACTTTACCCCTCACGCGACCTGAGACTGGGTCTCCCATGCTAGCTATGGTGGGTACAAGTGCGGTCACTGCACGGTGGCAGCCGAGGTCAGTGGGGCATTGTATGCCAAGGCGGTGAGGCCTGTGTGACGGAACCTCTCAAGTCATTAGGCCCACCTACAGTTGTCCTTGTCCAACGGACCTCAGACAACCCTGCAGGTGCCCCTGAATCACTTGACAAGTTCGGTATCTGCTTCCTTTACCTTTCCCAAGAGCGTTTCACCTGTCACGCAGACATTATAACACATCGTAGATATGAAAATGTGGAAGCAATTACAATAACTTACTTTTATTGAAAAGTAAGACAGAGTTATATAGTTACAGACCAGGACAAAATATATGAGTGCTGAGTATTATTATTACAAACCATGGGAGGCAAAAACCCCTCCTGATAAGTATTAAACAAAAGTTTTATGGAGGATCCTTTCCTCCCGCAGCTTTAGTCTTGATTCTCTTCCTTTGGTACCACCTTTGAACAGAAGCAACAAAAGTTTGCCGCTTCTTCACCTAAAACAACATGGGACAAAGCCCTGAGTATGGAATTACTCAGCAAGTCTTAACCAACTAAAGAAAAGACTCTCAAGGGTATGCTGGCTAGAGGGAGTCAAGGTAAGGCTTATCAATAATCAATGACTCTGATTGCAGAAATGCTTACTAAGAGTGGATCCTTAAAAATCCAGTTTTATTTGTCAGGTTAAGTAAAAATTACCTGTAGCTAGGGTTTTGTATACCCTAATTCAATCACTTGACCTATACTAGCCAATTTCTTAACAACCCTTCATCTTTACTGGATTGCTACGTGTAAGTCAGTGACCAAGTCTTCATATCCGCGAAGTTACGGCGATCCGAATCGATTATACTCAGCTGAGGATCTCCGATCACACGACATATGTAGCACTTAACCCTTGCATATGTCAACTCGTCACTGGGGTTCTTAAGACCAGATCAGGTTCACGCCAACCGAGAGCACAGATACACCACCGTCCAGCCTATTGCCACGAAGGGTACACGCTACTCTCGCCATCTCTCCACTCCCATTGCGTTGTATCTTATTCTGGTATTAGTCTGCCTAAGGCAAAGCTTACCCATGACGACGCATGTGACCAGTTAAAGGGTCCTCGATCATCAAGCCTACATCAAGATGGTCCTTAATCGACTCAGACGGAGACACTACATCGAGACTCTCTTTCTAGTGCAAGTCACCCGCCCGGTCTCAGCTTTATCATTTAAACCACAAAGTTTGGTACCTGGCAGAGGTACATCTTTTCCAATGTTGAATCCATCATGGCCATGATGGATCCACCATCAAGTTTTATTTTTGAAAACATCCCACCCTCTTTGCAACATCATCTTTTGAGAAAACAAAACATTTTGTTTTTCTAAAGCAAAGCTAAGCCTAAGAAAAACCTTTTGTAAAACAGGGATTTAGGAAATAATCAAGTCCAAGAAAGGAGATGCAGCAATAGTTTAGCACACAACTCCTATCACCTAATGCATCAAGTAAGTGAGAAAGATTTTAAAAGGAACAAGGAGGTGGCAAATGCACCGGGGCTTGCCTTGTGTTACTGGTGAATCAGGCTCTGTTCCGCAGATATAACCATACATAATAAAGAATGCTCATGTGATGCTCATGAGAATGCAAAGATAATAAAAGTTTATTATCTAAAGTCTTGAATACAATTTTCCTTCACGATTCTCTGAGAACTTAGGGTTTCCGGAGTCAATAGTGAAGTTCACAGGGCAGGGGCTAGGTTTTGGGTTCTAAGTATCAAACATGGTCCAAATCATATCAAACTCTAAAAATCCAGAAACAAGGTTTTTGGATATTTTAAATACTCTATAATTTCCTATTTGGACTAAAAATCAAGAAACTATTTTTATTAAATTCTATAGGAAATTAGGAGCCTAGCAAAATTGGTCTGGTATTTTTAGGATTTTTTTACAATTTCTTATAGATTTCTAAAGTCTAATAGAAAAAGAAAAAGGAAAAGGATGAACAGTTCTGGGCTGAAACTGGCCCGAACCGGCCCAGCCAGGGCAGAAACGTGTCCGCGCGCCTGCAGACTTTGCAAAAAGACCCTTGGTGCTTTGAATAACCCGAAATGGGTTCCCTGCACTGTTTCTGTGAGTCGCTGACGCCTACAAAAAAGTCCCTGTACTTCTAATTCTTTACACTTCGAAGCCCTCGACGGTGGACGGCGACGTGTAGAGCTCCGACGAGCTCGTGTACCAGCCAATTCACTCAAAGACTGGCGTCCTCCTTTGGCTGAGGCCAAATTCAAGACCTAAGGACCATTTCCCCCCACTCAATTTCACGAATGGCTACCCAATTTGCTCTGGCCATGGTGACCACGGACATCGTGGACAGACAACCGCGTTCCCAGTGATCTAAGGGATCCTAGCTCAATTGAGTTGGTCGGGGAGTATCAGGGGCACACAAGAACACTAAAATGAGAGGACAGAGGGCATGAGCAGACCTGAATCGAGCTAGCCGTGGTGAGGATTCTTTCATGGTGGCGGAAACTCAGTTTGGGGGAAGTGAGCAATTCGTGGTCTCTGGTGGACAATCGGAGGCAAGCGTGGGTGCGTTAGCTTCGTGATAACATGGCGCAACAGACCCAGCCATCAATTTATAGTATCGCTAAGCGGTGGCCGGTGAATTTGGATTGAGTGTGGTGGCGGTCAGAGAAGAAATGAGTCACAGGCATGGTGATTCGTGGCCTTCACCGTGGCGGCCTCCCCGACGATCATCAGACATGCATAATACTGGTGATTGCGACGTGGTAATTGCTGAGGCGCGTGGCGTTCGGTCGACGGGCAGCCAACTCCAGTTACTTATCCGAACCGGCCGCAAAGCAGAAAGGAGTACGGCAGCTAGCCAGAATAGTGCCCATAGCCCAACAGTGGTGAAGATCTTTTTACCCCGCGGCGTTATCCGGGCATAAGTGAGCACGAATCACCTCATCGACGTGAATCTACACGCGAGGTCGCGCGGCGGCGAGGGGGATCTGATCCTGTTGATATTTTGGTACTGTACCATTGGAAGCTCTTTAAGTTAGCCTGACAGACCAAATTTGGTCTGGATTTTCTCTTGATTTTATATGGCTACAAGGCCATCGTTCTGTAGTAAAGTTGTTGCATAATGATCCAGCTACAATCTTACTACAGCAACCATAGCCAATTACTGTCTGGATTATAATTGAATCCAAGCTCAAATATGGCTCAAACTCATTGTTAGTCTGAATTCTGACTCAAGACAGCCTGACAGAGCAACTTGGAGTCAAATTTTCTCAGAACATTTCATAGTACCAAGTCTTGATCTTTACAGCAAAATTATTCCCCTTGTGTAGCTCTATAAACTTGATGTGGTGACCTAGGGCAAAAACTTCATAATTTGAAAGTTACAAGGCCCCAAAGTTGAGTCAATTCTCTGAAATTCAGACTTAGCCTATTTGAGTATAAGTGTGTCTTTTTGCAAATAAGTCCAAAACTAAGGGTTTAAGTTGCAAGTCCACATTCTTGTGAACCATATGACTTATGATGCTCTAATCTCATGGTTTTCGCACTTCAGTCCAAAAGTGCACTAATTTTGCACTTAGCCCCCTAGGGTTTAAGTTTAGGCTTTCTAGGGTCTTATTTAAGGTTTTTGATACTTCTAGGGTTTGGATATCCCATAAGTCTATTCAAGGTGACATTTTATGATCATCTCTAATGAGTTTTGAATTTTTCTCTTAATAGGCTTTTCTTTGCCCTTCTGTGCCCAATTTAGGGTTAAGTATCCTATTCTAGGGTTTTATTCACAAAATGTCATAGCAACACAACTTGTTTGAAATTTTTGTCTAGTAAATGCATTCTAGGTGTGACAAACACATGATATGCCCATGCTTATGATGTTATGCTAAAGTTTTAATAAAAGTAACACTAGGGGTGTTACATCCTTCCCCCATAAAAGAATCTCGTCCCGAGATTAAAAGTCCTAGGTAAGTAATGGAAAAGGAAATGCTTCACGCTTTTATTTCCTTATTCTTGGTACAAGGCAGGGGTGGTTTGGGGCTCACTCCTTTATTACAACAATTGTATACATGTTACAACTTACATGAGGCTCAAAAGCCTAGGAAATTATTTTCTAAAAAGTCATGAGTTTCCCATGTAGCCTCATCTTCTGAATGTTGGTCCCACTGTATCTTGTAAAATTTGAGAGTTTTTCTTCGGGTAATTCTGTCCTTTTGATCCAAGACTCGAATAGGTTGCTCTGAATATGTCAAGTCTGGTTCTAAGGCAACATCCTTTACTTTAATGGTTCAATCGGGAACCCGAAGACACTTCTTCAATTGCGACACATGGAACACATTATGTACAGCAGACAAGGTTTCGGGTAACTGAAGTCGGTACGCCACTGGTCCACATCTTTCAAGGATAAGAAAAGGACCAATGTATCAAGGTGCAAGCTTCCCTTTAACCCCGAAACGTGATATACCCTTCATTGGTGAAACTTTCAAATAGACATAATCTCCCACTAGAAAGTACAAGGGCATCCGTCGTTTGTCTGTGTAACTCTTCTGACGAGCTTGAGCTTTCTTCAAATTATGAATTATTCGCCGAACTTTTTCTTCGATCTCCTTTACCATATCTGGCCTGAAAGAACTCCTTTCACCTAGTTCAGACCAGTTTAACGGAGTACAACATCGTCGGCCATACAAAGCTTCGAAGGGTGCCATCTTAATGCTTTCTTGATAGCTATTATTATATGAGAACTCCGCTAATGGTAAACAATCATCCTATTTCTGTGGGAATTCCAGAACACATGCCCGCAGCATGTCCTCAAGTATTTGATTTACCCTCTCAGTTTGACCACTGGTTTGAGGATGATAGGCCGAACTATGGAGCAACATGGTACCCAAAGATTTGTGAAGTTCTTCCCAAAATTTGGATATGAATTGAGGTCCACGATCTGACACTATAGTCTTCGGAAGACCATGCAAACTGAGAACATGAGCGATATACAGTTCCGCATATGTGAGGACCAGGTAATATGTTTTGATTGGCAGAAAATGAGCAATTTTTGTAAGCTGGTCAATTATAACCCAAATAGAGTCATACCCTTTGTAACACCCCTGGTGTTACTGTAACTAAAACTTGAGCATGGCATCATAAACATTGGCATTGCATATGTTTGACACACCTAGAGTGCATTCACTAGGTAAAAATTTCAAACAAGTTGTATTGCTATAACATTTTGCAAATAGAACCCTGGATAGGGAACTTAACCCTAAATAGGGATTAAAGGGGTTAAACATGACCCAAATTGAGAAAACCCTAAGGTTTAAGTAAAACAATCATAAAATGTTCCCAAGAATGAACTTGAATCACATTTATACTCCTAGGATACCAAAAACCCCCATTGGAACCCTGGAAAACTCTAAGTCCAAATCCTAGGGGTCTATGTGCAAAAAAAGTGCACATTTGGATTAAAGTGTAAAAACTACTATGTTAAAGCATATAAGTCACATGGTTCACATTTAGGAAGATTTACAAGCCAAACCCTAAGTTTTGGATTAATTTGCAAAAAGGACCACAATTGAAATTTCACTCTAAGTCTGAATTTAAGAGTTGAGGGCTCAACTTTGGAGCCTTGTAACTCTCAAATTCTAGGGTTTTTGCCCTAGGTCACCACATCAAAATTATAGACCTAACATAGGAGAACAACTTTGCTTAAGAGTGTAAGCATAGTTGTTAAGATTAATTTAGAGATAATTGAGCTTAAAGTTGGACTGTCAGGTTACTAGGTCTGAATTTTCAGATAGACAGTGCAATTACTACGACTTTGAGCATAAATTCAACTATGATCAAGCAGGAATCTGCCCATGGCAGCTATGACAAACTTGTAGCTGGTTAGTAGCTCTATAACTTTGCTACAGAGCTTGGTATGAGTTACCATTGAAAATTGAGAGAAAATTCAGCTCCAAGATTGTCTGTCAAGCGCTCTGAATCAGTTCTCCATGGTACAGTAACTACTCGGGTTCAGAACGCTTCACCGTCGACGATCACTCCTCCGCCACGATTCGTGTCGTCGGCGTTAGGATTCGCGCTTGTGGCTAATGGATAACTTTGCGGGGTAAAAGAATCTTTGCTGCCGGTGAGCTAGAGGTCACTCTGGTGACTCACCGCCGCACCCTTCTGCCTTGCGGCTGGAGCTGATAGGCACGCCGGGGATCGCCGTTGCTCGGTCTTGCGCCACGTGTCCGGGCGCTTTACCACGTCGCGGATGGTCACGCTAGGGGCGTCCGGTGATCGCCGGAGAGACCGCCACAGTAGAAGCCACCTAGCGCTTGCGCCAGTGCCTTTTCCTTTCCCGGCCGCCGCGCGTCTCGCTCGATTCACCGACCACCGCTTGCGAGCGCTATAAATTGATGGCCCGGGCAACTACGCTAGATCATCCCGAAGCCATAGCACCCGCTCCCACCCTCGATCATTCACCAGCGCTCGTGAATTTCGAATTCTCCCCAAAACAGTTCTCTGCCGCCGTGAAAGCACCTCGCCGTGGCCAGCCCTCCACAGGTCTGATCACGCCCTCTCTGTTCTCGTTTTAGCATCCCTAAGCTTCCCTCAAACTCGCCGACCCATGCAATTGAGTTAGGAATCCTCTGATCGCCGGGAACACGACTGCCTAGCCGCAATGCTCACGGTCGTCGTGGCCAGGGCAAAGTAGGGTACCATTCTTCGAATTAACTTAAGGGAAACGTTCTCTAGGTCATGAATTTGGTTTAGGCCGAAGCTGAGCACCAGTCTTGGCCTCCTCCGGCTGGTCTACGTGCTCGCCGGAGCTCGGCTGCGCGCGACGCCGTCGGGGACCTCCCCCTGCGAAGGATTAGAAACCGGAGGGTTTATCTGCAATCTGTCAGTGACACAGAGAAATAGTGAAAGAACCCGTTTCCAGTTAGCAAAAATCCCGAGGTCCCTTCTGTAAAGACGCCAGTGCTGCCGTGGACACATGCGTGCTTTCCCTCTGGGTTGGGCTGCCTGGGCTGAAACCGGCCCAGAACTGTTGCTGGTTTTTCCTTTTCTTTTTCTTCCAGAGCCAAATAAATTGTAGGAAATTGTAGAAAAATCCTAAAATTGTCAAACCAATTTTTCTAGACTTCTTATTTTCTAAAGTATTTAATAAAAATAGTTTCATTATTTTTAGATCAAATAGGGAATTTTAGAGTATTTAAAATAGCTTAAACTATTGGTTCTGGATTTTTAGAAAATAAATGGTAATTTCAAAAATGCCCAAACTTTTTATATGAGCTCTACACATTATTTAGAAGCCTTGGGTAGAGTTTGGTTTGATTTGAACCTTGTTTGATAACTAGAACCCAAAACCCTACCCCCTGCCCTTTGAAATCCTTTACTAACTCTGGAAACCCTAAGTTCTCGGAGTTCCGTGAAGGAAAGTTGTATTCAAGACTTAGATAATAAACTCTTATTATCTTCGCATCTCATGAGCATTACATGGCATTCATTCTTATATACACATATGTATGATTATGTTTAGAAAATGAAGAAGAGATCGAAGTGCCTGAAGAGAAGACACCACCACCTTCGGAATCTCAGGCAGGAAACTGTTTCTACCTTGATATCTGCGGGTCTGAGCCTGACTCACCTATCAATGAAGGCAAGCCCCGGTGCATTTGCCACCTTCCTTGATGTTTTTAAAATCTTTCTTACTTGCTTGCTGCATTAAGTAATAGGAGTTGATTGCTAAACAATTCCTGCATTACCTTCCTTGATCTTGATTACCTTCCTTGATACCCTGTTTTATAAAAGGTTTTTACTATGCTTAGTATTGCTCTAGCAAAACAAAAGATTTTGTTTTACAAAACATGATTGGCAAAGTGGGTGGTATGTTTTTGAAAATAAAACTTGATGGTGGATCCATCACGGCCGTGATGGATTCAACATCGGAAAAGATGTACCTCTGCAATGTACCAAGTTTTTTGGGTTTAAATGCTTAAGCTGAGACCGGGCGGGTGACTTGCACGAGAAGAAAGTCTCGGTGTAGTGTCTCCGTCTGAGTCGATTAAGGACCGTCTCGATGTAGGCTTGATGACCGAGGACCCTTTAACTGGTCACATGCCTCGTCATGGGTAAGCCTTGCCTCGGGTAGACTAAGGCCAGAATAAGATAACACGAAATGGGCGTGGAGCGGTGGCGAGAGTAGCGTGTACCCTCCGTGGCAAGAGGCCGGACGGTGGCGTATCTGTGCTCTCGGTTCGCGTGAACCTGATCTGGTCTTAAGAACCCCAGTGGCGGGTTGACATATGCAAGGGTTAAGTGCTACATATGTCGTGTGATTGGAGATCCTCAGCTTAGTATAATTGATTCGGATCGCCGTACCTTCGCGGTTATGAAGACTTGGTCACTGACCTATACGTAGAACTCTAGTAAAGATGAAGGGATTGATGAGAAATTGGCTAGTGCAGGACAAGTGATTGAACTAGGGTAGAAAGAACTCTAGATGCAGGTAATTTTACTAACTTGACCATAAAACTGGATTTTTAAGGATTCACTTGTAGTAAGCATTTATGCAAAACAACGTCTTTGATCATTGAGAAACCTTACCTTGACTCCCTTATAACCAGCATACCCTTGAGAGTCTTTTCTTTAGTCGGGTAAGACTTGCAAAGTAATTCCATACTCAGGGTTTTATTCCCTATTGTTTTTAGGTGAGGAAGCAGCAAATTTTTGTTGCTTTTGTACCAAGGTGGTGTCAAATGAAGAAAAGCGAGACTGAAGATGCGGGAGGACCTAGTCCTCCATAAAAACTTTTATGTAAGAACTTATCGGGAGGAGTTTTTTTTGCCTCCCTTGGTATTGTAATAATAAGTACTCAGCACTCGTTTTATAACTCTGGTCTGTAATATATAACTTGATCTTACTATCTAAATAAATGTAAGTTTATGTAATCGCTTCCGCATTTCTATATCTTCGATGTTCTATAATGTCTGCAAGATGGGTGAAACGTTCCTGGAAAGGTAAGAAAGTAGATACCAAACTTGTCAAGTGATTCAGGAACATCTACAGGGTTGTCTGATGTCTGTTGGACGAGGACAACTGTAGGTGGGCCTAATGACTTGGGAGGTTCCGTCACACCCTTTTGTGGTTCTAGGCAATCCCACAATAAAGTCCATGCTTATGTCTTCCCATTTCCATGTTGGGATAGGTAAAGATTGCAATGGACCGGCAGTCTTCATATGTATGGCTTTGACACGTCTGCAAGTGTCACATCTTGCCACATAGCGTGCGATTTCAATCTTCATTTTTGTCCACCAATAATGTTGTTTTAGATCATGATATATCTTAGTGCTTCCGGGATGCATAGAATAGCGACTAAGATGTGCTTCATCTAATATTTGCTGGTGGATTTCTTCATTCTTTGGCACAACTATGCGGTTGTTGAACCATACAATGCCTTGATCGTCTTTTCTGAAACATTTGGCTCTTATGGCCTCTATTTTCTCATGGATGTGCTTCATACCCTCATCATTTCCTTGGGCATCAATTATCCTTTCTAAAAGGACTGACTCAAGCTTTAGTTGATGTAAGGTTCCATGTTGGATCATTCCCAGGTTTAACTTCTCCATCTCCTAGCATAACGTAATGTCAGAAGTCTTCATTGTCAGACAATGGCAGGAAGCCTTACGACTTAACGCATCTGCCACTACATTAGCCTTGCCTGGGAGATAATGAATTTCCAATTCATAGTCCTTAATAAGCTCGAGCCATCGCCTCTGTCTCATGTTCAACTCTGGCTGGGTGAATATGTACTTAAACTTTTATGATCTATATAAATGTGATAGATGTTCCCCAGTAGATAATGACGCCAGATTTTTAGAGCATGAACCACAACAGCTAACTCCAGATCATGAATTGGATAATGTTTCTCATGTCGGCGCAACTGCCTTGAAACATAAGCTATTACTCCGCCTTCTTGCATTAGAACACAGCAGAGACCACTGCCTGATGCATCACAATACACATCAAAGGGCTTTTCAATATCCGGTTGAGCCAATACCGGAGCAGTGGTTAATAATACCTTCAACTGTTCAAAGGCTTCATTACACTTTAAAGACCAAATAAATTTAGTATCATTCTTCAATAAACTTGTGATTGGTTTCACAAGCTTGGAAAAATCTGGTATGAATCGGTGGTAATAGCCAGCTAGTCCAAGGAAACTTTGAACATGATGTATAGTGGTTTCCACTCCAAAATATCCTTGACTTTGCTGGGATCCACCGCAATCCCCTTGGCAGATAATACATGTCCCAGAAATTGGATTTCTTCTAGCTAGAATGCGCACTTACTGAATTTAGCATATAACTGATGTTCTCTTAAGCGTGTTAACACGATCCGTAAATGCCGAGCATGCTCCTCTTCATTCTTGGAATATATCAAGATATCATCAATGAATACCACTACAAACTTATCTAGCTCGGGCATGAATACCGAGTTCATAAGATAGGTGAAGTGGGCAGGAGCATTTGTTAGTCCGAAATACATAACCAGATATTCAAATAAACCATACCGCGTAGTGAATGCGGTCTTCGATATATCTTTGGGTCGGATACGGATCTGATGATAGCCCGATCTGAGGTCAATCTTAGAGAATACCCTCGCTCCAGTTAGTTGATCAAATAGAATATCAATTCGTGGAAGAGGGTACTTATTTTTTATGGTAACCTCATTAAGGGTTCTATAATCCACGCACATCTGCAGTGTTTGGTCCTTCTTCTTAACAAAGATGGCTGGACAACCCCATGGTGATGAGCTTGGCCGGATGAATCCTTTCTCTAGTAGATCTTGTAATTGGGTCTTGAGCTCTGCCAATTCATTTGGAGGCATTCGATACGACCTTCTAGAAATGGGAGCCATACCGGACTTCAACTCAATCACAAATTCTACATCTCTTTCTAGAGGCAATCCAGGCAAATCTTCTGGAAAGACGTCTGGGAACTCACATACTACTGGAATATCTTGGATCTCTGGTATGATAGCTTCATATGCTCTGCCAAATGGTTTAGCTGGAGTAGCTATGGGGATGGTCAAGAGAACCTCTTCTTGGCCATGACTCAATCTGACAGTTCTCAAATTAGTGTTGAGAATAGCTTTATGTTGGGCCAACCAATTCATGCCCAGAATTACATCTATATCTTGGCCTTTCAGAACAATCATATTAGTAGGAAAGTCCCGTTCAGCCAATGCTACGGACACTTGGAAAGCCACTTTAGTAAATATTTGTCCCCCAGGCGAATGAATTTTAAACCCTTCCCTTGATTCATGGTATGGAATGCAATGTTGCTCCACAAACTTCTTTCTTATGAAAGTATGCGAAGCAACAGAATCAAAAAGAATAATTGCGGGGTGATTGGCCACGAGAAACGTACCCATCATAACCGGTTCGCCTTCCGGTGTTGTGGCCACTTGAGTATAATAAATCCATCCCGTTTTCCTCATATTTTTGTCCGCGGTATTGCTTGCCGCATTTCCCTTGACTTGAGCGAAATTCCCAGAACTCTGCTGGTTACTTGATCGATTCTGCTTCGGGTATGGACAGTCCTTGATAAAGTGTCCAGACTTTCCACAGTTGAAACAGCCAGCTGAAGAGCTTGGAAGAGTCGAAAAACGAGTACCAGGGGCACTCAGCTGATTAGTTGGAGTGGGGGCAGTGGTGGGGCGAATGAAGACTGGTTGCTTGAAAGGGTAGGAGGGTGGACGTGGGGAAGAGCGATTCGGATTAAAAGGTCGGATTACCAACCTTTGTCTTTTCTCAGACCCCTAACTGGGCCTATCGCCTCCGTAACCCTTGGATTTTCCAGAGCCTACATATTTAGCCTCGACTGCCAGTGCAGTACTGACAGCCCTTTCGTAGGAAAGATCAATGCAGGTGGCCATCTTCCTTTGCATTCGATCATTAAGACCTCTCATGAAACCATTCCTCTTCTTTAAATCCGTGTTGACTTGATCGATAGCATATTGGGATAAGTGGTTGAATTTGTTGAGATACTGAGTGACCGTATCCCCACCTTGTTTCAGCTTCATAAACTCCTCGTGCTTCATGTGGAGCACCCCTTCAGGTATATAGTGCTCCTGGAAAGCCAACTTGAACTCATCCCAAGTTATTTGATGACCAGCCGGTTGAATGGCTACAAAATTTCCCCACCAGGTGCTGGCAGGGCCACGCAATTGTTGTGCTGCGAATAGGGGCTTTTGAATCTCCGTACATCGGAGAAGCCCGAACTTCTGTTCGATAACACGGATCCACTCATCTGCTTCCAGAGGATCTTCTACCTTGACAAACAATGGGGGACGTGTCTCTGAGAAATCCAGATATGACGTTTCGTGGGGTCCTTGCTGATACGCTCGCCCGCCTTGCTGTTGCATTTGTTTTCCCGCCATTTCCCGCAGAAAGCGGGTGTTGTCGGTCGTAGCATTAACCAAGGCAGTGATGGCCTCAGCTAACATTGGAGGCACTGGGGGTGGGTTCGGAGTTGTTTCCCCCCACGGGAGGTCCCTGCTCCATCCTGTGCACGAGTCTTGGAAGGCATCTGAGGCAACAAACATTTGGAAGAATATAATATGCCAAAGAAAACCATCCATTTACATTACTGAAAAAGGTAATGGTATAGACTCGAATTTACAACAGGATTACATTACCTATTATACATTACTACTACTACTATGCTACTCTTACTTCTTGTCACTTTTGGTAGCCTCGCTATCAGGAGTAGGAGACCATTCATCCACCAACTTCATAGAGGGAGGAGGCCTAAAAAGGTCTAGGGTCTATTTGGTTCGCGGCTAACTGTGCCACACTTTGCCTAATGTTAGTCGTTCGAATTGAAGAACTAACCTTAGGATGAAAAGTTAGGCAAAGTGTGGCAAGTTAGGTAGTAAACCAAACAGGCCACTAGTTCACCACCAAAGGCTTCTCTCGCTGTCCCAGAAGGTCCGGCTTCTATCCCGACAGGATCCGCAGGTACGTTAGGGTGTAGTTGGGAATACAATATGAACTTCTTCATGTAGTGTATTACAATACACTTCAAAGTGGTCTATGGCAGTGCTAAGCTCCTCGACACGGGCTCGAGCTTTAGCATCCTTAGCCCAAGCAAGCGAACGAGAATTAACCGCCCAGTCGAGCGCTGGATCTCGTTCCACGAGCTGATCTTGCAGGTGGCAGATGTCTGTTCTTAATTCGTTTCTTCTTTCACCATCTGCGACCCATATATCGTTCCTGCGACGGAGTTCTGTTCGAAGCTGATCAACTTGGGCTTCCAGATCCCCGATTGGATCGTTGCTACCACTGCTACTGTCTTCATGCCGTGGGGCAAGTTGATGACGGGGTACGCTAATCGGCCCAGTAGACTTGCGTGCGGTCTTTCTTGTGCGCGGCGGCATTTCTTAAGGGGGAGAAAATCTTATTAGCATAGTTTTTAGCATGATGCATGTGTAATTACAGAATCAACCTTAGTTGATTAACTCCTTCTATACATTGCACTCTATATCTGGTCTTTCAAATAAGTACTCAGAAGGTGATTAGATAAGAAGTAAAGAATTTTTCTAGATGAGTCTTTGAAAATTCTTTTTGAAAATGCCTCATAACCTCTACAGAGATGGGCTTCGCTCCGATACCAGCTGTGATGGAACCTCTCAAGTCATTAGGCCCACCTACAGTTGTCCTTGTCCAACGGACCTCAGACAACCCTGCAAGTGCCCCTGAATAACTTGACAAGTTCGGTATCTGTTTCCTTTACCTTTCCCAAGAGCGTTTCACCCGTCACGCAGACATTATAACACATCGGAGATACGAAAATGCGGAAGCAATTACAATAACTTACTTTTATTGAAAAGTAAGACAGAGTTATATAGTTACAGACTAGGACAAAATATATGAGTGCTGAGCATTATTATTACAAACCATGGGAGGCAAAAACCCCTCCCGATAAGTATTAAACAAAAGTTTTACGGAGGATCCTTTCCTCCCGCAGTTTTAGTCTTAATTCTCTTCCTTTGGTACCACCTTTTGAACAGAAGCAACAAAAGTTTGCCGCTTCTTCACCTAAGACAACATGGGACAAAGCCCAGAGTATGGAATTACTCAGCATGTCTTACCCGACTAAAGAAAAGACTCTCAAGGGTATGCTGGCTAGAGGGAGTCAAGGTAAGGCTTATCAATAATCAATGACTCTGTTTGCAGAATTGCTTACTAAGAGTGGATCCTTAAAAATCCAGTTTTATTTGTTAGGTTAAGTAAAAATTTCCTGTAGCTAGGGTTCTATCTACCCTAATTCAATCACTTGACCTATACTAGCCAATTTCTTAACAACCCTTCATCTTTACAGGATTGCTACGTGTAAGTTAGTGACCAAGTCTTCATATCCGCGAAGTTACAGCGATCCGAAT